>CM067296.1:6357784-6990284 GCA_033220335.2 Troides aeacus
AACCTAACCTAACCTAACCTAACTAACCTAACCTAACCTAACCTAACCTAACCTAACCTAACCTAACCTAACCTCTAACCTAACCTAACCTAACCTAACCTAACCTAACCTAACCTAACCTAACCTAACCTAACCTAACCTAACCTAACCTAACCTAACCTAACCTAACCTAACCTAACCTAACCTAACCTAACCTAACCTAACCTAACCTAACCTAACCTAACCTAACCTAACCTAACCTAACCTAACCTAACCTAACCTAACCTAACCTAACCTAACCTAACCTAACCTAACCTAACCTAACTAACCTAACCTAACCTAACCTAACCTAACCTAACCTAACCTAACTAACCTAACCTAACCTAACCTAACCTAACCTAACCTAACCTAACCTAACCTAACCTAACCTAACCTAACCTAACCTAACCTAACCTAACCTAACCTAACCTAACCTAACCTAACCTAACCTAACCTAACCTAACCTAACCTAACCTAACCTAACCTAACCTAACCTAACCTAACCTAACCTAACCTAACCTAACCTAACCTAACCTAACCTAACCTAACCTAACCTAACCTAACCTAACCTAACCTAACCTAACCTAACCTAACCTAACCTAACCTAACCTACTAACCTAACCTAACCTAACCTAACCTAACCTAACCTAACCTAACCTAACCTAACCTAACCTAACCTAACCTAACCTAACCTAACCTAACCTAACCTAACCTAACCTAACCTAACCTAACCTAACCTAACCTAACCTAACCTAACCTAACCTAACCTAACCTAACTAACCTAACCTAACCTAACCTAACCTAACCTAACCTAACCTAACCTAACTAACCTAACTAACCTAACCTAACCTAACCTAACCTAACCTAACCTAACCTAACCTAACCTAACCTAACCTAACCTAACCTAACCTAACCTAACTAACCTAACCTAACCTAACCTAACCTAACCTAACCTAACCTAACCTAACCTAACCTAACCTAACCTAACCTAACCTAACCTAACCTAACCTAACCTAACCTAACCTAACCTAACCTAACCTAACCTAACCTAACCTAACCTAACTAACCTAACCTAACCTAACCTAACCTAACCTAACCTAACTAACCTAACCTAACCTAACCTAACCTAACCTAACCTAACCTAACCTAACCTAACCTAACCTAACCTAACCTAACCTAACCTAACCTAACCTAACCTAACCTAACCTAACCTAACCTAACCTAACCTAACCTAACCTAACCTAACCTAACCTAACCTAACCTAACCTAACCTAACCTAACCTAACCTAACCTAACCTAACCTAACCTAACCTAACCTAACCTAACCTAACCTAACCTAACCTAACCTAACCTAACCTAACCTAACCTAACCTAACCTAACCTAACCTAACCTAACCTAACCTAACCTAACCTAACCTAACCTAACCTAACCTAACCTAACCTAACCTAACCTAACCTAACCTAACCTAACCTAACCTAACTAACCTAACCTAACCTAACCTAACCTAACCTAACCTAACCTAACCTAACCTAACCTAACCTAACCTAACCTAACCTAACCTAACCTAACCTAACCTAACCTAACCTAACCTAACCTAACCTAACCTAACCTAACCTAACCTAACCTAACCTAACCTAACCTAACCTAACCTAACCTAACCTAACCTAACCTAACCTAACCTAACCTAACCTAACCTAACCTAACCTAACTAACCTAACCTAACCTAACCTAACCTAACCTAACCTAACCTAACCTAACCTAACCTAACCTAACCTAACCTAACCTAACCTAACCTAACCTAACCTAACCTAACCTAACCTAACCTAACCTAACCTAACCTAACCTAACCTAACCTAACCTAACCTAACCTAACCTAACCTAACCTAACCTAACCTAACCTAACCTAACCTAACCTAACCTAACCTAACCTAACCTAACCTAACCTAACCTAACCTAACCTAACCTAACCTAACCTAACCTAACCTAACCTAACCTAACCTAACCTAACCTAACCTAACCTAACCTAACCTAACCTAACCTAACCTAACCTAACCTAACCTAACCTAACCTAACCTAACCTAACCTAACCTAACCTAACCTAACCTAACCTAACCTAACCTAACCTAACCTAACCTAACCTAACCTAACCTAACCTAACCTAACCTAACCTAACTAACCTAACCTAACCTAACCTAACCTAACCTAACCTAACCTAACCTAACCTAACCTAACCTAACCTAACCTAACCTAACCTAACCTAACCTAACCTAACCTAACCTAACCTAACCTAACCTAACCTAACCTAACCTAACCTAACCTAACCTAACCTAACCTAACCTAACCTAACCTAACCTAACCTAACCTAACCTAACCTAACCTAACCTAACCTACCTAACCTAACCTAACCTAACCTAACCTAACCTAACCTAACCTAACCTAACCTAACCTAACCTAACCTAACCTAACCTAACCTAACCTAACCTAACCTAACCTAACCTAACCTAACCTAACCTAACCTAACCTAACCTAACCTAACCTAACCTAACCTAACCTAACCTAACCTAACCTAACCTAACCTAACCTAACCTAACCTAACCTAACCTAACCTAACCTAACCTAACCTAACCTAACCTAACCTAACCTAACCTAACCTAACCTAACCTAACCTAACCTAACCTAACCTAACCTAACCTAACCTAACCTAACCTAACCTAACCTAACCTAACCTAACCTAACCTAACCTAACCTAACCTAACCTAACCTAACCTAACCTAACCTAACCTAACCTAACCTAACCTAACCTAACCTAACCTAACCTAACCTAACCTAACCTAACCTAACCTAACCTAACCTAACCTAACCTAACCTAACCTAACCTAACCTAACCTAACCTAACCTAACCTAACCTAACCTAACCTAACCTAACCTAACCTAACCTAACCTAACCTAACCTAACCTAACCTAACCTAACCTAACCTAACCTAACCTAACCTAACCTAACCTAACCTAACCTAACCTAACCTAACCTAACCTAACCTAACCTAACCTAACCTAACCTAACCTAACCTAACCTAACCTAACCTAACCTAACCTAACCTAACCTAACCTAACCTAACCTAACCTAACCTAACCTAACCTAACCTAACCTAACCTAACCTAACCTAACCTAACCTAACCTAACCTAACCTAACCTAACCTAACCTAACCTAACCTAACCTAACCTAACCTAACCTAACCTAACCTAACCTAACCTAACCTAACCTAACCTAACCTAACCTAACCTAACCTAACCTAACCTAACCTAACCTAACCTAACCTAACCTAACCTAACCTAACCTAACCTAACCTAACCTAACCTAACCTAACCTAACCTAACCTAACCTAACCTAACCTAACCTAACCTAACCTAACCTAACCTAACCTAACCTAACCTAACCTAACCTAACCTAACCTAACCTAACCTAACCTAACCTAACCTAACCTAACCTAACCTAACCTAACCTAACCTAACCTAACCTAACCTAACCTAACCTAACCTAACCTAACCTAACCTAACCTAACCTAACCTAACCTAACCTAACCTAACCTAACCTAACCTAACCTAACCTAACCTAACCTAACCTAACCTAACCTAACCTAACCTAACCTAACCTAACCTAACCTAACCTAACCTAACCTAACCTAACCTAACCTAACCTAACCTAACCTAACCTAACCTAACCTAACCTAACCTAACCTAACCTAACCTAACCTAACCTAACCTAACCTAACCTAACCTAACCTAACCTAACCTAACCTAACCTAACCTAACCTAACCTAACCTAACCTAACCTAACCTAACCTAACCTAACCTAACCTAACCTAACCTAACCTAACCTAACCTAACCTAACCTAACCTAACCTAACCTAACCTAACCTAACCTAACCTAACCTAACCTAACCTAACCTAACCTAACCTAACCTAACCTAACCTAACCTAACCTAACCTAACCTAACCTAACCTAACCTAACCTAACCTAACCTAACCTAACCTAACCTAACCTAACCTAACCTAACCTAACCTAACCTAACCTAACCTAACCTAACCTAACCTAACCTAACCTAACCTAACCTAACCTAACCTAACCTAACCTAACCTAACCTAACCTAACCTAACCTAACCTAACCTAACCTAACCTAACCTAACCTAACCTAACCTAACCTAACCTAACCTAACCTAACCTAACCTAACCTAACCTAACCTAACCTAACCTAACCTAACCTAACCTAACCTAACCTAACCTAACCTAACCTAACCTAACCTAACCTAACCTAACCTAACCTAACCTAACCTAACCTAACCTAACCTAACCTAACCTAACCTAACCTAACCTAACCTAACCTAACCTAACCTAACCTAACCTAACCTAACCTAACCTAACCTAACCTAACCTAACCTAACCTAACCTAACCTAACCTAACCTAACCTAACCTAACCTAACCTAACCTAACCTAACCTAACCTAACCTAACCTAACCTAACCTAACCTAACCTAACCTAACCTAACCTAACCTAACCTAACCTAACCTAACCTAACCTAACCTAACCTAACCTAACCTAACCTAACCTAACCTAACCTAACCTAACCTAACCTAACCTAACCTAACCTAACCTAACCTAACCTAACCTAACCTAACCTAACCTAACCTAACCTAACCTAACCTAACCTAACCTAACCTAACCTAACCTAACCTAACCTAACCTAACCTAACCTAACCTAACCTAACCTAACCTAACCTAACCTAACCTAACCTAACCTAACCTAACCTAACCTAACCTAACCTAACCTAACCTAACCTAACCTAACCTAACCTAACCTAACCTAACCTAACCTAACCTAACCTAACCTAACCTAACCTAACCTAACCTAACCTAACCTAACCTAACCTAACCTAACCTAACCTAACCTAACCTAACCTAACCTAACCTAACCTAACCTAACCTAACCTAACCTAACCTAACCTAACCTAACCTAACCTAACCTAACCTAACCTAACCTAACCTAACCTAACCTAACCTAACCTAACCTAACCTAACCTAACCTAACCTAACCTAACCTAACCTAACCTAACCTAACCTAACCTAACCTAACCTAACCTAACCTAACCTAACCTAACCTAACCTAACCTAACCTAACCTAACCTAACCTAACCTAACCTAACCTAACCTAACCTAACCTAACCTAACCTAACCTAACCTAACCTAACCTAACCTAACCTAACCTAACCTAACCTAACCTAACCTAACCTAACCTAACCTAACCTAACCTAACCTAACCTAACCTAACCTAACCTAACCTAACCTAACCTAACCTAACCTAACCTAACCTAACCTAACCTAACCTAACCTAACCTAACCTAACCTAACCTAACCTAACCTAACCTAACCTAACCTAACCTAACCTAACCTAACCTAACCTAACCTAACCTAACCTAACCTAACCTAACCTAACCTAACCTAACCTAACCTAACCTAACCTAACCTAACCTAACCTAACCTAACCTAACCTAACCTAACCTAACCTAACCTAACCTAACCTAACCTAACCTAACCTAACCTAACCTAACCTAACCTAACCTAACCTAACCTAACCTAACCTAACCTAACCTAACCTAACCTAACCTAACCTAACCTAACCTAACCTAACCTAACCTAACCTAACCTAACCTAACCTAACCTAACCTAACCTAACCTAACCTAACCTAACCTAACCTAACCTAACCTAACCTAACCTAACCTAACCTAACCTAACCTAACCTAACCTAACCTAACCTAACCTAACCTAACCTAACCTAACCTAACCTAACCTAACCTAACCTAACCTAACCTAACCTAACCTAACCTAACCTAACCTAACCTAACCTAACCTAACCTAACCTAACCTAACCTAACCTAACCTAACCTAACCTAACCTAACCTAACCTAACCTAACCTAACCTAACCTAACCTAACCTAACCTAACCTAACCTAACCTAACCTAACCTAACCTAACCTAACCTAACCTAACCTAACCTAACCTAACCTAACCTAACCTAACCTAACCTAACCTAACCTAACCTAACCTAACCTAACCTAACCTAACCTAACCTAACCTAACCTAACCTAACCTAACCTAACCTAACCTAACCTAACCTAACCTAACCTAACCTAACCTAACCTAACCTAACCTAACCTAACCTAACCTAACCTAACCTAACCTAACCTAACCTAACCTAACCTAACCTAACCTAACCTAACCTAACCTAACCTAACCTAACCTAACCTAACCTAACCTAACCTAACCTAACCTAACCTAACCTAACCTAACCTAACCTAACCTAACCTAACCTAACCTAACCTAACCTAACCTAACCTAACCTAACCTAACCTAACCTAACCTAACCTAACCTAACCTAACCTAACCTAACCTAACCTAACCTAACCTAACCTAACCTAACCTAACCTAACCTAACCTAACCTAACCTAACCTAACCTAACCTAACCTAACCTAACCTAACCTAACCTAACCTAACCTAACCTAACCTAACCTAACCTAACCTAACCTAACCTAACCTAACCTAACCTAACCTAACCTAACCTAACCTAACCTAACCTAACCTAACCTAACCTAACCTAACCTAACCTAACCTAACCTAACCTAACCTAACCTAACCTAACCTAACCTAACCTAACCTAACCTAACCTAACCTAACCTAACCTAACCTAACCTAACCTAACCTAACCTAACCTAACCTAACCTAACCTAACCTAACCTAACCTAACCTAACCTAACCTAACCTAACCTAACCTAACCTAACCTAACCTAACCTAACCTAACCTAACCTAACCTAACCTAACCTAACCTAACCTAACCTAACCTAACCTAACCTAACCTAACCTAACCTAACCTAACCTAACCTAACCTAACCTAACCTAACCTAACCTAACCTAACCTAACCTAACCTAACCTAACCTAACCTAACCTAACCTAACCTAACCTAACCTAACCTAACCTAACCTAACCTAACCTAACCTAACCTAACCTAACCTAACCTAACCTAACCTAACCTAACCTAACCTAACCTAACCTAACCTAACCTAACCTAACCTAACCTAACCTAACCTAACCTAACCTAACCTAACCTAACCTAACCTAACCTAACCTAACCTAACCTAACCTAACCTAACCTAACCTAACCTAACCTAACCTAACCTAACCTAACCTAACCTAACCTAACCTAACCTAACCTAACCTAACCTAACCTAACCTAACCTAACCTAACCTAACCTAACCTAACCTAACCTAACCTAACCTAACCTAACCTAACCTAACCTAACCTAACCTAACCTAACCTAACCTAACCTAACCTAACCTAACCTAACCTAACCTAACCTAACCTAACCTAACCTAACCTAACCTAACCTAACCTAACCTAACCTAACCTAACCTAACCTAACCTAACCTAACCTAACCTAACCTAACCTAACCTAACCTAACCTAACCTAACCTAACCTAACCTAACCTAACCTAACCTAACCTAACCTAACCTAACCTAACCTAACCTAACCTAACCTAACCTAACCTAACCTAACCTAACCTAACCTAACCTAACCTAACCTAACCTAACCTAACCTAACCTAACCTAACCTAACCTAACCTAACCTAACCTAACCTAACCTAACCTAACCTAACCTAACCTAACCTAACCTAACCTAACCTAACCTAACCTAACCTAACCTAACCTAACCTAACCTAACCTAACCTAACCTAACCTAACCTAACCTAACCTAACCTAACCTAACCTAACCTAACCTAACCTAACCTAACCTAACCTAACCTAACCTAACCTAACCTAACCTAACCTAACCTAACCTAACCTAACCTAACCTAACCTAACCTAACCTAACCTAACCTAACCTAACCTAACCTAACCTAACCTAACCTAACCTAACCTAACCTAACCTAACCTAACCTAACCTAACCTAACCTAACCTAACCTAACCTAACCTAACCTAACCTAACCTAACCTAACCTAACCTAACCTAACCTAACCTAACCTAACCTAACCTAACCTAACCTAACCTAACCTAACCTAACCTAACCTAACCTAACCTAACCTAACCTAACCTAACCTAACCTAACCTAACCTAACCTAACCTAACCTAACCTAACCTAACCTAACCTAACCTAACCTAACCTAACCTAACCTAACCTAACCTAACCTAACCTAACCTAACCTAACCTAACCTAACCTAACCTAACCTAACCTAACCTAACCTAACCTAACCTAACCTAACCTAACCTAACCTAACCTAACCTAACCTAACCTAACCTAACCTAACCTAACCTAACCTAACCTAACCTAACCTAACCTAACCTAACCTAACCTAACCTAACCTAACCTAACCTAACCTAACCTAACCTAACCTAACCTAACCTAACCTAACCTAACCTAACCTAACCTAACCTAACCTAACCTAACCTAACCTAACCTAACCTAACCTAACCTAACCTAACCTAACCTAACCTAACCTAACCTAACCTAACCTAACCTAACCTAACCTAACCTAACCTAACCTAACCTAACCTAACCTAACCTAACCTAACCTAACCTAACCTAACCTAACCTAACCTAACCTAACCTAACCTAACCTAACCTAACCTAACCTAACCTAACCTAACCTAACCTAACCTAACCTAACCTAACCTAACCTAACCTAACCTAACCTAACCTAACCTAACCTAACCTAACCTAACCTAACCTAACCTAACCTAACCTAACCTAACCTAACCTAACCTAACCTAACCTAACCTAACCTAACCTAACCTAACCTAACCTAACCTAACCTAACCTAACCTAACCTAACCTAACCTAACCTAACCTAACCTAACCTAACCTAACCTAACCTAACCTAACCTAACCTAACCTAACCTAACCTAACCTAACCTAACCTAACCTAACCTAACCTAACCTAACCTAACCTAACCTAACCTAACCTAACCTAACCTAACCTAACCTAACCTAACCTAACCTAACCTAACCTAACCTAACCTAACCTAACCTAACCTAACCTAACCTAACCTAACCTAACCTAACCTAACCTAACCTAACCTAACCTAACCTAACCTAACCTAACCTAACCTAACCTAACCTAACCTAACCTAACCTAACCTAACCTAACCTAACCTAACCTAACCTAACCTAACCTAACCTAACCTAACCTAACCTAACCTAACCTAACCTAACCTAACCTAACCTAACCTAACCTAACCTAACCTAACCTAACCTAACCTAACCTAACCTAACCTAACCTAACCTAACCTAACCTAACCTAACCTAACCTAACCTAACCTAACCTAACCTAACCTAACCTAACCTAACCTAACCTAACCTAACCTAACCTAACCTAACCTAACCTAACCTAACCTAACCTAACCTAACCTAACCTAACCTAACCTAACCTAACCTAACCTAACCTAACCTAACCTAACCTAACCTAACCTAACCTAACCTAACCTAACCTAACCTAACCTAACCTAACCTAACCTAACCTAACCTAACCTAACCTAACCTAACCTAACCTAACCTAACCTAACCTAACCTAACCTAACCTAACCTAACCTAACCTAACCTAACCTAACCTAACCTAACCTAACCTAACCTAACCTAACCTAACCTAACCTAACCTAACCTAACCTAACCTAACCTAACCTAACCTAACCTAACCTAACCTAACCTAACCTAACCTAACCTAACCTAACCTAACCTAACCTAACCTAACCTAACCTAACCTAACCTAACCTAACCTAACCTAACCTAACCTAACCTAACCTAACCTAACCTAACCTAACCTAACCTAACCTAACCTAACCTAACCTAACCTAACCTAACCTAACCTAACCTAACCTAACCTAACCTAACCTAACCTAACCTAACCTAACCTAACCTAACCTAACCTAACCTAACCTAACCTAACCTAACCTAACCTAACCTAACCTAACCTAACCTAACCTAACCTAACCTAACCTAACCTAACCTAACCTAACCTAACCTAACCTAACCTAACCTAACCTAACCTAACCTAACCTAACCTAACCTAACCTAACCTAACCTAACCTAACCTAACCTAACCTAACCTAACCTAACCTAACCTAACCTAACCTAACCTAACCTAACCTAACCTAACCTAACCTAACCTAACCTAACCTAACCTAACCTAACCTAACCTAACCTAACCTAACCTAACCTAACCTAACCTAACCTAACCTAACCTAACCTAACCTAACCTAACCTAACCTAACCTAACCTAACCTAACCTAACCTAACCTAACCTAACCTAACCTAACCTAACCTAACCTAACCTAACCTAACCTAACCTAACCTAACCTAACCTAACCTAACCTAACCTAACCTAACCTAACCTAACCTAACCTAACCTAACCTAACCTAACCTAACCTAACCTAACCTAACCTAACCTAACCTAACCTAACCTAACCTAACCTAACCTAACCTAACCTAACCTAACCTAACCTAACCTAACCTAACCTAACCTAACCTAACCTAACCTAACCTAACCTAACCTAACCTAACCTAACCTAACCTAACCTAACCTAACCTAACCTAACCTAACCTAACCTAACCTAACCTAACCTAACCTAACCTAACCTAACCTAACCTAACCTAACCTAACCTAACCTAACCTAACCTAACCTAACCTAACCTAACCTAACCTAACCTAACCTAACCTAACCTAACCTAACCTAACCTAACCTAACCTAACCTAACCTAACCTAACCTAACCTAACCTAACCTAACCTAACCTAACCTAACCTAACCTAACCTAACCTAACCTAACCTAACCTAACCTAACCTAACCTAACCTAACCTAACCTAACCTAACCTAACCTAACCTAACCTAACCTAACCTAACCTAACCTAACCTAACCTAACCTAACCTAACCTAACCTAACCTAACCTAACCTAACCTAACCTAACCTAACCTAACCTAACCTAACCTAACCTAACCTAACCTAACCTAACCTAACCTAACCTAACCTAACCTAACCTAACCTAACCTAACCTAACCTAACCTAACCTAACCTAACCTAACCTAACCTAACCTAACCTAACCTAACCTAACCTAACCTAACCTAACCTAACCTAACCTAACCTAACCTAACCTAACCTAACCTAACCTAACCTAACCTAACCTAACCTAACCTAACCTAACCTAACCTAACCTAACCTAACCTAACCTAACCTAACCTAACCTAACCTAACCTAACCTAACCTAACCTAACCTAACCTAACCTAACCTAACCTAACCTAACCTAACCTAACCTAACCTAACCTAACCTAACCTAACCTAACCTAACCTAACCTAACCTAACCTAACCTAACCTAACCTAACCTAACCTAACCTAACCTAACCTAACCTAACCTAACCTAACCTAACCTAACCTAACCTAACCTAACCTAACCTAACCTAACCTAACCTAACCTAACCTAACCTAACCTAACCTAACCTAACCTAACCTAACCTAACCTAACCTAACCTAACCTAACCTAACCTAACCTAACCTAACCTAACCTAACCTAACCTAACCTAACCTAACCTAACCTAACCTAACCTAACCTAACCTAACCTAACCTAACCTAACCTAACCTAACCTAACCTAACCTAACCTAACCTAACCTAACCTAACCTAACCTAACCTAACCTAACCTAACCTAACCTAACCTAACCTAACCTAACCTAACCTAACCTAACCTAACCTAACCTAACCTAACCTAACCTAACCTAACCTAACCTAACCTAACCTAACCTAACCTAACCTAACCTAACCTAACCTAACCTAACCTAACCTAACCTAACCTAACCTAACCTAACCTAACCTAACCTAACCTAACCTAACCTAACCTAACCTAACCTAACCTAACCTAACCGCTCTCTCTCCTCAAGGCGGACGTCTTGAGGAAGAAGAGGCGGATCCCGAACGCGCGGCCGGCCCGTAAGGAGATGGTCCTGCGCGAGTACGCCGACGCGAAGGAAGCTTACCGCCTCGAGGTGAGGCGTGCTCAGACCTCAAGTTGGAAGCGGTTCTGCGAGAGGCAGGAGCGCGAGACCATGTGGGACGGCATCTATCGCGTGATGCGTCGCACGGAGGTAAGGCGTGAAGACGTCCCCCTCGTCCAGGGAGGGAAGGTGCTGGACGCAGCGGGATCGGCCAGGTTGCTTGCGGAGGTTTTCTTCCCGGGGGATGACCCCGGGGAGGACAATGCGGACCACTGTACTGTAAGAGCCCAGTCCGATGAAGTCAACGAGGGGGGACATGGTGATCCATGTGAACCCCCCTTCACGATGGAGGAGCTCCGATGGTCCGTGTCAACCTTCAACGCGAAAAAGGCACCTGGCTTCGACGGATTCACCGCCGACATCTGCCGGGCGGCCGTTGCCGTGGATGCCGAACTGTTTCTCGCGCTCTCCAACCGGTGTCTCGCTCTTGCCCACTTCCCCACGAGATGGAAGGAGGCAGCGGTTGTGGTGTTGCGGAAGCCCGGTAAGGATGACTACACGCACCCGAAATCCTACCGGCCCATCGGACTCTTGCCCGTCATGGGCAAGGTCCTAGAAAAGATGATGGTCCGGAGGATACGGTGGTACACTGCACCGTATATCAGTAGCCACCAATACGGCTTCATGCCGCAAAGGTGTACCGAAGACTCCCTGTATGACCTGATCCAGCACATACGCTCTCGCTTGAAGGAGAAGGAGATCGTTGTGCTGGTATCATTGGACATAGAGGGAGCCTTCGACAACGCCTGGTGGCCTGCTATACGGTGCAGACTGGCCGAGACTCGCTGCCCCGTCGACCTGCGGCGCCTTGTCGATAGCTATTTTAGCGATCGCAAGGTGTCCGTCAGGTACGCGGGGGCGGAGTGTGCCAGAGATACCACCAAGGGGTGCGTGCAAGGATCCGTGGGCGGCCCAACATTCTGGACCCTCCTCCTAAATCCACTCCTGGAGATGGTGGTCAAGAGCGGAACACACTGCCAGGCGTTCGCAGACGACGTCGTGCTGATCTTCTCCGGGCAAGAGACCGGGGACATCACGAGGAAGGCAAATGCGGTGCTCGCCGATATTCACGATTGGGGGGTCCGAAACAAGTTGAGGTTTGCACCACACAAAACCAACGTGATGGTGCTGACCAACAAACTCAAGTACGACAACCCAATATTGAATATGGGCGGAGAGCCCCTTTGTCGAACTCGTGAAGTTCGGATACTCGGCCTGACAATTGACGATAGGCTCACGTTCAACACGCACGTGAAGAACGTGAGCAGCAAGGCCCAAGGCCTCTATCGTCAGTTGTGCAGGGCCGCTAAAGTGTCATGGGGGTTGAACTCGGAGGTGATCAGAACGATGTATCTGGCGGTGTTGGAGCCGATCATTTTGTATGCAGCGAGTGCATGGGCGCCGGCGGCTAAGAAGCTGCTGGTCCGAAGGCAGCTCGATGCGGTTCAGCGTGGCTTCGCGCAGAAAATTGCGCGAACTCACCGAACCGCGTCGTTGCATTCGGCCCTAGTACTTGCCGGGCTGCTTCCTCTAGACCTTCGGGTCCAAGAAGCGGCCACTTTATTTGAGGTAAAGCGCGGCCACACCCGGCAAGTACTGGGTGACCGAGAGCTGGAGGTTCCGGTCAGCTACTTGAGACTCCCACACCCGTCTGTGCAGCTTGGTGTGGAATTCTCCTGTCTGGGCGAAAGTGCGGAAGAAGTCCAACTTGCCACCTCGGCTGCCGACTCGGTGATCTACACCGACGGCAGCCGCATCGACGACAAGGTGGGTGCGGCGTTCTGCGTTCTGCGGGACGCCGCAGAGGTTTCGAACAAAAAACTCAAGTTGGGCAACTTCTGCACCGTATACCAGGCAGAGCTGCTGGCTTTGGCGAAAGCGACAGGGTACGCGGCCAGCGGGTCGACGCATTCGTGCGCCGTACTCAGCGACTCGAGGTCCGCCCTGGAGACTGTCGCCAAACCTGACACCCTCCATCCCCTGGCGATCGCAGTAAAAGAGAATATAATGAAAGCGCGTGAGAAAGGGACGAACGTAAGGTTGTATTGGGTGAAGGCGCATGTGGGGTTGGAGGGGAACGAAAGGGCGGACCAACTGGCCAAGGAAGCGGCCCTGAAGAGCAAGAGAAGACCTGAGTACGAGGATTGCCCCGTTTCATTCGTCAAACGTCAGCTAAGGCTGGAGACGCTTGACGAATGGAACAGGAGGTATGTGCAAGGTACGACGGCTTCAACAACGAGGATGTTCTTCCCGAGCGTCAAGTCAGCGTATCGCGTGACTCGCCAGATCGAGCTCGACACGGTCTTGGTCCAGATGTTCACCGGGCACGGGGGATTCTCCGAGTACCTCCACAGGTTCAAACTCAAGGAGAGTCCCGCGTGCCCCTGTGACCCGGAGGTGGACCAGACCGTGGCGCACATCCTGCTCTCCTGTCCCTTATTTGGGCGGGAGAGGGTAGATTGTGAAATTCGGATAAAAAGGAAATTAGACATAGGAGCGGTTGCCTCTCTGATGAGTGAGGACGAAAGTCGCCGAATATTCATAGAATACAGCAAAAAGGTTGTACAAACGGTAATAAATAGGAACAAGTAGTAAATAAAAATAAAAATAAATCAAAATTAAATGTAAAGTAATATATATGGAAAATATTGTAATAGAATAGTTATGCCAAAGACATATGAATAAAAAGGAAAGAAGGGGAAAAGAACAGAAATAAAATTGTTCCAGACACGACGAGGCGACGGTGTCTTCACTTAGCGAGAGGTATGCAAGAAGGAAATGGAATGGAGAGTGAAAGAAACGAGGCGGAGAACAAAACAGGAAGAAAGATAAGTTTAGAGTGAAAGATGAAAGAATGAAAGAAGGGAAAGAGGAAAAGTGTAACAAAATAAAAGTGATGTCAAGTGATAAGAAATAAAAGGCCCTGACCCGCCATACGCAGGGGAACGATTAAAAAAAAAAAAAAAAAAAAAAAAAAAAAAAAAACCTAACCTAACCTAACCTAACCTAACCTAACCTAACCTAACCTAACCTTACCTAACCTAACCTAACCTAACCTAACCTAACCTAACCTAACCTAACCTAACCTAACCTAACCTAACCAAGTGCAAACTAAATGGAAATGGAAAATGAAATAAATTTAATAGAATAAGTATACCTACACATAGATATAGAAAAGAAGTGTAATTAAAACTGTTCCAGACACGACGAGGCGACGGTGTCTTCACTTAGCGAGAGGTATGGAAGAAGGAAATAGAATGGAGAGCGAAAGAAACGAGGTGGAGAATAAAACAGGAAGAAAGATAAGTTTTGAGTGAAAGATGAAAGAATGAAAGAAGGGAAAGAGGAAAACTGTAATTAATTAAAATGATGTTAAGTGACTAGAAATAAAAGGCCCTGACCCGCCATACGCAGGGGAATGACGTAATAGAAAAAAAAAAAAAAAAAAAAAAAAAAAAAAAAAAAAAAAAAAAAACCTAACCTAACCTAACCTAACCTAACCTAACCTAACCTAAACCTAACCTAACCTAACCTAACCTAACCTAACCTAACCTAACCTAACCTAACCTAACCTAACCTAACCTAACCTAACCTAACCTAACCTAACCTAACCTAACCTAACCTAACCTAACCTAACCTAACCTAACCTAACCTAACCTAACCTAACCTAACCTAACCTAACCTAACCTAACAAGTAGCGCTCTCACCGTCGTCGTATCGGCCGATCGTGTTGTTGGACGAGGTGAGCAAGCTCTTCGAGCGCGTCATCGCAGCTCGCCTCGTTCGACACATGGAGGAGGTCGGACCGGATCTGAGCGAACACCAGTTAGGATTCCGCCGGGGCAGGTCCACCGTAGACGCGATAGCGCGGGTGCGAGCCCTGGCGGACGCGGCGGTGGCTCGCGGAGAAGTGGTGTTGGCGGTGTCACTCGACATCGCCAACGCGTTCAACACCCTTCCGTGGAGCACGATCACCGCGGCGCTGGTCCACTTCCGGGTCCCGGTCTACCTGAGGCGTACGATCGGGGCGTACCTCTCGGACAGGTCCGTGAGGTACCCGACGGGCGACGAGTGGTGTCGGCAAGGTGTGTCGTGCGGTGTTCCGCAGGGGTCGGTCCTTGGACCGCTCCTGTGGAACATCGGCTACGACTCGGTGTTGCGCGGAGCCAACCTCGGTGGAGTCGACGTGACTTGTTACGCCGACGACACCCTGGTGACGGCTCGCTCGCGCACCTTTAGGGAGGCGCGCGTGTTGGTGACTGCGGGCGTGGCCCACGTCGTCTCGCGCATTCGGCGCTTGGGGCTGGAGGTTGCGCTGGGCAAGTGCGAGGCCTTGTGCTTCCACGGCGCCCGGAATGCGCCTCCGCCGGGAGCGGAGCTGATAGTCTGTGGGACTTCCATCGCCGTCGGTACTTCGATGAAGTACTTGGGACTCGTCCTCGACGGTCGATGGAGGTTCGACGAGCACTTTCGGCAGCTGGGCCCGAAGCTCATTCGAGCGGCCGGGTCCCTGAGCCGCCTCCTGCCCAATCTGGGCGGGCCGAGCGTCGGATGCCGGCGACTCTACACGGGGGTGGTGCGCTCTATGGCGCTATACGGTGCGCCCATATGGGCGCAACACCTGTCGACCCGTGGCGTGACGCTGCTGCGCTCGCCGCAGCGCGTCATGGCCATACGGATCGTACGAGGTTACCGTACCATCTCTTTCGAGGCGGCGTGCGTCCTCGCCGGGACACCGCCGTGGGAACTCGAAGCGGAGTCGCTGGCGCGCCTCTACTGGCGGCGGAAGAGGGCCCTCGAGCGGGAGGGCTCGTTTCCGTCGCCCGACGAGGTGGAGAAGTGGCGCCGAAAGGCGCGTCGAGAGGTGTTTCGGGGATGGGAGCGGCGACTCCTCGAACCGTCGTACGGTCGCCTCACCGTTGAGGCCGTCCGGCCGGTCATCGGTGAGTGGCTGGGCCGGGACTTCGGAGTCCTCAGTTTCTGCCTGGTGCAGGTACTCACGGGGCACGGTTGCTTCAGGAGCTATCTGCACCGGCGGAACTGCACGAGTAGGACGGATGAGGCGTGCGACGAGTGTGGCCACCCGGTGGACACATCGTCCCACACCTTGGCCGATTGCCCGCGATGGGGGGGGGACAGGGCCGCGCTCGTAGCGGCGATAGGGAGTGACCTCTCGCTACCGTCCGTGGTCCGGACCATGGTCAGTGGCGAGGCGTCATGGAATGCGGTATCCCGATTCTGCGACTCTGTTATGACGCAGAAGCGGGAGACCGAACGTATCCGAGAGCGGGCGCCGAGGGGACAGGACGCGGTCGGAGCGCGATGACAGCTCACCGCCGCAAGGCGGGACCGAGCGCACGACCGCCGAATGGCTCCTCGGCAGGAACCTGGCGCCGCGACCGACAAGGGCCGTCGGGCCGGTGCCCCCCTTGGAGAGGGTTCCTGGGGTGGATATGGTGATGCGTCTCGTATTCCGACGCGTCGCCACGTAGGGATTTTTTAACAGGAGGGGTGCTTCACACCCCTCCTCGAGGCGGGCCCGGTCATTCGGGCGCCGTTCGGGGGGTCGTGGATGAACTGCAATACTTTATCCCGCGACCCCACGAACACGTGGATGAGAGTGGAATACCGTGTGAAGCTTTTTAGTCGGTTGGAGTCCGACACTACCACCGTCGCCGGCCCAATTTGGCGACGGGGTGTGCATTTCCGTTAGCATTTTGTTACACACGTAAATAAAAAAAAAAAAAAAAAAAAAACAAGTAGCGCTCGAGACCTTGAAGCGAACGCAGCAAAATTATTAGCTCCGCAATTAAAAAATCCGTTACGTGGGATTTTTGTCGCGAATTATTAAGTATTATATATCGTTAGATTCGTCTTAATGTGTGTAGTGCGCGTATATAAAAATTAAAGTGATCGATTTAGAATCTAAAAAGTTATAATCAAAAAACCCTAAATTTTTAGGTTAAAAAACTTTGTGTGCGCGTGCTGCAAAAATAAGATCGGTGACCCCCAAATTTTTTTGTGGAAATAAGTGCCTCCCAGTGGTCTCCGTTAACTCCTAAAAATCCAGATTTTTTGGACAAGGGGTTGCGGAGAAATTAATAAAAAACAAAAAACCACGTGGCACGTGGTTTTTGATCCCGAAGTCCTAGGAGAACGCAAAATATACCACCAGAAAGAGGAGAGCGAGGCGAGATCGTTGACACCTCGGGGTCCAGGATCCGACCCCTGAGGAAGGAGCAGTGAGGGGGCAAAGTACCAAAAACTACCCCTATCTTCGGAGCCGCCTACATCAAGATCAAAAGCGACGACCCCCTTGGGCATCGTTGGAACCGGGAAGAAAAGCTGTATCCAACGACACCCCACAAGCGGGGTTTTAAGTTAAGAATATATTTCTTAAAATTAAATTACTGTAAGACGTCGCGCGGGGCCAAAAGGCACCCCTAGGGGGCGAACGATAACCGCAGGTGGGTCAGAAAAATTTCATTAGTATTAGACAAGTCCCCCCTTTGGCAAATCCAGTAAAAAAGTTTAACAATTTTGATTAGTTTTTGGTAAATAAAATAAAACATCATATAATACAGTTGAAAAATTAAAAATTTAAATTTGTATTCAAAATTAAAAATTCTTAAATTTAAATAATAATTCTATTCAAAATTCTATCCGGTGGAGAAATTCACCCGCTGTCCACCTGTGTTTGTCTGAAGATACTAGCCCTCCCCCAAGGGAAGTTATAATTAAAACAAGAAAGCCACGGACCGCAAATAGCAGTTTTAACGTGGTTTTCTTGTGTTACCGGATTGGCCAGCATTTTGACCCTGACGCGCGTCGTTTGTCGAGCGAGGCTGAGCTCCTGTCACCTTTTTACGCGTCGACACATAGGTTAAGGGCCCTATTGCCGTAGATTAAGAAAATTGTGCTTTTTTAAAAATTAGAAAATAAGTAACATTATTGATATCGGCCTTATTGCGTTAGTATTAAGTTTAGTAGATCCTAATTTGGTCAGACAAGTTCCTCCCTAATAAACATCACAGACATGCTGAGAACTCCTAAAAAGAGGAACTCAGGTGAGATGACCCTGACGGACGAAGCGGTCGGTAGGATTAGTACCTCACCCATGAGGAGGGTAAGAAACGGCGTGGGGGAGGGGGAATCCGGGCAGGTCCAAAGAGGCGGGCAAGTCTAAGGCGAGCGCAGTGCCAGTCAAGCTGGTAGAAAAGTCACACTCGGCCGCGGGGGGGTCCGAACCGCAGAAGGTAGAAAGGTTGGCCCCTGTAGACCGAATAAAGGAGGCGCGAGCTTACTTGAACAAAGCTAAGCTACATCTGGGGAGCTCGCGCAACCTTAGAACGGACATAAAGGAGGGGGTGACGCAAGCAATTGAAAAGCTTTACCAGCTGGTAAAGGAAGGGGAGCTCGAGCTGAGGAGGAAGGGGACCGGGGACCATCAGAAGGGCCCGGCTGCCGAGCAAGTCGGAGGGGAAGGCGAGGGGAAGGGAGACGATGTGGTACCCCTTGCTGTCTCCCCGAGAGTGGAGCAGCCGGGAAGGGAGTATGGGGAGATGTTAGACAGGTTGAAAGAGCATGCAAGACTCCTTGAGACCAGCACCAGGGAGATGGAGGGTCTCAGGGAGTCTTTCAATGTCTGGAAGAGAGGGAGAAGGAGAAGCTCGAGCGCCCCAGCACATATGCAAGCGCAGCCGCAGCACCGACAAAAAGACCGCCACCGGGGAACGAAGCTACGCACTCGGTGGCGATCTCGTCGGGGACCGATACTGGGGACCAGGTTCTGATTAAAATAAGGGAGACACTAAACGCAAAAGAAGAGGGTATAAAAATTGATAGGATAAGAAAAATACGGGATGGAAAAGTGATTATAGGATGTGGAACAGAGACGGAGCTTGCTCGTGTGCGCGAGAAGCTAAACAAAGCAGGAAGGGGCTTGAACCTGGAAGAAGTACGAAGTAGGGATCCGCTGGTCATTCTCAGAGACGTAATGTCCTATAACAAGGACGCGGATATAATTACCGCAATCCGCAACCAAAATAAAGACCTTTTGGTAGGCGTCCCTGAGAAAGACCAGAGGATGGAAATCAGGTTCAGGCGGAGAGCGCGGAACCCGCACATTTCCCATGTGGTCATGCGGGTATCGCCAACCCTCTGGGGCCGTTTCACAGCCATAGGTACGCTGCACGTGGATCTGCAGCGAGTAAGGGTGCAGGATCACTCCCCACTCGTACAATGCACTCGGTGCCTGGGGTATGGTCACAGTAAGAGGATGTGCACCGAGTCTGAAGACCGATGCAGCCACTGCGATGGTCATCACCACAGGGCCGAGTGCACGGAGTGGCAAGCGGGGAAACCCCCTGCCTGTCGGAACTGCCGTAAGGCAAAGGCTGACAGGTGGGACCACGGAGCATTTGATGAGGAATGTCCGGTTCGGAGGCGTTGGGACGCCATATCGCGGGCATCCATAGCGTATTGCTAAGGGCGCCCCGGGGGCCGACCGCGACAACCGGGCCGGACACCACCAGTATCACGTTGCACAGTCGAACCTGCAAAGGTCCGAACTCGCCACGGCCGAGCTGATACGCGAAGCGCCGAAGAGAGGGTGGGCGTTCGCGATGGTCCAGGAGCCGTACATCGGCGCTATTGGCGAGATGCGGCACTACCCAGGGACAAGAGTGGTACAATGCTCTGGCCGAGGGGCCGGAGAGGTCGTAAAGGCCGCCATTGTACTATTCGACGATACCATCAACATCACCCAATGCCCTGACCTCACGTCTGCCAACATTGTTGTGGCCAGATTGAGGACTGGGGCCTGGGAGATAGGGGTGGTATCCGTCTACCTGGAGCCCGACAAGCCCGTTGAACCATACCTGGACCGAATCGTCTGGGTCGTGGAGAGATTGGGAACTGTCAACGTGATGCTGGGGGGAGACGTCAATGCTCACAGTAGTTGGTGGGGCAGCCGCACCGTGGATCGAAGGGGGAGTGAGATTGCAGCTGTGCTCGACCAACTGGGGATGCACGTGCTGAACCGAGGGTCTGAGCCGACGTTTGAGACGTATCGGGGCGGGAAGCGCTATGCCAGTCGCGTCGACATCACCGCTTGCTCGACCACTCTGCTCGACAGAGTGGAGGGCTGGCGTATAGCAGATGACGTGTCTTCGTCGGACCACAGGGCAATACTGTTCGAATTGAAGCTTGTGAGGTCCGTCGGTACGGACATCAGGAGTTCGACACGGCGCTACACTACGCGAAGGGCAGACTGGAGCGAGTTCAGTAGGACTTTTGCCCAGCTGCTCTCGGAACGCGGTCTGACGCCCGCTGAGGTTGACAAGGTCACCGAACAGGGGGCGTTAGACAGCGTAGCCGAACGGTACGTGGGAGCCGTGGTGGATTCCTGCG
This sequence comes from Troides aeacus, assembly GCA_033220335.2. Classification (NCBI taxonomy): domain Eukaryota; kingdom Metazoa; phylum Arthropoda; class Insecta; order Lepidoptera; family Papilionidae; genus Troides; species Troides aeacus. The sequence continues at coordinate 6,379,312 of CM067296.1, forward strand.
ATGCGGTCCTGCCCAAGGTCTCCAAGCGGAGGAGGACGGAATTGCCTTGGTGGTCCGAACAGCTCTCTCTCCTCAAGGCAGACGTCGTGAGGAAGAAGAGACGGATCCGAAACGCGCGGCCAGATCGTAAAGAGTTGGTCTTACAGGAATATGCCGACGCGAGGGAGGCCTACCGTCTCGAGGCGAAACGTGCTCAGATCGAAAGCTGGAAGCGGTTCTGCGAGAGGCAGGACCGCGAGACCGTGTGGGACGGCATCTACCGTGTGATGCGTCGCGCGGAGGTGAGGCGAGAGGACGTCCCCTTCGTCCAGTCGGGAAAAGTACTGGACGCAGAGGGATCAGCCAGGATGCTAGCGGAGGTCTTCTTTCCGGGGGATGACCCCGGGGAAGACGATGCGGGCCACTGTCATGTAAGAGTGAAAGCCAATGAAGTCAGCGGGGGGGGACATGATAACCCATGTGACCCCCCCTTCACGATGGAGGAGCTCCGATGGTCCGTGTCGACCTTCAGTGCTAAGAAAGCACCTGGCGCTGACGGCCTCACCGCAGACATCTGCCGGGCGGCCATCGCCGTGGATGCCGCCGTGTTTCTCGCGCTCTCCAACCGGTGCCTCGCTCTCTCCTACTTCCCCAGGAAGTGGAAGGAGGCAGTGGTCGTAGTGTTGAGAAAGCCCGATAAGGAAGACTACACGCACCCGAAATCCTATCGGCCCATCGGGCTCTTGCCCGTAATGGGCAAGATCGTGGAGAAGATGATGGTCCGGAGGATCCGGTGGTACTCTGCATCGTATATCAGTCGCCACCAATACGGCTTCATGCCGCAGAGGAGTACCGAGGACTCCCTCTATGACATGGTCCAGCACATACGATCTCGTCTGCGGGAGAAGGAGATAGTAGTGCTGGTATCGTTAGACATAGAGGGAGCATTCGATAATGCCTGGTGGCCTGCCATACGGTGCAGACTGGCCGAAACTCGCTGTCCTGTGGATCTGCGGCGCCTTGTGGACAGCTACTTTAGCGACCGCAGGGTGTCCGTCAGGTACGCGGGTGCGGAGTGGGCCAGAGAGACCACCAAGGGGTGTGTGCAGGGATCCGTGGGCGGTCCAACCTTTTGGACCCTCCTCCTCAACCCGCTCCTGGTAAAGATGGAGAAGAGCGGGGTGCACTGCCAGGCGTTCGCAGATGACGTCGTTCTGATCTTCTCGGGGCAAGAGACCGGGGACATCTCGAGGGAAGCCAATGCGGCTCTCACCAATGTTCATGATTGGGGGGTCCGAAACAAACTTAGGTTCGCACCACACAAAACGAAGGTGATGGTGATAACCAATAAGTTGAAGTACGATAACCCAATACTGTCCATGGGAGGGGAGCCGCTGGGTCGAACTCGGGAAGTCCGGATACTCGGCCTCACAATTGACGATAGGCTCACGTTCAATACGCATGTAAAGAACGTGAGCAGCAAGGCCCAAGGCCTCTATCGTCAGTTGTGCAGAGCCGCAAAAGTATCTTGGGGGTTGAACCCAGAGGTGATTAGGACGATGTACCTGGCGGTGTTGGAGCCTACCATATTGTATGCAGCGAGTGTATGGGCGCCGGCGGCTACGAAGTTACTGGTCCGCAGGCAGTTAGACGCGGTGCAGAGGGGCTTCGCTCAAAAGATAGCGAGGACCCACAGGACCGCGTCGCTGAACTCGGCCCTAATACTCGCCGGGTTGCTTCCTTTGGACCTTCGGGTCCAGGAAGCAGCCCATTTATACGAAATAAAGCATGGTCATTCCCGGCGGGTAGTAGGCGACCGAGACCTGGAGGTACCGGTCAGCTTCAGGAGACTGCCACACCCGTCTGATCAAGTTGGTGTGGAGTTCTCCTGCCTGGGTGACCGGGCGGAGGAGGACCGGCTTCCCACCGCGGCTGCCGATCTGCATATCTATACAGACGGCAGCCGGATAGATGAGAAGGTGGGCGCGGCGTTCTGCGTAATGCGGGACGCCGTGGAGATCACCAACAAAAAACTCAAGCTGGCCAACTTTTGCTCGGTCTACCAGGCGGAGCTGCTGGCATTAGTGAAAGCAACAGGGTACGCGGCCGGCGGGTCGGCGCAGTCCTGCGACATAATGTGTGACTCGAGGTCCGCCCTCCAAACTGTCGCACAACCGGACACCCTCCATCCCCTTGCGATGCGCGTGAAAGAAAATTTGAAAGAGGCTAGAGAGAAAGGGAAGGAAGTAAGGCTATTCTGGCTGAAAGCGCACGCGGGGACGGAGGGGAACGAGAGGGCGGACCAGCTGGCCAAGGACGCGGCCCTAAGAAGTAAAAGGAGACCTGAATATGAGGAGTGTCCTGTTTCGTTCGTCAAACGTCAACTTCGGTTGGACACGATTGACGAATGGAACAGGCGCTACGTGGAAGGCACGACGGCTTCGACAACGCGGATATTTTTCCCGGACGTCGCCTCGGCTTATCGCGTGCTCCGTAAGATAGAGCTGGACACGGTTCTGGTCCAGATGTTCACTGGGCACGGGGGATTCTCCGAGTACCTGCATAGGTTTAAACTCAAGGAGAGTCCCTCGTGCATCTGTGATCCGGCGGTGGACCAGACCGTGGAGCACATCTTACTTTCTTGTCCCGTATTTGGAGGAGAGAGGAAAGAGGTGGAGATCGAATTGGGCAAAAAATTGGATAGGGAGTTGGTAGCCTCTCTGATGAGTGAGGACGAAAGTCGTCAGACGTTTTTAAAATATTGTAAAAAAGTAGTTAGTAATGTAATATTAAGGAACAAAATGTAAATAAAACATAAAATATTATAAGAAAGCAATGTACACATAATTATAAGGAAAAATGTAAATAAATAAAAGAATAAGATAGATAATAAGAAATTAATGTAAACAAAGTGGATGCTTCTTTTACAGAAAAGCAAAATGTTCCGGACACAAGGAGGCGATGATGTCCTCACTTTTGAGAGAGGTATGAAAGAAGGAATAGGATGGATAGTGAAAGAAACGAGGTGGAGAATTATTGGGAAGTATGATGAAAGGAGTGAAAGACGAAATAGCGAAAGTATGGTATGAGAATTTAGAATAAGAAATGTATTAGATGAATAAGTGATCTGATATGCTTAAAAGTGCAAATAAAGGCCCTGACTTACAATACGCAGAGGAATGCTTAAAAAAAAAAAAAAAACCTAACCTAACCTAACCTAACACCGATTCTTGGTGCGAGATTGCGGCGTCTGTTCACCGACTGCTTTCGAGACAGTTACTATCCGGCAGATTGGAAACGGGCAAAGCTGGTGCTCCTACACAAGTGGGGCAAACCAGTGGATGAACCGGCAGCCTACCGACCCATCTGTCTTTTAGACGATGTAGATAAATTATTCGAACGGATAATAACCACTCGAATAAACACACAGCTCGGGAATAGAGGCCCGGACTTGGCGGACCATCAATACGGATTTCGACGGCGACGTTTCACGCTGGATGCCATCCTCCACGTGAGAAACTTGACGCACCAGGCGATATCCAAAAGGAGAGTTGTCATAGCAGTCAGCGTCGACGTTGTCAATGCTTTCTATTCCCTTCCCTGGTGTGTCATACATGAGGCTCTGGTCTACCATCGAGTTCCGAAGTACCTGAGGAACGTATTGAAGGCGTACCTCTCAAATATAAGCATCAGCTGGAGCCCTGCGGAACACCCGCTCTGATGTGACGAGAAATGGAGTGACCGCTTCCCGCTCGGTCGCGAAAGCAGTGGTTCGATAAGAAGGCTCTGATGATGGTGACGAGCCTGTCCGGCACCTTGAGTGCGTACAACTTGTAGATCAAGCCATCGTGCCAGACTTTATCGAACGCCTTGGCTACATCAAAGAATAGGGCTACGGTGTCATATGGCCTTTTCCGCGTGAAACCTTTGAGGATGTACTCCTCCAATCTGTGTACTTGGTGGACGCAGGAGTGATCTCTTATGAACTCGAACTGTTCGTCGGGCAGAAGTTTGTTTTCCGACACGAAGTTGGAGAGACGCGTAAGGATTAGACGCTCATAAACCTTTCCCGTGTTACAGAGGAGGCTTATCGGTCTGTAGTTGGAGGGAATGTTCCTAGACTTCTTTGGCTTAGGAATTACCACAACTTCGGCCTCTTTCCAGGCGTCCGGAAAGAAGCAGATGGAAATATGCATGCAATAAGCATGTTGAAGATGGTCGCGAGCAAACAGATCATATGAGCGGGGAGGGACTTGAGTACTCTGTTCGAGATGCCATCAAGGCCCGGAGCAGACTTGGATTTTAGTCCTCTGATGGTGATTGCGATCTCGTCTTTCACTAGTTATAGGTGAGTGGGGTCAGCTGGATAAGATAAAGGTATGCACTTGTTTTCCAGTCTGTCGACTAAGCACTCGACTTTTTCATCATCCTCGAAGGCCAACGACTACGCGTCGACGTCTCTGACTAGGGGTGGCATGAGTCCAGGTTACTCTTACTTGAGACCCCGAGCTAGACGCCAAAAAGCGTCCTTTGGAAGGCTCAAGGTCGCTAAGTAGTGAATCCCACCTGTCGGCTCTGTGTTCTCTTACGCGCTCTTTTACGGCCCTCTGAAGGCGGCGCGCATTAGCTCTTTTCACCTCGGAGCGGTACCTGTCGTACAGTCTGAAAGCGACATTTTTTAGCCTGATCAGGCGTCGAATGTCCTGAGGTAGAGCCTCGAATTAAGGTTCCAATTCGAGTATTGTCCTCGTAGTTTTCGACGGCTGATGAGATAGGTTTGGAGAGTGAATCGACCGCTCGAATTGCCACTTCGGGCGATTCGATCGTTTTCGGTATCTCGTCGAGGTGCTGGGATTTCGTAGAGTTAAGTTTGATCTCAAGTTTACGCCAGTCAACGATGGTTTTGGTCAGAGGGACCTCACCGGCGCGCTGGCCCAGCTTGAAGAGTACTGGAAGATGATCAGATCCGAGGTCATATATGACTATAGGAGACGTTATTCCAAACTAGGAACTCTTTAAAAATAAATCTTTAATTATTTGGCGGAGCTTGTTGGGTGAATCATTGTGGATGTCCAGGTGATCGCTATACTCGTTCAGCAACTTGCTTAGTCTGGAAATAGGAGAGTTTGATCCGAAAACTGTTCTACGAAAGGGTGGCTGCAACGGAGTTATTTTGTACCTAGGATATCTAACAGGGACGCGTAATTGAAATTTTTCTAACAATGGAGAACAATCTAGCTTATTATTAAAGATTTTGGATACAAACAATAAGTCATTTAATATACTGCGATCAGCTAGAGAGATCATTTTAAAATGTGATAGTTGGTTTTTGTATGATGGGATTTCTCGTTTAGGAATTTGACAAGAGAATTTTAGATGTCTAACGAATTTTTTTTGTATCCGTTCCATTCTTAATGTATGGGTAGCATAGTGTTGCCTCCATACAACTGAGCAGTACTCCAAAATATTGCGCACTATGCTCTAGTATAGAATAATTTTAGCATTACAACGAAAACCTTTTGAATTACGAGTTATGAACCCGAGCATTTTTGAGGCTCGTTTCGTAATATTTTCGAGATGAGGCACAAAAGTCAACCTATTATCAAAGATAATCCCTAGATCTCTAATTACTTCGAATTCTTGGAGGATATTTTCTTTTATGCTGTATTTGTAAGTGATTATGTTACTTTTCCTAGCATATCTTACAACGAGACATTTATTACAATTGAGGACCATGCCATTGTTATCAGACATTCAACCAGGGAGTTAAGATCCTTTTGCAGTTTTAGGGAATCATCATTTGTTTCAATGGTCTTGCTAATTTTAAGGTCATCAGCATACATATAGATTTTTGAAAATTTAATGTTGTTGGGGATATCATTGACAAAAATATTAAATAAAATTGGTCCCAAGTGAGACCCTTGAGGCACTCCTGAAGTGACGTTTCGTAGGTGAGATTGAAAGCCATTTACAGCGACAAAGAAAGAGCGATCATCAAGATAGGATTTGATCCATTGCAAAAACATATCCGATAATCCATACGCTGACAGTTTTTGCAGTAGGATGTGATGCGCTACACGGTCAAAAGCTTTACTGAAATCTGTGTAAACGACATCAACCTGTTTACCAGCATCAAGTGCTTCAATAAGGGTCTCGGTGATGTCGACCAAGTTCGTTACAGTAGATCTATGCTTAACAAACCCATGTTGACTGTTATTTAAGAGTTGATAAAAATGATGTTGTATGTATGGGCAGACCATGGATTCGAAAACTTTAGCAAAACTTGATAATATTGATATTGGTCGATAGTTGTTTATGTGATTATCACTATTTGTTTTGTATACGGATATTACTTTTGCAATCTTCCACATTTTCGGAAACACTCCTGATTGCAAGGAAAGATTGTAAATTAATATAAGAGGTTCAACTAACAGATTGGCACATCGGGCCAAAAATATAGGTGGTATACCATCAGGCCCGGCGCCCTTGTTAATATCAATGGTCTTCAATTTATTTAAGAGTAAGGACTGGTCGATAACTAGCAAATCCAAAGGTAATGTATTATTTTTCCTAATAGCTTCGCATAATCTGTAGATACTTTAGAAGAATTAATTTTATTAGTGAAAACAGAAGCAAAATGTGAACAGAACATTTCGCATATCTGTTGGCCGTCAGAAGTGGCTATGGCGCCATCTGTCATCAGACTAGGATATAAACTTTGGCCACCTCGCCTCGATTTTATGTAGGACCAAAACAATTTAGGATTTTTGGTAATTTGGAGCTCAATATTTTGAATATACTGTTTGTAGCAATTCGTTGTTAGACGAGTACAGCGTGAACTTAGTAATCGCAATTCCAGTTCGTCCATAGGATTTTTATATTTATTGAAGCGACATCTAAGATTATATTTTTCCTTTAGACATCTAACTAAATTTTGGCTAAACCAGGGTGGGTAATGTTTTTTTTTATATTTTTTCTTTGGTACGAACTTCTGTACTACTTCAGTTAATTTATTGTAAAAGAGTTGTAAACGATCGTCAACGTCATGAATATATTCAAACAACTCGTTCCAGTTGCATACTTCAAGAGCTTCGAAGATTTTATGGTGATTTGCTTTATAAAAATTGAGTTTAACCATTTCACTATTATAAGGGAGTTTTATTTCATTAATTAGGGTAATATCAACATCAAGCGGAGGGTGTAATTGATCGATTATACTTAAAGTGCTTAAAGAGTGACTAACCGTACAAAACGATGTATTCGAGATAACCAAATCAAGTATTCTGTTGGAGGAATTAACTATAGAATTATGCTGGGTAAGACCATTAACATGCAGAAAGTCTACAAAATGTTGACATAAGGTAGGTACAACGTGTGGCTTAGAGGAATCGCTCAACAAGCTCCAGTTCATACAAGCTAAATTAAAGTCACCTAAAATACAAGCAAAGATGGCTTTCTCTAGAACACTATTACAGTTTTCAATAAAAAGATCCAATGTGGAGTGCCGTACGGGGGGCGGTAAATATACTGCACAGAATGCCATTAGTTGGGTTGTGTGAGAGATAGGTATTTCCACCGTTATCCAAAGATCTTCTAAAATTGACTCCCAGGCATACATTCTTTTAGAGTTTATCTTTCTAGATACAGCAATAAGCACTCCACCTCCATCTTTTTTGCACAAATATGAGGCGCACCGATCCCTTCTATGGACTACATATCTTTGGTCAAACAACTCGGTATTAGATATTGTGCTATTCAACCATGTCTCAGTGAGAACAATAATGTCATAGTCGTTACACAGTATTTGCCGGTGGAGTTCATGTGTTTTAGTTCTTAAGCCGCGTGTATTTTGGTAATATAGGGTTGCCAAATATCTCCCTTCCGCCTTTTTGTCTTTTGAATTTCGCGGCTATGTACAAAGCGCTACAGAGCTCGTATCTGGCAATACTATACATAATTTGAAAGGTCTTGACATAACCTACAAAACGACGCTATGCATAATTAGTTTGGATATTGCGTTCAACAGTTATAGACGTGTAAACATGGAGTTCACTAACGCCGAAATTCGCGCTATTTTAAAGTTTTCCTTCGTTAAAGGCAAATCCGCTAGAGAAACGTTCCGTGAGATTAATGGTGTTTTGGGGGATGGTACTCTATCACTTCGAACCGCGGAGGAATGGTTTCGACGATTCAGAGCCGGTGAAAACGACACCATGGATAAGCCAGCCGGCGGAAGACCTGTGACGACAAATACCGATCAAATCATGGACTACATCGAGTTAGACCGGCATGTGGCATCTCGTGACATCGCCCAGGAGATGGGAGTTAGTCACCAAATCATTTTAAACCATCTGCAGAAGGCTGGATACAAAAAAAAGCTTGATGTTTGGGTGCCGCATGATTTGACGCAAAAAAACCTTCTGGACCGAATCAACGCCTGCGATATGCTGCTGAAACGGAACGAACTCGACCCATCCTTGAAGCGGATGGTGACTGGCGACCAAAAATGGATCACATACGACAATATCAAGCGAAAACGGTCGTGGTCGAAGGCCGGTGAATCGTCCCAAACAGTGGCCAAGCCGGGATTGACGGCAAGTAAGGTTTTGCTGTGTGTTTGGTGGGATTGGAAGGGAATCATCCACTACGAGCTGCTCCCATATGGCCAGAGGCTTAATTCTACCATCTACTGCGAACAACTGGACCGCTTGAAGCAGGCGATCGACCAGAAGCGTCCAGAATTGGCCAACAGGAAGGGTGTAGTGTTCCACCAGGACAACGCCAGACCACACACTTCGTTGATGACTCGTCAGAAGCTACGGGAGCTCGGATGGGAGGTTTTATCGCATCCACCATATAGCCCAGACATAGCGCCAAGTGATTACCACCTGTTCCTGTCCATGGTGAACGCCCTTGGTGGTGTAAAGTTGAACTCAAAAGAGGCTTGTGAAAAGTGGCTGTCCGAGTTCTTCGCAAATAAGGAGGGGGGCTTCTACGAGGGAGGTATTATGAAGTTGCCGTCTAGATGGAAACAGATTTTCGAACAAAACGGCGCATATTTGAACTAAATTCGATCACTGTAACACTTTTTATAAAGCATTGAATAAAGAGCAAAAAAGCGGAAGGGAGATATTTGCCAACTTTATATACTTCTAGGTTCGCGAAAAAACGGGTTTTATAGGCCAGTGAATAGCACCAAGTAGTAGACAACAAAGTAAATTGATAATAGTAAATTAAACTATATGTTTTAGCGTTTCCATGTTCCTTACATGTATGTGTTCAGTTTCATCGCTTTTTCTGATAAAGACTTTGCCGTTGCGAATCCACACGAATTTGTATCCCAATTCTTTGGTTCTCATTCGGGCAGCCGCATGAAGAGTCTTGATAATCGGCGATAAATGTTCAGTGACGAAAATGGGTGATGATTTTCCAGTCAAATTTTCAAGATGGGGCGATGATATCAAAGTTGAGTTTTTCGATGAGACTTCAATGGTTTTCAGGTGAGGGCATTCAAGAGGGACACAGAGAAGTGACCTCTTGTAATATATCAGGGTGCCGCCGTACATAGCGGATAACCTGTCGTTCCTAACGAGGTGATAGGTAGATCGAGGTGGTGATATATAGATTTTTGGGTCATGGTGAGATGGTTTCAGGAATGTTTCCTGAATTAAGATAACGTCGACGTCGTGGTGTCGGAGAAATGCGCTGATTTCTTCCTTCTGGTGTCGAACGCCGTTCGCGTTAAAAGTCGCGACGGTTAACGAACCAGGTTTGATTTTGCCTAATATTTTGGGGAGCTCGGTGCTGATCCCAAAGATGTGTACACGTACTCAAACGACGGTGTCTAGGTGCGAGAGGAGGTGTCATTAGACATCCGTCTCGAGAGCGGCTATCAAGTCGTAATGTTCGTATACGACTCGGAGCCTCTCTTTTTGTCCTTTCGCGGCACGGAGCTTCTCCGTGTAACTAAAGAAGTCTTTTAATGTAAAGCGTCCCATGTACTTCATAAAGGCCGCAATATCAGCTGCGCCCTAGGCATCGAGCACCTGGGGCTCGACAAAGTTGCTCGGCGGTGGAAGCCTGCTAACAACTGGGGGGAGATGCATGCAACGGGAGCCTGCGGGCGTTGAGTCATCGGCAAGGGTTTTGCCCAAGCCGATACCAATCGGAGCAGGTTCACGATCGTCAACCGTCGGTGACCCTGCGGTGCGAGAGGGGAGAGGATGCTAACCCCGAATACCTGCGATCGGTATTTTGGGTTCGGAGGGTGCCACGGGCGCGGAGCTTTGGAACACCCGCGGTAGTTCACCGGGTGACCTTCGGTCTTACACAAGCAGCAGCTTGGCGGGTCCAGGGACTTAAGTGTACGCGTGCACTCCTTAATGCCATGGTCTCTGGTGCATTTGACGCACCGGGGTCGGGCGAAGCAGTTCCTGGCAGAGTGACCATAGAACTGGCATCTGTGGCATTGTCCAATAATACCGCGCTTATGTGGTTGCTCGACTATAATATTGGTGAGGCCACATAATTGCTAATTTTCTTCCCCTCAGGAGTGAGTGGAAGAGTAGCCAATATCAGAGGCATCTCTCTTCGAATCCGTTGGCGATGTCTCGATCCGTCGTATAACGGGGAGGCCTTGGGTTTTTAGGTCCTCGATGACCTCGGTGACTGTCGTCTCGAGGGGTATGCCCAGGATGACGACCTTGAGAAGTTTATCCTCCTCAAGAGCGTAGGTGTGGAAGCTGAGATTCAGCTCCCGCATATGCTTTTTCGCGCAACGAAAATCGTCGGTCGACGTTAAGCGCAAGCGGATGCCCTGCGCAGTGTTTTGTGCCTCGGGGCACGAGATCTTGTTGTCCAAGAACCACTTGGACAGATCCTTCCAGACAGCTTTATCCTAGAGGATAACAGGGAAGGGGCTGCTTGGCCCCGGGAACATCGCGCTCCGACGTTTTCGCAGTAGGCGCGGGACGTGAAACACGAATTGTTTTCTTTGCCGGAGTGGCAGAGGGCGCTTGCGCTTACCTGAATAGACGACAAATCTTTCGTCGTCTGATGGCGGAGGGTCGAGGGCTTGGTGCACCTCCATGTCGGAGATGGTGCCCTCCCCGTTGGACATGGGTTCCGTGCTGCACGGCGACGAATCGCGGGAGCACGCAGTGGCGGATGACTCGGCGAGCCCCTTAGGGATATCCGTTCGAGACTTCGTTGGCGCGCAGGATGCGGATGAAGGGGACGCTGGGCTGTCAGCCAGCTTTGCCCTCAGTGAGGCCAGATGGTCCCCGAATTTGTCCCATTACTCGGGACAAGCTATCTTACAAACTCGATGAACTGAGTCCCTATGGACTCAGCCATCTTAATTCTCTTAGCTCACCAATAGGCGGTGGGGAGCAGAGGTGCAATGTATTACACAGGCAACTCCTGCTGTTGCTTGCACAAGTTAAAATTACTAGAATGAAATGAAAGAAAGGTACGCACCTGTGTATAGCACACACCTAGCAGGGGGAAACCGGGCTCAGCAGCACTTACAAAAAAACACAGTGATTAAATACGCGGAACGCGAACGAAATAATATATTAAAGTGCAGCAATTAATTTCGCGGTAAACAACGCGCAGGAACGCGGATGCGGATGCGGACGCATACCTTAACGGTCAACGGGCGACGGTTAGGATGACGCAATAAGAGGCGGCGGCGACGGCGGCGGGCGGCGGCGGGCGGCGGCGGGCGGCGGCGGGCGGCGGCGGGCGGCTCGTAGCCCGCGTATACGCACGATGCGGTGCGGTAACAACAACAGAATTAGGCACGAGATACACGAATTTCTTCGGGAAATTAGGACGCTACTGTTAGGTTGATGCTTATAAAGGCTAGGATAGCGGACGGGAGCAGCAAACGAGAGCTGGCTAGAGCTCAATCGGACGTGCGTCTCGTATGAGCGACCTAGTCGAACTCGAGACCGAGCCCGTACGCAACCTATATTTTTTATGGCTTTGGAAAAGGACGCTTCCCGTTCGCGCACGCGCATTTTCCGTTTGATTTATTGCACATTATTTTAATTGTTGCGCAATTCGGTTGAGCGATGTTTAATCCCTCCGCTAGTTGCGCTAACCAAATATCGTTAATCTATAGCGAAACTAAACAAAACAATATACAATACAATACGATTCAAGTATATCAGCAACATTTTCATTCGCCCTTTACCGTACATAAGAAGTCGCTAAAAATCTATTGGTAATTGTCCGACCGTAAACTACAACAGCTTTTACCACGGCGAGATCACTCTGTACATTTGGTTGAATTGTTGTATAATTTATTTTAGTGGGTATCTATAATATAACGTTACTGCTGGGAGTACCTCAATGTGCCATTAAAACTAGTGGGATTACAAGTGATCACACGTATCGACAGATGGCGTTGTAATTAAAAATTTTAAGTATATATTTATGTACTTTATTTTTCCGATGCATCACTGGTAGACATGTTTAAATTTTGGATTTTCTACATTAATACTAAAATTATTCCGACTTGACTTTTTCTAGACCTTGAATCTACTTTCTGTGATAGACCAGGCAAATTAATTTTGAACTTTGACGACCCCGCTTTTTTACATTGATCCTCGCGTTGAAGTCCGTTTCGACTTGCAACTATTTGAAAATGTCTGTTAAGAGATGTATATCAAACTGCAGCACAACCCGTACGTACTTTTTTATTACCTAAATGCACTGCATTTACAAAATACATGCCACGAGGCATTTTTGAAGAAATACTTCGTGACCAGAGAGTGTTTCAGCTCAACGACAAAGTAATGGAAGCAAGGCAGTTCTGTTGGCTGCAGCCTCCAGGCATAATGACCCTAACAACCACGTCCCGTCCGCAATGTACATTATATGTATTGTACCTATGTTTGTCATATTTCTGAAATTATTATAATTTGCATATTGTAAATAATGCTAATTTATATCATATAAAATTAACTACCTTTTATTTTCAGGAAAATGTCAAAAAAGAGTTATTAATACATGTATGTGATAAAACAATATATTTTCAAAACACTGAATATAAAGCAGTGACTAAATTAATAAAGGCACCGACCCCTGACAGCAACATTAAAGTTAAAAGTGCCACACAAATATTCAGCTGACCGGTGGCAGTAAACTTGCCATATTTGGCAGATACATTGGTTAGGGTATATTGAAATTTCAAAACTTAACAAGTTATTACAAATTTTTAATACACATTGAATTCATTAAATTACCAACACCACACATTTGCAATCACAAATATGATTATTATTGTATATATATATATATATATATATATATATATATATATATATATATATATATATCTACTGCAGATGTAGAGTACTTCCTCTTTGTTCAATAATTTGATAAAATGGCAAATGGTTTGTTTGTGTAGAGATAGACCTTAAAGAGATTATAAACTATGTGGCAAGTAAAATTACAAATGACTCCTTGTGACTGATATTAGTTCTTTGTATTTGCAAATGTGAGGGAACTGGCACCGCTTGACAGGGGTAGGGGTAGCACTGTTAATTGTGTATGAACACTGCTTGAGCCGCTGGTGTCATTCGTCCTCTTCTTTACTGAATATGGTACCCGGGGCACGGCTCGTGTAGTGAGAGTGGCTGAAGCGCTGCCTGAATGTATAAATACCTGATGTGAGTAATAACCCTATTATATTCCGGTAATTTATTCTTTTAACTATCAACGATGTAGTAATACTGGGTGATATTCTATTTTTATTACCAAATATTATAAAAGATCATCCCTAAATTTCTTGCCATGTTCTCAGGAGGGGCTGGCTGGTCCCTAAACCAGCAGTCAACTGTATATTGTTCATTTCATACATGTTATTTTTTTCATTACACTGATTTCACCAACATGATTAGGAATTGATTTTAACTAATAGACATATTTGGTGAGTTGAACATGTTATTTAAAACCCATAAAACCACATTTAGCTTTTTGTTTGTATGATTGTATATATCTTTACAGCAAACTGTCAATGAAACATACGGCGCTTCCAGAAGGAATTAATCGATAGTCAGATGAGCAGTTTACCTGAAAGAAATTAATAGATATTGAAACTCCTGATAGAGGGCGCTCTTATTTTGTAATTACAGGGAACGTGATTCAACATCCAGCGACTCAACCCCATCCTAACCAGCGCCACCTAGTTGTGGGCAGAAGCATCACCATCAGGTGAACGCGCCGCACGTCGCGCCGCTAAATTGAATGAAAAGAAAAACCACGGCACTGGTCTCCAGAAAGTGACAGAGACAATAAGATATTCTCGTGGGTGAGCAGAGTGAACAGACAGGACTGGCGGTCCACAGCGCCAGGTGCGCTGTGCTCTAAACATTTCGACCAGAGGTCAGTAACTAGCGGCTCTTTAGTTCCATACACAAACAATAAATTATTTAAATATATATATATTTTGAACTCGTTCTCTGAATAGATTAGCGAGCATTAGGCACCCTCTCTATATGTGAGCCGCCGCGCCGCCGCCGCGCCGCCGCCGCGCCCCCGCCGCGCGCGTGCATCGAAACCTTTACCTACGCAGCCATTGTTCATTGAAAGTAACAAAAACTTTTAATAGCTCATTCAAAAATTTTGTAAATTGTAAATTTTTACTCTCGACTCAAAAGGTTGCCGATCTCTGTTCCACACAAAAGTGGATGTAGAAATTTTACTTTGTTTACAAATAAATGATTCTTGAACAGATGTCCGGGTTCCCTTCGGCCGCATCCAATGAAAACTGGACCGACGCTGGTGAGGAAGCAGTTAAGCAATAAACAGCAGCAACCAGGAGCCATGTGCAATGCACTGGAGACGGACCATGTGCACCACGTGCACCACGTGCACCACGGAACCATGTAACCGTGCGTGTGTGTGTTTAGCAGGCTTCATTAATGACATTATAAATGTGCTTGCGTTTGTCCTGTGCTGACGGGGGAGAAGCGGAGCAGCTAGGTGACATTACGAGCACTCTTTTGGAGGTGCCCCGCGCGTACCTACCCCCGCGGCCTCTGCAGCAACCCCCCGCGGAACTCTCAAATAGCAGGTTGGTAGATGCTGGGATGTTCTTCCTCCGCCGCTGAGATAGGTTACCATCCAACGAAAATTTAAAAATGTAGAGTTCAGCGCGTGCGGCCAGGGTTCGCTTTTGAAACTACAAATATAGTTTCCCCACATTCATTAATTGCAATGGTCTTAGCTTGAGGAGCAGGCAGACAGGCGGACAGGCGGACAGGCGGACAGGCGGACAGGCGGACAGGCGGACAGGCGGGTGGGTACATATTTAACTATTTACTATATCTACTAGATTCGAGCCCAAGCTTCAGCGCAGCTCCAGCTCGTATCAAATCCAATTGCGCTGCTGCTTTACCCGTGAGTGTGTACAATATTCCCAAAGAAACTATTTCCGCCTATCTGAATGCGTCAGTCCACGGACAGCCTGGTTGCAAAACCTGACGCATGTTTTGTGGATTCGTGGAGAGACATTTGACAGGAGCCCCGAGATGCAACTTCGGAGTGCAGCGACCACCGCCGTCGCTATCACTGGCCGAGAGACGTGCACTGCTTGACGTAGGTCTCCCTCAAAGGTCCCCACCTCGATCGCTCCTGTACCACGAGTAGGTGAGGTTGGCTTGGGTCTCGTGAGTTCTTGTGGACCCCTTACACCCTACCTACAGCTGTTAGAAAACAAAACATCATCGAACCTGAACTTTAGGCGATTCATCGAGTCTAAAGCTGAAGTAGCTGCAAGTAATGTCGGAATCGTTGCCGTAGTACGATGGCACTTCACACCGGTACCGGTCTTACCGCGCCGGGGCGCACGTCGCCTCCCCGCAGCGGGGAGATGGCAGCATGGTAACTTCTATATGTATATGTGGTCCTTAAGTGATACCAAGTGACTCACCAGCTAAACACCGCGACAACAATAACAACAACAACGACAATCTCTACATGATTGTTTCGTGAGAACACGATTGTGTGCTATATCATAAATAGATAAAGGTATATTATCTAATTGCATGTTATATATGTATATATATATATATATATGTATATATTCACAATTGAACGTGGAGACGTCGCCTGAAGTTAAGTGCTACGCCCGCCCGTAACAACGCGGCGCTAGTTGGTATGGCATACACTGCACCCACACTGCGCTCGTCGCCCGACACCGACGGACAGACGCGCTCGGGTGTGCCGGCACTGATGCGCTGATCGAACCAGCACCGTACATGAGGTGATTACCGGAGTGGTCACAGCGAGCTGGTGCTGCTCGGCGCGAGAATCCGCAAACATAAGGTTTTCTTCCCCGTGTTTCCACACAGCTCTCCCCCGCTGCTGCGGCTGGTGCGGCGAGTGCCGTTGCCCCGGGTAACAATACTCGCATTACTTGTTGACATGCGCATGGATGTCGCTTCCGGTCTCGTGCCGCCGGAACGTATCGCAACTCCTCGCCCGACATGGAGCAGTGTGCAGCGGATCGGTTACTTCTGCTCGTGCATTCAACGTCAGTACGTTTGCGTACTTAAGTTGACGTTCCACTTTAAGTGTACCACCGGACAGCCGCGCTAGGTCGTCCTGGCTCCTGGACCCAGTATCTGCTATGAAGCTGTCACAATTCTCTAGTACTGGAGGAGGAGAAGAGAGTGGCACTGTGATGCGCTTCCGCTCCGATGCACTACGTTTTGTTTGCTCTGTACAAACACACCGGATGTGTTAGGTTTATTTCATCGCGGACAGCAGCGGGAAGGTGCCGGTACGGCGGCCCCCGACCCTCCCTCTCTTCTTCTTGTGGTCTGGAAAATCATTAGTTTAGCACATAACAAATGATAACATAATATGAAGTTTAAATAAGAGTATAGAGAGAAGAGATAAGTAGCAGTTCCGTAACACGTGCGGCGCGCTGCATGCCAGTTGTACGTCTGCAGGCCTGCGCCCCGCGGTGGCCGTGCCCTCGGCGCCGCAGCACGCGAACGAGCACAAACGTGTAGCATCAGTCCGTAGTAACGTTCACCAGGCGGCGGCCGGGGTCGTGCGCAATCGGTTCAACCGTTTCACAGATCGCAACAGGCTGCAACAAACGCGCGTCAGCGTGAAATGCATAAAACGCGCGTGCTCACGCGCCGGCCGCGTGCCCGCGTGCCCGCGCATCTACTGCTGATAAACGCTTTTAATTGATTTTATCCATCATCAGCCGATAGACGTCCACTGCTGGACATAAGAATTGCGTTAATTGATTTGCGATAAGATTGTGTGATCGCGAGAGGTGCGCACGCGCATGCGCTGCGGCCCGTACGCCGGTGCAGTGCATTGCTTTGCACCACCTGGATGAGGCCGCGGCTGCGGCGAAGCGGAGGGTGCACCAGATTACATATTTGACCTGTTCCCCAGGGCGCCCCTCGAGCAGTACATCCCGTCGTCGCGGGAGGGACAACTCCATGAGTACTTTGCGACCTCAACTAATTAGATAAAAATGATTCGAGTACGGGCGCGCGACGTGCGCACGCGGCGACTTGTTATTATTTATTTTATTTTATGCACGGCGGTGCGACGGCAACGGAAACGGCAAGTACATGACTCGCCTTCGATTCGCCGATGATATCGTAGTCACGGCCGAGGCCCTGGAAGACCTTGGCAAAATGCTCGATGAGCTCCGTAAAGCAAAAGCGCTCAAAAGATCAAAGTGTGGGCCTTAATATCAATACGGAGAAGACAAAAATGATGTCCAATACCCGTATTGTACCCACGCCACGCCTGTTGCGATTGCAGGCTCCGCATTGGCGGAAGTTGTTGACGAATACATTGACCTGGGACAAACAGTTCAACTTGGTAAGTCCAGCTTTCAGAATGAGGTCAATCGACGACTCCAACTCGGCCGGGCAGCGTTCGGAAGCCAACGCAGCATATTCTCGTGCCGACGAGCGCAGTGTCTGAAGACAAAGGTGTTTAATCCGCGCGCGTTGCCAGCGCTGGGCCGCGGCACCGCGGCACCGCGGCATCGCGGCACCGCCACGCGGCCGCTTGCAGTGCGCCACGGGAACAGGCGTCGACTCGCACAGAGAGCAATGGAAGGCGCTATGCTCGTGGTTCCACTGCGTGATCGAATCACTAACGAAGAGATTGTTAGCCTCAGTAGCAATGGGCAGGACACATCACTGACAGCCGATGCACCGGAGCAACTAGGTCCTCGAGCAGCGACCGCGTACCGGAAGACGCAGTGTTGGCAGACCCCACCAGGTGGTCCGACGATCGGGTGAAGGTTGCGGGAAGCAGCTGGACGCGGGCAGCGCAGGATCGATAGATGTGGGAATCATTGGGGAAGGCCTATGTCCAGCAGTGGACGTCTGTCGACTGATAATGATGGAGCATACAGTCGCCTATCCGTCATATATAATATATATAAGAGATTTTCGCCTATGTCTATGTCCAGTCATGATATCTCTGGAACCATAAGGCCTGAAGATTTGAAATTTGGTAGAAATATTCTTATGGTCGAGTATACGTCAGCTAAGAACGGATGTTGCGAGATTCTCTCCCCAAAAGGAGTTAAGAGGGTACAACTTGAGTCGCGTCGTTGCGCGGGGGACGCGCAACGACACTGAACAGCAGCACGCGTCACGTTTATACACATTCAAAGAGTTGTCGAGAAGATGTATATCAGAAAAGCCTCGATGTATTTACTGGGGCATCGGGTTCGCGAGGCGCCGGCGGCGGGCGGGGCGGCGCCGCGGGGGTAACGGACCGGCAGCCGAGCTGCGCACGCGAACATTGTTTCGCGCAACAAAGTGTATGAATCTAATTTGTTATTGAGCAACTGGTGCAGTTTAATTGCATCGGAGAGTGCGAGGCGGCCCGGTGAGGCGAGTGCACCGTGCCCCGCGGGCGGTGGTGCACGGGCAGAGGGGAACCGGCGACGATGGCACCCTGGTGTCGTAGGGGGGCGATAGGCGAATAAGTGTTTAGGAGTTTCGCGGCGTCCAGAGTGGGGGCTCACCGCTCAACAAGAGAACCTGCGTGCGGCAGCGCATGGCTCAGCGATGGTGCCCGGGAGAGTGAGGCTCCTTCTCAGAGCCGTGCGTACACAAAGTGTAGAGGAGCACCGGTCCGTTCTGTGAGAGAACCCTGACTTACCCCCCGCAGCAGGGAATCTTTCGAATATTAAAGAAAAGGTATGTGTTATCAAGAAGCACCCCCGCATTGTGCGCGCGCTGCTCACTCGAGGCGGTGACGCGACGCGCCCGGCGTCCGGACCTGCTCCGAGCTAACTGGTATCTATATTGTTATGCGTCTCGATGTTTCGGGGATGTCGTGGGATCCTGGCAGGGAACGGGGTCGGGTGAGGTACGCCGGGACGCGGGTCGCGGGCCGCTGGCGTGTTGCCGGAGCGTATCCGTATGCGCAGTTGGCAGTAGTTACGTTTCCGGAAAAACGTGAACGTGTCGTCTGAAAGTAGCGTCAGTAAACCCGCCACCGGAAATTCGAACTCGCTTAGCTGCGTTTATAATGAAATGAGAGGAGAAGCGAGTGTCCCCGCACGTGCGTGTGGCGGACTGCGTGTGCGTCTGTGTACGTGCTGTACACAGCGCTGCCCGGCTGGAGTCCAGCCGACCTGCAAGTGGAAATGTCACCACACGCGACCTGTAAATAAAACGAATAAAAAATCCTGTTTACGATTGTGTGCACCGCCAGGGACGTGCACACGACTGCGCGCGCTCCTTCCGCTCCATGTGGGGAAAGCAGGAAACGGCGCAGGTCGGACACTCGGGCCCACGGACACGTTCCGCAAGGAGGGAACAACACCACCATCCTCCGCGCCGGACACCGCGGCCGGCCACCGCGCTCGGACATGTGCGATTGTTAATTAATTGTTGTTTAGCGATAGTACGGTGCGGGGTGGTGGCGGTGCGCGGTGCGGGGTGCGCGGTGCGGGGTGCGCGGTGCGCGGTGCGGGGTGCGCGGTGCGGGGTGGTGGCGGTGCGCGGTGCGGGGTGCGCGGTGCGGGGTGCGCGGTGCGCGGTGCGGGGTGCGCGGTGCGGGGTGGTGGCGGTGCGCGGTGCGGGGTGCGCGGTGCGGGGTGCGCGGTGCGCGGTGCGGGGTGCGCGGTGCGGGGTGCGCGGTGCGCGGTGCGGGGTGCGCGGTGCGGGGTGCGCGGTGCGGGGTGCGCGGTGCGGGGTGCGCGGTGCGGGGAGGCGCACCCCGATAACATCACCACTAATGCAATTATCATGATGGATGATTGTACGCGGGATTAAGTGATTACCAGATGATTACAGTGATTATTAGAGTGAGGAAGCGATAGCGCGCGACAACAACACCGCGCGATACGCAACCGCCGCGCGCCCCGCACCCCGACCCTCAACCCTCACCCGCAGCTGCAGCAGCAACCCTCGGAAGTCCACTTGCACTGCTACATTCAATCGGCTGGGGGTCTCTGATGCAGCGCACAGCACTGCCGTAGAACGGTGGTGCATAAATATTACCGTGTAACAGTTTAAAGTGCACTAGTTAGGATGACATACACTGCGCCGCGTCGCGCCGCGTCGCGCCACTCACCCCCCGACACGAGACGATATGCAGCACCCCCGCCGGAGTCTCACCGATGATCCTGAACTCTGATCTGAGCAGTGAGCGGTGATCTCGGCAAGCTGCACCCCCTCAAGCGACCGGCGCAGCCCTGCTGGTGGGGATGCTGCGGAGATGCGGCGCGAGGTCCGTCTTCACCATCCAAACAGCTGCCGCATACTCACATAATTGACCTCCCACAATCGAGGTAACTTTAAAAGCTCCCGCACCTCTCCGTGTCCTCACCTCGTTAACTGTGTGATCGCGTCACGCGACCCGTGCCGCCCGTGCCGCCGACACCAGCTCCTGGTCGCCGCGGTGACGTCACGCCACGCCCATCCATCACCGACTCCTGACACTAATCCCAAATCTGACTTTTTCTTCAACAAAATCAATTAATCGCACCAGATAACGCTATCGGCCGCAATAAAAGCGCCGCGCGTCTGCAGACCAGACACACTGCAAGCTGCACTCGACATGAAGCTGTTCCTGGTCGCCCTGTCCTGCCTGGTGGCGCTCGCCGCGGCCGCTCCCGCCAGCGAGCCCTTCGAGCCCATCCAGCTGTTCTACCATGAGAACGTGGGCATCCCCGAGGCGGAGCGCATCCGGCAGACGGAGCTGGCCGCCGACTTCGACGGCGCTAGGATCGTGGGCGGCTCACAGGCCAACCTCGGCCAGTTCCCGTACATGGTGAGGATCTTCCGCGACACCATTGTCCTATGCGACGTCGCCGCGTTGCTCCTAGCGCTGACGCTGACCCTGACGATGTTCCACTTTACAGTGCGGGCTGGTGATCACGCTGAACTCCGGCAGCACCTCGGTGTGCGGCTCCTCGCTGCTGACGCGCACGCGCGCCGTCACCGCCGCCCATTGCTGGTTTGACGGTCGCAACCAGGCCCGCCAGTTCACCGTCGTCTGCGGCTCCATCCGCTTGTTCTCCGGCGGCACCAGGATCAACACCAACAGAGTTCAGAACCACGGCAGCTACAACACCAACAACCTGAGAAACGACATCGCCATGATCACCATAAACAGCATAACGTTGACCAGTAAACGCACTATTCTATTTATTTGTATGACGAAGCGACGCGCGAGGCGTTCGCGAGGCCCAACCGTGAGTGCTGCGCATGCGCAGTATCGCGCTCCTTGCCCTGAGACCAAATGTTAAGTCTCCTTACTCCAGTAGCGCCTTTCAAACCGGAACACATTTATTATTATTTTTTTATGGGAAGGGTGGGGCGCAAACGAGGTGTTCCCTCACGAGCCAACAGCTCACCTGGTGGGAAGTGATCACCGACGCCAATGGACGGTCGCAGCACCAGAGGGGTCGCGGCTGCGTTACCGACCTTTTTGCACAATGTTTTTTTGACTACAACTGGAGCTGCAGCGGTACCTCCAGAGCCGGCTCCGGCAACGGAGATCAGCCGCGAGAGGGAACTTCCCGCGCGTCTCCTCCTTGCACTTGCGGGACTCTCATCCATGTGAACTCTTTGCAGACAACATCGCGACCATCGCGCTCGCCTCCGGCAGCAACAACTTCGCCGGCACCCGCGCCGTGGCATCCGGTTTCGGCAGAACCAGCGATTGTGAGTGTCGCAAACGCACACGCACACACACGCACACGGTGCCACGTGGCGCCGCCTGGCCCTCGATGGGATCGTGTAAACACGTTTGCACCGCGCCGCCTGCTTCCTCCGCAAAACGATAGTTCTGGAAGCTTCTTTCCCCGGCGGCGGGCAGCAGGCGGCAGGCGGCGGGACCCATTTACAATATTTCCATTTCCATCCAACAGCGGCCGGCATCGGTAACAACCAGGCGAAGTCGCACGTGACGCTGTCGGTGATCACCAACGCAGTGTGCGTGCAAACATTCGGCACCTCCATCATCGTCGCGTCCACCATCTGCACCAGCGGCAGGGACGGCAACCGCAACGTGGGCACCTGTGGTGGTGACTCCGGCGGCCCGCTCGTAGCCAGCAACAAACTCGTTAGTATCACCACCGCCGCTATTTAACGAGACGTCAGGGCAAAGACAGTGGTAAAGCCGACCATCATCTCCGGTACTTTTCTGGTCCTGATACAACTAATACCGGCTAACACCAGATCACATGGATCCACACATCGCTGCTCCAGCTGTCCGCCGTGTGTACACTGGAATCGTTCGGCGGACAACTGTATCGCCGTAACTAGTGTCCAGGTGTGAAGGTCTCTGGTCTGCGGCATCGCCAAATAACCGTTCATTCGCTCCACAGATCGGTGTGACGTCATTCGGATCTTCCCGCGGCTGCGCCGTCGGCCTGCCCGCCGGCTTCGCCAGGGTCACCTCCTTCGAGAGCTGGCTGAGAAGCCGCCTGTGAGCCGACCACCCGCCAGGCCCGACTAAATTTCTTCACAAATAAATGACATATTGCTATGAGACTTCGCTTTTATTTCACGCGCGCACTCCCCGCCACCACTGCCACAACTGCCACCATCCCGCGCTGACGGCACACGGCACACATACACCCACACCCACACACACACACACACGCACACGCACTAACACAGGTGAGGGTTGATTTTGATGAGCTTTTGAAACAAAAGACAATTTAAAAAAGCTCCTTAATGAGTAACATGTCATAAAATAAGTGACCCCGCCGCGCCGCCGCGCCGCCGCGCCGCCGCGCCGCCGCACCGCCGCGGGGAAGTCGAGTGACACACAAAGTCAATACAGAATAGGATACCGGTACAAATCGTGAAGCGTCTCGACGATAAGTCTGAAACAAACGGGACAGTACCACTTCCGTCCCGGCCACGAGTCCGTGCACACACACACACACATATCCGTGTACCAGAGCCGGTACTGCTTCCGACATTGCCAACCCTTCACTTTTTTATTGCACATCAGTATTTAACAAGAGTGTTCCCACTGGCACCCCGCCGCCGCTGTCATTAAAGCAAATGATGTCCTTATCATCATAAAAGTTCCATTGGTGAAGTCAAATAAAAGTGCACGAGTTAGATATTATACATTCACTTCCGCCTGTATTCGAAAAAAAAGTGCAGATGCTCTTTCGTTATCCTTGACTGTGTTCAGTCGATCTCGTGGAACAGGCGCATTCCCGGATGATGACGAATGGAAACAATCAGGAACTGTTCCGGTCCGAAACAGACGTGACATTAGCGATTCAAGTAACTAACACACAGATCTCATTATTGTCCAGTTTTTCCAAACTTCTTTAATTATTATACTGTCCCATTATTGCTAATTATGTTGACATTAAATTATCAGATAGTCAACTCAGTTTTCGTCCTGGACGTTCTGTACAAAGCAATCTAGTCGAATGTAGCTCTGATGTGTTGAAAGAACTTGACACTTGACTACACGAAGCCGATGCAATTCATGCAGGTTTCCGCAGCGCCTGTGACAAGGTCGGTCATCCAATACTTTTAGAGAACCAAACGCCTCGGTACACATGGTTTCCTCCTACCTTGTACGACGTCCACAATTTATCATCATTAATAATTTTGCATCTCGAATATACTATGCACACTCGGGAGTACCGCAAGGATCCCGCCACGGGCCGGTTTGGTATTGATTTTTGTAAATGATGTTACGTGTGAGATTAGAAACTGAATGTTTGCTCTGTGCAGATTATTCAAAAATATATCGAAAAGTAACCAAACTATTAGACTGTATTCTAATTGAAAATGACTTGAGCACACGAGAATATTGGTGTCAATCCAATCAAATGGGTCCGAATGTTGGTCATCATCAACATTAGGTGCCCTCTTAGAACTGGAGTTTGGCGATCAGATAATGTTAACCTAACCTAATTCACGAGAAAAAATACCAAAGCTTTCCTCTTACGCACTTAACAATATAGAACTGATAAGTATCTCAGCATTGTTGTAGGCAGCGTTTTGATTTTATATCTCACATCAGTGCTAAACAAACAAACCTGCTCAAATGTTAGGATTCATTGCAGGTCGGAGCGGACAGCTGGATGTAAGCAACACAAAGCAACAATAATATTCTGTAATTCTCCGTTCCGGAGTCAGCTGGAATATGGTGCTGGCGTCTTGTCTATTCTGTAGATGTGCAAAGAGTTGAAGCAATCAAACGAGTGTTTCAGTGGATGTGTCGCGTTTATTTCGCATTTATTTATTCCTCACGCCACCGACAGCCTACAGCCGCATGCAAACCGGATATATATTATTTAAATGAAATCCCAATGTTATTAACGGACCTACGAAATGCAGCAGTTTGATCGAGAGCTTCATCCCGTCGAGGATATACTTCATATTCCTTTCTGCAAAAACACACCGCCGCACCGCCGCACCGCCGCACCGCCGCCGCTTTGTTTAATGGTTTTTTGTTTATTGTGAAATAAATTAATCGAATAGTTAATCAATTCCATTCACCACAAGCTGTTCGCAATCCATGACTATTGAATATATGGTCAAAAAATCATCCTCCTGAAGCTCGCACTTACATTCATCACCATCACCAAGTTCTGAAACAGCATTCGGGAAGCTGCGATACACTTGTACCCGTCGCACTGTAAGTTTCAGTAAACTGAGCCTCAGCGTGATCGTAACCAGGAAACAGCTGCGGCGCCAGGAGCAGCCGACTTTTGGATTTAATGGTAAAAGGACTATAACGATTGCCACACGAATTATCCGAACAGCACCATACGCGCGCCGGAAACCGAACCGGCGACCTTCGTGTTATGGAACAAACGCTTAACCACTGCGCCAAGTATAATGTTGGACACAGAGCTGGCCAGCGACGGCTGCACCCTCGACGAGCGCACCGACACGGCGCACCGCGCCTTTCTGTCGGAGATTGTCGGATTAATAAATAAAATCTCGAGCATCACGCGCCCCCGCGCCTCTGCGCTCCCACTCCTCCACTCCCCTTCCTTCTCCACGCGCTCGCCACCAGGATCCCATTAGTAGGGCGGTCCCGAAACGGGATGCCGGAACTGAACACGCGCACTACAGTCAGATTCCCACAAACGACGGGCACTGGAGCTGCGCCGGCCTCGCGCGTCCCCCACAGCCCACAGCCCACAGCCCACAGCTGCAGTCCTGATGTAAATCACCGTAAGCGAAATTATATCAGTGCCGGAGTGCCGGAGTGCCGGCCCGGGTCCAGCTGCTGGTGTCCGCCGCCTTGCCGACGTATGACCGTCACTGCGGCCGATGGCGGGCGCAGGCGCGCCGCACCCGCGACCTACACCCCTCACTTCTTAAACACACATCCCCCTCCCCACACACACACACACACACACACACTCGTTACCCTCTCCTTCAGAGATTAAACATTAATTTAACATCAAAACACAAGATCCCGCGCAGAGTTCGGCCCGCGCGCGCATATTCAATTCAGCCCTTACGGACTTTATAAATATTTGAGCGGCACACGCCCCCCGCTCCGGCGCGCGGCGCGGCCGGTGCGGTGGGCGGGGCCGAGCCCGGCCACGCCCCGTGCGCTCGCCCCGCCCCGCGGCCCCGCCCCGCCGCGCGCCGCGCTCAGTGCCTGCCGAGCGCTCCGCGGGGCCCGCGGTCGCTACGCCGTGCGGTTCGTGGTTGGTGAAAGTGGAGTGCTGAAGATCCGCTGCTGCGCGGGTTGCCGCTTCGAGTCCCGGCGGTGAGTGCGTTGTGCGATACATTAGCGAGCAGCGTCAGCGCGCAACGGGCACCAGCGCGCACTGAGCGCGCGTGCTCCTCCCGGACGGGTCGGTCGTCGCCGAGCGGAACGCATGCCAACCCCGACCGGCAGCACCGGCAGCGCCCGCCGCGGTTGATGCTGTACACCATTCTGGCGGGCGCTTTATCCGGTGTCGATTACTCACAATTCAAAGTTCCTGAAGCAGGTGGTTATTTAGTTGTTAGGGATGAACAGGATATATACAAATACGAGTACTAACAGCATGAGAAAAAGTAATGCACTACGTGCCGATAATGCCACCGGCAGCAGCAGCAGCAGCAGCAGCAGCACGCCGCCGGTCGCGTGCACGCGGTGCGCACTGTGCACGTGCCTGGTGTGTCTGCGCGTACGTGACCAGGCGGAGGTGCGGGGCGCGCGCGCGGCCTGTTGCTGCTGCACAGTAGGACGTTGCTGTGTCTGATGCACGAGTTCCCTGCACCGTCGCGCGCCGCGTGCTGTTTCATTTCTGTTCTCTATTGTTTTGGTTGTTTCGGTGCCGTCGCGTTACCGTCGCGGTGCCGTGACGTCATTACACAACGATGACGTGACCACTGCAGCACGACAACAACGCGCACACGCAGTACACGCGCGCGCCCTCACACACACAACAATTACTGCACTCGAGTCGCTCCGCTTCGCGCCGCTGTCCGCCGCCCACCCATCCGTCCGTGCGCCCGTGCGCCCGTGTGCCCGTGCGTCCGTGCGTCCGTGCGCCCGTGTCTCCCGGCGTCGCATCGTTTCCGGTCTTTTCAACAAGCTTTTCTTTTAATTCCACACGTCAATAAACAAAGAGGAAGTGTCCGCGAAGACGTGGCCCCAGCCCCGACCTCTGTCAGCAGCCGACAGGATCGCCCGCCGCCCGCCGCCCGCCGCCCGCCGCCCGCCGCCCGCCGCACGTCACCTGTCACCTGTCACCCGTCACCCGCGGGGCTGTCGTCGCGGCGACAGGTCGCAATGAGCCCGCCTTTGTGAGTGTGACGCGCCGCCGCCGATATCTCTGCGGTGAGCTTCAAATAAATTTGTCAGTTTTCGGTTTTCGGTGTCGGGGCGGGGGGCAACGGAGGCGAGCGAGCGCGCGCCGCGGGGGCGCTGGGGGCGCTGGGGGCGCTGGGGGCACTGGGGGCAGCGAGCACTTTCCGATTTCCCATTAATACATTACAATCGAGTTGCGACGAGCTCGCGAGCAGCGGGCGCTCCGCCGGCACACAGACACACAGACATGGCGCGCAGCACAAAGCGATCGCGGTAAAGTCAATTAGGTAAATAAAAATGCGCTCGCGCTCGCGCCCGCGTGCCCACCGGTGGGCAGCGCGCGGGCGCGAGCGCGGGCGCGTGTTCAGCTGGTGCAGCAGTCGGCCGGAACAGAGGCAGGCAACACTGACGCGGTTACTACTGAACCGTTTCGTGCATAACGTGCGAACGTATCCACGTGTCACGTGGTCAATGTAACTCTGTACGTGTGCGCGTGCACGTGCGTGTGTGCGTGCGTGCGATCCAGCTGCGAGCGGAGTCCGTCAGTCAGCCCGTCGGAGGTTAACGCCGCGACCTGCACTCGCTCACTGCTTCACTGTTTGTTAAGTGATGCCCGCGACAGACGCAGCATCCCTCTCACACCCTCACCCTCACCCTCACCGTCACCCGAACTCTCCAAACAATTGTATAAAAATAGCAACATTATGTCCACAATGAAGCTGTATACATTACACTATCATCATCAGCCGATGGTCGGCGACAGGTGGGCTTTAGCCTCCCCCAAACACGTCTACGTCTGCCCCCACCCTCACACTCCCCCGCGCTGCTCGCATCCAACGACTTCCGGCAACCCTCGTTGGTAGAGATTCACAGGTGGAAATTTGAACCATTTCCGATCGCGCTGGTCTCCAATTGTTCGATCAAAATAACCGATGCTAAAGTCCTTGAACACCTGTCCACTGACCGGAGCCGGCGAGCTGGTCGCAGATCCTGCAGCTGCTGCGTACGTGCGGGTCACTGAAGCAGTCGCACCGGATCGCGCGTGACCAGCTCTAGTCTGCCTGGTGCAGTGGTATTCAACCATTCCTCCACGGGTGATTACATTTATCCCGAGCAGTTCGCGACCGGTTCAGGTTACCTAAGGTGCTGTGAAGATTGCGGACTGGAGCTGTTGCAGTCAGCGCGGCGGCGGGGAGCGGCTGGTGGTGTGGCTGGTGGCGTGGGCACGAGCGAGTGACTGAAGTTGTCCCACGATTTGTTTGAGTTTACTATTATATGTAATTCCATGAGAGGAGCGGGCGACTGCACAGAGTACACAGGTACAGTCAGAACAGTCAGTACTTCACCATCATGATCATCAGCCGGTAAACATCCACTGCTGAACATAGGCCTCCACAAAGATCGGCGCTGCGCTGCTCGGATCCAACGGCTTCCTGTGACTTTATAGTCAGCGTGACTTCCGGTACCGCCGGGCTCCAGAGGTCGTCGTTTTTAGGGGTTCATTTGACGGGGACTTGGGCCACTTCCAACACGCTGGCCCAATGCGAGTTGAGTCAGAGCCTCGTCTGTTGATTAGCTGCTTGCACCACGGACAGGTGAGGTTGGTTTGGGTCCCGTGAGCTGTTACGCTGGACCCCTCACGTCCCCGGTAAAAAGTACGCTGATAAACAATCAGTTATAAGTAGTCCTGTCCTTATGCACCAGCTGCACGCACCTGCGCGTAAACACCTGGTCGTGCAGGGACGGCGCGTGCTGGTGGTGGTGGTGGTGGTGGTGGTGGCGCGGAGGCGGGCGGGGTGCACCGTGTAGACGCTCCTCATCCGGTTTAGCGTGAGGCGATGCGACGCCGTGAAATGAGCCGCGCGCGCCGCCGGAAGGGTTGAACGCAGCGGCGAGCGCCCCGCGGGACCGCCGCCCCCGGGGACCGCCCGCCCTCATCACTAATCAGTTGCTACCGCCGCACCCGGACAATAGGCCCAAATTAATTTTGGCTCCGGACGACGGACACCGGACACCGGACACCGGTCGCCGGGCGCCGGACGCACGAGCCAACACCGAGCGGAGCGCGCCCGCGGTGCACGTGCAGCCGTGCGGCCGCATGTCTCCCGCGACTAGACCCAGCCAGGGGGACAAGTTCAACACCACACCGACTGCCAACAAGACTGTTGGCAGTCGGTGTGGTGCGGGCGCGCTGCGGGGAAAAGCGGCTGCGGCGAAGGTGCGCTGTGACGTCACGCGGACGGCGCACGCGCACTCACAGTAGCACTCGCACCCCGTCACGTGCATTTGTCTAATTAAATACTTAAGCTAAATGAAACAGATCGCGACCGCGACTGCTAACATCCCACCCTTTAATACGCACAGTAATGACTGCAGCAAATATTGACGGGGGGCGCGTGGAGGTGCGTGGGGGCGCGGAGACGCGCACCCCCGCGGCTGTTGTCGCGCGGCGCGCCCCCGCCGCCGGCAGATTTACGAAAGATTATCGAACTTTTTTATCCAATCATTTCTTTTGTTTACAATAATTTACTAAAGCAAAATGAGTAAACACCCTAGCGTAGCTGCACACGCGCACGCACCACACGCACCCCACGCTGTACACGTTGTCTCTTTTTTATTAAAATATATAGTACAATGGATTGAATCGTACCAACTAAACCGTCCCTACAGTCCTGATCGCGATTGTTTTGAATAAATGAATACCGTGCAAAACATCGTATCCGAAAGCCGACTGGTGGAATACAAGCCTTGTGCTGACCGGAAATCGAACAGAGATTAGTTGTAACGAATGCGCTGTGCTCCTCCCACGCAACTCTGAGCGGTAATTAATACCTCATCAAATATGTAAGCAAAGGTTCGCTCAAGTAAATTTGCTATTATTATTCTGAAGGCGCTGGTGGAGGTGAACGCTGATTTGCTCAGCGGTAGTCGGCTATCGGAACAAAATCTGTCGTGTTCGAAACCTGTCGGTTTCCTCGCTACGTTTTCTTTCGCCGGAAGTCAAAACTGAGTGACGGCACCCGCTGAGCCGATATGAACCGGAAAGCAATTTCTGCCGCCGCGTTCAGCATAAATAACTAGTTCGCGGGCCGCGCCGCCTCGCGGATCATTTCTCGCGTTTTGTTATTGTAAACCGGATTGCTGGGAAAGGCGCCCACGCGTGGGGGTGCGTCACGCGCCCGCGGTTCCCGTGTTCCGATTTTAATTTTTATTCTCGTGAAGCGGGCCTCATGAATAATGCAACATCCAGATTCGATTGATGGGTGCAGCCGGCGTCGGCTTGATTAGACCTTGTTGATGACAGAATGGAGAGTTGATTGTACGTACAGGTGTGCGGCGGAGGTGTTGCCAGGGTGGAAGCGAGGCGGAGGGTGTATCGGCCGGTACACCACCAGTGTTGGATTAAATTAAAAAATTTAAGCAATCCTGTAATCTTCTGGGGCGGTTTAAATAGAAAACATCGCTAGTGGCCACCGGGTCGTCACATCCGCCGGATGCAAGGAACGGGTCGACTCGCTGTGATGCTTGTCCTTTCACCACGCTGCAGCAATGCAATCGGGACGTCGCTACGTCGTTGCGCAGTGTGTATAATAGAGTACATCCGGTTCGGAGGGCGCCTGCCGCCCGCCACCCGCCACCCGCCGCCCGCCGGCGAGTTAATATTTAAGCGGTGCATTAGCGCGCCCCGCGGGACGCTCACTTACCGGACGTTTTGTTAATGCTAAAGCAGCGCCCGCGCCCGCGCCCCCGCGGACCGGCTGGGGGCGCAGCGCCGCCGTCGGTTCCTCTACCGTCCGTATGAAGGTCCCGTCCGAGTTCACTGACGCCGGCACATTCGCCTGCTCCCACTGCACACGGCCGGAGGGCCCGTGCTCCTGTGTAACGGTGATGTTTACAAAGACAACAGATCCGGTTCCGCGCGCTGTGTGTGGAATTTCGACCTGGTGAAATATATTCGGGTCGACCGGGTGTGCCGCCGTGCTGCTGCACTGCGTACTCCGGACGAGCTCGCTTCATCCCATTTGCGGTCTTTTGTCGCTTAATATCAAGGCAAAGATGGCAAGTACCTGCTGTGGACCCCACCGGATGGGGTGGGGGCGACCCAGCGTGGTCTACTTACGTAAGCTGTTGGCAGCGAGGTGGCGGCGTCACCCGGCAGCGGTTCCGTTGCGGAACGACGAATATTAACAAATTCAAAGCTGTCATCGGTTTACATTTAATATAACCTGTTCGAGTTGCAGCGCTGACCCCGGGGCTCCGCCGCTATTGCTTGCCGGATATTTGCCAACTCCGATTAAGTTAAAGCCAAACAAATCCCGGCGCCGCCCCGGGGGCCGGGGGCTCGCTTTCAATCTATTTATTATTAACAAGCGAAACAGAAACATTATCGGTGCCGCGTGCTGCGTGCAGATCAGTTCAATTATACGTTTAGTTTGAATAGTGGTCCAGTGGCCCGCGTGGCACAGCCGCCATGCCGTCGGCACACGTGGCACTCGCGGCCCACGCGGCACACGCGGCACACGCGGCACACGCCTAGCTCGCGAGCGAACGCAACAGAGTCCGGGCAGGCTCATCTTCAAACGACTACTGAGACGTTGTCAACTGAACCTCAAAGTATCATTACCGGTTCGGAATCAGCCGAGCCGTCGCGAGGCCCCCGCTCCGCGGCGCACGGGGCGCAGGGGGCGCAGGGGGCGCCGAGGGTGCCACTAGTACCGCGCCGTGCGCAGCCCCCGGAGCCAATTAGTTAATGAGCCGCTCCCCGCAGCGCCGCGGATGGGTCGGCGCGGCGCGGCTCCGGCCGCTGCCTGGACAATGCGCGTGTGGGTTGTGTCATTGTTGGCTAACGAGCGCAGTGGCGGGTGGCGAGTGGCGAGTGGCGAGTGGCGGGCACCGCGGCGCCGCCCAGGGGTCAAACCCGGCGACAGAAACATGACGCTTATGATTTGTTCTTCAGGAGATTTTTATTTTTATATTTAACTAAAGGAGCAGCCGCGCGGCGCGCACCGCACGGCGCGCACTGCACGGCGCGCACCGCACGGCGCGCACCGCACGGCGCGGGGCACTCGTCATCTCAACGCATACAATGTTAAGTCTCAGTACCTTCTTCCATTAGCTGTAACGCCCTTCAAACCTGAATACGGCAACGTATGGATTCTGCTGTTTACCTGGCTGCAGATATTTCAGTAAATCGGTTAATTCAACAATAAATACTTCGCGAATATTTGTATGTGTCTGCGCTTCCGGTTGGGGGGACGCGCAATATACCCGCCCGTAAGCGAATTTGCCCGCGCGCACCCCGCCGCACCACCAGCGCACCCTCGCGACGCGCCGGATATTGCGCGCGGGCGCGAAGACGCCGCATCAGGAGTTAGTAGCTGATGACGGAGGCGCGTCTCCTCGCGCCGATAACTTCGTTAGCCGCGCCGCACTTCCGCTGAGCACCTCCGCGCCCGCGCCCCGCCGCGCCACCAGGGACGTGTACTGCCGTGACAAACACAGACGGTTTTCCCAGAACTGACACCTGCCACCGTTTCCATCTCCGACTCCTCGCTGTCAATCCGCAATTGGCTCGTGCACCGCACGAACACGTACCTCGGCCCGCCGACCCGCATCGGTCGGAGCGGTGGGCAAAGTGTCGTCATCGTGGAATAACACCCTGAACTTCACCTGGCAAAGTCGAAATCTTTTTTTATATTACCGCCTCAAACTGGAAGACCAGCCCCGTGGACTATCCGTTCTGATGTTTCTACCAAATACTGATGCTGTTCATGGACTGAGCCACGGCTTCTCTGCACGCCCTGACTGCGATTGTCATAGACATGATCACTATCCACTAGTAGTACGTCTAGTTCTACTTCTATATCATGCTTCTCTTTCCAGTACTTAAAGGGTTCTGTCTTCAGGTTAATAATGCTCTCCCACTCTGCATCACTCGCTCTTCACACTTACACTACTGCGAGTTCTCGGAGAACTGGCCGTGACCCGACACGTCCTCACTGCTGCAGCTGTCGGTCTCAAATTTATTTTCCATGATACGGAACAGACCCTTGCAGCATCGGGGAAATAAACTGTACCGGCTGCTCCGTTCCGCGGGAGACCTCATCTCTCCTCCTCATCGTCAAGCTGTTGAGGAAGTGGCGCGCACGTTTGCCGTCGCCATGCAACCCTCACTAAATCCAACGAGAAACGCGCCGCGCGCTCGAACTGGACATTAAACCACCAGGGATGTTTCACTAAATGAATATAACTTATGAAATCTTCCCGCGCACGCACACGCACGCGCACGCACGCACACGCACGCACACGCACACACGCGCGCGCCCCCACCGCCCGCTGCGCCGCGTCGCATTCACAATAACACGATTAAACGGGAAAACTCAATCCGCCGCACCGGAAGCGGACCGGATAGTGGGGGCTGCGGGGTGTGCAGGGGTAGGTTCTATTGGATCCAGTTTTCCTGCGACAGCTGTCGCACGACAGCGCGCTGCGACTGCGACTCGCGTCGCGCGCTTTCCTCGGAGCAGGAGACGGAGCTGGTCGACCAGGTCCTGGTCGAGACGCCAGTGCGCCCGCTAAGCTATCAGCCGGCTCCGACCAAGCCGCATTCGACAGTGATCACCGTTATCCACCGGTCCTCACCGCCACAGCCAGCTCCGCACGCGCACGCGCACGCGAGGAATCCTTATGTATTAGATATATAAAGCAGAGACCAGCTCAGACAGTAAATACGTGTTACTGTGTCGCTTTACTGGCGGCCAGTGAGCAGTGCGGTGGGGGGAGAGGGGTGATTTCACCTGAAAACGAAGATCTTGCAAGTATTAGAATATCCACCCGCGCGTCCAGCCTCAGCGAGGGTCGGCGGCGGACGGAGCGGCTAAATGAACGTCGCGTTGGTTGAGAACGGAGCCTGCTGGAAGTGGCCCGCTGCGACGTTGCTACGTTGCGGAAGCGGACGTCGGCGGAGGTGTTGCACCGGGCCACCGCCGGATATCGGCTGAGTAACGGCCCGCGGCCCCCGGATGAAATACAGCTATCAGCGCGTCGCGCCAGGGCCGGCTGGGGCACCAGTAATCAGATTGCGGAACGAAGTCCCACCCTGCTCCGTCGCAAAAACCTTAACGAGATTCCCCCACCGCCGGCGCGGGGTCACCTGCACCCCCCCGCAGCCTGCCTCCACTGCGGACGAGAACTTTTTCTAAAAGAAAGTCCACGTCACGTCTTCTACCTTCCAAGACCCTCGCGATGATCGCTCTAAGTTCGTCTGAAGGGGCTGCAGTGCACCGCCCACTGCCTCGTTGTCACTTAACATCGCGTGAACTTGTCGTCAAGCGCTAAACTTGACTGGTGGTAGGTGTCTGTTGCCGCCTGGTGCGTTACCATCTTGATGTACGGAACCACCGCAGCGCCTATTGCTGCTGTTAAACAGTACTGTGCAAATATTACTGTGTTCCAGATTGAAGGGTGCTGGAGAAAGTGTAATTATTCGGGTAACGAATCTTGACATCTTGTCTTGCGGCGACGAGACAATGTGGTGCAGTGTACACTACTCTAACTGGGGCCATGTTACGGGCGGGGGCGTATCACTTAACATCGGGTGAACGTCTCCCGCTCGTGTCGACGTTTCATTAAACAACATCATTACAGTTTACAAAATAAGACTGACCTAATGTTTCGTTGAAGCGGTGGAGCTGGAGCGCGTGCGCAGCCGGCGGTGGGCCCGCGCGATGGCCTGAGCCGCGCGATGTCCCAGACACCCTACGCGCTGCCGTGGAGCCTCCACTACCAGCACAGGTATTCACCAAGCGGTAGTAGAACATAATCATCGGCCGATAGACGTCCACCGCTGGACATACGCCGCCCCCAAAGATCTCCACGTCAACCTTATATCAGCATGGCCTCCGATACCGCTCGGCATCAGGGGCCCTCGTATGTAGGAGTTCATAGTGGGGGAATTGAGCCATTCCCCACCACGCTGGCTCAATGTGGTTGGTGCGAGCCAGAGTCTCATTTAGCGAGCGACCCCGTACACCCCGTCGGTGTCAGTTCTGTCCAACTATACAAATACTCCCGAAGGCGGTAAGGACAAACCTGAAGGACGGACAGGAACCGAAAGCGGAGAGTGGCGGCGAGGGTCGGTCCGTCGCAGTACTTCCTGTAACAGTAACGGTCACCATGGTTACGGTCCCGCGCGCGCAGGGAGTGCGCGGCGGGGGCGCGACGCGACGCGCACGCGCCCTTCCCGCCACCAGCGCCGTCGGCAGCAGCCACCGCCACTGCCACCGCCGCCGCGCACCACGGCCTGTACCACCAGCGCGCGCACGCGCACTATGACCCGCCGCAGGCGCACCTGCCGTAAGTACAAAACTCTCTCTGAGCTGGTCAACCGTACCAGCTCTCACTTAAACCAAGCGCCAGGAGCAATCAATAAGAATAGATACCTGAACTATGTTCTCCAAGCCCTGGTCTCCAGCGCATGGACTACCTGCGCCACCAAGCAGTAGAGTTCCGATTAAAAGCGCTGTAACTAATAAATTTTTGTGTTACTAAACCATCACCGGA
Organism: Troides aeacus; assembly: GCA_033220335.2. Taxonomy (NCBI): domain Eukaryota; kingdom Metazoa; phylum Arthropoda; class Insecta; order Lepidoptera; family Papilionidae; genus Troides; species Troides aeacus. Next base: position 6,415,120 of record CM067296.1, read on the forward strand.
CCACGAGCGGAAGCGCTGATGATGAACAGGAAGTAACGAGTACACGTCATCACCTCGCCGCGTCAAGGAGCGGCGGATGGGTACCGCCACCGGCTCAGTGGTGCGCCGGGTGGGGCTCCAACTCGAAGTGGCTGCGGCTGACTGTGTACTGCTTGCAGGTGCAAAAGCGACGGCGAGGAGCTCAGGCCGGAGTACAGGGAGCACTACCACATGCACAGGTGACCGCTTCAGTGCTAGTTTAGCTGCCGGACGACCCTCGAGATACGTTCTTTGTCCTCTTAAAGAGAGAGGGAATGCATCTTAGATATATTATATGTCGGGTGGATGAGGGCAATCCGGTCCCTCTGCTCCACCAGCGGACATCGTCAGGCCCGCTGATCTAAACATCAGAAACCGTTCCCAACGCAGGTGCGTCTCGCTGGCGAAGTGTGCAGAGGAGGAGCCGCGGGAGGAGCCCGTCTCCAGCAGCGCGGAGCACCAGCCCTGGGGCGACAGGATCGGTGACACTTACTGATATATCACTGCAGGAAGATGAGGCGCGCGGCATGTTGACCTGGTAATAAGTGATACGCTGTCTGCAGCAGTGTGCTGCTGGTCAGGACGTTAGAACAGCACCGCGCTGTCCTCTTCAGCTGGTGCGTCACGTTGGCACTTCACTTTGAGTGAGATTGTACGAGTCCTGATGTTTCGTCACACCAACCCAAGTGACCGCGTCCGCAGTGAGCAGCACGCTGTGCGCGGCGGCGGCGGCGGCGGCTGCGGCGGCGGCCTCGCGCGCTGACGCAGCCTCGCCGCACCACCACGTCACCACCACGCACACAGGTAAACTGGTGTACGGCGTTACCAGCAGCAGCCACCGAGAACATCATTCGAAGATCATCGTGAACCAACGGAGGTGGTTGGTGAGGAGGAGAGGCTGATGACTGATTGGTGTCGTTGTGGTGGTGCGCAGGCGGCGGGCGGCGCGGCGCCCTGCAGCTGTGGCAGTTCCTGGTGGCGCTGCTGGCGGAGGGGGCGCGCTGCGTCGCGTGGACGGGCCGCGGCCTGGAGTTTAAGCTGCACGAGCCCGAGGAGGTGCGCCGCCTAGAGCATGATCGGCTTTAGCTGATAGTGTGTCATTAGACAAGCATTACGATTTGTTGTGTTGCTGGTGTTGGTGGTGGTGGTGATGGTGGCGTGCGCGCCGTGGTGCCGGCAGGTGGCGCGCCGCTGGGGTGCGCAGAAGAACCGGCCCGCGATGAACTACGACAAGCTGTCGCGCTCGCTGCGCTACTACTACGAGAAGGGAATCATGCAGAAGGTCGCCGGTGAGTGCACACACGCGCACGCGCACTTACACACGTACACACGCACACACACACTACAAACTGGCAGGATCCATAGTGTTTACGCGTCCGCGGATCCCGGAAGTGCGGCGCGTTCGTTGAACGCCGGCCGGACGCGTCCACCAGCACCGACGCGGCTGGTGCCGGCGCCGGCCAGCGCGCTGCAGCCAGATCTCTGTTGGCAACCGCAACACCTATTGCAGCCAACAGTGTGCGAACATTACTATGATCCGGTTTATAGGGCGCTGTAACTAGTGCACTGCTGGAGTAACTAAGCCTAACATCTTGTGTCTCACGCGCGCCATCGCAAGTGGCGCGAGGTTGTTACGCGCAGGAGTATCACTTATCATCAGGTGAACGTCCCACGTATCGCGTCGCTGAGTAGGCGCGGCAGCAGGAGGCCGGCCCGGGGCTGCCACAACACGCGGCCCCCTGCCGCCGGCGCCGCCGGGCTCCGCCGCGGGCGGGTGAGTGAGAGCTGGTGCTTGCAGGTGAGCGGTACGTGTACAAGTTCGTGTGCGACCCGGAGGCGCTGTTCAGCATGGCGCGCGCCCCGGCCGCGGCGGCGGCGGCGGCTGCGCCCGCCGGGCCCTACGACGTGCTCACGCAGCTGTACGGCGGCGTGGTGTACCCGCAGTATCTGCCGCCGGCGGGCGCGGGCCCGGCGCCCCCGGCGCCGCCGCCGGCGGGCTGCCCCGCGCAGCCAGCGCCGCCGGCGCCGCCAGCGCACCTCTACCGCCGCTACTACGACGCGCAGTACGACACTTGAACCTGATGCACCAGCTGCACCGGCAGCACCCGCTGCAGCCGCTGCAGCAACTCTTTTTTATAACAAATCTCTTTCTAGTGGAGAGCACAAGGGACTCTCGTGACCGACGGATTCCAAATCCAAGCGCAGCTCCTCGCCGGAGACCGCGTGCTCGCCCAGCACTGGACATATCTTTAACGATAAGTAGTCTTAAGTAACTTGCGGAGGCCCTCGCGCCCGGACCCGCACGTCGCGCCCACTGCTGGACTCTAGCCGGTGGTACGGTCTCCACGACAGCATCGCTGTGTTCTGACTACCGACGGGAGCTGAAGTATTCGAAGCTCACTTGATCGGGAGTACTTGCGGTGAGCCAGCCTATCACCGAGTCCAGCAGTGGGAGTCTATCGGCTGACGAAGATGTAGTAAATCGACATAACGACCATACCTGAATTATGTAAATATGATCGCGCCCCCATGCCCCCACGCCCCCGAGCCTTCGCGCGTTTTTACAATAATAAATGTATTGTGCGCATCCTGTGTCGTGTTTTATTTCATCCGCCCCCAGCAGCAGCAGCAGCAGCAGCAACACCTGCAGCACTAGCAGCAGAGGCAGCGATGAGGAAATAAACAAACATTGTAATTATGATAAATAATATTATTTAATTGCAATGAACAAAAAAGTTTATGTTATTACAAAAAGCGGACATAATTATTTATGTACAGCAATAGATAAACTCGCGCGCCGCCATTTTGTTCTGATCGATCGCGCGCGATTAATTACGAGAAGTAGTGTTGTCATATGCGTTGGTGACGAGGGTCACCTGCACAAGGTGAACGCGATACATCACGGACGGTGATTGAAGCTGATGACGTCCGCAGACGGAGCCCCGGCGCACCGCACCGCACCGCACCGCACCGCACTGCACCGCCACCGCCACCGCCACCGCCGTGGACTTGCTATATCCACCAGCTGCTGGATAAATAACTTCCACTGTCTCTAATCCAGTTATTATCTGTAATACCGCGTTAAGTGACAATACGTCCGCGGAAGGTGCAGCTCATCCAGAGTACTTCAAGCGTTCGCGCGCAGAGTGCCGGATGCGGCGCCGGTGTCATGGCGGATCTCACCGCATAGCAAACTGTTCGAGTCGCGTCGCGCGGCAAGCGGCTAGCTATCGAGCGGAAACACCTTGATGGTTTTTTTTTCATCCTTGTTGATAAACAAAAATTTTTTTTGTTTTTTTTTTTTAAACGTTCTCCATTATTTTAATCCGTGTGCGTGCGTGCGTGTGCGTGCGTGCGTGTGCGTGTGTGTGTGTGTGTAATAGTAGTTAGCAGCGTTTAATTAGGTTGTTTGCGTTAAATGAAGATACATAGAAGAGAATATTATGGTCAATATAAAACGTTGAGATACGGAGAGGGGGGGTTGTTTTTGTTTTATTCAACAAAGTCACAACCCGAGCGGGTCGGGGCGGGTCGGGGCGGGTCGGGGCGGGGCGGGGCGCTCACCCGATGTTGAGTGACGCGCCCGCCTTAACAACGTGGCGGTTTACATTAGATTCGTAGCGTTGAGACATCAGATGTTGATACTCGTTACTGCAGTAATTTTAATGGCTACAGCGGCCTTCAATACGGAATACAGATACATTTGCACAGTAATGTTTGGGGCTGCATTAGGAGCTGCGATGTTACCCGGGCAGTGGAGACTTCATCATTATCATATCAACCGATGGACGTGCACTGCTGGACTTTGGTCTCCGGTAAAGTTCGCCACGAGGCACCTTCTTGCTTTGTTTATGTCCTCCGTCCACCTGGAGGGGGGAGGGGTTTGCCAGCTCGCCACACCGCCCCTTCCAAGTCCGCAACGTCCATCAGTTCTACGAGCTATGCGCCCCACGAGTCGCGTCCCGTAGGGCGAAGTCGGTGACGCTGCGTCTTCTGCGGAACTCCTCATGGCCGATTTGATCACGCAGACACGGAACGGACGGGGGATCAATGGAGGACGGAAAAGCTGCGGATACTTAGCAGCAGTATATTCACGCGCATGCCACCAACTGGGTACTTCCGGTCGTTGCGCGGATGTCGCAGCACCTTCGCCTGGATCACACCGCGGATCTGGGATGCTCTGTCGATGCTCGCTCGGTTGCAGCTTTAGTCCCGAGCTGGTGAATCGTAACAACCACCCAACGCACAGTGGCCGCCGTCTCGGCGTGCGTGGGCCACGTGGCCGCGTGCGTCGCGTGGCGCGCCGGGGCGGTGCGTCACAACATTAACTAATCAATAGTATATTGAATGCACACAAAATAAACGATACGAACGTGTTAACGGGAAGCCATTACAATAATGGCGCCTGCACCACCCCCACCCGCAACCCCCACCATTTGTAAATTAACTAAACACACATTGGATTTATCGCAGGCGTGAACTAGTTGCCTCGTCACGTCACCACGCGGCGGCTACCTGCGCGCCCCGTCGCTGTCCCGCTGCGCCGTGTTGCCCCTGCCGTCCTCTCGACGCAATCCTCTTCACACCTCCCGAATGTCAGCTGCCATCAATTAAATCACTCACTGACTCACGCCGCCGCGACTCCGAACTGAACAAGCGCTACAATTAAACCGCTGACGTCCTTCAGCCAGGATACATTTCTTCGAGCCGCATTTCGGTTTCCCTGCGCACTGAGCTCCGGCACTGTCATTAAATTTGACCAGCACGAGCCGAGAGTGTCAGCTGGCTGCGGTGGTGGTTGACACGCAGGTAACATTGCCAACCTACCCGGATGTCGCGGGCGTTTCCGGTGATAACGCTGGAGGTCCCCAGGCCCCAGACGCTCGAACTTTTCCGCCATTTTCTTAAATTATATATATTTATACAAACCCCGTATATGTGCGAAGTTGTTCAGAGTAAATAATCCGGTGGCACTACTTGCTGGTGGCAAAATATAAATACTATATTGGTGGTACGTCTCTGTGACCGGAGACCATCCGGGTAGGTACCACTGCAGCGCCTATTATAGCCGACAAACAGTACTGTGCGAACATTGCTCTGTTCTGGTTTGAAGGAACTTATGAAACTTTAAGTAAATTCACAAAAATTCATAGATCTTGTTTCTTGTATTATAACGCTTACGGTGTACCCCAGGGTTCAATACTAGGCCCGTTACGTTTTTAAAGCTACATAAACGATATCCTAAATGCAGTAAAACACAAATTTATACTATTTGCGGATGATACTACCGCACTTATAGAAAATAATAAAACAGTAGACTAAGAATCTAAAGTAAATAAGACCTTAGAAAGGACAATACTATGGTTAGAATGGAAAAACTTGATAATCAATGCTAATAAGACAAAAATAATGAATTCCAAGCACACAATAGCACGCGTCACTCTATAAACATCAGTTAATCACGGTTTAATAGAAAAAGTATACTCCGCTAAGTTTCTGGGTATAATTATAGACCGACAATGTACTTGGGAAGAGCACGTGCATAGTTTGTGTTTAAAAATGGAAAAATTTGTATATGTACTCGGAAATATAGCAGAGACGGTGTCCATAGATGCAGCCTTATTGGCATATCGCGGACACGTAGCTTCCATAGTCAAGTATGGTATAATGATATGGGGAAACTCTGTCGATTCTATTCATATATTTCGTGCCCAAAAAAAATGCATCAGAGCCATATGCGGAGCCAACCGCTTAGATAGTTGTAATCCGTTGTTTAAAAATACAATATACTTCTATTATATATGCAATAAATAGCTACCGAAAGTTCTAGATGTCCCAATAAACTCCGCATACCGAAATGGCGGATACGGCTCTGCAGTGGTAATGCGCGCTGTACGGCGGTATCTATATTTAATAGACTTCCAAAACACGTTATAGATCTAACGGGGAGAAATATTAAAAACTAATTATATACCTGACTTATTATAATGTGGTATGGTAATGTATTAAATGTTGGTATTGCAGCAGCGTGTCTGCAACGAGCTCGCGTCTGTATAATTGCAATAGCTAATTGCAACATCAGGCACTAGTTGTAACATTTGCACGCTTTTAAGCAGAATATATGAAACTGTAACTATGAACATCTTATTATAAACCATATCCTTGCAAATAAAGATTTACTTATTTCAAAAAAAAGGACGCTGTGACGCGACGACGCTGTGACGCGCCGACGTTGCGACGCGACGACGCGCCCAGCCGGCGCTGCGTTCACAGCGGCAGACGTATCGCTCGCTCACCGTCAGACAAACGTGCCGCTTGTGTCGTCGCTTAATTAAATAAAAAATATATTAAACAATATTTATTTTTCTCCCACAATCAAACCCAATTAGACAAAACACTCCCCGTGCCGGTTGGCTGTTCGTAGAACCGTCACCCTCGCCCCCTGCACTGCAACACCTCATAACTTTTAAATCGGTTCAACCTTTGACCGCTTTATCAAATTCCGCTCAGCTGCGGCATAGGCTTTGTGACGGCGTTACGAGAGACCTATGTCCAGCAGTGGACGTCCAACGGTGCCAATGCTGATGAGGATCACGACATTAATTCAGCCGCCGGTCGCAGCGCGCCGCCATTAGCTTACCGAACACCGCAGCCGGAAGCTCCCCCGACCTGGTCGCGATGCTGTAGAACGTGCTCAAGGTGGAGCCGACAGCATCGCGCTCGTGTACAATTAAATATATAAAAACTACAGTTTAGTTTATTAATTACTTTATTGGCATTGAATGCGGTTACCGCAACGCGTGTCGCTTCGGATCGCACGTGTCCGGATGCGGCGGCGCTCCGCGGCGCGGCGCCCGGCCCGCGAGCCGCCGGGTGACGGTAGTAGTAGAGTTCGTACACAACGACCACCTTCCTGCCCCTCTATCAGCACGCGATAACAAGTGTTGGCTAGTAAGTAAACGTTGTGGAGGTTTAGCGAGTGCGCTGGGCGGGCGCGGGGCGTGGCCCACGTGCAGCGCAGAGCCGCTCCCACAGGACGCACTCTCTCTCTCTCTCTCTCCCTCACTCTGTGTACCTCGCTCGCTCGCGCGCCGGCCGAGGAGCCGCAGCGGCGCGCTCACGGCGGCAGGTTTACCATAACGTTGTGTGTAGGTATACATCCACCAGCACACACACACCCGGCCAGCGAGATAGATGACTGCGACTCTGTTAGTAGGAAACCGCGAGACCCAGCAGTGGGAACAGTGCGGCGGCGCAGGGCTCGCTCGGTCAGCCTCGACTTGGAATCGAACCAGCTCCCCCGCTGCTGTGCCGAGGCGCGGCTAGTGCTTACGCCGCGACGTTCGCCCGACGGCAAAGGTCGCGGCCGCGCAGCGCAGCCGGTTAAGGTGACACACACACTGCACCGCATTCAGCTGCAACGCTCTTCAAACTGTGACGGGGCGATGTTTGGCTGCCAGCCGCCTCCTCGTCAACAAATGAAACAACAAGTCAACAACAGGTGTATATTTGGTAAACAACAAACAGATCCGGCTCGGAGTGGGCCCGCCGCCGGGCGCGAACACTTAGTACGTACGACGCACGTAACGAGGAGCATTACTAGCGTGCGCATCCAGCTACTTCCGGCGGACGCGGGCGGCGGGGGTGCTGACCATCAACCCCGACACACCTTGCATTCAGTGACGTGACAAATGTTCGCACGACACGCCGCTACATTGCAATGACGAGTCCACCGCTGCGCCGCCGTCCGACATCAGCTCACGGTATCCAGCAGCTGGGCAGCGGCAGCACTCAACACCGCCGTTGACCGCCAATGAATGATCGTGTCAGCTGGCCGCCGCGCCGCCGGAAGTGACCGGAAGCAGCGCACAGGATCTCGCCATAATTAACGTTTAATTACAAACAGTATGCGTTAACCTTACGCTACGTGTTACATGTATACATATATGTGTGTATATCTAATTATTGTCCGTTTGCGATGAGATTACCGATACGCGCACACACGCACACACACACACACACACACACACACACACACACGCGTGCACTGCCAGAGGTAAATAATTAAAAAAAAAAACAATTTTATACAAATATTCTCATTTATAAATAAGATTGATCAAAATAACGAATAATAAAAATCATCACATTGTGCTCGTGCAGGCAACCTGACCAACCCAACCCAGCCCAGCCCAGCCAAGCCCAGCCCAGCCCCCGGGCGAGCGAGCGCTCGAGCTGGTGACCCACACACACGCATACACGCATACACACACACACAGCCCGGCTGCCGCGCTCCACACAGTAACATATCACCAAAACAATTTTTAGCCTTAACTTGTAATAATTGCACAAAGCCCTGCAGCGAGCGCACCCTGCCCCACCCCCACCCCCACACACACACACCCACACAACCGCACACCCACACACACACACACACACACACCGCTTCCATCATCACCAGCACCACCAACGCCTCACCCAGCTAGCATGATTCTCATCCAATAACGTAACAGACACTGCCACACCCCACATCCCACACATCACGCGCTGCGACCTGCGCACGCGCACCCACACCCGCGCCGCGTGTAACATTCATTCGTACTACTGATCAGATCCGGCATACTGCGCACGCGGCACACGCGGCACACACGCGGCACACACGCGGCGCACGCGGCGACACGCCGGTATATACAGTGATGCAACGAATGAGCCTTACACACGCACAGGATTTAGACAGCAGCACGCTGACGGTGGCGCGACGGGCGGAGCGCGAGCTGAACTGTGCACCAACCCTCGCCGTCTCCGGCCGTCCGCCACTGTCCGCCACCGTCCGGCGCGCGAGCGGTGCGGTGCGGTGCGGTGTGGTGCGGTGGAGTTTGAGACATTACTGCCCGCCCGCCCGCCCACCCGTCCATCGGGTAACTCGACGGCAGTAAGCACGGCGCGGAGGCCGCCGCGACCGCAACCACCGGAAGCGGGTTGAGGCGGATTGAGGCGGCGTAGGGCGGCTGCGCTCACGTGGCCTGCAGTGCGAACGCGAGCTCGCGGAACAGGCCCTTGGTGTAGTCGTAGGTCGCGAACGAGACCCCCACCGCCACCGGGCCCTTGATCCAGTTCATGCTGAGGCCCTTGAAGAAGCCGCGCCAGCCCTCCACCCTGCGGACACACGCGCACCACTCCGTTCACCCGACACTGCATCAGCCCGTCGCCTACGCCACCAACACAACACCCACAATCGTGTCCCCCTGCGGCTGGCGACGGGCGGGCTGACGGGAGCCTGCCCACCCCACCCCCCACACACGACGCCCGCGCGCGCGCCGCACGCACCGCACAGCCTAATCAAAGGTCTGCAAGGACAGCACTGCGCAGCGGCGCGGTGGGGTGGGGTGGGGTGGGGTGGTGGTGTGGTTGGCTGTGGACAAGTCGGTCTCCGTACCTGTATATGTGGGAGAGGGTGGTCGCGATGGTCGGGCAGGGGTATGTGTTGTCGGGGTTGCGGCGCGCCGTCTGCATGCGCCGGCGCACGATGTCCAGCGGGTAGGAGGCGGTCTGCGCCAGCGCGCCGGCCACGCCGCCCAGCGCCACGTTGCTGAGCCCGCTGGCGGCGCCGCCCCGGTACTCTGCGGGGTTCCGTCCAAATGAATACCTGGCGGACCTACTTCCCACATAAATCAGCCAGCACAATCCGGCTCGGAGGACCAACTCGTTTATTGTGAATAGATTAGCCAACTCACCGGCGTACCAGCGCTTCAGGGAGTCGTACGTGAAGAAGGAGACCCCCGCGTACGGGATCACGCCCATGACGGTCGCCGGGTAGCCCCTGCGCACACACACACACACACAGCGTCAGCGTCAGCGTCAGCCTGGTCACCGCACCACCGGCGGATTCCGACTCGTATCTTATTACAGTGTGAAACACATCGCGGCAGTGGCTGGAGTATACTGGCGCTAGTCCACTGCTGGGCAAAGCCTAGCGCCGCACTCGCGCAGCAGTCGGACGGTACAAGTGAGTGGTGGTGACTCTTAGCGTTCGGGTAACAAATGAGCGGCTCACCGGTAGAGGGTCCTGACGCCCTCCTCCCTCGCGATCTTCACGAACACGACCCTCAGGGTGCTGTACTCGCTGCGCGGCGTGACCGCCATGCGCGCGCGCGCCAGGTCCAGCGGGTAGGTGGCGCTCTGCGAGGTCACGCCCGCCAGCGAGCCCACCACCAGCAGCCGCATCGGGTGCTCCCTGCGCACGACACAGCGCGAGCGTTACGCGACCAGGTCTCACCGCGCCGCCTTCCGCCATCCGCCACCACATTACCAATCTACCCTCATTCACTTCAACAGTATATATGTACACAGCTTCCGCACGTACACGCACACGCGCACACGCACACAGAGACAGGCACAGAAACCTTTTTCTTGTTTTCGAGGAGGAATTCTCGAAGAGATAGTCTGCCTTCCGGGAGGAAGTCAGAGTTGTGTGGAGATTAATATCCACTGAAAATTCCCCCCACGGTGGTCACCTTCGGCGCTTGGAGAGGCGCCGCGTAGGTAGCGCTGTGCTGCGCGAGCCCGTCCCGGGGTCCGTTTTATGCAGACCCTTGTGTAGGAACATAACCTAACCTAACCCTCAACGGCCACACCAAAGCCTCACGCACACACGCACTAGTAGCTAGCAGGCGGACGGCGTCAGGGATGACTTGCGGTTTACTTTGCTTGTGGCGGCCTTCAGGTGAAGGAGATCTTGTCCAGCAGTGGGAAACATTGTGTGGCCCGTTCACTACGATTACCACTTTGTGATATCGCAGCACGGAGGCGCGCCGCCATCGCGACCTGTTCGAGAGGTTCACGCGATGCTAAGTGATACGCGTGCTACATAACGTGGCGGTAGTGAGGATGATACACACAAACTCATTTCACTAACCGCTACCGGTCCTTCGAGCCGGATAACATTGGTGTTCGCGCGCTACTGTTTAGAGGCTCGGTGGTATCTAGACGATGTCCCGCAAAGGGGACCTACCAGCTGCGAAGCTGTCACCGTGCCCGTGCACTGATCGGGTTCTGCCGCATCCGCCGGAAGTACAGGTACAGGTTTACATGGCTACATGGCAACATGGCAACATGGCATCTGGTCCTTGTAATGATGATCTTGAGACGGTTCAACAAAAACATTAATGTTTCCGCCACTAATTAGCCTCTAATGAGGTGTTTGTTACGCGCCGAAACTTTAATTGTTGCGAGCTGGTCCGGTTCCGCTTCGCCGTGCGCTAAATAAAAAAAAACCGACTCCTCTCTGTTTTTGTGTGCGTGCGCGTGCGTGCGCGTGCGTGTGTGTGCGTGTGTAGTTTGTGTCGCCGCACCGACTCATCCCCTCGAGCACCGAGCCAGCAGACTGCGCACACAAACATCTAGATCCATATGCGGGTCATGAAGAGTAGACCGTATATATGTAATCCGGTTTGAAGGACCATTAGCTATCGCTGGTGGTATTGTCTCTGTCGCCGCAGACCGTCTAGGTACCACCGCAGCGCGTGTTGCAGCCGGTACGCGATGCTGTGCGGACATTGCTGTGATCCGGTTTGTAGGGCGCTGTAGCTAATGAAATTATTGGAGTAGTTTGACTTTTTTTTTTTCATTCTGTCGCGGTGTGCATGATCCCAACTGGTATCGTATGAGTTGAGCCGCATCGCTCACCAGCAGGTGAACGTGACACTTGTATCGCTTTGTTGAATAATGAATGTGCGTGGGCGAGGCGATGGTGTTGTGGTGTTGTGATGGTGTTGTCGTGGGGGCGCCGCACTCACTGCGCCGCCGCTGGCGTGTCCACGCCGAGCAGCTTCTTCCACTGCTCGTGCGCCGCGAACTGCATCGCCGCGTAGGGCACGATGCGCGCCATGGTCGCGCTGTTGCCGCGCCACAGCGCGAGCAGGCCCTCGCTGCGCGCGCTGCTCGCCAGGAACTGCGCGGCGGCGCGCGTCGAGTACGGGGTGTCGCTGCAACCAAACACGCACCACGTCACAGCGGCACCAGCGCCGGACGGCTCTGCGGGCGCTGCACCTCCTGTCCTGTCCCTGTCCCCGCGAGGCCGCGCGACCGAGCGGGTCGCTCACCACCAGTTAAGTGATACGTCTGCCTTAGGATGACATACACTGCAGCATATTGCGCTCGCCGCTTGAGACACAAGATGTCAAGTCCCGTGCTGATGGTGGCGCCCGTCGAGGTGGCGCAGCGCCACAGATCGCACCGCTCCCGCGCACTCACCTGGTCTGGAACCTGATCTTGGCGCGGTCGAGGGGCGCGATGACGGTCTTCGCGACGGCGCCGGCCACCGCGCCCGCCGCCAGCGACGTCACCAGCAGCCACCCGCCGGTCAGCTGCCGGGGGACCTCTGCGGGGGGGAGCACCGACTCAACCACTGGAACTTCCGGTTGTGCACACCGACGGCACTCGCGCCATGTAAACATTCTACCTGAACGACCCGGTCTCTCGTCAAGTGGGGGTGGGGGTTGGCATAGGCATAGGGGTGGGGGTGTGCTTACAAATAGTGTTCCTTTCACTGAACAAAACAAAGTAAACTGTCGTGAAAAGAAACTCACAACAGGAAGTTGCAAGTTGTCCTTTGTGACGCGACCTTCCCCCCGGACCAAACTACCAAAGTCGTTAGCTGATTAACTCGCGCCCCGCCGGCACCCCGGCGACACCCCGACGACACCCTGACGACACCCCGACGACACCCCGCCGGCGCGACACTTCCGGTTGTATCAAAAGCACTGCACTCGAAATAAATCTAGGAAAAGTCACGCGCCCTGGTGACCTGATGGTGAGGCGCGCTCGCATCGCGTTTATCAGAGCACAAGCCGTTACAGAATCAGGAACCCCACTGCTGGACACAGGTCTCGCCTAATGTCTGCCGCCAGATGCTGGTCCAGAGCTTCTCGCATCCGCACACCACGGACCGCTCATAGATTTGAAAGAAACTCGATTAATGTCATAACAATATTCCCACAGCTGGGACTCGCACCATTGCCCTTGGGGCACGACATGTTTCCTCGCCGGAAGTTCGGTCTGATCGAAAACCGAATCCGCGTCTAGTCGTCTCTCGTCAGGGTTCTAATTAGAGAGAAACCTCCCAGCGGCCCGCGCAAGTACTCACGTCTCGCGTGCGCCCGGTCCTCGAGGAAGGCGGAGCTCCGCGGCTCCCCCACGGCTACGGCACCGCCCCCCATCACCACCACCACCACCACCACTTCACATTCCCGGCGAACGAGCAACTGCAACAAACGTATCCTACATTTGAAAAGGATTGGGACAGGAACAGTTACTCCCAACCAGCGACGCTGGACGGGTTCCGGAGCCCGCATTCAGTCAGCCCCGATGGAGAATGTAGCCAACCTGCAGCCAACACTCGGAAGCTTGGATTGCCGCGAGGTTGGACTAAGTCCCGAACGAGTTGATGTGGTGCAACGCCAGCAGCTGCCACACGGTGAGCTCCGTACAACAGTGCGGAAACATTACAGTTATCCGGTTCGAAGGACCAATGGCCGTTGATGATATATTAGTGGGATACAAAACTTGACATCTTATTTCTGCAGCAATGATCAATCTTCATGTAATCATTACTTTTTATTTCCCAGTTGCAGTGACCAGTGCTGTGATCTCCAAGCTGCTCTCGCCTGTTACCCGCAGTCATGTCAACCAGTTCTTACATACTTGATTGTAACAAACTGTTGGTTCAGGACCAGAACAGATCCATTGCGAGACAGTTCTATGGGAATTGTATAACAAGGGTGAAATTATTAATTTAAACATTTGATTGGAGATGCTTCCCCTGCAGCTGTCACCATTACCAACATCTTCACATTGAAACTGAATGAAATGATTCGTGTAATGAGTTTCATTTGCGATAAGCAATCGTGCAGTCATTGTTGAGTTTCAAACTCAATGATTTGGTGTTATGCGAAGAACAATCCCGAGTGAATTAATTGTTTTCAATATTCACACAAACAGTTCAAGCAACATTACAATGATTCAAACAATTTACATAATGATTTTTTTCTATTTTGCACATATTTTGTAGTCAAAGTAAACATATTAAGTTAATGTGAAGCGAGATATAACAACTACTAGATACTATTGTTTATTTAAATATTTGTTAAACCACTTCAAATGTCTGCACACAGTGATAACGAATTGACTCGACTTTGTTCAGCAGAGAACCGACTGATGAATAAAAACAGATTTCAATTCACAATCAGAAATTATTACAGTTCATTCTCTAACAGGCCCGTGCGCTGTAAGTGCAGTCAGTCAATGGCAATATGTCCACTACGCTGGATAATACCTACAGTCATTTTATACCTTCGCAATACACCGAGTAGCTAACAATAACAAAAATTGAATTTATATGCATTAGTAGCGTAGAGCTCATCGAAGTCATTTCTTTGTAAATACTACAATATTGTATCAGTCTTGAATATATCCCTGACAATATCAGCTTTCTGATGCAAGCATTTCTGTCCACTGATCATGAACTTGAAAAGAGAAGTTTGCAACATATATAAAACAATGAAACATACCACTCACTGCACCATCAGCCAAGTGAAGCAGGCTATTCAGAAAAAACAGAGTTCCAATAAATTCATATTTTCTTATCTATCAGAGAATGACTCATTTATTTGCAACAACACAACCATAAAACTCTGCGTTACAAGTAACAAAGTTAGGATCATAAAAGGATACTTACACAGATCGTCCCTCCCTAGCTGTCTAAACCAAAGAATTGTTTTAATATGTGATGTATCAATAAAAATTTGTGTCAAGCACATTAAAAACAAATAACCTTTGGTTATGTGTCGTTGTCATGATGTATGGACTATTGTTTGACGAGGTGTTAATATTAAAAATGTTCACATAATTAATTTAAATAATACAACTTTAAATTCCGTTTGTCGACGCCGATTAGTTTTTTTGTCAAAATATCTCAATGGGGTTATCTCGCAATCAAACGAATTGTGTTGTTAGTGCGTAGTCCAAAGTCTAGGCCGCAACCTTGGACGGACCCTCCTAGGGCTAAACATTCTAGAGCACATCTACACACCCGTGTCTATATTTAGACGCTGCCATTGGATCAAACATAACAACTTTTGCTCAACTTACTTGATACTGTGTTTATTTAAATGTCGAATGAACTTTTTCAATTTATAACTGGAATTTCTGATCTAAACGTTGCACCCCCTGGGTGTCGGGCAGCACGGCCGCCGAGTGGTGGCCGGCGGGTCGCGGCGCAATAGTTTCGCCACAGTCGTGCGCGTACGTATCACCACGGGCAGCGGGACGGCCACGCGCGCGCACCACTCGGAGGCTGCGGCGGACTGGCCGGCCCACAGACTAAACGCGCATTATATGTACACGCGTGACATCTGTCACCTGCACACTATACAGTGCCACCGCCACCCCCACACCACCGAGTGTGTCAAATGTAAATATAATAACTATGCCTCAATATCTTAAATAAATTTTAAAATGGAATGTATAATTTCGAATATTTTTATATTTTATAAAGCTTATTAACTAATTATTATTTTAATATTTAATTTCAAAAGCATTTCAAGGTCTTCTCATGGGGCAACGGGAATATAAACTAATAAGCGAAACGTTGCGGTGGTTACGCGTTCCAGTTTTGTTTTAGGGCGACTTATGTGTAGAAAACTGCTAAGGCCGTTAAGTATCTATTGCCGTCGTGTCGAAGAAAAAGTATATTTCCGTGGTGCACGATCACTTCGGTTGGTGTCGATATTTTTTAAAAAAAAAAAACTCATTTTCGTTACGCGTCACGTCAGCTCATAACACTGCGCCATAATCAAAACATTCACACATCGTCTAACGCGTCGCAACAAGGGGATATAACAATGTATTGTCGCTCTGAGTATATAACTACAATCACACAAGGATGTAATAAGTTTACAACTGTCGGAGATTAAATATTTTATTGCAAAATTACGAGAATATTAGCATTTAATACATAATAAATTTATATTGTTATATAAAATAAATAAACGAGAATATTTTAAAATGCTAGCAAAATATCCGTGCGCAGCGCTGAAGCTCGCGAAGGAATAACAAAAGACTTTCTTTATTGTTCAATATTTCAAACAAATGTTCCGCCATGCCCGTCGGTAACGTACACGCACAACATGGACAACACCGCCGAGTGTGTCTTACAATAAAAGTAATAAATAGATCTCTAACGCAGACTTTCAGCACAGTATTTATTTATTACATTTTCTTACAAATAAATAGTGTTACCAAATTTAGAAATTTTGTACCAATTTAGTAATTTTTCTATATTGAATTTCAAAGGGTAAGATTATGGAATATAATTTAAACTATCAATCACTAAGTTCCAGGTCGGAATCGCTGTCTTTTCGTCCCCGTATCGTCTTCTTGCTCTGTATGGTCAGGGCGCGCTGCTTCCTCGCCTCTGCTGGCGGAACGGACAGGTCCCCGGAGTACTCTATCACTTCCGCTCTGTAAGGCAACCCGACAATCAATAGAGCACAGCCACCGCAGCAAAGTCCTCCTTCCCATCTTACTTCATCATGAAGAAATATTCCTTGAGGCTATACAGGAATATTGTCACTCACCTAGCTATCCTCCACTCGAGAACCTCTGTTGAGAAGTCATCACAGTTGCCGAGGTCAGTGAAACCAACAATGAAATCTTTTGTCTTGTTTTCCTTCACCAGTGCTATGGTCGGCAGCACGCGGATCTTGAGACGGCCTGAGGACAACAAAACTCTTTCCTCATCATATTCATTAGCAGTATCATAGCTGATAACTTGCTGTTATGTAATGTATTACATAATCAATCAGCCTACTCACCTGTGAGGAATGGAGCTCTTTCCACATCAAGTTTCACGAACCGGGTCTCCACATGCTTCTTCGAAATAGTCTTGAGGTGCATGTCCACGATGCGGCAGCGTGGGGTGTCCGAGCGGTAAAAATGGCATACCACATTCTCGCTCTTATTGCACACCCCAAAGAACTCCTTCTCGCTGTCTATCTCTGTGTACTCGCCGTGGCCCTGGTGAGAGGCAGGTGCGTGAGGTAGGTACCATAAATACTAATGATATTACACTTTTTCCTATATGTAGTTATTATACCACAAATGCAAATTATTGCCAAGAGAGGAGACGTGATCTGCTTAGTTTAACATTTTCATTGCCTCACTTTGGAACAAATTTGAAGACTGGTGATATCCAGAGAATTTTATTTATTAGTATGGATTAGGCAGAACCCCACCAGATGGTCCGCCAATCAGGAGAAGATTGCCGGCAGCGCAGGATCGATCGATGTGGAGATATTCAGGGGAGGCCTAAGTCCAGAAGTGAACTTCTATCGGCTGATAAGGGAATGGAGTATGGTTTTGTTCTTCCCTTTCAGCAATAACATTCACAGATAAATAACATCTCATTGAGCATACATTCGCTATCCAATCTTGTTTCTGCTTAGCTCGCTTCTTCATCTCTGCAATGCGTTGCTGCCTGATGGATTCCAGGTCACCGCTGTCCAGGGCATCAAGCCTGTAAACAGCACAAGTATGAGTTATTTTCTTACCCATCTTATAGTATATTAGATGTGATAATATCATTTAATAAAACAAATTGCCAAGTACAATGTTGTACTTTTATATATGCACTAACTGTTCCCTGGCCAATTTGCTGGTTGTAATAAAAAAATTGACTTGAAGTTTTTCTGAAATATTCCTTGAGAGTTACCACAACCGGAAATGTCTTTCTATGCAACAACATAAATAAAATGAAAAATCTATGAAGTTCAAAAAATAGTCTAATATCCTGCAAATCATTCACTTAGTTTTTATGTGATTGTTAAACAAACAACTCCATTTCATTATATATATTTGTAAATCTACAACCATTTCATTTATAACATCTAAATAGAATACTGTAATAATTTACAGCAGTTTCATTCAAATTAGTTTGTTAAAACTACCTCCCATTGACTGATAATGAAGTATTAAATGTTAATTTCTTAGGTGCCGTTAATAGTCATTCTCATTCTTATTATTTTCAATGATGAATCCAATCACTCTAAGAATGAGAATGAGAAAAACATATGAAATGGAAAGTAATGGAATTATCTCTTATCGCAACAAAAAATTACAACTAACCTCTCTATTTCATTATCAAGTTGCTTCTCTACAGTCTGTGCTACATGCTGCAGAACTTGCTCCATCTTATCTCTTGCTACTGTAACTGTTAAATCATTATATATTAGTTTTAGCGGTAACAGAACGTTCAGAAGAACAGTTCAGAACTGTCTCTGTCGATGAATAAGCAAGGTGCTTCTGAGAAAAAAACTTATCTATTCGACAAAATGAGAATAATTTATTAATACTTTTTTTTTATTTCAATACCAAACAAAGTCTTCTCCAGAAATTTTACTGCAATTTACGTTCTAATTTTAGGTGACAATTAAGAATTATGATATTTCAGAACATAAAATTCAATTGTTTTTCTGTTACGATAAAACAATAGCGCAATTGCAGAAAATTTATTGATTTGTATTTCACCATGAATAAATATGTTTTTTAGGCGTTCTTTCTGTTTACGGTAAAGAAGTGGTCAAGGCGATGACTTCACGGGCGCGCCGCGCACATGTTACGGAATGTGCCGATAAATCTCTTATTTACCTTCTCACTTCAACAAACTTAAGTTGGAACAACCGCCTACGTGTGATATGTTAACAATCAGTTACTAGAATATAATATACAATTAAAATTATAGCGTAATCGTAAATATTTTCACTGTTTACAAAATTTCATATATTACTTGACAAACGACACACACATAAAGGCCGTCAGTGTTGCCACTCGCTATTGATGTTGAAAAATATGTTTCCAAATTTAAATCAAAAACAATATGTAGAAGTATACGTTTCGTCTTTCTTTTTATATTTTACTCAACAGATCATAATAAAGATTTTTATGATTAAGGAAGATCACATTCAAGTGTAGTTTTAGAAACAAAAAACGCATAATCATTAACTCTAACGTATTCACGATAAGATTACAACCATCACTTGCGTTTAGCCTCGTCTTGTTGGCAGCGTTACTAGACTAGGGCATAGTAAAGTTTAACGGCATAAGCACAAGCTGCGGTTGTATCTATAGGTGCGCTATTAGAACACAGAAAAAGACTGAAGTTTCATATTATTTCGTTTTTGTAGTACAGCGGTGTCAGATTCGGTTTTGAGGCCACAGCTTGTGTAGTTTGTTTGGTGGATTTCTTTTTACAAATCAGTCTCGTTAGTTGTCACCTTTACATTGTTAACCTGCCACCATAACAGCATCGCGGTTGTCACGGTATCTCTGACGACCGCGACCCACTACTACCCACGGCCTAATTATCATTTAACACAATTTGAAATTGAGGGTCAAGCGGTAGTTCATTGCAAATTAGAGACTGGTGCTATTTTTGATCTGGTTCCTTTACCGATATTATTGTTTTGATGGTGAAGTAACAACGAATCCAATGAGGTGAGCGAATGATATAAATGAATATAATGATATTATCATCATCGGAGAGCGAGTTGCAAGCTATGGTCGATATGGTGCATGGAGCTTTAACAAGCAAAGGAATGAAAGTGAATGTAAGCAAGACGAAAGTAATGGTTTTTGAAAGAGAAGAATGTATGACAAACTGTGACATTATGATTGAGGGACAAAAATTGGAACAAGTGAAAGAATTTGTATATCTGGGTTCACAGTTTACGAGAGACGGCAAGTGTGATGGTGATATTGAAAGAAGAGTTCTAAAAGGGAATCAAGTCAATGGGGCACTTCATAACTTTATGAATAGCCGGAACGTATCACAAAGAGCACGACTGGCTGTGCATAGAGGCGTGTTCGTCCCCACACTGATGTATGGTAGTGAATGTTGGGTATGGCAGAAGAAACATGAAAGTAGTATTAATGCTGTGGAGATGAGAAGCCCGAGAAGTATAACTGGAGTGAAACGGATGGACAAAGTGAGGAACAGTGTGATAAGGAAGCGGTGCGGCGTGGTTGAAGATGTAGTGACAAGGATAGAGAAAGGGATGCTTAGATGGTTCGGCCATGTCGAAAGAATGGATGAAAGAAGATTAACGAAAGAAATATACAAGGTAAGAATGATTAGAAAACTCGGTGCAGGTCGACCTAGGCGGACATGTTCCGATCAAATCGGAGATGTCCTAAAGAAAGGCCGGGTCAAAAGCTCTCGCAACCGACAAGCATGCATGAAGAAATGCGCTTATGAAAGTGGAGGAAGCGAGAGAGGTGTGCCAGGATCGTAGCAGGTGGAGAGAGATGGTCTCTGCCTACCCCACTGGGAACGAGGCGTGATATATATGTATGTATGTATGAGCAAATGATCAGAATAAATTAAAACAAAAAGCCATTAAGCATTGGTAGAATTGAAAATATTTATAAAGACGCCAAAAGGACACACTATTTGTCGTACGAAAACAATAAAACATTAAGAATATCACAAATTAAATTACAAAATAAATGCATCGCCGTTACTTGTGCCGGCGGCACGCGGACAGGCTGCGTGCAGGTCGTGAGGGCTGCCGGTGCGTCGCCGCTGCGGAACTCCACGCGACATCGAGCAACACACGCGTTACACACAACCGTTCGTTACATCACAAACGTGGATAACGCAGATTGCACACCACATCCAAATGTGACCGCGAGGGGCAACATTTCAGGAAGTCGTACCAACTCCTTAAATATGAGGTTCCTTTGAAGACATCATGAGGGCATTGTGTAAACATGGAGTGCAAGGGTTTGTTTGTGTAGTATGTCAGTCTACATTTCAACAAATTAGTCAAAGCATCTTTTGTACAAAGGTGTGTTGGTAATCACGTCGCCTCCGAGTTGAGCGTCTGCAGCGCGTGCAGGGCACAGGCTGTTGGAAATTCGTAAGTACAATATTAAGTCTCAGAGATTAGGTTAAGAGGTATTTTTCTATAAATAACATTTTTTCTTAAAATTGAGGCAGCCATCGTTCACCGAAACGCGACTTCCGCCAACATTTTTTTTTACCTTAAACAATCTACATGGCATTTAACAATGTTTTCAACGGAC
The DNA here is from genome assembly GCA_033220335.2 of Troides aeacus. NCBI lineage: Eukaryota > Metazoa > Arthropoda > Insecta > Lepidoptera > Papilionidae > Troides > Troides aeacus. The sequence continues at coordinate 6,436,273 of CM067296.1, forward strand.
TAACAAAACATTTAACAAAGTACAATAGTTTAACTATATTTACAGTCGCACGCACGCGCACACGCACATACGCACACACAATGGCACAGGCACACGACGTAGCGAGCGAGGTGTCGAGGTGGGGCTCAGTATCAGGAGCCGGTGGCGAGCGCCTTGTATATCCGCAGGCGCGAGTCGGAGAGCGCCGCCAGCAGCGTGTCGCCGTTGAGGTGCACCGCGGCGACGTCGAGCGCGGGCTCGGCGGCCGGCAGCGACACGCTGCGCGCGCCCTCCAGCCCGTGCAGGTGCAGCGCGGACTCGCTCTCCGAGTGCGCGGCCACCCACGCCGCGCCCGGCGCACCGGCCGCGCCCGCCGTCCGCACCCACGTGGCCCGCGACATCAGCGTGGAGCGCGCCGAGCCCGCGAAGCACTGTTCCGCTTCGAAAAGCACCTCCCCGCTGGGCACACTTGCCTTCAACTTGCATAGCGCCAGCCGCGACCGCTCCGACCCGCTGACGCCCGGCCTGCACGACACTAGCGCCCTGTGCGACTCGCTGTCGTACGACAGAGACATGAAGGGACCCTCCACCGGCAGCGGCTTCGGCTCCCACTGCCGCATGTTCGCCACCCAGAGCCAGCACGAGTTGAGCTGACAAGAGAGCAAACCAAATTCGGTGGAACACAGCGACACCACCGGGGACATGTCCCCGGGGGCTGATAGTCTCTGTATGTACATGTTCGGATTGCGCACATCGTACTGATGGATGACCCCGCCAACTCCTCCCACGTAGAATTCGTTACTGCGCAGGTTGTCCCACGAACAGGACCACAGGGGCATCCCGCATTGGATGGTCAAGCTGGGGGTCCCCCTCTCGACAATTCTCGCTGAGCTGTCGAGCCCGACGCTCAGCAGCAGATCCCTCGGCTGCGAGTACGTTATGTCCCGGATCGGCTTCGGGTGCAAGTGCACGAACTGACCCAGCTTGTAATCCACACAGCTCACTTTACGGATCCCATATCCTGGAAACAAGAAGCTGACGCTCTTCTGAGACACATAAAGCTCGTAAGTCCTACAATTGTACGTCAAAACGCGACACCCGCCATCTTTGCATATTTCCAAATTCTTCTCCAGAGCAAATCGCCAATTCCTCCTCGCGGTTTGCTCTTTCGTAACCTGAGACTTCATTAGCGTACTCCTCACAACTTCCAACTGGAGCACGCATGCGCGGTGAGCTATCTTACACTTTTGTAGCTCCAACTCGACCCTGCTCTTCTCCGATTGGAGCAACTCCACTTGTTTCTGCAATGCTGTGATTTGCGACGTATCTACCGACACTAGGCGTTTAGCGTATATGTATCTGATATCTTTAAGCGCCGCTTTGCTCTTACAGGTCGGACAGGTTCGGTCCCGGGAGTTCTGCGCCTTCAGCCACCGCTCGACGCACTGCGCACCGAACAAGTGGCCACACTTCAATGCGACCAGTCTATGCTCTCCCGAATTTCCCCAGGACTCCAGGCATATTGGACAAGTCTCACCGTCCACGTCATCGTTGGGTTTCGGCGAGGAGAGCCTGCGTACTTTTGCTGGTGGTCCATCCAACTCGTTATCTTTCTTGATCTCTGGCAGAGACATCAAACTATTGGATTCCTCATTGACAACGTTCGGCGTGTCCTCTGATTGAGAGGTCTGTGGCCGCGTTGAGTCGGAGTTGTCATCGTTAATCTCGGCCAAAGAAGGGGCTCTCCAGATCAGTGTGTTCAAACGGTTGCTTTCTAAGTCATAAGATACTGTTACTTCAGAATCATTGCTACTCTCGTTGACTGGCTGAACATCTGGCATGAGCCCTGTGTCAGTGAGCTCAGAATTACGATCGCTATCATGCCACGACGAGGAAGGGTCATACGGTGACGGCGGGTCGAGAAGCGAAGGACTGTTAGCAAACTCCCTGTGCCAGCTACTGCCACTACTCTGACGAGAAGGGAGTGGGGGTGTGCTGGGTGTTTCATCCATATTGTCAATAAATCTGTAACAATATCTTAATGTCTTAATTATACACATTCAGAAAATATTAACAAATATGTGAATTGTTAACTATCATGGCCTCCATCACCCAAGAGACATCCACTGCTGGACATAGGCCTTCCTCAAAGATCTCCACATTTGTGGGGGTTCATTTAGTGACCATGACCACTCTGTCAAGATCGATACAGACTAAGAAGAAGATATGGGGGGATATGGGCCATTTCCCACCACACTGGCCCAATGAGGGTTGATGGGAGCCAGGGCATCATTTGTTGAGTAGCAGAGTGCACCAGAAGCAGTTGAGGTTAGTTTGGGTCCCATGAGTAATACCAAGACATTTACCATGTAATCATACATTTGTGTAACTTTATTTTGTTAATAACAATAAAATGGAATTTTATGGTACTTCTAAGTTATAAGTACAAACATCACAGGATATTCTAACAACAGTTCTTTTTTTGGGGGGAATCAAAATGATAATAAGTTTATGGCAAATGAAAGGTGGAAAGAAGGAAAAAGTCATGGTTGAGGAATATCAGGGAATGGACTGGCATATCTGAAGAATCTGAATTGTTCCACTGAACCAGAGACAGAAAGGACTGTATTACCCTGATTGCCAACCTTCACGAGTTGGAGAGGTACTTTGAGAAGCAGAAAATGATCTTAAACATAGTTTATAAAAAAATTACTATTTTTTACTTGGAAAAATACAAAATCCAGATTTTAATACTCTTAAAGACTCACAGTGGCTCTAGTTGACATATTAGGCTTGTGATTGCATTAATAAACAACAATCTACCCATTGAAGTGATAACAGATCAGAATAGACCAGACATCTATGTAGATGGTTTCAAAGTGAAAAAATCAAAGTGAGGATTTCCTCATTTTATCATTATTTATAGAAAAGATCATAATCAACTACATAGAATTACCATAAACTATCATCAAATAAAAAAAATAAGAATATTTAGTGCTATTGTTTCATAAATTTTTAACCGTTATGAAGTGAATATTCTAGAAATTTACACTACGTTAAAAGATTTGAACACAAGACAAAAGAACATAAAACTAGCAAGGGTATTCCACTTTTTTTACCAAACAATATTTTAAATTTAAAAATTCATTAGCTTTTATGCAAGCAAATAAATTTCACCAGTTTGTAGGGAAATAAATAACCACCAAATTGGAATATTATAATAAATACATATAATATGAATACAAATACTTTTATTTCATAATAATATGAAAACAGATCTAATTACAGCCGTGTACTAGATGAATTATGAATATAATTTTCGCAAGTTTCTCCTAATTTAAATAAAATATAAACGTAGGTCCTGTACATAATGATAAATGTGTAATAATGGTAAGAAGTATATATTAATACATATATATTAAACTTAAACTGTGTCATTGACGAATTTAAAAGGAAACTCTCTTAAAGGAGTCTCGATGTTTACTTACATTTGCGTTCGTTAAAGCATCATTTCAAACATTTTTGTTATTTCATACATAATTGACGAAAACTTTACGACTACAAATTTTGAGATTCACTCGAGGCATTACCCCGCTGTCACTTTGGCATCAGTGCACGGAGTTTACATGAAAACAAAATATAAAACCACCTTCCTTCCTTTGAATACGATTAATTCTTAATTTGCCATTTATTGCAAACTCTGCCGACTGCCAGTGTCAAGTCACTTTGACGGCTGTGCGATGGTAACGAACACGAACTCTTGTGTCATCTTGAATTATTCGAACAACATAAACATTTATTTACCACCAATCATTCATTTTTAAGACTCGTCTAGATAAATAATATTTCTATCACTATTATATTGCATGACGCGGATTGCAATGTTTTAGTCATTTCATCGCTAGGAAACCTAGATTTTCCGACCTGTTTTCAACTTCTATCTTCATTCTGGTTAAAAAAATTATTTCTACATTGACTCGTTACAATGTAAAATTGCATGCAACAACAATTTAAAACGCAGGTCTGTTTTTCGGTAGTATACCGTAAGGTAATTCGATGATCGAGCTTATCACTTTATTAAATAAAATTATCTCTCTACAGTTATATAATAAAACAGGGTACATATTTTTAGATGCATGTATAGTAATCGATATTTTTTAATCAACAGCAGAACGTTTTCACGACATAAATTTAATTACAGTGAAACTTGAATTTTATAAAGGAGAATATGTATCCGAATGGAGTTTTTCATAGTATTGGCAAGATTAGTATTTATTTATTATCTTACGCAGTTGGCAGCAGTGTTAGAATCGCGACCCAACGGGGAAGTGTAACGGGGTTGGATTCGTTTCTGTTTTTTCTCTTTATCACTTGAAGAGGTTTTTGTTGTGACTTATTTATGTAAAATTATAATTATTCAATACCATCAATTAGTTTCACCGAAGAGGGAGCAGTGGAAATGTGCAATAATTTGTGATTTAGTTTCAAGTGACGTGATTTAATACTAATGGCGGTCCATGACGGTGCTCTGATATGTTTGTGTGAACAATCAGAAAATTAAAGAAAGGATTTCACAGTGATGCTTATAACTGCTGGTCAGTGTGTTAATGTTCTATTACCAAAATGTAATATTTGTCGCCGAGCAATATTTAGGTTTTAATAATTTGTTCAGTGGTCGTGTGTCGAAATTGATGATTGTAGGTGTTACGGATAAGGGTTTTGGCAATACGGTCGGTGTTTGTAGGCCAGCGTTGGTCAATACCGAGTTGAGTGTCGGCTGTTGACATTTTAGCGAGCTACGTTCGCGTGCAGCGATGTCGCAAGTGCCGTAACTAGGTCACTCGGGTTCATCGCAGGCGCGCGCATGACGTCACAGCCTCCCCTAACTACACCCCTGTAAGATTCACTTTCGACGTTGTAGTGTTGTGTCAGTTTTATTAGAGCACATATGTTATATATTAACAGGTAACTAACTATACATTGACCTGTTTCATACAATGACGCTGTTCCAATTATGCTGTCGTGGAATATCGATAGTGGTTACATCTACCGAAATTCGGATCAGTTTCCGAGGCACAGCTTCAGTAAATACCATACAGGCCGTATTACATGGAAATCCCCAATTGGATTTTATGTCCCACATTAAGTTCAAATTGGGTGATGTGGGGATTTGACCATTTAAGCTTTGACTATTAAGGGTCGAAAGATTCGGGATCCAAACCCTGTATAAAAATATACAAGTGATAAAAAAAACATTTTTGATGTGCATGCCCGGCTATCAAAGAAGCTATTAAAGAAGAAAAAATATAACTCTTTAGCAGTTTGATCCATAAAAGTGTATTTAAATATTCATACAGGGGCGTATAGGTGTTGTATATATAGGTTAATGTAAAATGGAAGAGTGATTTTTAGGACAATCAGAATATTGTCTAAAAACAATGAGAGATTTAAAATACTCATTTTAACACAAATAACTGCTGCTCATAATTAAAACTGAACTAATTAAACTTCAATGTTCTTTTTGAAGTATATTATTTGTACACTTCGTTTACTTTGACAGACAATTACTGGCTTTACAATAAATGCTGTCATTCATATTGCAAGTTTGTAAACTTATAAGTACGTATATACGTGAAACATTGTATCGGTTGAACTCTCACATACGTCTCTCACACAATAAGATTTTGTCTATATTATTCATCATAAGGCTTCTTAACACTACTTTTTAAAACAGTACTTTCTAAAGTATTTTTTTTTTTTTTTTATATTTTTACGCTTTTTTCCCATTAGGGGCAGGCAGAGGTGAATAAACACCCACATTTCACCAGATGTGGTCAGATTAGGTCCCATTTAACAGGGGGTAAACTTGTTGCCACTTTATTGGGGCCACCACACACACACACAAAGATGATATCAGTGCGCAGGTTTCCTCGCGATGTTCTCCTTCACCGTTTGTATCTCGCTGCTGTAACTAAAGTTCACAAATGTACATAACTTAAATATTAAGTCATCGGTACACGCCGAGATTCGAACCCGCGACCTTCAGAATGAAAGCCGCACGCTCTAACAATTGGGCCAGCGTAAACTATATATACTTCTGTATAATATAATATTTTTCTCTTTAATAACATTTCAATACAACGACTTTATGCATACATTAAACCGCTGCAAGTTATTACAAACAATAATTTTAATTTCGTATATTGAACAAATATTGTGTAAATTTACACAATTTTTATTAATTACCACCACCGAAAACATATATCCCCATCGCTAAACCGATGTATACAAGCTTTTCTCGTTACTAACAAAGTCTCTTAGTTCAAACAACACAGTTCCATTTAAACCTTAACTTCACCCGTGATGAAGCATTTCTCTTACACATGAAAAATTAAACCATATAATAGACATTCAGTAATGCACCACTTTTTCTGAATTAATAACAAATTTTATCGCTTTACTCCTCTAAAACAACACTGCGGCATACATTTATGAGAGGATGGTTATAATCCAGGCCAATGTCCGCAATTAATGACAAGTATTTCTCATCACCATTTATGGATGTCTAAAACTCACATCTATTTGTTGGTCTCTTTCCTCTCAAGATTGTACTTTTGTGTTGTTAAAGAACACGAACGAATGTATGTTACGATGATGACTGTATGTAGGCGTTCTAATTAGATAAGGTTATACTGAAAACTTGTGTCGTATTCAGGTTGAAGATTAAATATATACATTCTGTATTTTCATGTCTCTTAGAGATGCAGGCTTAATTTCTACTTAGCTTGAATTTTAGCAGTAGTTTAGTTTTAGTAGCTCGCTGGCCTAATGGTTAGAGCGTGCGGCTTTAGAATTTATTCTAAGGTATGTGTGAAGTCACCAACCCGCATTGGGCCAGCGCGGTGACTATGGCCCAATCGCCCTCATATTGAGGGTAGGCCTGTGCCCCAGCAGTGGGGACGTAAATGGGCTGTTATTATCTATTATCTATTTTTTGAGTTTTCTCTTTCCATATGAGAGAAAAACCTGTGGACTGTGTAAACTGTTATGTTAAGACTTAATGGTTGCAACAATTTGTGGGCATTCTGTCGCAACTTAGATCCAGATGTCGTGACTTCTTATTGTCTACCTCCACCACCCAGTAATTTTTCCCATTCATCTAAAATATTTTTCATGACCTACATCTTGGTATCTAATATACTTGTAAAGTGTCGTCCTGCCCAGTGGAGTAATTGCTACATGCAGGACATGATAATAGGTCCGTGTATTAAGGTCTTGAATTTATAGTTCATTCAACATTGGTAGGTGCCCATCCTCTTCCCTCCCTCGACAAAATTTCTTCCTAAGCCCTTCTCTTTCAGAATTACCAAGTTTCTAATGGTTTATTGGGGAGTCAATGTATATAATACGTTTGTGGTACTAATTGTAAAAAATAAACTCCTGACAGATGTTAAACATTCTCCGATGTTATTTTAGCTTGTTGCGAGTTTTTTTTTTATATTACATGATAAAGTGACGGACAACAGTCATGCTCTTTGAACTTTAATTATGATGGACTTCCTCCGCCACTAATGTAATACTCACAATAAATTTACACAACGCTAATCATTGTGTTTGAACGTTTATTGATAAAAATTAATAATGAATACAAGGAAGCATATATTTTATGAAAGCCAATGTGAATGAATCCTTCAGTGTACATACTATAGTTGTAAATAATAAATCCAATCCAATCCAATCAGCCGAAAGACGTCCACTGCTGGACAAAGGCCTCACCCAAAGATTTCCACTCAGACTGGTCCTGGGCCACCTGCACCCAATGGTTGCCAGCGACCTTGACCAGGTCGTCGGTCCACCTTGTGGGGGGTCTGCCCACGCTACGTCTTCCGGTACGTGGCCGCCACTCGAGAACCTTTCTGCCCCAACGGCCGTCGGTTCTGCGAGCTATGTGCCCTGCCCATTGCCACTTTGCGACGGCGACCGTTCGAGCTATGTCGGTGACCTTGGTTCTCCTGCGGATCTCCTCATTTCTGATTCGATCTCGCAGGGAAACTCCGAGCATAGCTCGCTCCATCGCCCTCTCAGCAATCTTAAGCTTGCGGACAAGGCCCACAGTAAGCCCCTTCTTCCCCCCTTATGATGAGTAAATAATAAAATATTGTTGTAAATAATTATAACTAATTTATTGAAATCAATGAATTTATCCTTCAGGTTAAATTGTATCTGCAGGTAATATATAAATATAGTGTTGCCGCTTTTAAACCATGGAGATGAAACATGAAATATATCATAGAGGTGTACGGTCTGACCACAGTCCCATCTGACGACAGTCTCATGATTGTCATACCGTCTCTGGATGGAAACTTACCTCTCTTTTATTTCCATTGTCTAGTTATCACATTATGTTATACTAATTTAGTTCATTTGATTAGTTTAATGGGATGTGCCGAGAGTGTCAGCTTGATGGTTATACTGGTATTATAAGTCTGTTAATCGCATCACACGTTTAGGAGTATTTGGACACTTCTCTTGTTGCGAACGAAGGCAGCTTTGTTATTATATCTGTGTCCTTTGATGAGCTACATTGTTACATTGCATTTACAATAAAGTTGGTATATAATTCTTTATAATACATTGCCTCCATCCTTACACATGTGCCGGAGCTGTGAAACATTCTCGCAATGAAATGTGAGCAATGCTATCTTTATATAAATATACAGTACAATGAAACAATTAAGTTATTTGTTATTGTTCTTGTGTACGCTAATGTCTATTATACGCTGATAGTGTGCACCTGATGGATCTTCAAGAATTAGTAGCCACTTAATTCCACACATACATAGTTGACTTGCAGAAAAAATAATTAATAAAAATAGCTGGATATCATTAAAATCGGACTGTAGTACTCCAAAACATTGTCTTGTTAACAGTCTGTGTTTGTGTCCTCCCGCACTGCCGGGGACGAGCTGGGATTCCCATCTGAACGAGTCAGCCTTTGGGACAGAACCGGTAGTTCTGGAGGCAGGTTGGAGTCTTCTGCTTTCAAACGCACTCTATCCACGTCGGTCGGTCTGTCGGTCTGTCGGTGGCAGTCTCCGTGTCGCGTTAGCGGGAAGTTATTAAGTTTAATTAAGAGGTGGCTTGAAAAAGCTGCGATAAGTTGAATGCTGTCAGCGGACGCGCTGCCGGCGCGCCGGTGGGGGGCGCAGTGGGGGAGGAAACTAGGCCGTGGCGGGCTGGGGGCCGGGGGCTGGGGGCGGCGGACGCACCGGATGGGGTGGCGGAGCTTATTATATTCATTTCATAAAGTCAGACGGGTATGCGCTAAGTTATATTTATGTATGTACATCAAAATGGACTCCACTAATTGCTGGGGAACGTTTTTTTTTTTTAATTAATTCGATAGGTTAGTGCCGGTCCACGATCCCACCTGGTGTTAAGTGGCGAAGCACTAACCCAGTAACAGCCTATTCACTCGTCTTTATAGAGAGTAGGTAAACGTAATTAAGAGAAAGGTTAATGACCGGGGGGATAAGCCTTGGTTCGTTGGGCAGTTCCCTTCCCCGTGAGATGGGCGACGAGCACAGCACGCGAGCCACCGGCATTGGTGTCTACACTCTTGTATTTTAATGGCGATGAGGCTACGGCATCTTCGCCGTTTTGTGATGTAGTTTAGAATGTGTATATCTTATCTGTCTGGATCGGGCCATCACCGCCACATTGTAAAACTGTCGCCATGGCAGCAACGCTGAGCTCTGATCATATACATATGTGGGAGCAAGAGGTCAAGGCGATTCAAATGAAAACGCTGCACTTGGATCGTATTCGATACAACACAACGCTACCCTGCTGTAAAGCCGTGCATCTTCAAAAGTTGGACTCGGTGACCTGACCGACCTGACCGTGGTGACCAAGCGCAGCGGTGGCGCCGTCCGCCGCGCGCACACGTTGAACTATAATATTCTAAGCTACTCTGTTTCAGGGGGGAGTAAGGATTATGTGAGATTCTTACCCGCTAAAACTTTCTCGGTGGTCTCCTAGGCAACGCACCGGTGACTATGTACAGTTTGACTTCATCCGTCTCGAGGGACGGTGGAACAGTCCTCAGCACCGTGGCGGAGCGGCGGAGCGTACGGCACCGCGCCGCGTTTGTTGTCCCAAGGCCAGCGAAACCCGTAACCCGGGGGACTTCAAACTTTTGTCCTCTCCGCTACCCGTTCGTCAATTTCAGGAGTAATAATTCTTAGGGCTCCCTCTCATGTGTTTTTTTTTTAGATTTTACTTTGATATCAATAAGGAACGTATATGGTATTAATGTTTTTATTTATTCGTAAAATATAATATAGTTAAGACTAGACGGGCGCGGGCGCGGGCGCAGGCGCGGACGTTGGTGCCTCATGGCCTCAGCTTCTCTTCTTTTATATCACGGCGCCCGTTAAAGTATGGCCATCATCGCCCTTGCGAATCGTAGTCTTATCCGCGAGGCGACAGTGGGCTCTGCTTTGGGAACTATGGCCTTCTAAGGCAAGCAGGACTCCCATTCGCCCTGCATGCACTACTGCATGACTACAGGCCTGAGAATTACTAGAGCGCATTGACTGAAGCCGCCGGCGCGATGTGAACACTGTACCTCTAGACCGTCTGTCAGGTGCGATCTGGTGGCACTAAGCAGATACCACACCAGCACCAGATGAAAGAAAATATTATAGTGTTCCTGTTTGAAGGGCGTTGAAATTAGTGAAATTACTCGGGTAACGAGGTCTAACATTTAATGCCGCGCGGCGATGAGTGCACTGCAGTGTGGTGCGGCGTGTAACATGCTAACGTCACTTGGTTATCTGCGGGCGCATCACTTAACATCAGGTGAACGTCCCGTTGGTCTCGTTACTTTGTTGAATAATAATGTGTGCGTGTGTGGCAGGTTGCGCGGCTGCGGCGGGTGTGGTGGGTGCGGCGACTGGTGCGGCGGCGCGGCGGTGATGCCCGCGGCGATGCGGGGCCGCACATGAGCCGGCTGCTGTGCTGCCTGCGCGCGCGCCGCCGCGACATGGGCGCCGCGCTCTCGCAGCCGCAGGTACACACACAGTCACGCGGACACGCGAACACGCAGCCACAGTCGCGAGCTCATTATCCTCTTGCCGGAGACTAGATTCTCCGAACCGGATGTGCACCGTCTCTGCCAACAGAGACCTACCGGCAGTATACACTTTTAGAGCTTGTAGTGCAATGTAGGTAAACAGCTGCAGCTTTCTAGCACCGATGCAGCTGTTTACGAGCTGAAGTGAGCTATGATTGGAGACATGTTGTCGTCGCCCGCGAGGAAGCCAGTATACGTGTGATACAGTGACCGTGTGCGTGCGTGCGTGTTGCAGGAGGGCGAGGCGTGCGACGGCAGCGCCGAGCCGGTCGCGCCGCCCACCATGGCGGACGTTATCCGGTGAGTACCAGCTGCCCGGCGCTGCATTGCGCCCGGCCAATCGGGCAACACTAGCGGCGGCGCATTCACCGTCAGAAATGTTATCTCTGCATAACTGCTCGGGGAAAATAATCACCTCAGCGTCAACTTGACATACCCTCACATGCATTAAATTCAACCTTTTCTCTTATTCAACTAAACCCACGAGCGGGACCAGCAGGATGTTCACCTGCTGGTAAGTGAAACGCTTGCCCAATAACCTCGTGGTGTCAGAGTACCTATACCGCATTCTGTTTGTTGGCCCGACGCGTAATGTGACGGCACTCTACCCTTACCAAGTACCGGCACATTTCAAACTAAATTGGTTGTGTTTCCGATGGGTGAAAACTGCTACCTGATGATAACCCGTACATGACAATGGAGCGCTCGTAAAATGTGTTTGGCAGAAGTTGTAGTGTTGTCTGATAACTTGTATGGTGTGACACCAGGGAGCGAAAGAAGAAGGCCGGCGGCGCGGCGCTGGGCACGCTGCGCAGGCGGCTGGCCGCGGCCGCGCGCCGCCCGCGCGACTCCCGTCCGGACAGAGGTAACGCGTCGCCACTGAGCGAGGAATTGCTCCATGGTCAGGTGCATAGCTGGACGCTCACTGCTGTTTAGTGAGGTGATTTTGTTATTATCGATTTCGTCACCGCGACCAGATGGTATTAGCTACACGAGCAGCAGGATGACCTTGCAAGTAACGGTTGCCGTGAAAATTTCGCGAAATATCCCCATACCAAGAACACATCACATGTCATATGTGACAGCAACCTTCAGCCCCACACCCTCTACTTTTCACTCTGATAAATGCGGGAACATACTATAAGTGATTCACTGAAGTTGCCTCTGCATTGATATGAACCGTGTGCGAACAGGCTGCGAGCATGCGCGCTTCATCCGCTCGGTGGTGAGCTCGTGGCGGCTGGCCGAGGTGTTCGTGCTGTGCGAGCAGCTGGAGGCGGGCGCGGCGCTGAGGGACCTCGTCACGCAGGCGGAGCTGGCGCGCGAGCCCGCCGCCGCGCTGCACGCGGACCTCGCGGCGATGTACCGCGACAGGCGAGTGCACAGGCCGTCCCGCACACACACACACACACACACACCGACATATATTGAAAGGCAATGGCACAGGACACAACACAAGCCTGATGGTTAAAGATTAAAATTGATTACTGGACTTAAATGGATCTGCGCTGCTAATTATATGCAAGCGGGCGAGCTGTTGCTGCACACGAGACTTCATTAAGTAATAGCTTAGGTGATCAATGTTCCTTCCCCCGCACTCGGCAGGTGGCTGTGCGACGTGGAGCTGGTGGGCGCGGGCTGGTCGCTGCCGGCGCACCGCGCGATCCTCGCCGCGCGCTGCTCCTACTTCCGGGACTTACTGCAGCGATACCCAAGGTACACATACACTCACTTTTTTATCAGAATAAAATCTGTAGAAGCAGAACGGTTATATAGTTCCCAGCGTAGGCCCGAGCGTTCCATGTCTAAATAATTTAATGGTTAGAATGGGAGGTGAATTCTCTTGCCAGGTGCAAGTAGAGCCAGCAGCTCGGAACCGCATCGCTGTGCGCAGGTTTCCGTTCCCAGCAAAGTAATCCACTCTAAACTCACCTGCACCACTACTGTATCACGCGGCTCGCAACTTGTAACAATTTTTATTTGGATGCATTGATCTGCGATCAGCTGATGATGTGCTGTTGCAGCGCGTGCCGCGTGCCGCTGGAGGGCGCGGGCTCGTCTCTTCGCCGCGAGGACCTGGAGCTATGCCTGGCGGCGCTGTACGGCGGGCCCACGGCGAGCGCGCGCCGCGCCGCCTGCGACCTGTGCAGCAGTGAGTACCGTGCGCGGCAGACCAGATCATCTCTAATTATGCGTTAAGTTTGGAGACTTCCAGCCCCACCTGTTTGTATGTCCGCAGAGCGCGAGCGCGGCGCGAGGCTAGATCCCGACTTGGACATCGTCAGCGGCGAGGTCACGGCGCGTGAGTACCGCTCAGATTTCTTAAACACTTGGATCCGGTCCTTTGACAACGAAACGTGTGCCTGTACCATTTCGTGTTTACCGACACGCGATCACCACTTTTGAGACTCTCCCGTCGGTTGTCCAACCTTCGGGCTATGGTGACCCTCTCTCTTGCCTGCTTCAGTTTACTAATTGAGTGTGAACGAGATATAGTTTAGTATGTTATAGAATTTTTGATAATTGTACTCCAAAACTGCTGCACGTCAATCAAAATGTGTATTCGAGCTTGTGTGCGCGTGTAGGCGGGTGCGCGTGCGCGTGCGGCGGTCGCGCGCGTGCGGAGGGGCGCGCGCTGCGGCGGCTCGCGGACGCGCTCGGGTTTGCGCCGGACGCGCTGCACCGCGACATCAAGTACCTGCTCGACTCGGGTACGTACCGCGGGTACTGATCACGGTTCACAACATTACTCTGGAGTCAGTAGACGAGAGATGTTGATCATAATGATACCCGCAGGCGAGCAATCGGACAGTCGGCTGGTGTTCCGACTGGAGGGCTGCGGCTCCTCGTATGGGTTCCGCGCGGCGCTCGAGCTGCCCTGCCACCGCGTGCTGCTAGCGGCGCGCTCGAGGTTCTTCCGGCAAGTGCACCACCGCCCCCTCTCTACCCGCCACCACCTCGCGCTGCGCGATCGCCTACACAACACTAGCGACCCCAACGAACGGACCTCGTAAATGTTGAACTGTTCACTGTGCGGTTATACAGGAGCGTGCTCGCGCGGGGAGTCAACGGCACCTGCTGTGGTGGCGCGGCGGGAGTGTGCGGTGTGTCCGGCGGTGCGGGGGCGGCGAGCGGCACGGGTGCGGGCGCTGGAGCAGGCGCGGGCGCGGTTTGCGCCGACGAGCGCGTGCTGCCGCGAAGGTTCGCACGCGCGCTGCTGCACGCCGCCTACACGGACCAGGTGAGGCGCACACGCCCACCTAATACTGTCAAGCTGTAAAGTTTTTCAATCCGGCGCATCTTGACCATCTGCCGTGACGTGTTGCAGGTAGACCTGAGCCTCATCGGCAGGAGTTCCTCGTCACCGTCCACCACCGTCGGTAGTAGTACCAACGGCACCATCAACTCTACAGGCCCCGTAAGTACCTTATATAGTGCCATCCTGGCACTGCACAGGTGTGGACACACATTGCTGGGTTGAGACGTGTTCATGTTCCCAACGATGGGACTAGTATAAATAATTGCAGCAAACTGTATTGGCAACTGTGTGTTCGCAGGCGTGGGCGGGCGCGGCGCGAGGCTCCCCGCGACCGGCCACCGCCTCCACCCTCGGAGATGCGTTCCAGCTGTACGAGATTGCGAGGTGCTTGCGCATGCGCTGCTGTCTGTACTCTTACACCTATTGTGGGATATAATTTAACTGGATATAGTTTTATGTTGCAGGTTCCTGGAGATGCCGATCGTGGTGCAGGGGTGTGAGGATGCGATAGTGGAGGCGCTCAGCGCGGACACTCTACCCCTCGTGCTGGGCTGGTCGGCCGCCGCGCATGCCAGCCAGTGGGTGCACCGGTGAGTACGCGGACTCGCTCCCGCCGAGCGGCCCACACCAATTATTGACCCCGGGCGCAGCGGAGCGCTTATCACGTCTTAAGGACTTAGTTGCTTACTTTTGTTCTGTATGTACACAATGGAATAACACATAATGTTATTACATGTTGATAAATGATAACATGGACAAAGATCGTGAATGGTTCTCGATCAGAATTTGCGGCGGATTATTATGGAGGCGGTGACTGGCCAGGTGAATATGGAGAAACTGAACTTCCGCCTTCGCTGTGCTGCGCGACTAAGTTCATATTTTTATTTGTATGGTACGTATAATATTACAAGGCGGTGCGCGCGCGCGCGTGTCGATCGTTCGGCAGGCAGGCGATGCGGTACCTGCGCGACGAGTTCCCCGCGATCATGTCGCACGCGGCGAGCGCGCGGCTGCCGCGTGGCGCCCTCGCGGACGCGCTCGCCTCGCCTTTCCTGCAGGCGAGCGAGGCACAGGCGCTACGCGCGCTGCTGCGCTGGGCGGAGCGCACCGCCGCGGACAAGGGCGCGCAGAGCACCGAGCAGCGAGGTGAGCCGCACACGCGTGTACACTACACTACACCGGACTTCACTACACTACACCGCGCCGCACTATAACCGTCGTGTCACCAGCGGCACAGGATGTCAAGTCGCATCATTTCTGTAGTTGCGGTACCTGCCGTGGCCGACAAGGATTGTTTCTAGCAACACTACATAACTAGCATTAGTAATATGTATAAGACGGCTGCGACCTGTGGTGGTGCCGTGAGTAGTTTTAGTTATGCATTGTGCGCGCACTGCGTAACCTCGTTATGACGCCGTCCGCTGGTGCAGAGCCGAACGTGATCTGGCACACGGCGCACTCGGTGTCTCGGCGCGGCGCGCGGCGGCGGGAGGCAGGCGACGCGGCGCTGCGCGAGACGCTGGCCGCGCTGTTGCCGCTGGTGCGACTCGAACACCTGCCACCCGACTGCGAGCTGCTTCACCAGGTACACACACTCATGCATATGATTTTTCGCTGGCTTCATTGAGACTGTCCTTCTGTGTCTATGTATTATACGGTACTCGCAACCAACGAGCATGCATGAAGACACTCATGAAAGTGGAGGAAGCGAGAGAGCTGTGCCAGGATCGTAGCAGGTGGAGAGAGGTGGTCCCTGCTTACCTCACTGAGAACAGGGCGTGATTTTTATGTAGATAGGTCGGGGACACCATGGCACGAAACTCGTTGCACACTGCGGAGTACATTTGTTACTTTAATGACAACTTACACCGAGCTTGATGTTAACAAGTAGATATGTAAACTAACAGCTGCGCTTGTGCGCGTGCGCAGGCGGTGCGGCGCGGTGCGGTGCCGCAGCCCCCGCCGCAAATGGTGGAGCGCGGCGCAGGCGCGGACGCGTGGCTGGCGCGCGGCGCGTGCCGTCCGCCGCGCTGCTTCCTGCCCTACCTCGACGAGATCAAGGTATACCTCGCGTGGTGAGCGCCGCGCGGCTGACGGCGCCGGAGACGGTTGAGTAGCTGATGTGGCTGATCCACTGCCGTAGTCTTACGAATTCGTAATATGAATGTTATTAGCAAATTTACATTAACCAAGTGTTTGAAGGATCATTTCACGAGAATGAGATAACGTAACATGCGCAGGCGCTGCTGGAGGACCAGGCGGTGCCGGAGGCGGAATTGGCGCGTGTGCGCCGCGCACGCTACCTGCACCGGATACCCGACACTCTGTACATGGTAGGTTCGCGTCCGTCTGCGCACCAGCCGATGATTACTCGCGGACCGGTGCACGGTCGTTGAATAGAGAGAAATGAGAAGGATCAGGGATGACTTGTCGCTGCACGACGGCCCGACGGCACGCGCGAACCCTTGCGCTGTTCACATTTATGATGCATAAGTATGAATAGTGTTGTAATGCGGTGTGCAGGTTGCGGCGGCGCGCGGTGCGTCAAGCGTCGTCAGCGCGGCGGTGGGCGGTGGCGGAGCTGGTGGTGGTGGTGGCTCGACCGGCGGCGGCGCTGAGGCGGCGTGCGTGTCGCCGCGGGTGCTCGCCGCGCTGCGTGCGCGTGCGCGGGAGCTGCGCGCCTCGCCGCCCGCAGTGCGCGCGCTAGAACTGCACGCCTCCGACACGAGACTGGTACACCAGCAGGTAAATACTGACTGTTCAGTGCGAGGTTAGATGAATGTGAAGGACAGTAATACTTGGTCGCCGTCACTAGTCATGTCATCGAGTTCTAGAGCAATGTTTCCTCTATGTCTTCGTTTATATAAGAAATATTTTTGTAGTCAAGAATAATGATGAAAAACATTATGTCAATTCTTCCTTCCGTTGTGCTCGTTAATGTATAGTGCGCATGCGCGCATCCGTGTCCTCAGATCGCGCTGCGCGCCGTCCGCGAGATGTCGCTGCCGGACTCGTGCGCGGAACTTCTGCTGCCGGACTGCGAGGGCAGGTAAGCCGACGCGCACCTTCCGTTGACCGACAGCTCCTCGCTCATAGAGATCTGCAGAGTGGTAAGGAGCGTAACTGCAACAAGGTCGGCCGTCAGCCGCTCGCCCCGCCGACCTGTACCATTTCCAACTCGCGTACTGCAGGATCGAATAGATAATCAGATAAATGTATGAGCACGATTTTAAGTTCGTCACGAGACGCGCGCGCGTCCCAGCGGTGGACATGTGCGCCCACGCTCTACACTCGAACACTGTACATGTCGCATAAAATTATTTAACATGGCTACCTTCAAACACGTACTCGCGTACGCCCGCAGCGAGCCCGGCGGCGAGGAGAGCTGGGAGTCGCGCGGGGAGTGCGGGTGGGCGCCACGGCGGTGCGGCGGGGAGGCGCGTGGCCCGCACGGCGCCGCCGACGCGCCCGACCTGCCGGACATGCCCGACCTGCCCGACGTCGACCTGGACTGCTGCAGGTGGTGATACTGTATTCCATTTAATGTAGCGCATCCTGGCCGGTTGAGCGCAGTGCCGGCTCAGGAATACATTTGTTTTTGTGAAATACTGTGCTTCTGGGATTGTATGGATGTCGATCAGGACTAGACCTGGATGCGCTGGGTGCTCTGTAATGAGCAACTGTTTGTAGTGTTGTCATGGTAACGGTGTGCGCAGGTCCGCCGGCGGCTCGCTGCGCTCCGCGGGCGCGCCGCGCGCCGCCGCCCCGCTGCTGCTGCCCGGTGAGTGCGCGCCGCAATCAGAGCGCGAGTAACGTACTCCGCGTGTACAACCAGGCGGCGCTGGATCACGCTAACGTTTGGTTCGACCGTTCCGTCTGGACGCAAACCAAATGCTGATATATTGATTTTCGGAGACGCATGCGTTGGTTATCCTCCGAGGTGAGCGTGCTGGTCGTCCTCCTATGAGAACATAAAACTTGTTGCGCGAAGAAACTGACCCGTCTCTGTGGTCGGCAGCGCCATCTGGTAGTCGCGCGGTTGAACTAAATTCTTATATGCCTTACTCTCGCATTTCCACCTTCCCTCTTTCGGTTTCTCTTGTTCCCTCTCATTTCCGTCCACCATCATGTACTGTGTCATTGGCTGGTGAGTGGCGCACCGAGTGACGTCATTAACTCGGTTGAACCTGCTGGAAGGTGACACGCTACGTCACCATTCAGTCACGAGGTGACGAGAAAATCTTTCTATTGAAAAGTAGCGACCGAACCTAATGCATTAATATTCTAATTTGTTATTCACGTGTGTTGCGTGTGTGCGTGTGTGTGTGCAGAGAGGGAGTCGGGCACCTGCCGCAGGGAGCTGCCGCCGCGGCCCGACGCGCACAGGTGAGACTGCGATATGTCGTCGTTGTGAGACATTTATTTCATATAAATTATTAGTGTATACCCGCCGCTACACCAGGCTCTTTCGCCGAGCAGCGTGCGAACATTACAGTGACCCGGCTGGAAGGACTTCGTAGATATTAAATTATTTTAGGGAATGCAACATTTAGTACAACAACGCAAAGCGCGCAATATGATGTTATGTAAACGTACCTAGCGTCTCCTCGCGCCGAGCGGGAGTAGTTCTCATTATCAAGTAAACGATCGTTCTTGTGTACAATATTGATAATATTTGCGTGCCGTCGTGCACGTGCACGTGTACGTGTACCTGCACCTGCTTAACGTTTGCGCGGTGACGTTGCGCATGTCCGCGGCGCCGCAGCCGGGCGGTGCGCGCGCGCCTCTCCGCCTGCGTGCCGGACGTGGCGATGGCGCCCAACGCGAACACGCACCTGCTCACCGCGCGCGACTACCTGTACGCGGCGCACCACCAGCAGCAGCCGCACCACCAGCAGCAGCCGCACCACCAGCAGCAGCCGCACCATCAGCCGCCGCACCACCAGCAGCTGCAGCCCGTGCAGACTCTGCGGCCACTCGGTACAAAGCGGTTCCGTCCTCACCCAGCCGACTGTCGAGGCGATGACCATGTGTTGATACTCTAATCTCATTGACAGAGTACGGCGTGGGCGGCGGCGTGCTGCAGCTGGACCTGGGCGATGGAGCCACGCACGCGCCGCGACCCGGTGAGCTGGCCACACAACATTTGTGACGGACGTACAATGAGAATCCATTGGCGCTTGTGCGTGTGTGTGTGTGCGTGCGTGCACGTGTCATACGCATTAGTAATTATATGGAGACACGAGTAGCTCCGCCTCTCCCTCCTATTACAACAGCTCTGATCGGGCGAGAGGGGTAGAGTCTTATTAACTTTTTTCACTTGGTGCCCAGGGTCGAGGGCGCAGCGGGCGGGCGCGGGCACGGGCGCGGGCGCTGGTGCCGGTGCTGGTGCGCTGGCCGCGCGGCAGCACCGCGACGCGCAGGTGTGCACGCGTGACTATTTCATGTTTCTATGCTAAAGAGTAGTAAAATTAAAAAGAAAAATCCGTACAAATACTGTTTGCGGGGGTTCCCGTATAAGGTGGTACCCGTCTCGAGAGAGTCCGGCCGCACTGTTGCTGTACAGCATTACATTACCTGCACGGGGTAGTGCATTGGAATCATGTATATACAGGGTTGTGCGGATGTGCGCGCGCGTGCACATACACGGCGGGTATATGGATGTGGAGGGTAGGAGTGAGCAAACTGCAGCATACATCATGTGATATGTGATCTACCGCTGACGTCGGGCGGACGGGAAACGATGCGTCGTAATGTGACAAAGACGGATACTAAGTGTGGGGGAGAGAGTCACGAGAACGACCGATGATGGTAATTTATTATTTCACTCTGTTGTCACGGCAGGGCGGCGGCAGCGCGCGCGCACGCCCCGACGACGACGAGCTGCGCGCCGCCATCGAGCTGTCCGTCATGCGAGGTGGGTGCGCCGGCGCACGCGCTAGCTTTAACCACAACCCTCGTACACATCACTATCCGATCAGGTGAAGGATCTGGAGCAACTTGCTGCAACAGCTCGACTCAGACAACCGCTACCGTAATGTACCGAACATATTCGGACAGTGCTCGAGATTCACATGTTTATTTTTTTTTTTATAAGTCTATCTTGCGATCAGTCCGCTAGACTATGAGCAGATGTGTTGAGAGCTGTTAGGCGGTCAGAGTAAAGTCTCCATCGGGACTGTTCCACTCTGTCAACCGTCTCTATCAAGGATTTGTCGCCTTTTAAGAAGCCTATTTATTAGGTCCGGTGTGGTTAGTTGCGTAGCAAGCTTATTGGGATGCATTTCTAGCCTTTTTCGGTATCTAATACTCCAGGTCTTGATCTCCTCTTTAACAGTCCTGATTTTGAGGTGATCATGAATCTCCGATGTTTTTATAAACCAAGGACAGTTGCATATTAATTTCAAGATGTAATTTTGAGCCCTCTGTATGATATGATACTCACGTTAGAGTCGCACGCCGAACCCCATGGTTGAATCCCGTATGTCCAAATTAGTTTCAAGAGCTTTTCGTAGATGAGTAGCTTATTATCTACTGACAGCTTGGAATTTCTGCCAAGCAGCCAGTAGAGTCCTCTGTATTTCAGGTTGATTTCTTCTCTTTTCTTCTGTATGTGTTGTTTCCTTACGAGTCTCCTATCAAGGTGTACAGAGCTACTGGCGGACAGTCTCCTCAACGGAGAGTGAAGGTTACATGAACCGATTTTGTCACACTTGTTTTTATTCTCTACTTTGAAAGCATATAAGAGTAGTAAGTAGATAAGACTGGGCCCAGCACAGACCCCTGCGGTACGCCAGCTTTGATTGAGTGAAATGGCGACGTACACTCTTCTTCTCTTATTTGAAATATTCTTTCTGTTAGATGATTTTATGATGGGGAAGAATGTTAAGGGTTGAAGAGTTTTTACTTTATACAAGAGACCTTTGTACCGCCACACTCTATCAAACGCCTGTTGCACGTCTAGGAAGGCAGAGGGGCAGTACTCCTTTCTCTATGGTGCCTTCCTTATTACAGAGCAGATTCTATGGACTTGTTCCACAGTGCCACGCTGCTGGCGAAAACCAAACTGGTGGTCCGGGATTATAGCTTTTTGATGAATCTCCTCCAATAATCTGTGCAGGTAGGACTGACGCACTGAAGTTTTGACGTTACGGTTAGTAGACTTATCGGCCTGTATGAGCTAAGTTCGTTCACTGGCGGTTTCCCTACTTAAGGTATCATAATTACCTGTGAAACTCTCCACAGCGATGGAACGTGACCAGTTCTTATTATGCCATTAAATAAGATGGTTAGAAAAACTATGCCTTTTTCGGGAAGTTCCTTCAAGACTGTTTTTGTCTATTAAATCAAACCCGGGAGCCTTTTTGTCCTTCAATTTTGTGATTGTCGCCACGACTTCTTGCGGAGTTGTAGGCCTAATCGGCCAATCGAGCTGGAAGTGTTGACTTAGGACCGAATCTATGAAGGAATCATCAGTGTCTGGGTCAGCTTCATTGGGCGTGAATACTTTAAGTGACTAGCGAAGGCATCAGCTTCTTCTTGTCTTGTCCTTGCCCAAGTGTTATTCTGCAACCGTAACGGCAGTTTGGGATCTATGGGCCTATTACAGTTCCTACAAGCTCGCCATTGAGAGTAGTTTAGTTAGTAGCATTTATTGCAGTTAAGGAATCTAGGTAACGTTCCATAGCTTTGTCGCTTGCATTTTTTGTGGCAAGTTTAAGAATCTTGACTGCTTTGTTAAGAGCTCTTCTATCTACTGAAAGCCTGCTCGTGTGTGCGATACTCTTCGCAGCCTTTTTTGTTCAGAATCAGTTCTTTTATGTCAAACGATATCTTATTTTGCCATGGCCTGGGATTCAAGTGCTCTGAAGAGGTTTCCAGCAGGCAGCTTGAACTGTTGTGGTGAAATGCTTTGTGGCTTCTTCGATATCCTCTTCCGTTTTAAGTGCTATTTTTAGGCTCAGCTCTGTATCAACTATATACCGGAAGCTATCCCAGTCTGTGTATTTGTAGTACGTAGCGATGCTCGCTGTCAACATTACAGGAACAGGAACATGGTTAGGTGAGCTGTCGGGGCATGACTCAACATTGAAGAAAAGTCAACACAGCGCTGTTGACAAGCGCTGTCTGGTCTGTGGGCCAGTGTGTTGGTTCCGAAGTTGAGACAGTAGTCAAGAGCTGTTTATCTACAATTTTCTTTAGCTCCCTTCCACGTGTAGTTATTAATCTAGAGCCCCAGTGCGAACGCTTCGCATTCCAGTCACCCCCAGCAATAAATCTGTGTGCCAAGCTTACAAAGAAGTCTGAAAACTGTGCTTCACTTATTTCATGTTTCTGTTCGCTGTGGTGTAGCCTGGATACGTGCGGTACAGCTGTTTGGTGACACATGGTGTCTAACAGTGGCTGTTAACTATCACTGCTGTACCGTCTGGACGATTTGTGGTATAGATCTTCTTATATCCTTTAACAGCTGCTGGTCGTCATGTGTCTCTGAAATTAGGAGAATATCTAGACTGTGTAGACGGTGTTGGTTGATAAGCCATCGATGTTCCATGCGGGGCTATTTTTAGTGCAGTCATTTCGTTAAGCCAGAGACTGGTGCCGCAACGAGTGCAAGTAATGTACTCACTCGCTGCGATATATGCAGTATCGATCTTTTAGTATTGTTTTACGAACATTGGGTCTATGACTTTATAAGAGTCTGGTTAATGGATTGTATTATTTTGATGTACCATAGATCTGACTGTATCGGCACACGATTTGTGCTCATGAGCCTCCCTCTGCTGCTGCAGCGGGTTCATTTTCCTCTTTATTCTGATTTGCAGATGTTTTATTATCAGTTTCTTCCTTATTTCTTTTGAGGTCAAGATTTGAAGATTTGAGGACTCAAATTGCTTATGTATAAGTGGTAAGTGTTGCGAGGTTTGTCTTGATAAGATTTCCTTGTATACCTGGCCACAGCCTTTACAATTTGCTGGGTGGGCTCCTAAACACAACGCACATGAAGCAGGTGTATTGCCATCCACTTTGGTGCGGTCCGGCACACCTGACACAATGCTATGGTTTCACACAATAGCGTTTAATGTGACCATAATGCTGACACCTTTGACATTGCACTACAGTGGATCTTTATCTGGGTTCGTCAATAGTAACAGCTTGATGATATATAAATCTAATATCCCTAGAAGCTCTATTATTAGGACCTTGAAGCAAATTTGGAAAAAAGGTAGTAGTGGGTTTTTAGTCGGGACCAAATTTGGCATTAATAATCTCCACTACTACAGTGTTGCCACTCTCTTCTATAGCCTCTTCGATAGCAGTGGCAGGAGTGGTGTGGTGGAGATTTCTTATAACGATCCTGTAGCATTTTTAGTCTTTTCTATTAAAGGTGTGTCCTGTTAGTCCATGTTCTCGTGTAACAGTTATTACCTGTATATGTCCCGGTCTACTGATATAACTTTCAGTTGGTTTCTGCTAATAATTTAATAAGAGAAATTAGATCTATCTGTTGCGGTTTCGAGGAGTTCAGTGAGCTTATGAACATCCTCAATCCCGTACTAGGCTACGGGGTGAGGTTTGTTAATTTTCTTGTCTTTTGCATCTCGCGCCCTATATTCCGGCTGATCTGTCGGAAGTCCGCTAGAGCTATTTGTTGTTTTTATTCATTCGGGAGAAAGTGTGGAGGATAAATTTAATTTTTTTGGATGATGTAACATGGGAACTCCTTGCCAGTCTGGTGGTTTTGATACGTGGGAGCATATACTATATATACTGTTCCTAAATCTGATTGCTGCATTTCAGCATCCAGCTGAGAGGATCTTTATTTGGTTTGGGTGTTTGGTACGTTGCTCATAGACGTACTCTTGGCATTTACATCTTAAAGATTTCCTTCTGTATAAACATGTTACCGCAGCGGTTGCTGTGCGACGTGTTACCGGTAATGAGGTCTCGTCGCCGCCCGCGCGTGCATCCGGTCAACTGACTGACAATTGAACTGTTGCAGCTTACTCGTCGCTGGCAGGCGCGAGCGCGGCGCGCGGCCGGCACTACGCGGACCTGCTGACGCCCGGTGAGCGCGCACACACGTACAGCGTACACACACACACACACACACAACCAGACAAACTACTCTCTATCCTAAATACATTACTAGAACATACTCCACATGTACACCTACATCGGCTACTTGAACGGGCGCACCCGGTTCACGTCCAGAGACAATTCAGTGATGTGTAAACGGCGGTGATGTTTCGCCGCACCCGCAGCACCCGCCGCCTCACTAGCTACCCCACCGCCTACCCTCGTTGTGCACCGACGCGAACTAATAACTTATTATGTTGTTATTTTGTATACATGCTAACATCATTTTATTTAACCTCATTACATTCATTGTGTTATTGTAAATTATGAAGTAGAACAAAGGAACTGTAGGTAGCGTCGGTAATTCAATAAATGAATAAATCTCCCGCCATAACAGCACCGCTGCGTTCTGTCTGTCGAGATGCGAGGAGCTGGAGTATTCTGAAGGAGCGCACCGTCACCCGACACCATTGCGTTTGGTGTAAAGTTGCAGTTCAGTCGTGTTGTGTAACGTGATGCCGTTCACTGCACTCAGAGTTCGGCGGCATGCGGAGCCGCGCCACGCCCAGCCCGTCCGCGCTGAGCGCCGGCAGCGCGGGCAGCGTGGGCGGTGTGAGCGGCGTGGGCGGTGTGAGCGGCGTGGGCGGCAGCGGCGCGCTCGCGCGGCGCCGGCTCGACCGGCTGACACCGCCGCCGCGGCTGCCGTGTGAGTCACCCTACCGCCGCACCGCCGCTCGCAGCTATCAATGGCCCCGTACCATGTGCCCTCTCGGCTCCTCCGATGCGACAGTCGTATCATAATACAGTAGTGTGCGCGTAATGGTGCGCTCACTGACAAGTGTTACAAATTGGCGGAGCTGACGCTGAACGTCTTAGTGGGATATGAGCTGAACTAGCGCAAAATTTATATTAGCTCGTGTGTGTGTGTGTGTGTGTAGACAAGTTTGTAAGCGGACCGCTGGACTAGTTTCGAGTGAACAGGCATCAACGTGACCGGCGCCGCGTTGAGGTGATCGCTCATTGTGTACCGAATGCTAACAAGGGAACGCGTTGCAGCGGGGGCGGGCGCGGGCGCGGGCGGGAGCGGTGCCGGCGGTGAGGTGCGGCGCGCGGGCAGCCGCAGCACCACGCCCAGCCCGCGCACACTGACCACGGACTCGCTGTACAGGCAGCGCGACTACAGGTGAGCGGGCGTGAGCGTGCGCACGGGCCGCGCCTCTCCGCCGCGAGAGCGACTCGCGTGGGTTCACGTTGTTGTTGTTGTTGTTGCAGGTAGGCGGGCACCGACGCGAGCACCGCCGGCATGATCTCAGCGGGCGCGCGACGAGCGCGGGGGGCACGCCGTCGACATCCTGGTGACCGGATGTGCCTGCGCCGCGCGCCCCGCGCATGCGCACGAGCGCATGTAATTGGGCACAAATCGTTTAAATGTAAAATGGATCCGCGCCGCGGGCGTTTAATGAAATTATGTAAATAAATATATAAATAGTTAAATACGTACGTAAAGTAAGCGGTATTGTAACGAAGCAGCAGCGGGGCGCGGGCACACGGGCGCGGTCCCACTGCCGGGCGCGGTCCCACTGCTGGGCGCGGGGCCGGTGCGAGCTCAACGCCAATATGTTATTTAGCCGAAACGAGAGAACAAGGACAGCGCGCGTGCGACGTCAACAACAACAACAGCGGCGGGCCGGCGGCCGACTGTCGCATCAACAAAGCGATTGCCGTGACTGGAAGTTGTTCATCTCGGCGCGCGCAAGCGGCGGGAGTGGGGGAGAGCCGTGAGGGATGGGGTTCTTTTATTTATTCCACTATATTATGAAAGAATATTTATTGCAAATGGCGGATACGGAAGTGTATCCGGCGTCACGTATTCAGGTGTCAATATCTCGACGTGATTGTAGCTTTGGAGCAACCCGTCTCTCTGGCGTGCGCGCTGTCTGTTGCGGCGCCCAGCGGTGGGAGTGGGCGCGATTGTGTAATGGTTATAGTGAAGTTGTCGAACGGGCGGGCCGCCGCGCTGCGGTGACGACGCGGCGCCGTGTAGATCACATTCCGACAGCGACGCGGTGCAGCGCGCGCGGCCGACGGATACACACACGCACACAGACAGAGAGAGAGAGGGAGGTGCGCAGTGCGACAGCGGTGCGGACGGATGACGTGCGGCGGAAACGGAACACTTCTATTCACGATACAAGAATGCCGCCTGTGCATCGCGGGTCGTCATGCTGCTGCTTCCCTGGAGGATACGCCTTTGTGCCCCCACCACCACGAGCACCAGCACCAGCACACCGAACACCAACCAATTTATTTGTGCGTCACAAATATAGAGAGCAAGCGGACGGAAGGAGGGCGCTGATGAGACGGGTGGAATGGGGGGTAGGTGTGTCTAGTTTAGCGTGTCGACGGGTAAAGGGTGCGGTGGGCGCTCGCCCCCGTCGGCACGACCCCGCGCTCGCGTGTGCACGTGTATAAGTATATCTGTGTGTGTACGAGTCGAGTATATATATATATATATGGATATATTGTATATTGGGTGCGCGCGCGCTCGTAATGTGTTAATTATATAAGTTTATAACGTTAACTGCGTTCGTTTCATTTGTGTGCGCGCGCGTGACGTCACCGCGCGCGCACTGCGGCGGCGTGACCAGCTGCTACCGGCCATCATCGATCATCAGCAGCCCGAGGCAGTCCACTGCTGGACGTAGACCTCTCCCAGGCCGTGCCATTTGAATAATTATCCTCTAACGTGGCGCTCATTGTAATGTTTACACCGCATCACGTTGAATTAAGATGTTCAGTCTCGCTATATTAGTAATTTCATTAGTTACTGGTCCTTCGAGCCGGATCACAGTAATGTCTGCCTGCACACTGCTTCATACTGCGGCAACGGTCACCTGCCAGCTGTTGTGTGATATAGTTCTGTTGATGATTCCACCTGACGGCGCACACCCTGGAGACTCGCGGGGGTGGCGCAACGGGGAAGAAGGAAGAGGTTGGATTTATATGTTGCAAGAGAGCTCTATGTCCAGCGGTGGGCGTGCGTTAGGATTATGATTTAAAAAATTATCTCAACAATATTGGGGAAAATTTTGCACGCCTACACTGATGCGAGAATCCCCACCATACCATGATTGTTGGCTAATAAACGTCCACAGCTGGACAAACCGCCCACATTGTTGTGAACTGTTCACGTCTCTCTCACTTATATGTTTACATAACGATATACACGCGGGGTGTGTACAGCACCCCGTTGCGCGCCAGCTCGCCGCCGGAAGCCGCCGCGGCGCATCCGGCGCGCGGGTTGCGAGCGCGCAATGGCGGCGGCACGCGCCGATTGATTTATTTATTTAAGTTTGATAATAAACGAAAAACAGGTTTGCATTGATGATCGTCTGTCTGTATGTACTATTTATTGTTGTATATATATATATATTTGTATGTATATATATTCAATTTACAAGTGTCGCGGGCGCGGCGGGGCGGCGCCTCACAGGTCGGTCTCGGAGGCGCGGCTGTCGAGCCAGTGCCGCTCGCGCTCTCGCCGCCGCCGGCTGCGCGACGACTCCGTCTGCAAAGCGACACCACCAACCATCTATATATATATATGTATATATATATATATCCATACTGAATAAAAGAAAACGTGACGCTAGTTAGGTTACATACATACTGAGCAGTCACACTCCGTTTGACATATAACACGTTACGTTCGATAATTCCACTCGAGAACGTTCCAACCGGATTATGGTAATATACGTATAAAGCTGTTCAGGAGTCAAAACTCGTACCAGTGGTTGGTGTTGGTAATTACCACCGGCACTGTACTCGAAGCGTTTCCGCTGACTCCTCGGCGAGGAGTTCAACATCCAACTGATACTACCGCCGCGCTTGCTGCGCGTGCGCATGCGTACCGTGCCGCCGCCGGCCGGGGGCGTGCGCATCGCCGCGGCACGCTGCGCCGCGCGCGCCTCTCGCACCGCCAGCACCTCCTGCAAGCGAACGAGGAGTTATCTAATTAATACTGTGACATCATCACAGCCCACATCTGGACATAGGCCTCCGCAGATCTCCACTCTAATCAGTCCGCAAACATCACATTTATATGGTGAATGGTGACGTCACTGGATCACCATCACAATCATCACTTCGGACGAATGTGAGGCTGTACTGGGTGAAGGCGCATGCGGGGATGGAGGGTTACGAAAGAGCGGACCGACTGGTCAAGGAAGCGGCCTTGAAGAGTAAAAGAAGACCGGAGTACGAGGACTGCCCCGTTTCCTTCGTCAAGCGTCAGCTAAGGCTGGAGACGCTCGACGAATGGAACAGGAGGTATGTGCAAGGTACGACGGCTTCAACGACGAGGGTTTTTTCGCAAGCTCGTGCACGACACGGTCCTGGTCCAGATGTTCACCGTGCATAGGGGATTCTCCGAGTACCTTTAAAAGTTCAAGCTCAAGGAGAGTCCCGCGTACCGGAAGTGGACCAGACCGTGGTGCACATCTTCGCTTTCTGTCCCTTATATGGGTTATAGAGAAGTGATGTTAAAATAGAGTTAGGAAAAAAGGTAAAAACGCAAGTCGTTGCCTCTGTGATGAGTGAGGACGATGTAAGTAACGGGAGATGCGGTAGAAAGGAACAAAACAGGGTTGTACATAGATAATAGATAAATAAAATCAAAAATAACGTGGATTGAATAAAAACTGAAAATAATAAAAAATTAAGTTAGAACCTGAATGTAAAAGTAAAGTTAAATTAAAAGAAGGAGAAATGGATGACGGAAAGGAATGATTTTATTTCAGGCTACTAAGGGATGATTTGTTCGTCCTGGTAACGACGAAGCGACGATGTCTTCACTCGGCGAGAGGTATGGGAGAAGGAAATGGAATGGAGAGGGAGAGAGGAGAGAAAAATATTGAAAATAAGTACGGGATGAAAGAAAAGAAAGGACGGAAGGAGAGTGTGAGGAATAAATAAAATTATATAGAATAAGTAAACTCTAAATTAAAGGCCCCTGCGTCCGGACCCAACCGGCGCAGGAGAACAATTTAAAAAAGCTTCACCTCCGACGGGCAGCGCGATGTTGATTAGCTTCCGTTTAAATAGCACTTCCGCTGTAACCTTCACCCTGTTCCTGTCGCCGTCGGGTAGGCGACGTGACGTCACCGTTTAAATAGGAAGTAGTTGGAAAGGAGGGGTGATACTCTATCAAGGAAATTCGCAAACGAAGGATAAAGCTCGTCGAGTGCTTGATCAAGTGTTGGGCATTTCCGTCTTTTTCACTTACTTCCGGGTATTTTATTCCCTGTCGATTATGTAACCAGTAGCGTCGTGTGTTTTATATATATTAGTTTAGTGTAAATAGAATTATGTACGGCGTCGACCCCCCACGAACCCGGGGCAGGGTATATCTGATTCTCCAATTCCTATGGAGACGGAGCTGATCCATCCTTCGAGGAAACGACAAACTCTTCTCTTCCTGCAAAGGAAAACAATCGCACAAGCAACCGGATCTATTCAGTCCGTGTATACACTCTACCGGAACATGAGGGTAGTACGGTATTTGGACGTTGCTCCATTTTTGATTCGTGTAAGCAAAGACCGAGAGTGTTCGTGTACAGCTGCACTGCGACCGATGAAGGTTGGTCACTTCCTACAGCGCGACTAAATCAAGGAGGCTGCTGAAGACGGCATTGGACGTGTTGGCCGAGACCGAGTCTCAGTTCAATTTAGAACTGCCGTCGCCGCAAATTCTTCCTCAGATCGCTCAGGTGTTGCCGCAGCTAAATACAATGCTATTACTCCTTCATATAACGTGACCCGCATGGGTCTCAGTAGAGTGGACCCTAGACGAATTAGCTTCGTCCATCGAACTTCCTGATGGTGTCGGACGTGTCCTCAGAGCGCGGCGGCTAGATAGAAAGTCAACTGATAACATTTCTATTCGGACCCCAACACCGACAGCTGTTTTAACATTTATTGGGCAAAAAGCCTCCAGGCGGGCTTTATTGTTTTTACACATACCTCCCAATTCAGAGATATATTACCAACTATTCAATGTAATGAAGCGGTCAAAAGCGCATCGTTCTATCTCACTCTGGTACTGACCGGAACAGTTTATCTCCTGTACCTGTTCGTTTTGCTCTGGTGACCATAAAGCCGTCGATACATTCCAGACAGGAATCTATGAAACTGGTCCGGTTTCCACAGGTTTGAAGATCTTTTGCAGATATTACTCGTACGTCTCCCCCCCTTTTTCCCAACCAATCTTCTCCTCACTCCCGAACCATACCCAGTTCAGACTCGTACCGTCGCACTTATTTTACCCAAAAATCCCCTCCAGCTCCGGCATCCAGGCAATGCGATAGGCAAGCTATCATTAGTACTCCTCCTGGTCTCCCTAATGGGAGTGCCTATACTTCAGATGGTGTATCTGCCGATGATAATCTCCTGGAACTTGGCTTTATAAAACTATTCAATATAACCAAATTTCTACAGTGGAATTGTCACAGCATCCGTCACAAGATGTGATGACGTCACTCTCATTAATAAACGCAAACCTTGGTATCTTTGCTGTCCAGGGGACATGGCTTGGGCCCGGATCCAACTTCAGGATACTGCTTGTGCTATTTTAGTATCTAGAAATGTAATTTCTAAACAAACCTCCCCTCCTTCCCACAGCAATAGCATTTATACTGTTGCTGTTAGAGATATTCCTCTCCTCTCCATCTACATCCCGGAATCTAGCCTAGCTCTTCTCTCTGATTTAAAACCTATTATTACAAGTCTACCCCCACCTGTCCTTATCCTTATGAGATTTGTGCTTATTGAATGACGGGGCCTCTACTCGCAGAGTTCCTCCTCCCAAGAATCCTAAGACTGAACGGAAAACTGTAAACCTTTCATTAACTTCTCCCTCCTTGGCCTCTAGCCTCTCCTGGTCTGTCCTACCTTCCGCTCACGGTGGCGATCCTTTTACAGTCATTCTTGCAATCCGATTCTCTTAATTCTATTCCCACTGCTTCCCTTCCACCTCTCTCAAATTTTAATATTCACAAAGCTGATTGGTCACAATTCAGATCCCATTTAGATCAAGAAATAATGAATATTAGTTTGATTAACCCTAACAATGTACTTTCTTCTTACGTATTTTCTAGGAACCCTCTTCTTTCTTCTGCTGCAAATTCTATCCCTCTCAAAAGCACTGCTAGATGTAAAATCCCTTCTCTCCCCCCGGTGGCATTTTGAGTGCACTCAGGCTTGCCAGAACAGATCAGAAGCAGAGGATGCTTATTCGGTTGCTATGAGTTCGGAACATTTCATCTCTTACCACAGAACCGCTGCCAAGGCTGTAAGACTTTGATCAGAAGAGAAAAGATCTGGTTGGTTGCGTTTTTGCGAGGGGCTTTCTTCTATCACTCCCCCTTCTAGTCTGGAAGAATATGAGACGATATAGCTGCTCTATTTCTGCTTTTGTCATCTCATCTAATGATCCTTCTGACTGGATTGAACATTTTCCTTATAGCTTAGCTCCTCCTTCTGTACCTTCCTTGGAAGAAACTTCTCCTTCCGCTTTATCCTCTAACTCCACTGATGATTTTGAGTCTCTTTTTCTCGGGAGTAACTTTCAGCTGTTTAGAAGAGTTTAAGTGATTCGTCCCCAGGAACTGATGGGATTCCGTATTCTTTTATTTCCATTTCCCTTCTTAATAATATATTTTTAATTGGAACTCCACCTGACGCACGGAGGACTCAGATTGTCATCCCTGTTTTAAAACCGGGAAAGCCCAGCTCTGTTTCTTCTAGCTATCGGCCAATCGCTTTGTCCTGTACAATGGCTAAGATATTGGAACATTTAGTCGGAAACCGTTTGGAATGGATTGTGGACAATTGGAACATAGCTAAATCTCAATTTGGATTCCGAAAAGGTTTTATCACTATGGATAGTTTAAGCACATTTGTAACAGCCATTCGTATTTCCTTCTCTAAAAATGAGACTTTAGTGGTTGTTTTTCTGGATGTGTCATCTGCATATGACAATGTTCTTCTTCCAGTGCTCAGGCAGAAAATGCTCCAGCTAGAGTATTCCTGTGAAGATTGTAAACATAATTTTTAATCTCCTGTCCCCTAGATTAGTATCTATTCGTGCTTCAAATTATTCATCCCCTCCCAGACAGCTGTGCCAGAGGCTTCCCCAAGGGTCGGTCCTTAGCCCGTTACTTTACAGTATTTATACGTACGATTTAGAGCTTTCGGTTAATTCCATTTATCAAGTTCTGCAATGTGCTGATGAT
Source organism: Troides aeacus (assembly GCA_033220335.2). Classification (NCBI taxonomy): domain Eukaryota; kingdom Metazoa; phylum Arthropoda; class Insecta; order Lepidoptera; family Papilionidae; genus Troides; species Troides aeacus. Next base: position 6,469,019 of record CM067296.1, read on the forward strand.
CTCGCATTCAACGTTTCTTCTAAGTATATTGATGAGGCGTCTTCTCGCCTAAATTCAGCTATTATCTATCTCTAAGAGAGGTCCTGACCGATCCCTAAACGCAATGTGGTTGTTTTCTCTCGGTCCAGATCGTTCCCTAGTCTATCTTCTCTCCTTCTATGATCTCTTCTTTCCCTTGTCAACTCCTCTTTCGTTTATATTCTAAGTTCATTCATTAACCATAATAATATTAAGCTATAGTTTGTCTGTCTTTTAACCGACTAACCCCCGGGTCCTGTCATCAAACATTATTAGCCACTCACTCGATTCTTAGTTACAATCTGCGACCTTGCTCGAAAGCAGAGTATTGTATACATTTGACATTGGCGAAATCTATAAGGAAACGCCATTAACCCAAATTAACAACAACTACCCTACCAAGTGCGCGTGAGCTCGCGCCGGGCCTCACTCACCTGCATCATGACCGCCGCCTCCATGTCCGCCATGCTCGCGCCGCCCACTGACTTGCCGACGCCCTCCTCCTCCACGTCTGCGGGCCACACGCAACAACACAACTGTAACTGTGTTTGTGAAGTGATCACCACTTGGAGTAGACGTGTTTGTGACAATGGATACCGTGGTCAGAGACACAAAGAGCGGAAGGTGGAGCTGGCCACATGTAATGATACCTATGTCCAGCAGTGGACTGCTTTGGGTTGATGATGACAAGTAGTTTCGGTGGCCACCGAGTGGTCTCGTGTATGCTGCAGCTCAGCGCGGAAGCTGGAGAGGGCCCGCTTAGGCGCACCAACCGTGGTAAGAGAACAGGTGTGGCGGAGGCCGCAGCGCGCGCAGCGCCACCGTCTCCGTCTTGAGACGCGCCGCGTGGTGTCGCAGCCTCGCCTCCTCTTCCGGCCCCCACGCGGCGCCACCGCACTCCTCGCCCTCCGCTTCGCTGTCGCCGCACTCTCCGTCCTCGCACTCCCTGAAAGCGTGCAATGAAAACCATATGAAGAATCCATTAAACATTCCCACTGCTGGACCTGCATTCATCCACCAAGCTCAAAATCGCGAGGGATTTGTAAATAGTGCTGAACAAATAAAATATGGTGGTGTAAGGGGTCCCACACCACAACTCATAGGACCCAAGCCATCCTAACGAGCTCGTGGTGCAGCCTGCTATCTAATCTGGCTTTGGCTCCCACCGACCTGCATTAGGACAGCGTGGTGGGAAATGGCCCAAATCTCCCCCATATGAATCCCTCTAAAGATGGCGATCATTGATGCCATGTCCAGCAGTGGACGTTCATCGGCCGATGATGATGACGATGAATAAAGTTACAACAATTCTATGTATCTCCATGCGACGAGGAGACAGCTGGATGTCCCCGTGATGGTGAGCGACACGTGGGCCCGCATCAGCTACACAATGATTAAGATGTTGACGCTGCACCACTCTGTGTCATCACGCCAATAATTTCCGGAAACCGGAATATAGACCGTACAACACTAGCTGATCGTAGATAAAGGCGCTGCAGGACTTGGACGGGTTCAACAGCAGAGACCTGGCCGGCCACCAGGTGTAACAGAGAGAGTAAATTTTAAATAAAAATGTCGAGTGCTATGGAGGATACAGTGTGTTTGCGACGCACTTGTCGGAGATCTGATGGTGATGGTGTTGGTGCGGCTGCAGCCAGGGCCCCGGCGAGAGCAGCGGCTCGCCGAGCGCGGGCGCGGCCTCCAGCCGCCGCAGCAGCCGCCGCGCGACCGCCTCCGCCGCCCGCCTCTGCGCGCCAGCACCAGCACACACACAAGCAAACTACAATGAAGTATCAAAAGTACACACCGCTCCACTCGTGCTGCATCGGGTGCGGTTGCAGTTCACCAGCACTGACTGCTGGTGAACCTGTCTGCTCTGATTATTATATAGATATCCATGTAGTGTATATTGATGAGAACACACTTGGTGTTTGTGTTTGTATAAAACTGATAGTACGGTGTATCCCTCATCATCATACCTCATGTTCATGGTCTTATAAGTGGTCATAGGGTAGTGTTCTCGTCTACTTTGAGAAGCACTGCTCTAAAGTGTCTGCATTGGTTGCATTTGGCGATGTTCAGTCGGTTCCGCGTGAGGTGGTGGTGGTGTCCGCGCGCGTACCTCGTGCGAGTGCTGGTGGTGCTGTTGGTGCGGCTGCGTCTCTGCGAGCGCGAGCAGCACATCGTAGGTCTCGAGCGCGCGGTCCGCGGCGCGCAGCGCGCTGCACAGCGCCACCGACGACGACTCCTGCGCGGCGCACGCGCACGTCAGCCTGCCGGGCACGAGCACGAGCACAATGTGACATTGTATATATACACACGCGCCGGTTGTAATTCGCTCCAAACGATGCTGCGAGATGAAAACATTTATCACCCCTGATACCCCTGATAACAGAAGTTCAATTAAAATAAGCTGTTAGCAGCTCCATCACTATAACACCAAGTTCTATGTGAGAATGACGAGATGAGCAGCACTCTCACATTCCTGGAATGTTCTAGCAGCACATTTCTCTAATGTATTATATATATATATATATATCTGTGACGACGAGCGGAACACTGCGCTTAGTGTCTCACCGCCGCACGCCCGCGGGTGGTGGATGATGTTACCGCTGGTAGAGTCTCCGTCGCCGGAGACCATCTACGTGCGACATTACCGGTACACAGACCGGTCGAAGGGCGCTGTAGATAGTGTAATTACTGAGGTAATGCGACCCGAATTGTCACGCTCCCGGTGAGGTGCACCGCGCAGTGTGCCATCCGGTGAAATAATTGTAAGTAATTGTATGAACGTGTGGCGGAGTACCTGTGCGCGGTGTCCAGCGCGCGCGCGAGCGCGCAGTCGAGCACGCGGCAGTCCGCCTGCACGCGCAGGCAGCGCGCGCGCCACGCCGCCGCCGACACCGCCGACACGGCCGCGGCGGGTAGCGCGCCCTCTGCGCACGCGCACACACATATATACAAACCGATATTCTCTTAGAAACTCATAATTATAGTGATACAGGCCAGTTACAACACGCCGCAAACAAACACATACGCGCTCTAAATTAAAAAGTTACATTCAGAATCACACACGCACACACACACACTTAGATCCTGTATGTATTTAAAGTGTACGTGCTGCATACGACGGTTATGTAATAATGTGTTTTGGTTTAAACAGTAGTAATGCTAATGCAGTACCGCTGAGGTAGCGGCGTGGTGTCGGGCGGCGTGCTGCGGGCCGGACCGACGATCTGGTGAGTATCGCGCGAATCCACTGGATGCGACTAACGTGGGACCGATCGATGTCGGGATCTTTGGGGGAGACCTATGTCCAGCAGTGGACGTTTAACGGCTGATGACGATGATGATGAGGTAGCGCGGGCACCAGCACCCGTTTGCTTAGAAGACGACTCCGACAATAGAATAAAAGTTTTTTTTTTTTATTACCAGCGTAACTAACACGCATTACACATTGTTCACGTTTGGATGGTGGTCGTCTGACTAGTCACTATCAGCGGCCGTGACGGCGTCGCTGTGCTCCAGCCGTCGGCCGCGCGGCAGGCGGAGTGCTCCGCACGAGGCTCGTCCTCCATCGCCCCCTCGCCACTTAACATCGTGTGAAATTAAGCTCAAGGGTTCTTACTACAAAAGTTCACCGTTCAGCGGATCCTTGCGCAGATTGGTACTTGACTACTGATCATCCACCCACCTTCCTACAAATGTGTGCATCATCATCATCAGCCGCCAGCCAGCGCTGGACACGGGCCAGTGTACATCTAATAAGAATTCATTAAATCTGATGAAGTAGCGGGAATAGAGAATGGCAGCGGTACCGTGGTGCAGCGCGACGGCGTCCTCGCACGGCAGCAGCGCGTCGCCCTGGCAGCGGCCCTGCACCAACAACACCGTCAGCCAACCCAGCATCGGATGCACCAGTACCCCCCAGAATATCCCACAAGAGTAATGTGATGGCGGAATTAGTATCCCCTCCCCAAAAGACATTTCAATGAGAAATTGTGATAGTTTTGAGTTGGTTAAGGTCTCTGACCACAGGTCTGTCTGGTCTCGGTATACAATAAAACGGCTTCCGCTCATCATCTCTCCGATTCATTTCTTGAGTTTTTGGTACAGCATCACTCATGATCAAGTGATAATAGTCTATGTATTGCTGGAAGCCGCTAGACTCGAGCAGCACCAGACCGCGCTCGTGAGACCCACGCCCAGCAGTGGACCACCCACCATCAGTTAAGATGGTAACAATGACCTGTATTCGACATGGATGGCACGTATGAGGTGGTGTAGTTGATGAGATGAGCTGGGGTGATGTGGGGTGGGTGGTGGTACCTCGTCCGCGCTCTGGTGGTTGCTGGAGTCCGTGTCGTTGGCGCGCCGCAAGCGCACCCTCGCCGCCAGCTTCGCCTGCCGCGACTCACACCGTCCTGCACCAGCACAGCATTATTTAAGTGTTCCCACTGCTGGGATACTGGGCCCTTTCACATCCGCTTACACCACTTATCCACCACGCTACTGCGGTGGATATGACCAGTCAACTGAAACTGAACTGTACTCTGAACATGCTGGTTTCCTCGCAACGGTTCTCCTCACCGGAACCTCAAGGTCATTGGATCTGTGGGATCACAGAGTAACTTTCCCTAGAAGTATTTCCACATTGGACTCGTTCTGCTACACGCCGAGGGTAGGAGGGGAAGTGCGGGAGTGCAAATGGAAGGTCAGCCGGTGACTCTCACCCGGCGATGGCGGCAGCAGACCCTCCGGCAGCTCGCAGCCGTCGGGCAGCAGGTGGGCGCCGCGCGCGTACTGGCAGCACCTGCAAACACCAGATATCAACTCTTTGGTTACATCGACGAACTCTTGACCTGGTTGTAACCTATCCGATGGCACTGGCAAGCAAAGTCTATCCAGCACGTCTGTTTGAAACACTTCACACTGTGACCAGCAGACTGTTCCAATTCATATGTTCGCAGTGTTAAATCAATCCTGATGGGCAGCATATCCTCGACTGTAAGATGGTCACGCCAGGACTCTCATCGGCTGGTGTTGTTATCTGGTAACGTCCATCATCGCGACTCGGTGCTCCACGTTCAGGCACTCACCTGGCGGTGCTGACGCAGATCTCGGAGTCCCGCTCGGAGTAATTGACGCTGGTGTCGCAGGGGTCGGTCTGCTGCGGGGTGGACACCTCCAAGTTGGGATCCTCCGGTCTGAAACGAGAGTAGCGCTGTGTTAATTAACTGTAGTAGTGCACAGTGGTGGCGCTTCGATGAAGCAGCACCACGCTGGTAAGCTGGTACGCTTCACTGGTAATCGGGTGTCACTCACGCGGCGGCGTGTTGCGGCTGGTCGCGCGCGCTGCTGCCGCTGGTGTCGTCGCGCTGGTGCTCGCCGCGCGGCTGGTGGGCGTGCCGCGGCGGGCTGGGCGGGCTGGGCGCGTCGCACGCGCTCAGGGACGAGGTGTCGTTCTGCAACAGCGTGTCACCGTGTGAGTGTGTGCGTCGGTCGGCCGGTGGGGGCGGAGGCGGAGGTGCCCGGTGCCTTGTGCCTGGCGGCCGGTGGCTGACCTGGTCGGTGCGCGAGCGGTCCGCGTCGTTGTCCAGCTCGCCGGCGGGCTGCGTGGTCGACTCGCACTCGTCTGCGAACAGGCGATGGTGGGGTGTGACATGAGAACGTAAATAGGTGCGTGTGTGTGTGTGCGTGTCTGTGCGTGTGTGTGTGTGCGCGCGAGTATATGTGTGTTGTTGTGTAAATATTTAAAATTACAAACGCTATTTAGAAATATTACAAAGGTCTCGTGTAGTTCGGAGGAACTTCTGCTGCAAGTGGAATATTCAATCGCCGGATGCGGCGGACGCGGCGCAAGAACGATTTGAGTTGTGTAGTGATCTTTGGGGTGAGTGAATGTCCAGCAATGAGCGTCAATCAGCTGATGGTGAAGATAAAGATAATGTGGAATGTTCAACTTGGTGGACAAACGATACCTTCATCGGAATGAGTTGGTGGATAGTCAGGATGAGTAGAGAAAAAATTCTGCTCATTCTGTTATGGGAGGTCTTCACTGTCCGGTTCACCAGCAGTTGGCTAAATTGGCACACTTGTCATTAATAGCACGTCGCCACGGCGCAGCGCGACGGTGGGCGCGCGCGGTGTGCGCTGGTCTCACCGGAGAGCTCCTCCTCCGGTATCGCGCGCGCGCACTTGTCCTGCGCCCGCCGCCGCACCAGCTCCGCGATGACGCCGTGCAGCTCCGCGAGCCGCGCGTCGTGCGCGCGCGCCTCCTCCGCCGCGCGGCGCCGCTCCGCCGCGAGCGCGGCCGCGAGCGCGTCCCGCTCGCCGCGCAGCGTGGCTACCTCCTCCTGCACGCTCGCACCGGCATCGCTGCCCACCTGCACCGGCACACACGTACACATACACATAGACGCGCGAAACCGAAAGACAGTACTGTTGAACAGAACTGGCGGTAGTGTCTCTGTTGCTGCAGACCGTCCAGGTACCGCCGCAGCGCCTGTCGCAGCCGGCACACGGTACTATATTACTGTATCTGGTTTGAAAGGCGTTGTAGCTAGTGTAATTATTAGAGTGACGAGATAGAACATCTTATGTCTGAAGGCGACAAGCACAGTGTGGTGCAATGTATACCATCCCAAATGGCGCCACGTAGCCATGGGAGTGAGCATCACTCACCATCAGGTGTACATCCCGCTCGTTTCGCTTTGTTAAATAAAAAAAATTCCTCATAACATTATTATCCAAACAGTAGTCAGAAATATACACATGGTGATTTCATGGTGGTAACGTAAATGGCTGGTGGTAAAGCCCGCGGGTGCGGGTCCGCGCAGACTCAGCGGCGGAGGCATTGGGACGCATTGACTTAATGATGATAATAAAACAAACGTATGTAAAGCTTGACTGTATTCATTGCCCTGGAGTCATCCATCACCATGGATACCAGTTTATCTTCTCATCATTAGAGCATTAGTGATGCTCGCGCTGGCCTTCCACGGAGCCAGGATATTGACACGTATAACCAGCAAACGTCAAAATAAACAGGCTAAAAACAATTGTTTTTTAGTAACTTGGATCAGCTCTTCCTTCAGATATCTACATCAGCATCAGCTCTGAGGGGTAACCTCAGATGGTCAGTGCGAGCTGAGGTAGGTGGAACGTACCAGGATTAGGCCGTTCTGGCCGGCGATCGGGGGCGCCGTGACGGGCCGCAGGCTCGAGTACCGCCACGAGGACTCCCTGGAGATCTCCTCCTCGCCGATGTTCGGACAGCACAGGTACCAGCTTCTACTCCTCCTGACGCCGGTCGAGGTGGAGTCTAGCTGCGTCAACGGCAGCCGCCCGACGACTTCGAGCTCGGCGAGCAGGGGCTCCTTCTCTTTGGGCTCGGGCATGGGGAAGGTGCCCGCGGTGGAGTACGTCTCCTCGGGCTTCCTCTCTGGCAGCCGCCTGTCGCGCAGCGGCGGCACTTCGGCGACGGGCCCGTCGGCGACGACCTCGTCGGTCACCACGCCGTCGCCGCGGTCGTCCGGTATCCGGTCGGTCCGGTCAGTCCGGTCGGGCGGCTCGCCGTTCCCCCTCTTCAGCCGCTCGAGGTCCGCGTAGTAGTACGCAGTGGAGCGCGGCGGCTCGGCGGCCGCGCCCCTCGTGCCGGCCATCGCCGCTGCGGGTTCCACTTCCGGTTCGGTCACATCGTCCCCGCACCGCACTACACACTATGGCTACGCGCGAACACTAACACCTGACATTTGTACTCACTCGGTCTATAGTTTTTGTCTACTTTGTATATCACCTGTCGGCGCAGGCGCAGGCGCGAGTGCACACCGCGCTACAACGACAGCACTTTTCAAATTATATAATTAGTTTCTTCCGTCTAATTGGAAGACACTCCTAGCTGATGACGTAAGGCATAACATGGACCATGTATAAATAATATATATACATATACACGAGCACCACGCAGACCGTCTGTTGAGGTTTCATACAAAAATATTATTTTATACGTACAGGACGGGGAGGGAAAATTTGTCTCTACCCAACCCCATCGCGCTACCGCCTCACCACCCTGATCGTAAAGCACCTCCCACCCCCCACCCCAACACAAGTTGAACTGGGGAGCTCGCGTACTAGTTAGGATGTTTACACTGCGCCGTACACGTAATGATTAAAGCATCCTTTAATCTGCAGCACAGTGAGGATATTACTTTAGGTAGGGTTTCACATATTGCCAGGAGAAACAGCGAGGTGGCTGCGCTCACGTCACGAAGGTAGTGGTAACCAGCCGAGCTGGATGTAGTAGACCCTACCACGCAAACCGTAGCTTAGTCAGAGTGCGGAATTGAAGCTGGGATTGGGAGGCAGTTAACCGCTACGCCGCAGGGGCGGAGCACTCGCGCACTTTGCATTTAAGGATTTGTAAGTTGCTCCGGTGTTTGCTGTATCCGATACTCCCGATAGGCGCGCGTCGGATGGGGTGGCGGATGGGGCGGCGAGCGAGCGAGGGGGTCGGGTGACGCCGGGCGGGTGGGTGGTGCCGGCGACCTTGACCGCCGGGGAGCGGTTTGACGTCGCCAAAACGTCTACTCTACGTTCGCACACCCGCGGCGGAAGATCGCGCAGTAAATACGCTGCCGGTGGTATAAGTACACCACCACTTGACGGTAATCGAGTATGATATAGGTACAGCTCAACAACACGGTACGATTCCTGTCCTTAACACAGAGTACACCCTCTCTCTCTCTCTCTCTCTAATATATCATTAATTGCATTAGTTACAGCGCCCTTCAAACTGGAACGCAGTGATCAAACGGCGCTGTGCCGAGCCGCTCATTAAGCGCAAGGTTGCCGTCCGGTTGGTAACCACACGCCTGCCACGCACCGGACAAATTGTATTCATCATTTTTTTTTCTTCGATAAATCGCTACTAGGGAGACGTTCACTTGATAATAAGTGTTAGCAATGGACAACTAGTTAGAATGATACACACATGAGACACTGAGCCTCGTTACTTTAATAATAAGCAGCTAAGGCATAATTTGAAAATATCTATCGGCTTCCGGTTTTGATGACGTCACCACCGTTATGCATGATATTCGGGAGAGTAGAGGGAGAGAAAGATTCATGGGAATTGAGAGATACAAATAGCATGGCGTTAATTAGGATGATACAGCCTGCAGCGAGCGGCTGTCCCTTTTAGACGTGAATTGTTAAGGCCACATTCCATTGACTGGTCCTTCGCGCCAGATAAAGGAGCGGCGGTTGTACCTGACGGTCTCCGGCAACAACCTACTACACCAGTAACAAACTAAACTACGTCACCACCACCTGCTTATAATGTATTATGCAGTATCTTTATAAGTCCCGAGCAAATGTTCTGCCCAATTCTGCTGTGATCTAGGTATACGTTCTCGGCACCTCGTCTCCTGGTCACCCCAGTGCAGCAGCCGGCGCCGCAAGGAGAGCGGAACCTAACACCGGCGCGGCCAGACTCGCCTTTCATTACTGTCTTATTTATTCTTTAATTAATTTAGTGCGGCGCAGCGGCGCGTCCTACTCCCGTAACCACCCCCACCCTACCCCCCACTGCTCACTGCTCAACCCCCCCAACACTTCAAAGCAAAAGCACTAGTCGGTACTGACAAACGAGTACTACTTCAAAACACCCACCAATAGTATGAATGCTTACACTACTGCACATAGCGCATCGCTTTTACGTTTTTCACGTTACATTACACACAGTAAATAGAGACACGACTAAAAAATTTCGACACAATCAAAATTCTGGCTACGTAAAGAGTTCACAATCAAAATCCCGGCTGTATAAACAGACCACCATCAAAATTCTGGCTACGTAAAGAGTTCACAATCAAAATCCCGGCTATACAAACAGATCACCATCAAAATTCAGGCTACGTAAAGAGTTCACCATCAAAATTCTGGCTATGTAGAGTTCACAATCATAATCCCGGCTATATTAACGGACCACCACCAAAATTCGGGCTACGTAAAGAGTTCACAATCAAAATTCAGGCTATGTAAAGAGTTGACAATCAAAATTCTGGCTACGTAAAGAGTTCACAATCAAAATTCTGGCTACGGAAAGAGTTCATAATCAAAATTCTGGCTACGTAAAGAGTTCACAATCAAAATCCCGGCTGTATAAACAGACCACCATCAAAATTCTGGCTACGTAAAGAGTTCACAATCAAAATCCCGGCTGTATAAACAGACCACCATCAAAATTCTGGCTACGTAAAGAGTTCACAATCAAAATCCCGGCTGTATAAACAGACCACCATCAAAATTCTGGCTACGTAAAGAGTTCACAATCAAAATCCCGGCTGTATAAACAGACCACCATCAAAATTCTGGCTACGTAAAGAGTTCACAATCAAAATCCCGGCTGTATAAACAGACCACCATCAAAATTCTGGCTACGTAAAGAGTTCACAATCAAAATCCCGGCTGTATAAACAGACCACCATCAAAATTCTGGCTACGTAAAGAGTTCACAATCAAAATCCCGGCTGTATAAACAGACCACCATCAAAATTCTGGCTACGTAAAGAGTTCACAATCAAAATCCCGGCTGTATAAACAGACCACCATCAAAATTCTGGCTACGTAAAGAGTTCACAATCAAAATCCCGGCTGTATAAACAGACCACCATCAAAATTCTGGCTACGTAAAGAGTTCACAATCAAAATCCCGGCTGTATAAACAGACCACCATCAAAATTCTGGCTACGTAAAGAGTTCACAATCAAAATCCCGGCTGTATAAACAGACCACCATCAAAATTCTGGCTACGTAAAGAGTTCACAATCAAAATCCCGGCTGTATAAACAGACCACCATCAAAATCCCTGCTATATAAACAGTCGGACAATCCGCTGAACCGTTTTTAATTGTCGGCCAAGAGACTTGACAACAAACAAAGGGAGTTCGTGTAATGGTGCTCGCGGTTCGGGGCGCGGGCGGCACTGGGTTACATCTGGAGCTCCTCAGCCACAGCCACCGCCACCGCCACGTCCCCGGCCACAGCCACCAGAACGAACCTGAACCTTGCCGCCGCTGACAATAGAGCTGAAATTGGCGCAAAGCGAACACCGCTTAAAGTCAACTTTATTGCATCACCTTAGAATCTATTCCGCGTCGCTTGTAAGAGCTAGGCGTTTAGGTTCACATTGGGATGCACTGGAGTTAGGTCTTGCAGCGGTGAGGGGGCGTGCGGGGGTCGCAGCGTATCGACCGGCGCGCGGAAGGTCAAGTGTACAGACAATTTTTTTTTTAAGACTAATGTAGGTCTGAGCTGTGCGTGCGGACGGAGCGCCGCGGCACCGGCGTCGGTGCCGCGGCCATCACCAACCCCCACTGCAGAGTGGGGGGTGGTGATGGTGATGGTGCTGATGGTATTAGATTACCTTGACAGCGACATATTTAAGTATATACCTACATCTATAGGCCTTTCAGATTAGCAAGCTTCAACAGCGAACATTGGAATACACTAGGACCAGTCTGGCGAAGGTCTGGAAACCGTCGGAGGACAGCGCAATACTAAAACGTATCTCTGGAGCGCTTCCATATGTTTGGAGGGAGTAACGATTATCAGGTCACGTTATCTATTAGACGTCGTGGTCACGCGAAACTTTATTATATGTATACAAAATAACTCTTAACGAAACGGCCGAACCGGTAAGTAGCCACAAGAACTCGATATAGATCGAACACTACGTACCGGGACGCGTACCCGGGACCTGCGCGGTATCACGCCAGCGCTTGGCCACTGCGCCGCAGGGTAACGCAGGGCAACGCAGGCTGTTGTGTAAATAACTCTATTATCATTATAAATCGTTGACAAACGTATTGCAGTCGTGTCGCGATTGTATATCAGTCGTGTATTGATCGTGTCACGATCGTATCGTGGTCGTTACGCGATCGTATTGCAGTCGTGTCGTGATCGTCTCGCGGTTGTTATACGATTGTATAGCAGTCGAGTCGCGATCGTGACGTACAGTTTACAAAACCCGCCGGTCGGCAGACGCAGACGCAGCTCCGCCGACCGCCGTGGTTGTAGTATATCGGAGCGACGTGACCGGTGGACAAACAAACCTTGCGTGCGTGCGTGTGTGTGTGTGTATATATATGTGTAAACACACGCAAACACGCACACCGCCGGCCTATGTGATAACAGTATAAGGCATTGCCGTTCACATGAAGCAGTCGATTAAATTACCGCTGGCAGTGTCTCCGTCGCCGGAGACCAGGTAGCCAGCCACCGCCGCAGCGACTCTCACCGAACAGACACACGGTACTGTTCAAACAATCACTGTGGTCCGGTTTGAAGGGCGCCGTGGCTAGTGAAATTACTGGGGTAACGGTACTCGACATCTTAAGTCACAGGCGACGAGCGCAATGTGGTGTAGTGTATAACTATGCTAACTGGCTCCACGTTGTTATGGGCAGGCGGGCGGGCGTATCACTTAATATCAAGTGAACGAATCGGTTAATTGAAATAAAAAGGGATGTATGTTCTAATGCGTGAATTTAACACAGACCTTCGATTGACTGTGGAACCACATGCCTGCCGGCTACAGAGGGAGCTGGCCAAGGTGTTTGCACACCCTGAATCGACGAACGAGGCTCTGGCTCCCACCAAACCGCATTGGGCTAGCGTGGTGGAAAATGGCTCAAATCCCCCCCATACGAAACACCTATGCAAACGATGGTCGAGGTAAGCCCGATCCTATCACCAATGGACGTATATCGGCTGATGAAGACGACGTACTTAGCCCACGATATCCCACTATTGGGACAGAAAATTCTCAAAATGTGATCGCCATACGTATCCATATAGAGATATTATTATTGTGGGTCAACACCAACCCCTGGCCCATCACCACCACCGTTTAACCCTCAGCATGTAGCCAAAGGCTTCAGGGAGCCACTGTAAACAGACATCAATACACTGATGTGATTTATCGTCGGCATACAGGATCGAACCTGGGATGTTGATGACGGTGGATGATGGTGGATGACCACACTGCACCACATCACATTCATTTGTGACATAGGATATTGTAACTTCAGCGATCCATCTACCTGCTGCAAACATCCTCCGTTTCACACTGCACTATGGTAATGCAAGCACATCACCCTTGGAGTATACATCAGTGATAGGAACTGCTGTGGTATCCTTGTAACCGAGATGGTTAAACTTGAACTGGATATGAACCTTTAAAAATGAATACATGACTTAGTCGAAGGACGCCCCACAGCATCAGAATGAGAATTGGTGACAACACTGTATGGAACTGTTGATGCAGTGTCAGTTGTACTTTTTGACTGGACCCAGATAGACCTAGTATCCGACAGAACCATAATTTTTATATATCATTATCAACTTGAATGTAGATACATGACAAAGTACTCCAACCCCTGAACGTGTGCCTACCTTCTACGAATTGATATTCCTTGCAAAAGAAAATACATCATCAGCCGATAGATGTCCACAACCATATAGGCTTTTACTGCGATAAGGTAAGTCCTTACCGCTGGACCAGCAGCTCCTGTCCCTTCAAACAGTGGCCATGCGGATATTGTTCTTTCCAGTTTGATGTAGCTGCTTAAATTACTGCAGTAATAATGTTTACCCTATATCAGAAGGTGGCGGGCACATTCTGGTGCGGTGTATATCATCTCATCTGTTGTGACAGGTGCATTGCTCTCAATCATCAGTAAATTGTGCATATAGATATATAACAAAATGATTATTTTTCATAATGAAAAAATATATTATAAATATATACTATGTTAGTATGCCACCGACCTGCGAGGCTGCACCAGACCCTGTACTACATAGTATCATTATACTACTAGTATATACTAAGTTATAGACTGAATGTCAGAAATGTCTTTGTTTAGTTAAAATATTAAAACTTTACAATTGTAATGTTAGCCTGTTTATTATGTTGAGATGGATCCTGTCTCCATGTCCTTGGCATTATGCCATTCATGCTAACACAATCAAGCTCGACAAGGACAATCAAGTTTATTACATTAACCTCATGCTCGCTCGACTGCCAAAATATGTGTCATTGTATAGTCCGTGTATGTGTTCCCTTTGTGATCTATATAAGTGTTTATTGTGAGCGGACGGACCGGTTGTAAATGGTAAAGGTAACACCACAACACATCACCACCGCAGTGTGACACACTTGGTAAGTCTATACATGTCATGAATACATTCCACAGTCCAACACCGTCGTATATCCTTCTATATTTATTTGACAATTGGCGCTGCACTCAAACAGGATGAGATGGTATTGTAACCTATGTCTAGCAGCGGACATCCATCGGGTGACATAAAGATGAAACATAATTGAAACAACATATGTCATAATAACTAAGGGGCGGAGAAGTTTTTCAAAGTTTAAGCATTCCCTCTGTGGAGGCAGTTGGAGCACTTGGCGAGTGACCAAGTGGGGTAGTATTTTAATACTTATGCAACATGACGTTTAATTTATAAATGAACATCAGTTGTATATACAGCTATAGACGGATAGGAACAGGCTTGAAGATTCATCGGGTGGTTGATTTACTGGTAGCAGATATCTGGTACCGCATGTGTCCAAATGTTACTGTATCGGTTCATAGTGTGTTGTAGCGAGTGAAATTACAATTGGACTGGAGCTAGAAATATGATGACCTAAACCTGTATAACATCCTAACTTCTTTCTCCTACTGTCTTCCCAGCTATGCGGGGTCGGCACAGTATATACTTCTCTTCCATATCCCTCTATCAGCTGTCATTACTGAACTGACACTCTTCTTACACATCCATCCACACTCTTCAGTGTTCCTCTACCCTTATAACTGCTCATCTGCATATCATCTTGACTAGTGGCAAGTAATGCACCGTCTGGTGTCTATGCTTCATGGGATAAAATAAAAAGCTCGATTGTTTACTGTGCTGAGTGATCACTGATCAGTGTCGCCGTTGGGTCCGTTGGGTCGGTTGGGTCTATTGGCGCGGCCGCCGCGCGCTGGGCGGGGCGGGGGGCAGCGGTAGTGACGTCACGCTGCACTACGCAACTGGGTCACCAAATACCGTTGCAACGAAATAGAGCCCCCCGCACCGCGCGCACCGCTCATGTAACCGTTATATTATTCATACACACACATATATATATATATATGAATAATTAAATTATATATCGAATATATTCTGTTTGTGTATATATATATATATATTATACTGTATACAATCTCGACGTATAGATGGGGCCGCGTTAATAAGATTACCGCTACGAAACGAATCCGTAGCCGCATGCATACGATGTATACACTACAGACTACACTACACCACACTACACTACGCGACAACAATTAATGTATACATCTATACAAAGTGCAAAGCGCTGAGTCTATTGCAGTTTCTCTCGTATAGTTAGTTAAGCGGGCGCACTCATCCCGCGGAGACGCGTGCGGAGACACCTGCCCTTCCACCTCCACCTACACCTACGCCTCGGCAGCGGAGCCTCAACGCGACGTGCGCTCCATTACAACCGGACGAGAGCCGGAGCCCTGACCCATCACGCGCAGTATTTACTTTACAACGCTGCAAGCTGCTCCTACACACACACACACTAAAACCGCTAAACTATATTTATCACAGCACGCGCACGTACACAATAACACTCACAACACTTTACGTGACGCATGTGCGCGGGCACAAGTAAAGTATGTACACACACACACACACATATATATATATATATATAAGCAGGAGCTTTTAGCGCTGTTTATTTATTTATTCCACACGGTGTACGGTGCGTGGCGCGCACGACCGCGCGTCGCCGGGAGCGCCGCGGAATGGCGCACTTCCGCTGTGTTGCCAGCGTGCGAAAATCACAAATAATTCAATTACCCGGGATGCCTTCCCGGCGGACCGACGAACGCTGCGTCATCTGTTTGAGGTGCATCCGCAATATATACGACATATATAAACTAAACTCAATTGAAATAGTTCTATCAAACAGCTGAAGTATGCTATAATAAGAAAGGATATACATATTGGTATTACTAAGGCAATGAAACAAGCTCATGTGACGCAATGCGTCAAGCATAATGCGGCGCAGTGTATATCACCCTAACTAGAGACTGAAGGTTATACGTACATATATCATATGCCACCAGAAAAACAGCAAGATAAAAACGGTGAAGGAAAACATCGTAAGGAAACCCGCACACTGAAATCATCTGTGTGTGTGTGCGTGTGGTGGCCCCAATAAAGTGGCAACAGGCTCGCCCCCCGTTACATGGGACCTAATCATATATACATACAAGTCACATCTGCAAGAAGAAATAGATTAAGTCAAAATTACCAAAATAATAATAAAGTCGGCTACAATTTATTCTAAAATACTTTGCGTATTCAACTACGACAATATGTTACATTCGAAACAAAAAAAATAAATAATTCAGGAACAAATATATTTTCCCTATATAAATGCGAATATTCCGAAGCTGGCAATACCGTGTGTGATGTCATTTGAGCGGCTACACGTTCCGCGAAGTACCACGTGCAAACAACTCACGCGAACAACGAATCTATTTCATTCGACCGGAGCGAAGTGAGTTCGAGTGAGTTGGTTACGCAAGCCGAGCCCGCCCGCGTGCCCGCCCGCGTGCCCGCCCGCGTGCCCGAAGCACTTTAACTTTTATGTTACGTATCCAACGCGCGCGCGCGGTCACTGTTCATCGTTCACAACAAAGCAGACGGAGCTTGGATAAATAGCATCATCAACTAGACGTTCATCATCATTCATCACATACATGTAATGCTACGACCGATTGAAGTTGGACCGACGATCTGGTGAGAATCGCGGGAACCCAATGGATGCGAGCAACGCGGGACCGATTGCTGCGGAGATCTTTGGGGGAGGTTTATGTCCAGCAGTAGAAGTCTATCGGTTGATGATGATGATATAATTCTACCATTTAAATAGACGAGTCGAGCAGACGAGCTGGAGGTTTATCAGATAGTATATGACGCGCTCGCTCACAACAATATGGCGCTCTGTTTTGCACCGAGTGCTGAGGGTCGTCGTAGCTACTTATAAACAGTCTCGAAAGTGCTCTGACCTTCTTCGGCTACTCAATGAGAATCCCAGAAGACTGGAGAGTTAAACAATTTTAGAGAAAGTAAAGTGCCTAAGCGAGATCATCGACATGGTCGGAAACCAACCGAAACACGTCCTAACATAGTACTAATTAGGATATACACTGCAACACAACGGGCTCGCATGGAGATGTAAGAAGTCTAGTTACCGCAAGGTCTTTGCAAGACTAATCGACGGTAGATAGACCCTGCGTTGGTACTTACCTGGACGGTCTCCGAGAGGTCTACCACCACCGGTTCATACGTGCTGTGTGCGAGTCGAAGGTGATACATACGTGTAAGTGTTATATAAAGCTATGGCTCCCGCCGCGCCGTTGCGCTCTGCTGCTGAATCATTAACCGGGATGGAATAAATAATTTTTGTCTTTGTCTAGTTTGTGCCTTAGACTGCAGCTATTGCCTAGAGCTGGACGCGGAGCGGCGGACCTACGTTTTGACTTTAAACTTGTATTCACTAACCATAATTATGTGACGATATATATCAAATAATAGAGGCAGAAAATGTGGAGATATTTGTGGGAGGACTATGTCCAGCAGTGGGTGTTCATGGGTTTTGTTTGCACACTACTCCGTCAGTTGCTGTTGTCTAGTTTTGTTTTTTGTTATGACAAAGCATGTCTATAATTTAAAAATAAGGATATGGATTTGGAGCAGTGAAAGATGCTAGAGGTATCACTTGGATGTTGAACTTATATGTGTTTATATAGAAGTACCTCTTTATTTACTGGACCAGCTGAATATCCTGGTATGCTAGTGACTTTACAAGGTGATAAAATATACATTCATCATCATCATACCTACCCAAAGCACACACAGCGTACTATCGGAATCTGAAGCTTTCTATCACTAGAATTTAAGTGGAATTAAAAATACGGAAGTCGATATACAAGATCTCCTCTTTTTGGAAATTGTTATAAGAACTCAATTAATATGACAAATAAAAAAAAAACCTATCAAAGCTCGTACATATCTCTACATGTATATAATGAAAATGGGTTTCCTATGTTAGCCAATCACGCGAAAACCAGTGAACGTGAGCATTCGACGTTGAATGATCTGTAAATAGTTATGGGTTATTCAGTTCTTGAATTTGATAGACCCTTAATTTTCTATCCAATTAATTGTTATACATTACCATTTCGTATTTATGCGGTTGCCATGATAACGGTTGGGGTTGCTCTCGAGGTATATTTCAGACAAATTTCAGGTCTACTTCTATTTTACGGCCAGCAGAGCTGGAGGGGACGGCTGGTGTGTAGACGCGATGCCTAACCACTGTACACAATGTTCCATTAAAACTTGACACGTGGACGCGATCAGATCAGATCCAAGTTTAATTTCGTCACTGAATACATGTTAAGCGTGATCACTCGAAACCCGACTTAACTGCACGCGAGTAAGGTTGCTTTCAGCTAACTTCATCGCTTTCACAATAACTGTCGTAATCCTATTTGTGCGCCTGTTGCGAAGGGAACTGTACAGCCGGCTCAAGTTATACCAGCATCAGATTGCCTCTGCGGCGCGGTGGAATGCTGCTTGTTGTGTCCTTTCGGTTCGATTATGAGTCCTCATGTTACTGGTGGTAGTGTCTCTCTTGTCGGAGATAGTCTAGCTACGTACCACTGCAGCTCCCATTGCAGCAGTCTGCAAACATTACTATGCTCCGGTTTGATGGATGCTGTAGTTAGTGTAATTATTGGGAGGCTCAATATCTTACATCTCAAGCGGCGAACGTAACATTGAGCAGTGTATATCATCCTCATTGTGCCACGTTGTTTTGGACAGGAGCATCACTTCAAATCAGGTGAAGAGTCCGCTGGTTGTTTAACCCGAGCCACGGAACGTTCACCTGATGTTAAGTGATACCACGTGCCCAAAAAAATGATATACACCACATAGCATTTGTCGGCCCGACACACCAGCTATTAGGGGTTCGAGCGCGGTGTTTGGGCAGCAGTAACAGAAGCTGCGGTGATTACTACGTTTAGACTGTTACTGGTAACTGCATAATCTCTGACCCTCAGTCTGACGTATCGAACTACATGAACGATACCCTTGTACTATTTCGTTTCTAATTTGATCGTCGACAGAAACGGGTGCTATTGTCGGCTGCACCTTTAACACTTGTATTTCAGTGAATGCCTTTATGCTTTTTGATAATACAAGGAGATTAGATTCTCTATGGCATTATTTTAGTATTTATTATTATAAATTATTGTTACGTATTACACATGTTCATCACTGTTTGGATGAGGCCTTGAACAGGCCAGGCCAAGTGAACGTTTGCTCGTACCGTCGCCATTTTTTTAATCCAAAAAGCCACGAGACGAGGAACACGTTTACATGATAATTAGTGGCGCTAGTTAGGATGATATACATTGCACCATGTTACGCTCGTCGCCTGAGACATGATAGCGAATCTCGTTTCCCCAGTAAACTACCTGAAGCACCGTTCAAACCGGAACACAGTGATGTTCAGCATTGGACGGTAGTGGGCAGCAATGATAAAGTTATGGAGGATATATCGTAATCTATATTCAGCTCATTCGTCCGTGATCAATCCGATTACAATCGAAGAACCAATCAGCCTGCCAGCGTGTTCCATCGTCCAGGTATGATGAGGAGATCTTTGAGGGAAGAGTGAATAGGCTGTCACTACATCAGCTGTACTCGGTCAGCAGCTCGCTCGGTTTTATTGGCTGGCCCATCTGATGTTAGATTAATAAAATTTGAGACAATACCAAAAACCTCCGAAAACATTTCTTCTTTTTCAGACACGTGTTTGAGACTGCTTTTAAATAAAGGTTCTAGATTATACCATCAAAGGATAAGTTGCTTACCATCAAACGCCTGTGTATATAACAAAAAAAAAATCGGTATTTAAAAGATTCCTCGCGACCTGCACCAGTTCATCGGTCTAACTATGAATATTGATGAAATTTATATTGTCATAAATTTTCACCATACTGGTGGTAAGTGTCTTCACTGGTCTAGGTAGGTACTACCGGAGAGCCGCTTACAGCCGACCGGCATTACGGGCAAATGTTATCGTGTTCCGGTTGGGAGAGCGCTGTAACTAGTAAAATTACTTGGGTAACAAGATTTACATCATATATCTCAAGTCTCAAATTAGCTCGCTGGCCTAATGATTAGAGCGTGCGGCTTTTATTCCGAAGGTCGCGGGCTTGAATCTCGGCATGTACCGATGACTTTAATATTTAAGTTATGTACATTTGTGAACTTTCGTTACAACAGCGAGATACAAATGGTGATGGAAAACATGGCGAGGTAACCCGCACACTGAAATCTTCTTTGTGTGCGTGTGGTGGCCGCAATAAAGTGGCAACAGGCTCGCCCCCTGTTACATGGGACCTAATCTGACCAAATCTGGCGAAATGTGGGTGTTTATTCACCTCTGCCTACCCTTACTGGGAAAAGGGTGTGATATTAAAAAAAATATGTCTCAAGGCGACAAGCACAATGAGGTGATGAGTATATGCATCCCAAACCAGCGTCATATTGTTATGAGTAATTGTAACACTTATTAGATGTTGAATGTCTTGCTCGTCTCATTGCTTCGTCATATAAAAATATATATATATATATCTAAAGAAGTTCTTTTGTAAATTTGAACAATGGTAGAGGATTTCCGAATGGAATCGATATTAGACTTTATGCCGTCAGCGTTAAAGTGTATAATACATGTGCTGTCGCGTTGACAAGATGGCGCCGCCGCCGCCGCCGCCGCCGCCGCGCGCTTTCGACACCCCGTGAAATGGCGGCAAAAGTTTCCTCAACTTGGGCATAACGAAATTGGGTCAACGCATACGTAGCTGGAAGCTGAACGGCGGCACTGCCGCGACGGAAACCGGATCCGGAACCGTGAAGTTGTACGGTATATAGCAATCAATTAGCAATTTTGTAAGTAAGAACTTTTTTGTGGTGAAACTTGTTTTGTGACGATGCGAATTGGATTTTGTGAAGAGACAAATGTGAATTGGGTGTCAGCTGCGAGGGAGGGAGATGGAACACGTTTCTATGTAGTTTCCCTATCGTGCGTCTCCTGCTTCTACCATCATAACTGACAATATACTGGAATGTAATGAACAGATAGAGAGAGAGAGAAATGTTGCCATCTATACTACTGTATTTTTCATCTCTCTCTATAGTTCTGTTATTTGAGTCTAATTTTTTTTTCAACGAAGCAACGAGACGAGCAGGATGTTCACCTGATGGTAAGTGGTTAGGTTGGTATACATTGCAACACATTGCCCTAGTCGCACGAGTCATATGATGTTGAATCTCTTTACCGCAGTAATTACACTAGCGACAGCGGAACCCTTTAAACCGGAACACAGTAATGTCTGCACAGTACTGTTCGACGGCAGTGATACCAGCAGCGCGGAGACGTACCACCTAGTGCCTAAGTACTGAACGTGACGTGACCTTATATGAACATCCTATCAGAACTGGTCGAGTGAGAGCTCTCCATCAGCAGGCTGCATGTACAATGATATTACAGAGAGACAATTCAACGTTTCGCGCTACTGCACAGCTCCATCTCATCGTCACTTATCCCTCGCTTTATAGTTGGACACATAAAAAACATCGCGTACACATTAACCCATATAAACTAACCGACAGTTAAATCCCAAGCTTATCGTTAACTGTGACCCGGTTAACTGAATAAAGCTCCGGGCGACGCGGCGACGGTTGCGCAAGCGCAGCCACTAACACGCAGCCACCACGCGCGGTGCGAGCAACGCCGGGTGTGTGGTATTTAACCGACAACCGTGGATATTCCCAACTGATCGATACGCCCTGATGATCATCCATCCATCCATCCAATCAGCCGGAAGACGTCCACTGCTAGACAAAGGCCTCCCCCAAAGATTTCCACTCAGACCGGTCCTGGGCCACCCGCATCCAACGGTTGCCAGCGACCTTGACCAGGTCGTCGGTCCACGGGGGGGTCTGCCCACGCTACGTCTTCTTGCCCTGATGATGGTTTATGATAAATATTCAAAGCTGGCTATTCAATCGAATAGGACTAAGGTAAACCCTGTCTGTTGTAGAAGGCGACTCAAATGGTTGCCCGATCCGTGGGCTTCGAAGGTGAGGACCCTCATTGTTCACTAAACCAGCCCAAGATCAACGACTGGTACGAAGTGGTCTAGATCCTGTCGAACTAGAGCAAAAATGTCGAGGAGTAACAGATCCCCGGTTCTCCAAAACGCGCTGATCACCGTCGAGGGAGATTTGGGGGAGAAAAATCCTACATAACAATGTCGTCTCTTCATAATCAGAGTATCTTTTCAGAAAACTCACTCCACACCCCTATAAAAAATAGGGTAGTAATTTGATAAAAATCCAGCTCTACGTTTTATACAGCCTCTACACCGCTCGTGCCTTTGCCCCTGGTCAGTATTTAAGTGACCGGTGTTTATGGTTGTGATGATGTAATGAAAACAATGATATGATTACCTCGTCATGTTGGCCCAGTGATGATCTGCTGCCCCACTCCTCCCAGGTGTCTCTCTCGCCTAGTGAAAAAGAAATCGTATGAGTTCACAGGCGGTGCAAGTGATACCTTTTGTGACCGGAACACATTGATATCTCCACAGTACTGTTTGTCGGCTGCAATAGACGTTGCAGTGGTACCTCCCTGGACGGTTTCTGGCAAGAGAGACCAGCCGCCAGTAAGTAGTAAAGTAGAGAAGAACAAAGAGAACAGTGAAATAATGTAATAACGATTTCAATGTTTCTCTCTGTCTTCATATGTTTAGAGTGAGAGAGAGAGAGAGAGATAGAGGGCAGACCAGCCTCCATATGCAGCAGACTGTTCCCCGCGTTATTGCGCAAAAGGCTGGAAGGAGACGCTCTATATTGAAACTATATAGAGACGCGTTCCCTCTCATTCCCTCACAGCCTGAACACTAAATACACATTACATAGTTGTCTCTCTCTATCTCTCTCCTTACATATAATCCACTCTACACCATAATCACAAAAATGTTACACTCTTCAATATTGTCCATCAGTGGGAGAATCTAGACTCTAGACTCTAGAGTGAGAGAGAAAACTGCTGGTAGTATCTCTGTCGCCGGAGACCTAGTCCAGGTACCGCCGCAGCGACTATTGCATACGACACACAGTATCCGGTTTCAAGGACGCTGTAATGATGATATACACCAACTAGCGTCACATCGTTATGGGCGGGCTTATCACTTACCACCAGGTGAGGGTCCCGCTTGTCTCGGAGATTTAAAAAGAAACTAAAACTAAGAAACTGTTTTCATTATATTTTGTAAAAAAAACACTTTATTTCTTTATAGTTGTTTTACAACTCGCATAACATGTTATTAACAGTTTAAGGTGATCTTTATTACTTAGGTGGGGGAAGAGATGAGCTGGTGATGACGTGGTGGTGAGTAATATGTATGGCCATAATGATATGTCGGTAGTTAAGCTGATATGATACTCTAAGTACTAAGATAAGTACACTAACAGTAATGTTTATACACTACTATTTAAAGCTGCTGCGGTGGTGTCTAGGTCTAGAACAACAGAAACCTACCATCACTACTAATTCAATTAAAATCTGTATGCACTATAATAAATTCAGACTCTCGATGTTGATTACTGTTGACTGCATCTCAATTATTCGAATATTCATCATGCTCGATATCCAAGTGGTCGAGGAACAATCGGTTTAAACATTGAGAGATTGATGTCAGTTTATGTCGAGTAGCGGAAGAACTGTATACTAATATAATAATGATGAGGATATGGTATCCTTTTTCTTTAATAAAGTAGTTTATACCAAGTTCATATTCTTCTGTGATATAAAAGAATTTCTGTAGAAGATACCTCTCAGTTGAGGGAAATGGACATTGAACTATATTTCAGTTAGAGCAATGATAAGAAACAAATTCGCACACACATTAAACAGTTTATTTTTATATAAGACTTTCAAAATATACAGTAATACACTGTAAGGTTCCAGCAGAGGGTGTCTATTGGCTGATGATGTAGTCATTTCAACCTACTAACGGTTCTTATGTTTGCCTTGCAGGTGGACAGCTTCAGGCTGATAAAGTTGAATAGTTCATACTTTACACAGACTTAGATCAAAGAGGACTCTCAATGAAGTAACAGACAATGTTTATTCTTGTAACACAGCAGCTCAGCATGACAAAGACCAGGACATTACTAACCCATTAAACCAACATATCTAATTCCCTTTTGATTACTAATGCAGCTGATCTTAAGCGAAGATTATTTTCCAACAAAAGTAATATAATATCTTCAAGTTTCATCTCTCAATAAAGTAACTTAAAGATTAAGTGACATTATATGATCTATGTGCATCAAAATTTGAACTTTACAAGTTTAAAATGATAGATATTTTTTTGTTTGATAGAAACAAAATATTAATTATTATTGAAAAAGAGGGCAACTTTTGCAATGTTGCCAATAAAATGACACAATGGATCTTTTTATGTTTAAACATTCGCGCGTCGCGCTGCGGGAGAGATGGTGTGTTATAAAAATACGATTTACACGACAGATGTTATAAACTGTAACTGAAAAGACCTTAAAATTATTTTTTTTATTAATTTATAAGAAATCGTTTTACATTTATAAATACTTACAGTAGCTCGCTTCGCTGTTTGCTTCCATCGCGATTTAATACAACTCGGACTCGTACATTACATATAATTAAAGATGTATGGTTACGTATCACTTCAACAATATTTCATTTAACAATACACCAACACTTCATCGGCTGCACAATTATTTAAACTTTAAAGATTCGTCTACAGCGGAAGACCGAACACACCGTACGTAAACGAACATTTGAATACTCGGATATTTCACTTTTTCTCACTTAACCACAAACCGTTTAACACTTCATGAACACGAAAAAGGCATATTTCAACTATTACATAAACATTTTACGTTGCAACTATGTAGAATATATAAATTTTAACAATTAAGCGGCACTAACGCCCAAAATTTTGATCGCTCGAATACGCGGTATTTATGCATTTAGAATAACTTATAAATGCATTATAAGCATTTAGGGCACAAATTAAGACACATTTAATTGATGATTTCACCACAAAGCGTACATTTCCCGATAAATACAACGAGTTCATTGTATTCGGTGTTTACAATGGAACGTCAAATCGATGGCTGCCGAAGTAGAGACGGACGTATTTACGCGACCACCCCGTTTTCAAACTTAGTATCTCGTACCAAGTACGCGCGCACCTGGTGTAGAACAAAATTGTTCAAGTATTTTATCATTTATAGTTTTTTAAATTATTTTATAAGGCGCGACAATTTATGGTAGATCATGTTTTAAGAAGTTTTTATTTTTGTACGCCTAATTTCGCTTCTATTCTATTTCAATAAAGATCAGTTTTCCAGATTTTTATTACAGATGTTAAAAATACTTTGATAATTTTAAACCAGATATGTGGTCCTAGTATTTATAACAATTTGTCCCAGAGCGCTTTCATGAAAAATTGTAAACGACTCAAGTGTAACGCAAATAGATTCTCTTCACACACCGGAAGTGAATGTTACAGATCTATTTATTTAATTTACTTTGTAACGTGAAATAATTATGTTTATTTTTGATCACTCCCTGTAAGATTCTTAGTAATATCTTATATTCTGTTTATTGTCGCCTTGGGACGGACATTGCTAGTTGCAATCGTACCTGATAACCTTTTGATATTAAAGAGCAGCCTCTCCGAATGGTGTCGACGATAGATCATCATTCGATCAGAAATGTTATTAAAATACTATATACGTCAGGATGTACGATACCATGACTAATAAAGAAACCCATTTATTTTTGGTAGTAAATAAATTGTAAAGAAATTTATTTTACTCAGTCATTTACCATCTAATCGTGTTGTTTTAGATCTGCGGAATATATTTTGATTAAATTTTTACTATATTTTCATTATATTTATGAAAAATTTCACTCACTTTTTCGAAGAAACATAGTATATTTTAAATATTTTCCTGGATTATTTACTATTAAAGAATATTAGTGAATATAAATTTATACGAAATAATTAAATTACGGCATGATGATAATGATTTAGTTTACTTTTCACACAAAAAATAATAAAAGAAAACCTTACTTTTGTCTAACTAATATATGCAATAATAAGGAATTATTTATATTTAATCATATAATTTTTCAGTTTCCTTAAAATTTTTAAATTTTGTTCACGTAATTTAACCTTTATATAATCTATATAAGTAAAAAAAAAAACATCTATACATTTTTTTAATGCTGCACCCTACAATCAATGTTAATATGAATAAATCAAAGGTGAAGTAAATGTAATATGAAATAATTATTTAACAAAATATTTATTTAATTAACAGTTAAATGCCCCGCCGTGTTTTGATGCTGCCATTTTCATTCCTCCTTCTTCTTCTTGGTGGGTTCGTCGTCGTCGTACGCGCTGCTTCTTCTCTTCCTGCCGTTCCCTTCGCTTTCGCTGCTCTTGCTGTCCCTCTCACTCCCCCCTTTAGTCTCCGGTATTGTCTTTTTCACTCGCGCGAGCTCCGGGGAGTACGCCCAGAGCAACATCTCCAGGTGCTCCTTCGTCGGTTCGTCCTTTTCATTGAAGAGTTTTGCATCTTCGTGCTGATAAAAAAGTTTGATTATTAAATATATATATTTCTAGGTTTTTTTTTATTTGACGAACCGGTGAAAGGAACAGATTGTTGTACAGCTACTACATTCATAACAATATACTACACTGTGCCCGTCGCTAAACTAAAGGTCACATATCGACGCAGTAGTTTAACTAGCCACAACGCTCTTCAAACAGGATCATTCTGGATGAGCACATTCCATCCTCTTTCTCATTGTCACTTAACATATACAAAAAAATTATGATCATCTGTGTCGGACTTTTGTGTGTATTTGTCTGCCAAGGTCCGGCTTGAAGAAGACACGTGACGGTTATATATCTACTACAATCACCTTCTCCTTCAGCTCCTTCAGCGCCGCGTTCCTCACGATGTCCCAGCTCTTGCCGCCTTCCTTCTCCAGCACGGTGCGTAGCCGCTTGTACTCGCCGTTCACCGATCTGTACGCCTCTATGAACGACTTCTGTTGGAAAATATGGTTATTTAAACATTTTATTGCTTTTTTTAAATACCAGTACACCGCTTCAGGTCTTCTCGTCGCAGAGGAGCACCGCACCTGTTGGTCAGTTACCAGCTGATCATCCGCCATATCCAGACAGGTCCTGACGATGCCCAGGCTCACGTACGGGTTGTTCTGCTTGCTGAGGTGCATCGTGTCGAAGTCGTCGAGGAACTTGTCGAACAGGGACACCGCCTCCTTGATGTTGGATATCTTGCTCTCGTCCCTGGTGCCTGCCGACAGGGTTTGTTCGTTTTATTCGCATGCACACCTCTCTTCTATTGTTGTCTTCTAAATCTACCACTTACATGTCAGCACTCTCTTCGCTCGCCCTATCAAGCCCTTTACGGCCAACTTCTGGTAGTCAGGATCCCTTCCCTCCAACTCCTTCAATGTACTCTCAGCTGCCGATCTGTCTTTGAAGCCCAGACCGGGCACGGTATCAGGTGGCAGATCCTTTTTATCTTCTCTCTTTGATTTGTCTTCCATCTCCACATCAGGACTGGAATCCTGAAAATTTAATATATATATAAATAAATAATTAAATACGTGGGCAAATTTTAAACAATTGAACTAATTCCAATACCTTTTCCTTTTCATCTTTATTCTTATTCTCTTCTTCTTCTACCTTCTTGCTGCTCTTCTTATCAGTCTTCTTATCTTTATTCTTCTCCAGATCAGCCAGCCAGTTCTCGAACACCTCCATGGCTTCTTTAATATTCTTTATCTTCTCCTCAGACTTTGTCACTGTGGAAATTAATCACGGAATGAAATGTTGGTCGGTGTCTCTTACGGAGACAGTGAAGGTCTGCATTCATCATTACAATTACTGGTGATTAATCATCGGGTTTAAAGGACGCTAACACCAACTAAAATCTCGACGAAAGGGGAAACTAATGTTGTGTGACATTCCTAAGTGGAACCTTCGATGGTTTATTTTACCATCTGAACTCAATATGTTGGTAAAGGTAACAAAACCTGCAGCGTCCTAGTGGACCGATGACCTGGATCTGACCTGAAGATCACAGGGAATCGTTGCGAGCACGAACCATCAGCTCCGTCTAGTTGGAAATGGATTGGGTTCGATGAAGGCGGTGGTGATGATGAAAGAGTTGGTAGTGGAAACATCACTTACTAGAGAGCACCCTCTTGGCCCTGCCGAGCAGGCCGCGCACGGTCAGCCTGCGGTAGTTGGGCTCGTGCTCCTCCAGCAGCCGCAGCGTCTCCTCGGCCTTCGCCTTGTCCTTGAAACCGAAGCCCGATTCCTCTTTGTCGTCTTTACCCATTGTTCTACAAAACAAAATGGAACGTTACCCCAGTAACTACACTCGCTGCAGCACCCTTCAAACCGGAACATAGTGATGTTTGCACGGTACTATATGGCGAGGGAAATAAGTGCTTTGGTGGTACCTATCTAGACAGTCTCTGATAGTGGAGACCTACCACCAGTAGTAGTCCTCGTGGCGCAGCGGGTAATTGCTGACTAGTGACAGAGCAGACTCTGGTACAATTCCGTCCACTTGGTTCCTTCTTCTCAATCGTAGGGGTCTTTACATACTGGTCGTGGTCATAACATAGTCACAGTGACCAGTTTCACTAGACGCCTCAATTTTGCATGAACGCACAAAGGGACGTCTGCTGTCGCTTTGATGTGGTCGTTCCACCTCAAGGCTGTTCCACCTCGGAGTCTGGTACCTTCCACCTTTCCCTGGACTACTGACCGCTCTAAGGACAGATCATGCCGTCTACACACGAGCGAAATACGAGAGGATGCAAGCTCGAACCATGAAGACCAGATGCCGTTCTGATGCCGAATTCATGGAGGATTGATTTGTTAGTTTTGAATGCACTCCAGGATATACCGAGCATTCTCCACCAGCAACATCCGGTTGTCAAATCAGACGCAAATAATTAATTATTCTCACGGAGCGACGAGTCAAGCGGGACAATCACCCGATAGCAAGTGACATGCCCGCCCATAGCGATGTGGTGTGTACCACATTGCGCTCGTCGCCAGGAGACAAAGGAGGTTGGGGTTTCATTACCGCAGTAATTACACTAGCTGCAGCGCCCTTTAAACCGGAACACAGCGATGTTTGCACACTACACCAATCAGTCTGCCTCCATTAATAAAGACTCACCCACCAGTGTTGCCATGTTGGTGGTAAAACTGCTCCCATTAATTTTATTTACTGTCACCTAATGCGACCGCGGAGTTTATTATATATATGTGTGTGTGTGTCTGTGTGTCTGTGTGTGTGTGCGTGCGTGGTGCCGGCGCTCAGCTGAACAAACGAACATCTCGCAAGGTTATACCGCAGCGGAGACTATCAGCCAATGACACGTCATCACTGTACTTACTACCTTTCATTGATGAGATTCAAATACCTGGTGGGGTGGTGAGGTCCCCGAATACAGTCAGGGCTGACAGGCATGTCCCGGTGCGGAGCGAGGATACGGTTCGGAGAGGAAGGTGGGTGGTGGGGTCGAGAGCATCACGACGTTATGTTTGCATTAGCGCTACGTCACGGTATTACAAACAGCACGCGGTCCGCAGCTGACACGGAAAAACAAAATGGCGGCGGAGAATTGATCGCTTCGCGTACTTGTTACGAAGTAGAAACTACATGGAGATAATTTTCACTATATAGTCATCATACATCATCATTCGCGCCAACACGCATTGGGCCAGAGTAATGGGAAATGACCCAAATCTTTAGGGAAGCCCTATGTCCAGCTGTGGACGTCTATAGGCTGATGATGATGAGAGTAACATAAAATTGGAGCGATTGTTAAACTGATGTATACTGCAGCATGATCAGCAATAACGTGGCGCTTGATAGGATTATATACACTACACCATGTTGTGCTCCTCGCCTAAGACGTAAGATCGACGTCTCGTTATCCCAGTGTTTTTAATAAATACGGCGCCCTTCAAACCGGATCACAGCAATGTCCGCACAGTGCTGCGTGCCGGCTGCAACGGGCGCTGCGGCGGTACCTAGACGGTCTGCGGCGATAGAGACACTACCGCCAGTAGAAGGTAGCCGTCGCTTCAACTGGAGCACAGTAAATATCACCATAATACTGTTCGTCAGTACAAAGGGGCGGTACTGCCGCCACCAGTGAAATTAATTGCCAGGTCGCGGGCGCTCGTGCCACGGTGCAGACATCGAGGATTCACGCGAAGGTCGGTGACGTCACGCGCGCCCCGCCACCGTATCACTCAACTTGAACGATAACTTGGCCACGTTACGTCATCAGCTGCACTAAACAATCAGCTGATAATAAACAATAACATTTAAAATGGCGGCGCTGCGTCACAAATTATTTAAATTTCCCAACCGTTTACTAACTGCCCCCCATTTTTGATAATAAGAACCTTGGCTCTATTCTATGGATAATACAAACAATTATTGAGAGACGTCCACTGCTGGACGTAGGCCTTCCAGAAAGATCTCCGCATGGATCGGATGGACTATCCTGTACAGCCGGGCACAAGGGTCGTAGTTATGGGGGCCATAGGGGGGGATTTTGGCCATTTCTCGCCGTGCTGGCCCAATTCGGGATGGTGGGAGTGTAATACAAGTAGTAGGTAATTATTAATAATTAATTCTGTCTTCTCCCTCCCTCTCTCTTACTCTCGTCGCGATTACTAGAATATGTTATAATCCCCGTTGGAAATATCTGATGGTAAATGAACCCGATTACCTTCCAAACCGGAAAGAGAAGAGACAGATTTCTGGTGTCGGTCTATGTCCATCTCTGCGCATCTATCGATGACGACTGATGATTTACTACTTCCTGGCTTCGTCCAGTTTCCCTGACCCCTTCGGTCGCAAAGTGTTTTAGGTGGAGCTGCATGGGTCTGCGGTTGGCTCGACGGGGGTCTTCGTTGGCTCTAATCTTCACACTTTCTGTCGAGTGTTGGGAGTACGGTAGAAATGTAGATGCTGAGGGTCAACTGGAACCAGCTAAACTTTGAAAGTGATCCTATGATAAAAATGTTTGGGAAGCTCTGTCCTGTCCAATTTGTAGTCCGGCTGCTAATCAGCAAGGTCCACCACACCTCACCACCACACAGAATTAAAAGCTCCACATCCAGACGTGTTTGCCAAGTAAACGCCGGCCGTGGCGGGCCGGGGCGGGCCGGGGCGGGCCGGGGCGGGCCGCGCGGTAGAACAAACATTGCGTTACATTATAACCTTCATAATTTCTGATAAAAAAAATGTTACTAATCTTCATACTACTAAGTTGTAGTAATAATATGAATAGTAATAATGTTAGTAGGTATTACTGTGTTAGGATTTTCACTAAACATTTCCACTGTTGAAGTTCTTCTAGGAAACCGACGCTCGGCGATACCAGAGCAAATGACCTGCACTCAACGAGATGAGTGGGAGCATGTTTATCCGGCACCGCGCTGTGCACATTTGTTTTCTTTAACGAAGCGATGTCCGCACAGTACTGTTTATCGGCTGCAGTAAGTTTTTTTTTATAGGGTCGAAGTGTCTTCTCATACTGCCAGCGCCTGCTGCACCGCGCATCTTCATCTTGGGGAAAAGAGCCTGCCCTTTCTACCTCTGTAAGGGCGCACCGGAACATACGACACGCCCTACTTTCGGCTTCTAATCGTCACCTGGGCGACAGATGCCTCTGATTCCGCCACCCAGAAACCATGGGAACCCATTCATAACAGCCAATTTACCACCTCACTGTCGGGGCAAAGACCTACCCTCAATAAGAGGACGATTGGGCCATAGTCACGACGCGGGCCCAATGCGTATTGGTGACAACACACCTCAGAATAAATTCTAATTCATGTGCGAGTTTCCTCGCGACGTTCTCCTTCACCGTTTGTATTTCTCTGTTGTTACTAAACTTCACAAATATACGTAACTTAAATATTAGTTATCGGTACATGCCGAGATTCGAACCTGCAACCTTCGGAATGAAGGCCGCACGCTCTAACCATTAGACCGGCGAGCTAACATGGGAGCCAAGAAAGAAAAACTCTCCCAACTCCCTCGTCTTAGGCTCTGCTGCCAACCGTTATACTGCCGCAGAGGATAGCGAGAGCAGCGGAACGCAATACCGACACTTCTCTTCCTTCGCGACCCCACCATGACTGAGCAGGGTAGAGCAAGTCTGCACCTGCAGCCTACCGTCGCTCCAGCTACCTCGGACCGGCCGAATAGGTTCCTCTTATCATCACCGTGGGTGACTAAGCCACAGCTACTAAGCCCCATCGCCACGGCAAGGCTGGAACCTATTCGGGGAGCGGTGGTACCTACCTAGACAGTCTCCTGACAACAAAGACCTAGCACCAGTAAAATCAATGCGATCAACTAGAGATATAATATATTAAGAATCGTCCTATTAATTTCACTAGCTACGATGCCATTCTAATCCATACACAAAGTCCATAAATATAGACGACTGTGCGCTATACATCACTATGACCCCGACCTGCTCACCTTTGCGTACTGCGTGTTACATACATTACGAAATCAACAAATAACCAGCACAAAGCTCATGACACCCGCAGCGACCTCACTCGCCACCTACGTAGAGCAAGAGCTACCATTGCAATATCACTGTAACAAGTTTATCTTTCAAAAAGTTCGACCATAGACAAACTATTAATTTTATTGCGCGTTTAAGGACATGGCATTTTCCTATACAGCCTGTCGTAGAAGCTCCGACCATTGTGACTATTGACATTCGATATAAGTTAACGCCGCAGACATAGAGAGTATATTTAATTAAACGTATTTGTTGATTAATGTCCAGCTGTGGACTCATGTTATTGTCCCGCACTCTTTTTCCTTCCGAACTTTAAGCACTCTAGATCACACGCTGCATGGTGAGCGCTGCTTACAATGGGATACAAAGTGTTGTGTGAGTGCTGTATATTGTATATTGTATGTATATTATAAATATTTACATTTTACAGAAACGGCCGTCCATATATTTATCAACAATATTAATCTATTTATAATAACAGAAAATATTATCAAATGTATGTACGTGTTAAGAATATGGGGGTGAGCCATTCATTTTCATGAAGTTTCAAGGCTGGTCTTGATAGAGTGCTGTACACGACCTGTGCCGCATAGCAAGTGTAATAATGTGCTGAATACATTAAATAATTACTGAACAGTTAAATATAGCTAAAAGAGTGCGATCGTACGTAAATTTCGTTACTTCATTGTCTCAATAGTTTTCCACACTTCTCAATCTCAGTTAAATAAATATAGCTCACGTTCAATGGTTATCAGTTAATCTTCATAGTTATAAATACAATTTATTAGTATATTTTCGCTGTAATGATATGAATTTCGTGTAAAAAGTAAATAATAATTATAATTATAATAGTATAGGTAGAAGTTGGAGATTTCGTGTGAATGTAAACATATTTTGATGAATACTTACAGAGTTAAATAGTCCAAATATTATAGTTATACTGTATATCACAAAATCGACTAGTAATAATCACAAAATTCCTGTATCAATTGAAATCACAGTTACATTCACGTAAGTACACTGCGCTTGAAATCCTCATTCACTGTGGCAGTGAATTCAAATGTAGTGTCGTAAAGCGGGAACTTCAACATAATCCGTCCAAATCAAGTTAGTCTTTATCGATAACTTTGCTTAAACGAATAATGAAGCTTTCGATATCGGTCGTATATAACGTCGGAGCGACAAATCGACCAAAATAACGCGATGACGTCACCACGTGTAGAGTTTGCTTTGCTAGTCCAAGGTCGGGTTATTTCTTCAATATGACATCACTGTTAGTTAATTTAAAGCGATTACGTTTATAATTTATTTCTTGCCCTTGAAGATTTAAACTAGCATATTACATTCATACTCGTATAGAAATTATTTTACTAGTACAATTTGCCGAAAATTAATTGAAATTTATTTTAATCGAATATATGCTATACATTTTTTTTTTAATCTGATTTTCTTTTATACAATTTGTATTTAAGATATAATTAAGCCTAAGAAAATATTAAATTAAAATTTAAAGTATTTAGGACTTGCTAAAGATTCTTTTAATAATTTAAGCACAGTAAATACATTTTAAACATATATTATTCAACGTTATTCATCAACAACTCAAAAAAATTGTCCGGCGGCAAAAAGTCTATATATTAATGAAATGCAAACTGTAAACATTTGTCAATACAACAGAATTTAAAAAAACATTATGTCAAAACGTGTTTTGTTGGTGTGTGCATCTGATTCACCGAAAACATTATTTTTTAACAAATAATGTGTTCTGCAGAAGTAAAACCTGTGTTTCGCGATCTCACAGCTGACGATCCGGAACCGGAGGTCACAGAAATAGAGTCTTTTTGTATGAACTGCCACGCAAATGTAAGTATTGATTAGTTTTAGAAAACTCCGAATAATGTTACATTTGTGTTGTTTGTTTTTAATTGTTAGCAATAATTTCTTTGCTCTATACGCAAAGACGATGTAAATTTCTTCAGTTCCAAATAAAGCCGTGGTTACCACTACGCGTATTAGTTTTAGAATTTTTCAAATGTGAGTGAACTTAACCTCTTTCACGGCGTGTTTTTAGTTTTTCTTCTGCTGTCTGCTGTTTGTTTTGAATATGACCTTCTTTGTTAATAATTGATATCAGTGCCAAAAGTTATATATTTTTTATATGTTCTATCTACTAATGACCAGTTGATTGTTAACAGGTTATTCAAGTAACAATGCATTTTTGAAAAAAAAAAAAAAAATCTCTCAAGAGTCATATTAGAAAATTTACATTTAAAAAACTTCTTTAGCAGCAATTGGATGTGCAGTCAATAGTGTCAACTCTACATATTATGTGTAGACGTCACTAAAAAAAATTCTAGTCTTATTAGTAGCTGTGAACATAGTTAAACAAACTGGAACTTTGTAATGTTTGCAAAATACTGTTACTTACTATAATAATAACACACCAGAGTAACAAGATTCCCAAGTATTTAGTTTAATCATAGTTGTAAGTAATTATTTACCTTCACTTGAACTACTTGCTTCTATACCAACCATCTCTGTAACACTATAATTAACTATGTTGTTATGATCTTCTTGGGGCAAGGGACCGGGAATATTACAAGGAAGGCAAATGTGGTTCTTGCCAATATTCATGATTGGGGGGTCAGAAACAAGCTTAGGTTCGCGCCTCACAAAACTAACATGATGGTGCTAATGAATAAGCTGAAGTATGACAACCCAATATTGAGTATGGGAGGGGAGCGTCTTTGTCGAACTTGTGAGGTTCAGATACTCGGCCTCACAGTTGAAGATAAGCTCACTCACAGAAATAGTATAAGAAAGAGACAGTCTTCACAACTGAGAGAGGAATGACAGAAGGAAATAGAATATTGAATGATAGAGATGAGAAGTTGAGAGAGAAGAATTGAGAATGAAAGATGAGTATGTGGAAATTAGAAATAAGATAAACTGATGGTAATTTGAAAGGAATAATAAAAGCTCTGATCCACAATACATAGAGGAATGATTTAGAAAAGTAACACTATTATTAAAACCTTCTAAGGATATCATTATTTTGAATATAAAAGTAGAGAAAATTGTATGATATTATTTATTTACAGGGTGTAACCCGTCTTCTTCTCACTCGTATACCATACTACAAGAAT
The DNA here is from genome assembly GCA_033220335.2 of Troides aeacus. Lineage (NCBI taxonomy): Eukaryota > Metazoa > Arthropoda > Insecta > Lepidoptera > Papilionidae > Troides > Troides aeacus. The sequence continues at coordinate 6,505,082 of CM067296.1, forward strand.
GTTGTGATAATGTCATTCAGCTGTGAGAAGTGCGGTTACGAGAACAATGAGATCCAGCCAGGCGGGGCATTTGCTGAGCTTGGGGTAAGGTGAGACAACTCCACAACATTAATTTGTTGCTGTATTAACTATGTTATAAATAGGTCCGGCAATATCTAGGATTTGAAGAAAATTTTGAGTGAAAGAAAACTTAGCTGGTCTATACACAAACCTTCCATCCTTGTCAACGTATTATGGATGTTGTATACATTATAAAGGCTGTTGTTGCTCCATTTGGAAGTTAGGAATAGATGTTGATCAGCGAACTGAGTTAGTTAGAGTGTAACTTTTAAATTTTAAGCCAGATTCATCTCAAAGCAAGATTTTATTTAGAATCAACTTAATAGGAGGAACTCGTAAATTTTCCAGATGGAAACTTAGAGTTGAGAATCAGACAGATTTGAACCGTCAAGTTGTTAAGAGTGACTATACCAGTGTCAGGATACCGGAGCTTGAATTTGAGATACCTGCGCAGAGCCAGAAAGGAGGTGAGAATGTCAAACATGGAAGGTATAATTTTTTTTATTCGGAATAAGTACATTTGACTTCAGTTTGATATGAAGTTAAAGCAGAAGGTGACAAAGCATTACCCACCAGAATGCACTTATGTAGATAACCATGTCACAGTGAAAGCATTTAGAGGTAGATACAGAATCTGAAGGTGGTATGTAGCCCGGTGTATTCGAAAAAACCTTACCACCAACAACATAGAAGAGAGAGTGAAGATTTTATTATTTTAATTTTTATCCATTTATACTCTGTATAAATAAAAAATGGTGGAATCCAAAAATATTTCAGAGGTAACCACAGTTGAGGGTTTACTGGTCCGGGCGATATCAGGCCTCAGTCAGGACCAGGAGGTGCGACGGGCGAACCATCCAGCGGACGCGGCGCAGATCGACACGTTCGTCGCCCGGCTGCACGCACTGAAGACTCTGGAAGTTCCATGGACCCTTCAACTGGAGGACATCAGTGGTATGTTCCGTCAATTACTGACTAATCATTGTATATGTTTTAACATTACTATCAGCTCAACACTGACTCGTGCTAATCCAGAGCTACAGACAGCAGTCCTAACTCCTATCATACTGTCTTCACTACAGGAAACTGCTTCATAGAGAACCCGGAGGCGCCCGCCAAGGATTCTCGTTGCGAGAGGACCGTCTTCCCGAGGGGCAAAGAACAGAACCACACACTCGGGATTTTTGAGCCAGATGAAGTAAGTCTTTCTTGATTTGAGAACTGAAATGAACTACTTAATGATAAGTAAGCCTCGATGATGGGTTACTCCCTAACTATTTATAATAGCATTACCATCACACCATGTTGAACCATCTCATTAATTATCATCAACTTGCGGTGGTGGTAACTAATACTAGGAGGTGCTTTGTTGATGAACCTGGGGATACCAGGTTTCTTTGTTGATGCCTGAGGAGGTACGCCACTTGACGGTGTGAGAGGTAGCTTTAAAATGCTCTGAGAAAAGACAAAGGTGAATTGAAGTTTATTATGGTAGTTAAACAAGGATTAGAAAAGGATTTACTCTGTAATATGTGCTTTGCATCTACCGTCAGGTGAATGGAGAAAGTTCACAGGCTTCAGAACAGGGCTTCTATGATCGGATGGTTAAGGATGAGGTGCTCCAGTTCAAGACCAATTGTCCGGATTGCAATGCACCCGCTGATACCAACATGAAGCTGACGAGTAAGTCGTTGATAATATTTAAAGAGGTGCTGCGGACATGTTCAGATGTTCAGACATATTTGTCGAATTGAGAACTTCCGTTGAGAGTCCACTTAACATAACCACTGGTGGGAATCGAGACTCCTCCAGTTAAAAGAGATTTACAGCTATTCACGGATGTCATATGACCATGAAAGCAGTTGTTCTTAAAATGTGACAGTTTTCTCACCATTTTGGTTTTTAAGAAAGCTTTAGTTCAACAAGAACCAATCCTGTAGTTTTGATGCAAGAGAGAGCAGGACGAGGCGAAGAGGAAGAGGAACAGAGAGTATGTTTGTTGATGTTAATAACTAACCTCTCTTGTTGCAGACATCCCACACTTTAAAGAAGTAGTTATAATGGCGACAGTCTGCGAGGCGTGCGGCCACCGCACCAACGAGGTGAGTTGCTCGCACCGCAGTTACGTACCGTCATTATCATCGACACATCGAGGAAGGACCGATTTGGGACATTTACCAACACACTGACTAATGCGGGTCGGTGGGGGCCAGAGCCACGTTTATTGATTAGCAGGGTGTACTCACTAGCTGGTGAGGTTGTCTTGGGTCTCGTGAATTGATGTGCGGCACCCCTTACACTCATTACCGCTGTCACGTATAGTGTAGTGTATATTTCCTAACCAGCGAAGTGAAGGGAAGGGAAGGGAACGGTAACTTGTTCCTCAGTTATCTGATGAATAAAGTACTTTCCATATAATTAAAAAAAAACCTCTTCATCAGAGCATTTTATGTAGTGTAAATAATTCTTATCGGAGTATATCTAGAGATGAAACATTTCCAGGTGAAGTCCGGAGGAGGCATTGAAGATAGAGGAGTGAAGTTCGAGGTACGGGTTGCAGGCAAGGAGGACTTCTCCAGGGATATATTGAAGGTGAGGATTCTCTATGATATTGCATTAATTACCATATGTCCTAGTTTATTGTACTGTTGATTAACAGTATTTTTTGGATTTTAGGAGCTGTTCCTCAGAGGTGAAGAGTTTAAAGATAATCAGAAACATACTGTGAATGTAGTTAACATAGTTAGCAAGTTACTAGTAACGGGTGTGTTTCAGTCGGAGACGTGCAGCATGGAGATCCCGGAGCTGGAGCTGGCGGTGGGCGGGCGCGCGCTCGGTGGACGGTTCAGCACCACAGAGGGCCTGCTGCAGGAGTGCGCGCGGCAGCTGCGAGACGCGCCCGGCCTGGTGGGCGACGCGCCCGGGCTCGCGCAAGACAACCTGAGCGGGTTAGTGGATGGATACACTTGCAGTGCGACAAATTCACGAAGTCAGCCATCTCCAGCAGTGGGCTTCTGCCACCAGCTGGCGATATACTCCATCCATACATACACTTCAAATACTTATGCTTTTGTAGATGTTTGTATAGGGTTTATATTCATACCGTATTCCAAGGACCTTCGTTTATTTTGATTTACACCAGTTGACAAAGGTAACAATGAGTGCTGGCTTGTGACAGGTTCCTGGCGAAGCTGGAGGAGGTGCTGGAGGGCAAGCGCGCTATTACGCTGGTTCTCGATGATCCCGCAGGCAACTCGTATGTGCAGAGTCTCGCCGACCGCCCAGACACGCCTGACGACGGTGAGTCGCAATCATGATAGTAAAAAGTTACCACAGCAAATCCCTGAAGCATCAGAAGCTCGTTGCGCACGATAAAGAAACCTAGTCACTCCCTTTATGAAAGAACCCTTAGCTCCGTGAAAGGACTTTGGCAGGGATATCCTTTCGTAACCTGATGATGTATATACTATAATAGCACTATGTTTACAGGTCTGAAGATACACCGCTACGAGAGATCGTATGATCAGAATGAAGAGCTCGGCCTCAACGACATGAAGACGGAGGGCTACGAGCAGGCGAGCTAGTGGACGACGCCGGTGACCTCGACGTGGAGTTGAATTCAAAGAAACAAAAATGGAGTCATATCTGTGAACACGCGCGCATTTGTAAATAAATTTTGTTAATTAAAATTAAAATGAAATATTTTGATATAAAGCGCATCTTCTTATTATTCTACATTTATTTTGTTTATCCTCAAAAACAGAAATTTCTCTGGACTACCAAACGTTTCCCGGATACATAAAAACTGAAACGGCATCGGAAAATTATTTAGCTGAACCCCGAGTCCGATGAAGCTTCTCTGGTTGTTCTAACCAACGGCGCAAATTTCATCATAAAAAAAAAAGTCGTCACACCTGATGCACCAAAACTACATCGTAAATATTACGGAAGGAACAAATAGAAGCCAGGATAAACGTGCTGACCAAACGGGACGGTAACAGGCGTCTTATCACAGGAAGTGGTGCTCCGACAGGAGCGAAGCTCTCAAATTGACATTGAGGACATCTTAAAACTATAAATTCCCTGCTTATTTATTTAATTTTTTTTACTGTATTTGCGCCGCTTGTTATCTTGACAACCGTAGCAGCTTCATCGGATTTAGGGTTCGCGGATCTGCGAGTTAAATTAAATCGAAACAAACACAAAAGACGTAAATATATAAGTAAATAATTTTGTTTATAAAAGAGGAAGGGGAAAGGTGAGACAACATCACACGGGGAAAGGTTGAAGAGGTGGATAGTGACATAGGGGAAAGATAAAGGGGTGTAAACTAATACATATATAGATAAATAATTGAAATATATATATGAGATCATTTACAAGGTCGCGCATAGTGCACGTCGGATGGTGGCGAGGACCATGGGATCATAGGAGGAGGGCAATCGACTGCGACTTTAACAACTGAGGAAATTACAGATTGTTGTAGCCCGGAAAAGATTTTATTCGAATAATAGTTAAGTACACATATTGCTGAGTTACCATTCCTAGAGAACAAATTATCGAACTCCTTTAGCTACGACACCGCACACGTGATAAATTTATACCTCTTTTTAAATTCTACTATTAAAGAAAACCGCAATGCGTTTTGTTTACTTGCTAATACCTATTTAGGGGAGCGGCCAATTTCCTTGTTCAACTTCAATTTTAAATAATTCAAGGTTATATAAACAGCTGTTATAATTACTTATATTTCTAAAGAGGATGAGCTTATGTGCACAACTATTTTTGAAACTAATTACATTTTAGTTTATTATTTTATTTTTATGGCTAATATTCATGTAATCGAGGCATCGAATATATAACGTAGAAACTGGCAACATTATCTTTTGTTTTGTCATTTCTACAACAATGACAAAATCACTAGATTGGTGTCTTCCAGTGAATTATTTTTATAATGGCACAGAATGAAACCTCGAGTGGCGCGCTCCTGGCGCACCACGAGCAGCTGCCGCTGTGCAGCACGCGGCCGGCGTACCGGCAGGGCAGGAGGCTCACCGCGGTAAAGGTATACAGCTGTACGTGCGTCTACTATTTACACTGCGTTCACATAAATGCAATTTAAACTATTTTCATCAGCTGCAGATAATCCAAATTTTATTTTAAACACAAATATATAAATTTCTTACAATAGAAATGAAAATGACATGTACTTCTACTAAACCTATGCTGGAACTTCATTCTATACAAGTTACATTGATTATATAAAAATTATAATGAATTTACAATCTTAATAAATGCCTAAATTACGCTGCACGTATCCCACTTGGCGGTGCCAGTAATGGAGGAAACCCTGTGTGTCAACCATGACATTATTTGTTTCATATGACTCTTCGTTTTCTTACTAAGGCTGACTTTTAGTTCTCTATAAACTATCTATTAATATTTAACTAAAAAGTTCCAACAAACAGAAGCTGGATGTGAATGTATTGGTTCATAACAAATGTCTAGACAATAGTTTCAAAATGCTTTTTAATACACTGCAACAAACATATTCATAAATCTTTCTTTTCAGGTGTACACTATTGCTAACGAGTCGAACCACATCCTTATCTTCGGAGTACCAGCTCTAAAGCTTCGTCAAGAGACAAAGGCATTGTTTGTAAAGTTTGGAAAACTTGTGAAGTTTAACATATCACCGCAGCACCCTTACGAACCATTCACAGAGACGTATCACGCGCAATATGAAAATATACAATCGGCAAGACTCGCTAAAAGGATGCTCGATACAAAAAGCTTTTACGGAGGCTTGCTCCATGTGTGTTACGCACCGGAATTAGAAACTATAGAGGAGACCAGGGAGAAACTGATGCAACGGCAAAAAGATGTGACAAAGAGACTTTGGAATTTAAAGCGAACTGATACAGAACCAGAGAAAACTGTTGCTGCTGTGAGCGACACAAATGATAAAGTGAAGGAAAGCAAGAAGTTGGACATGGGGAGAGTTAACGTGATAACCTTCGGTGACAAGGTTAAGAGTAAAAGAAAAAAAGAAGTAATGACTAAGGTTAAAAAGTTCAAACTGCCAAGTCGACCCGATGACAAAGCGGATAATGAGAAGATTGCAGATCCATCGGTTGTCATACAAAAGGATCCGGTTATTAACAGACCTGCGCCAAGTGAAGTGCCAGTGGAGGTGGTGGACTGCACGTCTGCAGACAGTGAGGTGATCACCAATATCAATGAGCACCTGAACTATGACAAGTTCGGCAGCGAGCAGGTGAGACGTGTTGCCACCAAACCGGTCAATAGGATTGTGTTTTGCCTTAATAAAAAAAAATAATGATTACTATTCTGTTGTTTTTTTTTTTTCCTACGAAGCTGTGACACGAGCCGGATGTACACCTGAAAGTAAGTGATGTATCCTATGCACTGCTTTGTGCTAGTCGTCTTGAGACATAGGATGTCAGATCACGTTACCCGAGTAGTTGCACTAGCTGCAGCGTCCTTCAAACCGGATCACAATATTTACACTGTTATCCGGTTTGAAGGACCATTAGCTATCACTGGCGGTAGTGTCTCTGTCGCCGCAGACCGTCTAGGTACCGCCGCAGCGCCTGTTGCAGCCGGCACGCGGTGCTGTGCGGACATTGCTGTGATCCGGTTTGAAGGACGCTGTACGAAGTGTAACTACCGCGGTAGCGAGACTCAACCGCGCAAGACTTGTTACCGTCCCGCTCGGCAATTAAATAAATAAAAAAAAAACGCACGATAAATAAAAATCAAATGAAAACTGATCAGTATATTTAATAAAACACAATAAATAGTTATTCTTATCCTATGCGGCGGCGGCTGGCAACACCGCCGCTACTGCTACTCCTCCTCCTCGGGGTACTCCTCCTCGCCGGGCGCCTCCTCCTGCTCCTCGAACTCCCCGTCCTCAACGCCCACTTCCTGTTAACGTTTGAATTAAAAGCAACTGACGTGAATATTCTTTTTTCGAAAATAAAAAAAAAAAAATTTATCAGAGCTGTTCGGTCGCAGCGCGGTGACCTCGTACTGCTGGTACTCCGCCAGCAGGTCATTCATGTTGCTCTCCGCCTCCGTGAACTCCAGCTCGTCCATGCCCTCGCCGGTGTACCAGTGCAGGAACGCCTGCGACACAGATATACACTATAGCCTCAGGGTCGGAAGGTTGGAGACACGGTCAGAACTGCAGGGGTTGGATGCTGGTGATATTGGGAAAGATATAAATGATGTTCAGAATTTCGGGGACCTGCTCCATGACCTGACAACGAACAAACATCAAGACTGGAACACCTTCCCGAAGAACATCCTTTCTAGGTTCTTTGGAAAAATACGCTGATGATATTCTTAACCTTCAGAACTAAAATACACCAGGTCGATATCGGTTTAGCCAGAAAATGCTGCGCCACGCCCCGACGAGCAGGAGACTCCACCAGCTCAGCAGCGAACGTACCTTCCTTCTGAACATGAGGGTGAACTGCTCGGAGATGCGCTTGAAGATCTCCTGTATGGCGGTCGAGTTGCCGACGAACGTGGCGGCCATCTTGAGCCCGCGCGGAGGCACGTCGCACACCGCCACCTTCACGTTGTTGGGGATCCACTCCACGAAGTAGCTGGACAATGGGCATCAGGTGGAGGATCAATCGGTAGCTAAACAGTTCTTCAATCTGGGCCTGGGAACCCAGACAGCGGCTGTTCTCTCACCTGGAGTTCTTGTCCTGCACGGAGAGCATCTGCTCGTCGACCTCCTTCATGGACATGTGGCCGCGGAAGATCGCGGCGACGGTGAGGTAGCGGCCGTGGCGCGGGTCACACGCCGCCATCATGTTCGTGGGGCTGAACATCTGGGGGGAGCGGTGATGGTGGTGGTGGTGGTGCAGGAGTGATCCAGACGTACATAGAAACGTTCACAACACCAAGGTTATTCTATGCTTTGGGCTTTAGCTATGATGAAGACTGTCCGAGGTGGGCCAGGACGGAAGTGATACCAGTTGGTGACATCCTGACCCTTACAATAATACCTAAATGACCGTCAGGACGTACCAACGGCTTTAGCAAGTGTCAGGTGGTGGAGGAGCAGACCGCGCGTCGCTTTACGCGAGGTCTGACGGCAGTGAACATCCTCGCGCTTCTACCTCCAGCTGCTTACCTGCTGGGTGAGCTCCGGCACAGTCAGCGCCCGGTAGCCCTGGCTGTTCCTGGCGGTCAGCGGCGCGAAACCTGCATCAAAACTGCGATTCTAGATCTTTACCGCTGGCAGCTGATGAAAGCTCATACCAGGTACGAACAGATGAAAGGAGAACCAAACTGGGCAACGATGAATATATGGTATTTGTTTTCCGCGCGGGAGACCGGTTCCATGTCCACATCCACATTGCCTCATGATGATGAAGTGGAAAAGAGGTAAGCTAACTCTCCGCGTGACCTGGGCCAGCGAGTGTCTCACCGGGCATGAAGAAGTGCAGCCTGGGGAACGGCACCATGTTGACGGCCAGCTTGCGCAGGTCCGCGTTCAGCTGGCCCGGGAACCGCAAGCAGGTGGTGACGCCGGACATGGTGAGCTGGTGGATAAAGTCCACGCGACAGATGACATTATTAGTATGAAACGGGGAGCTGGTTAATACTTTGTCTGGCTCCGAGGTGCCTCGCAGCATGAAGCTGACTCCAGCTCCTCCTGTGCTCTTTCCGCGCCTGATTGTGCTGGTGTATAAACAGTAGGTAATGTCAAACCCTTACGGAGACGAGGTGGTTCAGGTCCCCGTAGGTGGGGCTGGAGAGGCGCAGCGTGCGGAAGCAGATGTCGTACAGCGCCTCGTTGTCGATGCAGAAGGTCTCGTCCGTGTTCTCCACCAGCTGGTGCACCGACAGCGTCGCGTTGTACGGCTCCACCACCGTGTCGGAGACCTGTCGGACGAGCGTCACAGTTCCAGAGATCTGATTCACGCTCCTAACAATTTAGGACTCCATTACCTCCAGTACCAAGGAGCTTTTGGTCCTTGAAGACGGCTACCTGAAGATTCTAAAGGATCTCCATGTGATACCAGAAATATTACTGTTTGGAGAACACCATATGCTGGTCAGGTTTCCGAGTTAACAATCATCTCGATACGAGCTCACCACCAGGTACCACCTCACTGCTCGTGACGTCACTCAATTCGGACTGCTTCACCTTCGGCGACGGCATCACGCTGAACGTGTTCACGATTCTATCAGGATACTCCTCGCGAAGCTTGCTCAGCAACAACGTTCCCAAGCCGGAGCCGGTGCCGCCTCCGAGGGAGTGAGTCAGCTGGAAGCCTGAAATTATGGATATGATTGTGAAGATGGGCAGATCTTGGTGTGGAGATCACATACTGACAAGCAAGGTGAAGAATACAGAGCATTGCTGGATGCAGTAGGCGACTGCAGGTTACAGTGATGATGATGGAACCAATTGAACTGTTCTTCAACAAAACTGCGTGAAAGCATATGTTGTTCAGGTTGCCGCCGACGGGCACCGTGACGTCATCGTTCAATGTCACCGAGTCGGATCGAATGGGGAGGATCCTACCTAATTTGATTGTCTGCGATCTTCTGATGACGAGCAGCGATCCAACTATGAGAAGACCATTTTAAAAGCATAATCTTCTTTTTGTGATTCCCACTTCCTTCACTCTTTAACTGAGCTTTCACCAGCAACGGGCTTGGACCTGATGCCTCGTGATGATTTCACCTTTTTCTCATCATTACCCTGCAAGCAGTCGCACGGCTCTGCCTCCTTCCTCACGACGTCCATGACGGAGTCGACCAGCTCCGCGCCCTCCGTGTAGTGGCCCTTCGCCCAGTTGTTACCTGGAGTTTAAAACATCAGTTAGAATAGAACAAACGATAATAGCTATTGGGAACCATATATACCTGTCTCTTTCTGGTTTATAGACGCGAGGAGCGCGTGGGTGGACAGCATGAGGGACTTACCATCAGTTGATGGATTTTAGCTGGCTGTTGTGTTGAGAGGCCTCGCACAAGATGGACCGACGATCTGGTGAGGATCGTGGCTTCGAGCGATGTGGAGATCTTTGGGGTAAGCCTATCTTCAGCAGTGGACATCTGTCGGCTGATGATGATGATAATGGATTTTAGTAATTTGTAAAATATTCATATCATCATCATCAGCTTCATATCCAATTGAAACTGTTCATTTATACAGCTGGCTTTGATGAGGTGCCAATTGGAAAACTTATGACGAATACTTCGATGTCCAACTCACCAGCTCCGCTCTGCCCGAAGACGTAGTTATCCGGCCGGAACAGCTGCCCGTACGTGGAGGACCTGACCGCGTCCATGGTGCCCGGCTCCAGGTCCACCAGCACCGCGCGCGGCACGTAACGCTTCCCTAACATATCGCAAACTCACACGTTGGCAAAACCATAAATGTGATGTTCATGGCGACGGATGTACAGCGCCAGGATTAAGTACTAACATAGACTTTAGATTACTACCAGACTTCGTTCTATCATACCATGATAGTCTAGCTCATTTATAGGCTGACTAAGTGCGGATTGATGGATGCCCTGTGTTCACGAAAGCTGTGTGGAACACGTCAGGAAGCACATGTCAATTGAAAGAGAATCTGTCTCTTCGAAACATTTAACGGATATGACCATATAAAATGTCATCATTGTCAACCGACAGGTGTCCACTGCTGGAAATAGGTCTTCTACAAAAAGGTCTTAACCACCGGAAATAGTCGCTTATTTATTAGCTACAGTGACTGGTCACCCGTGAAACTTTTATTATATTTCTGAAGGAGAGACTTCTTTTGGAAGACGGCGTGAACCAGCCGGTTAGTACGTACCGTCAGCTGCTTCATTGTAGTACACCTGGATCCTCTCCAGCTGCAGCTCGCTGTCGCCGCGGTAGTAGCCGGTCTGGTCGATGCCGTGCTCGTCGGATATAATCTCCCAGAACTTTGAATAACAATTCAACACGATTTGGTTTATTCTAACGAATCAGCGATTTCACCAGGAAACTGATCTGATAAGTGTTAGAGACCGATCATAAGAACTGATGAATCTTAAATAACAGCTCTTAATCATTTTGCTAATTACTATACAGTATTGGCAAGATCTTCACGAGACCATTAAATGTTAAACACTAATAAGTATAAAGAGTATGATTTTCTGTCCTGCATCAGGCACAAGATGCAGCCTCGCGCGTAATTTGTAGCTCTGCGGAATCTCTCACTTCACTTGTAAGTTAAATAGCTTCGTATTATAATTTTCAAAGATAAATAATTAAAATAACAAACTTTTACAAAAAATTAATCCTTTAGTAATGTTATCACACGACGCGCCCTTCTCGTTTCTGATGCGACCTCATACATCCGCATTCCGAAGAAAGATGAACCATCACTAATACAATAACTCGTATGGTTGAGAAGTACCGGTGGGTGGAATTAAATACGGATTCTCCACTTGTTAATAAGTGGTTTCTATTAAACTGGTTGCAAATACTGCCGAGGCGGCGAGGCACGGTGCCGCGTCGCGTCGCGTCGCGGTGATAAGTAGAGCATAACACAAATATAAATAGATTTCCATTTCAATTCGTGTCAAAGTACAAACGGTGAGTAAAAACTTTTAACAGACCTTCGAACCGATTTGGTTTCCGCACTGCCCGGCCTGGAGGTGCACTATCTCACGCATGTTGTGCAAATAAATGGAAATCGTCCGTTTTTCTCAACATGCAGAGATCATCAACGAGCGGTACTATTTTAGGACAAGATGGCACGTGAGCGGTGCGATTGGTTCGTAATATATAAATAAAGCTCACTTTAGAAAGCGTCATTAAAAATTTCATCATATTATTCGTTTTTTATGAATATGTTTGCCTAAATCTTAAACATTAATTTGTGACAACAACTAATGTAGTTAGATTCTAAACAAATATTTAGTATATTAAGTTAAATAACCATTAAATAGATCTATAATTGTTTTATTTTTATGTTTTTGAAAAAGTTTTTATATATTTCTCATTAAAAAAAACAAATCAATAACACAGTACCGCCGCGCGGCGCGCGTTTGTATAGTCTGTGCGTCAACACGGCGAATGTCAAACGTCAAACAATATTACGATAAAGTAATTTATATTATAAAAACTAAATAGTTAAATAATTAGCTAAAAACTTGAAGTGTTATAAAATTTCAAACTTTATCGTAATGTACGTTTGTTTATGAACATATCTATATGTTAAATAACTTAGTTAACGATGTTTTGTTGTAATAAAGTGCCATTTTTTGGTGGCAGTGTATATTTCTTTTGTGGTCGCCCGTGTTGAAGTTTTATGACGTATTGTTTTATTAGTTAAATACAACTTATATTTACATTAAGTGGTAAGTAAAGGGAATTCTGGTGTTAGATAAATTAAATCTGTTTAGTTTCGTTAAAACTGTGCACAAATTTATATTAAAAGTTATAAAGTTACTGACCTTCACGTAGTATTAGATTACTAAGCGAAGTTCTATATAATAATTTTCTTTATAAATTGATATCATTTATCGGTTAAATAGTTACCGTTTTAAGATATGATATAGACATAAACAAAGAGATTCTGTTCTTTACAAAAGTTACTTAAAAATTCAAACAAATACAAAATTAGAATAACTTATTTAAATATCTTAATGAGTTCATACCATTTAATAGATTTATAGTGGTTCTAGTTTTATTGTTGTAACTAAATAACTTATTTCATATAATCTAAAACAAACTAAATGGTTTTTGTTAATTTTTGTCAATATCTATGAAACATTTCTCTTGTTTCTTTAACTTTGTATGTAACAAATTACTTACCATTGCTTTAAATCAATATTTTTATACCGATGGTAAGTTTCCGTCGCTGGCGATAGTTTAGATAGATGCTACCGCAGCACCTAGTTTACCAACAAATAGCGGTTAGGAAATATTATAGTATTCTGACTTGAAAAGTGCTGGAGCTAGTTAAATGATTATACCTTGTGGAGGTGAATTTGTCTCTTGCTTATTGAATAAAAAAAAATATAATAATCTCTAAAACCTTTTCATCTTCTGTATGTTAACTTTTTAATATATCATGATAAAGGTGTATGCACAAACAGTCAATAATTAAATATTAACACAGCACGCACAGTATTTACAAAAGGTATAAGGAGACTACATTTAATCAGCTGCATGAACAGGAGCCTCTCAGTCTTATCGGTTTTTGTTGTGTGTGTGTAAAGAGACTTGGATCAAATTGTCCAAATGAGTTTGTTTTTAATAAAGCACACTCTTAGTACATTGTGATAGAAATATATCATCCATCTCTTTCATTCATTAGGTCGAGGTGTATCTAGATCTATTATTTTTTTAATGATATCATTTGGATTCAATATTTGTGTAGGAGCATTCCCGAGGTTCACTTTTCCTTGTGTGGATCCACTTCATAGATCTATTAATCTGTTTGTGCCAATTCACAATATTATATATTGACAAGAGAAGGCTTTGGTGTTAACATATACACTCAAACCAGTATAATGCCGGCATTCCTTGGAAGAGCCCTATGTCCACCAGTGGACCGCCATAGGCTGTCAACAGCTGCATTATTTAGTATTACAGAAAAGAACATTAAAAATGTATTCATACAAACAACTGATGTCTAATATAAGCATACACTTGGTAGCTGTACACCGGCAGCAACAGACCAATTGAGATGGAGACCGCGTCCGATTCAAATAATGTAAATATTCCAGGTGAAAATGGAAGAACCAATAAGAATACCGAAAGAAGAGACGGAGAAAACAGAAGTGCCAGCAAACTCTCCCACCCCATCACAGCCCCTTAAATTCATCAGTGTGACCAGTTCCATCCTCACGGACGAGCAGCGCGAGATGTACGAGTCGGTACTGTCGACCTGGAAGCCGGTCATGTACCCCAAAAGGACCAAGCGGTACATCTGTCAGAAATGTACCAAAGAGTTCAAAAACTACCAGAACCTCTACCTCCACACGACCAGGGTGCACTCCTCCAAAGAGTCTGCGGTTATTTGCGACATATGCGTGAAGACCTTCAAGAATAAACATTACTTGTACATGCACCGGATGAACAAGCATTATTCCGAATCGGAGAAGTGCTACTGCCAGTTCTGTTACCAGGAGTTCAGGACGCGGAGGGCGCTGCACATGCACGTCAAGCGCGCCCACCCCACCACGCTGCCGGAGATCAAGTGCCCGGACTGCGGGAAGCAGTTCAGCGTGCCGTACAAGCTACGCTACCACATGGACGCGTGCCACCGGGACGACAAGGACAAGTACAAGTGTCACATCTGCGACAAACTGTACAAGAGCCACATCAACCTGAACAGGCACCTGCACTTCCAGCACTCGCAGGTGGAGCGGCACCGCTGTGTCTTCTGCCCGATGACGTTCAAGTCGCGCCACCACATGAAGCGGCACATCCTGAACATCCACCCGCCGCTGGAGTCCAAAGTGCAGTGTCCCGAATGCCTGAAGGAGTTCAAAAACGACCAGTACCTGAAGGAGCACATGCAGGTGCACACGTCGTTCGAGAAGAAGGTGAAGTGCGATCTGTGCGAGAAGTACTTCCACTCGACGGTGCGCCTGAAGAAGCACAAGAAGATCGTGCACCCGGACAAGCCCAAGATACGCTGCGAGAAGTGCGGCAAGGAGTTCGCGCACGCGCACTACCTGCGCCGGCACAACAACTCGGTGCACGTGCAGGTGGACGAGACCAACTATCAGCACGAGTGCGGCCAGTGCGGCAAGAAGTTCAAGATCAAGCGCTACCTGTCCAACCACCTGCACAGGCACGAGCAGCAGCACCTGAAACGGATATCGCAGATGGTGAAGACGGTGATGAATGATGACGGGCAGGAGGTGAGGGTGATGAAGCAGCGCGGGCGGCCGCGCAAGTTGCGCAAGGAGATCGAGTTCATAAAGTGCGAGCCGGTCTCCAGCTCCGACGAGACCGACACGGAGTCCGAGTGAAGTGCGGCACGCCACAGCACCAGCTCGCTGCAGTCCGCTGTCGGACACGATTATAAGCATCCAGTTGTTGGTCGTCGCTCCGTCTAGTCAGGGCGCCGTCGCCCTAGAACACGCCCACTGCAGCGGTGCTCGCGCTTCTACTGCAGTGCCGACGTGTAACGACATCCGCAAGGCAGTGCTGGTAAGCCGGTGGCCACGGGACCAGCTCGGAAGGCGACTCCTGCCACGTCCTCGGTAACGCGTGCAAACGTAACACAGTTACGGAACAACGTTCGGTGCAATCAGACGGAGCGCATTTTGTTGATAATAATGAAGTTATACAAAACAAATGGAGCCGGGGGTGGTGGTAATAAAACGGTTGAACCGATTGCCATTTGCTGCAGCTTAAACAGAGTGAGAATAAAGATCGGTTCAGCCATCCACAAAGTTGGAAGTTGACGGTTCAAATTACTGTATAAGAATGCTTAAAGCGATCTATTCCCATTTTGTACATAATTTAACACCGGAACCGAATATTGCAGTCCGTGCTGATGCGACGGAGTATAAACATCAATCCTGATTACTTTCTGGACGGTCGGCCATTTTTCTATTTATAAATCTTTATATAGTTTTATAATAACACAAATTCTCTAGCATTGTACACTGTCACTGTTCCGACCCTCCACGGCCGTACTGTACACCTTCCATACCTTAACTCTTCAATTGTTCACAGTTATCCGTCAATTTAAACCGGAGGGGTGGGGGTGGATGGGAGGGAGGTGTTATGTAAACGATAGTACTAAAAATGGTGGCAATAGTAAATTAATAATAATTAAGTGTTAGCTATTATTAAATTCTATGACTTAGGTATATGTATGTATGAAGTTGTTTCTGGTGTTATGACCCCGGTGCTGCTGATAGCTGCTGGCGCAGTCACCATGTCGCACTGCGTGGGGGGAGGAAGGTAGCCGATTGGTTTATTTGTATAATGGTGGGGGGGATCTGTAAACACAAATCGAACAACTCGTGAAGCTATAGAAATTGTCCAGTCCTCTTGGAGAAAGAATGAGAAATGACTAATCTAGCTCTTTTAGGTTTTGCCTTTTTTAAAACTAGACAGTGAGGATTTAATTTTCTCGATTATGTTACAATTACAATCATTTCTATTATGCACTTTGAATAAATTTCATGCATGTACTTCTCTGTATAAAGCATCTTCTAGAAGCAAGCACGTTCGCGTGTTTTGTGCCGTTCAGTCGTTATTTAATTTTGTAAAGGAACATAAACATTGTAAAAACCGATTTAAATATGAAAAACAATAAGTTACATATTTTCCAAACGTATCAAAGGAATCACAGATTGTCGATACATTAAATGTAATGGGGGTAGAATGGAATGAGCAGGTGGGGATTTTAATTGAATTCTTTGTAATGCACCAGCTCCAAGCCGCGCCCGCGCGGTGCTGTATAACCTTAAATATCGCCTCATTAACATGGCGGGCGCGTCACTTGTAACCGAGTGAGCCTATATATACCTATTCCAACAGCACCTAGCCGCACTTCATGGATCTGTCTGTTGCAAAAAGGTTTTAGAGTTCCACAGCTGGGTGTGATTTATCCTTGTTATGAGGAAGGACATCTTAAACTACATCCCGGTTCATTGGAAAAATAAGGCAATTTGGGATTTCTATATTTTAAAACTGCTTTGATGATCTTGCTTAGTATGCACTGGGGGACTCCGATACTTCTTACGGAACGCACCAGTGCCTCCCGGCATCACGCCTAAAGCACGTCCCAGGGAGAGCTGCAGCTCTCTTCGGCACTCTCACATTGGTGCGGTACGATAAGCGATGGGCCATCTCGTGCTTTCTGTCTCTGTCAGGCTCACTTAGTGGACAATAAAGGTTCTCTTCTTCAAAGTCCTCAAACTCGAAAACCCTTTTAGTCGCCTTTTACGACAGACAGGGCTTGCGATAGTTATATGCTTCATAGCCCGAGACTAAAAGCCCAAAAAGGCCAAGAGGTCCTGAAGATTTCCCATGGGTCTGATACAATGTCATCTGTAATTAATACCCTGAAAACCTTACCAGCTCGTTACTCCGTCTTGCAAACGTTTCGCACACTCCCTACCATTAGTCTTCACTCTGGGATCCACCAGTCCCAACTAGTCCAAATGGAAGGTTACATGATCATCTTCAAATTGTGAGTTATCACACCCGCCTGGCTGACGCTACCACCCTCGTTTTCTAAATCTTCCATTACGGCATCTGAGGATTGATCGTTACTGGTATCTGCTCTGTGTATACACATCACGGGGCTGGTGACTTGCCGGTTACTGTTTGTGACATGTGTCAGTGCGGTGACTGGTGACAGCTGTCAGCTGACTGCCGTGTGGAGTCGCCCGGGGGAGGTGGAAGAGCAGCGCACAATAAAACTTGGATATATATATTTTTTGTATATAAACGGAAGTCTATTGAATTTGTAAATAAATGGTTATTTGAATTGAACATGATTTTTTTTACTCCCACTAACCGTAGAAGCGGAGAAGATGGAAGCCATGCGACGAGGAGTTGATGAAGTATGGTGAATAATATTAAAGTTAACTGTTATAGAGATAATGAGAATCAAGAGGGAGTGGATGACAGACATGCTACTGTCCCCGACCTGGACAGCGGGGTGTTTAATGTATTGTTATTACCTGGTAATATTCAGAATGATATGTGAATAATGGAGTAATGTCGGGATTATGTGAAGCCGACCACCATCATACAGTAAAGCAACCATAATAATAACAGAAAACCGGGATCGCTTACTATATCACAGTGCGATGAAGCAACCCTTGCCATTAATCGTTGCGGGTAGATGGTGACGCGTCGTGTGAACTGATCTTCATCTCAAAAAATCAATAAACAGATGTTTTTTTTTTTTTAAGTGTTTATAATAGTGTAAAGTCTATTCACTAGTCATACGATGGTCACGGGTCTGCGGTCTACCGGCCTCACGGTCCGGCGGTAACCCGGAAGTATACGTCGCACTGTGGTCTGCCCCAGTTGTGGAAGGGCAGGGACGCGTCCTCTTTGGGGAATATCTCGGCCGGCTTCGACTCCTGGGCGTCCGTTGGCGGCTCCGGCTTGATCTGGTGATAGGATTTAATAACGAATTTTATGAGAAGGTGCGACTTGAGATGATAAGAGCTTCCAGTTGCTTGTTGTGATCTGTCTTGTTTAAGAGATATTTTTAGGATTTTAAAAAATTAGGTTTTGTTATTTTATCCATTGGTACCACAATACAATATTCCTTGAGACAGAAGATGCTTAACCTCATTACCATGGTTTCGTAGTAGTGGCATCCAAATAGAAATGTCGTTGTCGTGTCGTGCGCAGTTCGCGTGCTGGTCGGTACCTTAGCGCTGCGACGCAGCTTGAGGTGCACGAGCCGCTGGTGCGTGCGCAGCGCGGTGCGCTGGGTGAAGCGCCGCCCGCACTCGCCGCACGCGAACGGCTTCTCGCCGGTGTGCGTGCGCACGTGGTTGGTCAGCACGCTCTTGCCCTGCGAGCAGCAGCGGTTGGATCGGTACGGAACGGCAAAGTATAGTACAATACTATTCTATTCTATTACTTAACCAAAACCTTACAGTGAAATATATATAAGGAGGACTTCATGCCTGTTAGCATTCTCCACCAGCCGACCTTCGGTGAGGTGAGAAGATGTGGTGGGTGATAATTTACTGACCTAAACTGTATTAAAAATAGTAACTGTGTATATATATATATGAAAATAATAGTCCAATGTCCAGCATTGACATCTATCGGCTGATGATATAAATACAACATATATCTACTGATGGTGTTCCCGGACCCATTATTTAAAGAAACATTTTGTGGAAACATTCCGAATCTCTTCGTTAAGGAGTTCCTGAGTGGTGCGGCCTGAATTGTAAACAAGTTCCCTATTCTCTCCTAATGTGGTACAAACTGTACAAGAAGCGTCAGTTCTTGTTGAATCTGAACACCTGCTTCTTTGTACACACACACACGCGCGTGGTGTGTCCGATCTGGTCACGAGTTAACGGTTACGGCATCGTACAGTTTGTGTGGAACGTTAACTGCTTTGTACAGTTGTAGCTCTGGTGTGCATATAAGAGTGTGCGTACGTACTCGGAATGCGCGGCCGCAGGTGTCGCACACGTGGCGCGGCGGGGGGCGCGCGCCCGCGTGCACCGAGCGCATGTGCTTCGCGAGCGAGTTGCGCGACGCGAGCGCGGCGGGGCACTGCGCGCAGCGGTGCGCGCGCTCGCCCTCGTGCTGCACACGCGCGTGCTGCCGCAGCGCGCCCTCGCACGCGAACCGCTTCTCGCACCGCGTACACTGATACCTGACCGTAATTAATATAACATAGGTGACATGTTTAAGTTAATTTAAAGGAGCCCCCAACTCATCGCCACATCACTGTCGTGTTCCTTCTTAATTTGCCTCCCCAACTAGTGAAGGTTGGTTGCCACATGACTGTGCAGTATGTCTATATACATGTCATGTGTATATATATATATATATATTAACCACCTCTTCAACCCTTTCACAATCAATATTATCTCGCCTTTCTCCTCTCCCTTTTGTACACAAGGTTTTCTACATGTATATATTAAGTTGGATGTGTTTTGGTTTTTGTTATTAACTTCATTTTTTTTTATTTTGTCCCGCGGGTACCAGCGCCACGCGCCCCGAGCCCGTTGAAGCTGCAATAGTTATAAATAGAACTCGCACAAACTTAAAACAGTTTATATACATTGAAAGCCGGTACGATCTAGTAAATCGCGCCACTCACTTCAGACTCTGCAGATCCATGTGCTTCAAGCTCCTTTGCAGGTGGTGTTTCAGACTGTGCTCGGACTTGAACCTGCGAATCAGTTACGAGCTGTCTACAGTCAGGTCGAATTAATCTGCTGCAGTTTCAGACGAATTTACGAGTAAAAGATACATTGTGGCTACTGCGGTAGCAAGATTCATCTGATGATCTCACGGTGTTGTGCGAGTGTCCGAACTAGCCGCTTCCTGTTGGAGGCAGGTGTGTGTGTCGCCACATATCCTCTCCGCTTGTATCGTAGTGTATCACACGAACTGATGGCGCATGGAGCCTTAGCCATGTAATTTATATATAAATATTAAGTATCATTTGTACACTGCTTCGTCCGCTCGTCCTTAGTTCCCTTAAACACCACACCATCATCACCGTCGCCGTAACCACCCCTGGCTCACCTGACGTCGCACTCGACGCAGTAGTAGTCGCGCGCGTCCGAGTGCTTCACCTGGTGGTGCTTGATCTGCGTGCGCGTGCGGAAGCGCGCCCCGCACAGCGCGCACGCGTAGTGCTTCACGCCCTCGTGGATCCTGCGCCGGAGGAAACGCATTATTTATGGCTTCAGCACGTAGTCTAGATAACTCAGCTTGTTACCGCTCCTCACTGAACTTCCGGTTAGGAGAATAGTTGTGAAAAACTGTTATATACAAATGACACCAGCTGTTTTAGACATGTTACATCTCTCCTGCGCCTGGCAATGCCAATGTGAGGGATGAGGTGGGTCTTGACTCTCACCTTAAGAGTGGAGGCTTAACGTCCAGCAGCGGTAACATTACGGTTGTTAAGTTTAATTAACTATTAATTAGATATCTGTTTAATCAAGACTACTCACTGCTGGTGCTCCGCCAGCGAGTCCTTGTTGACGAAGCTCTTGCCGCACTGGTCGCAGCGCGGCCGATCGCCGGAGTGATGGTTGCGTATGTGGCCGCGGTGCGTCTTGTTGTTGCTGAGGATAGGTTACACGCACCAGATCAGGCAAGGAGCGCCATGATAGTAACTCTCGGTAGAGGAAGGGACAAACTGGAAATACCTCATCACCATAGTTGGAGATAGGTATGGTAATAACTACGGACATAGGCCTCCCCCAAAGATCTCCACATGGATCGGGGTCCCGCGTTGCTGGTATCCAGCGGGTTCTCGCGATTCTCATCAGACCGTCGGTCCACCTTGTGGGAGGTCTCCCAACGCCACGT
The DNA here is from genome assembly GCA_033220335.2 of Troides aeacus. Taxonomy (NCBI): domain Eukaryota; kingdom Metazoa; phylum Arthropoda; class Insecta; order Lepidoptera; family Papilionidae; genus Troides; species Troides aeacus. Next base: position 6,526,190 of record CM067296.1, read on the forward strand.
CTACCGGTACGCGGACACCATTCCAAGGACCTTACTGCCCCATCGATTGTGGATCCTTCGAGCAATATGCCCTGCCCGCTGCCACTTAAGTCTAGTCATCTTTTGCACTATGGCCGTGACCTTCACTTCCGATCTTCATTTTCCTGATTTGATCGGGCATTTTTGATTTTTTCAAGTTATATACTTTTTTTATAGGATGGGTCGGCTGAGAAGCGCACAGTTCGACCAGTGGAATGTGATCGATACAAAATGAAAATAATATGACATGTCTGTGCCATTTATATTGTCTACGCAACGGACTCACTTGGAAACCTTCCCGCAGATGTGACACGTGTACAGCTTCAGGACACCCTCGTGCTGCGTGCTGAAAAGTGTACATTTATATTTAATCATTTTAAATTTAGAGGAACATGTGTAATTAAATTAACTGGTAGGTTTCTATTCATCATAATCATCAGCCAATGGACATCCATCGTTGGACATAAGCCTCCCCCAAGATCCCCCCACGGATCGGTCCTGCGCTGCTTGCATCGGCGGACATCAGTGTACGTCGTTTGTATGCTGGCCTAATGCGTGTTACTGGACATCCTTCTATCGTCGGATAATTTTTACGTTATCATCACAGCGTTTACTTCTATCGTCAAACAGTGGTATGCAAATTTTACTGTGTTCCGGTTAGCAGGACCTTATACCTATTGAAATTAGTGCGGTAAAGAGACATTACAGCAAGGGCAATATTGCTACCGCTTACGGTTAAGACTGTCTACTGTTTCCGCCTCGACATCGGCCGATAGACGACCACTGGCCCAGCATGATAGACGGCCACATGGACCAGCTGGACATAGGCCTCCCCCAAATATCTCCACATCGATCAGTCCTGCGCTGCAGTAAGCATGGCCTTCGGACCTACGGGGCGCTAGGGCTCGACGACTTTGGGGCATTTCTCACCACGCTAGCCCAATGCGGATTGGCGGGAGCCAGAGCACCGTTTATTGATTATCCGGCTGCACCACGAGCTGGTGAGGTTGGCTTAGGTCCCATTAGTTATTGTGCGGGACTCTTCACACCCTCCGCATCGGTGAAGCCTATTACCATCGCCCGGCAGAACACGCGGCGGTCAGCGGCATCGTTACTACTACGTCGACGGTCAGCAAGCTGGACCAACATACTTTGGAGACCAGCACTCGAAGCAATTAATTGGAATTTATACCAACTAATTAACCATCAAGTGACTCTTTGCGTGTTTTGACAATTGCATTAATAACAATCAGTATCGATGCGTGTGTGCGTGCGTGTGTGCGCACGCGCATACCTGTAATGGTCCAGTATGGATGCGCGGTCGGTCATGCGCCGTCCGCACTTGACGCACTCGTAGCGGCGCGTGTGTATCAGCGCGTGCACGCTGGCGCTGTACGCGGTCGGCAGGTACATCAGGCACAGCGAGCACTTGTACGTGCCGCGCGACTGTCGCACACACAAACAGACAAACATACATACGAACGTACATACATACAGTGGGACGTTCACCTGATGGTAAGTGAAACGCCTGCTCAAAATAGCGCTAGTTAGGATATTATACACTTTACCGCATTGTGCTCATCGCCTTCGAGTTACCACAGTAATTACACTAACTATAACACCCTTTAAACCGGAATATATTACACTACTGTATGTAGGCTGTAATAGAAACTACTGTGGTAGATAGACAGTCACCGGCACTAGAGATCTACCAGCAGTAAAGTTCTGTATGATATACGGTCGATGGTCTGACTTTCATACATACATATATATCACACCTCGTTCCCGGTGGGGTAGGCAGAGACCAGCTCTCTCCTCTCTCTCTGACTTTCATCATCAGCCAATAGTTGTCCACTGCTAGACATAGAGCTACCTCCTAAAGATTCCCACAATGATTGGGTAGGGATTCATATGGAAGATTTGGGCTATTTCTCACCACGCTGGCCCCATGCGGGTTCATGGGAGCCAAAGCCTTGTTAATTAGTTAGCAGGCTGTACTATAAGCAAGTGAGGTTGTGGGTCCTTTGAGTTGTAGAGCGGGAACCCTTACTTACATCCACAACCTTACAGGTCTGACTTTCACCTATTAAAACTCACCGGGCTGTGCTTCTTCAAGTGATTCTCTAATTTGGACTCAAAGTTGAAACCTTTAAAGCACATATTGCACTGGAAGGGAAACTTGAGGGACGCCTTGCTCTCTTCCTGCAAATGAGAACACTTTGTTATTTAGACAATCCCGGAAACAACATATCACACTGCATCACCTTCGGTGATATATGTTAGTCCAGTATTTTTTGTACAATTCCCTTCTTACCGCAACTCATTGCCGTTTGTACCAGTAATGCAAATGGATTGGATCCCATCAGGTTTAATAAAAGCTTACAATATTCTGTTATGAAAATATCGTCATCAGTACTACCATCCTGATCCTTAAACAACTCACCTCCCTCTGTCTAATTTGCTCCTCAGGATTCAGCACAACAACCCGTATCTTATTCGGATCGAGCTCTACCAGTTTCCTTGTGGAGGTTTTCCGTTCAGTCTTCTCTTCTTGTGTCTCCTCTTCCGTTGCTTCGGTGCTGTGGACACATTAACACTTGTGCAATCAATGGTTATACTAAACTTTTTTTTATCTTTATCCCCTCATTTCTCTGTCTCTGTTATAACAATCAGAGAATGTCACATTTCTTCCGCTTACTCGAATAAAAAGGTAAAGATAAACAGCATGGACATACTTAAAACACGAAAGTTCCAATCGAAGTTCAGTAGCTACAATTGCCTTTCATTTAGGACACTGATGCTTCTACCATGGATGTAGACAACGCTAAATACTAAGTAAATGAAGAAATGGTTATGCATTATCCACCAGCTAGTACTCCTTCTTGATTTAAAGAAACAAGGACACATGGATGACCTGTGTAGGAAGACCATTCCCGTCCTACCTCAGTGCAAATAACACACCACAAGAGACTGCATCAGGAACATAAATAAAATATAAAAGAAAAACCTTTTCTTTTTCTTCGGTTTCTCCTCTTTCTTTTTCGTTTTCCTTTTTCTCTTCTTCCCTTCAGCTCCTTCCGCTGACTCTTTGTCAGCGTCTTCGAGTAGTTTTGTTACGTCATCGTCTAACTTGGTGACATTTGTACTAGAACAGTTATTTTTAAAATTTTGTGGTGTAATATTTATATAATACACTTTTGAAAATATTCACAAAACATCCTGACGTTTCAGATTTACAATAATAGTTTGAACTTACATCACTACTCAGTGTTGAGCATCCAGTGACCAAAGATAATAAGAAAATCTTACAGGTGTCGGTGTACAGGGACGGTTTAAGTAGGGTACCACCGCAGTAGTCCTGTAGTCTCGGGCTATTAAGAATAGGACTAAGGTATACCCAGCCTATCAACTACAAGGCGACTAAAATGGCCCTCAGGTTGATGGGCTTTGAGAGTGAGGTCCTATAGATCTCAATAAGCGAGCCGTAGGAAGATGGCAAATGCATGGTGGTCTTGTATTTGCTATAGCATAGCATGGGTGCTAGAACATTCCATGGAATGTTTTAGCGAGAGTGCAGGGAGGCACTGTTGTGTTCTGTAAGCGACCCCGTGTAGCCTTTATGCACTGAGAGAGACCACCAAGAGGGGTTTTATTGCGTAGAAGTCCTATATAATCTTGTGTTCCCTAATCCCTCCAGAAGCAAGGTACTTTTAAGATTTCATCCGCGATAAAAAAAAGGAACGAGAGGCAGTACAAACATTAGTGTGTTCCGATTCGAAAAGGGGTTTTGCTAGTCTCAAAATGACAAGCACAATATGATGCAGTGTATGACTAGAAGTACTTTATTATGGGCAGCCATATCACTAATATTATGTGAACTTTCCACATGTCGTGATAAAACATTTGCAGAGGTGACAACTGTTGTAGTAGACATGTGTCTCAGGGTGGAGACAACATATAATCAGACCTAATAGAACTCCCCTGATCAGATAGTGATATCGAGTTCTTGTCAGCCACCTTATGTCCTTAATTTCTTGGAAGAATGCTAAGTCCAGCAATCGACTACTTCTTCTTCTTCTTAAAGTGCCTCTCCAACTAGTGAAGGTTGGCGATCAGCGTAGTAGTCCTTTTTTTTTTTGTTTCATGGCCTTTCCAAGTAGCTTGCTGGCCTAATCGTTAGAGCGTGCGGCCTTCATTCCGAAGGTAGCGGGTTCTAATCTCGGCATGTACCGATGACTTAATATTTAAGTTATGTACATTTGTGAACTTTAGTTACAACAGCGAGATACAAACGGTGAAGAAAAACATCGTGAGGCAACCCGCACACTGAAATCATCCTTGTGTGTGCGACCAAGCAATGGCGGTATAACCATAAACCAGGTCAGGCAACTGGCTGGATGAGGCTTCAGCACCTTTGATATATAAATAACCTTTAAAATGCCTGGTGCAGAAGGCAACAGTAAACCACTGCACTATATTCCCTAGTATTCAGCATGGAAAAGTGGACTACTGCAGAATGGTAACGATGAAAATAAATTTTATGCAAGGAATATGACAAGTTACAAGTGGAACCACACCGTTGAAGGAAGTTCTACTTCCACAAGAATTGGACCTTCCGATTCGAAGATGTTGTACTTATTTTTCTGTTTCAAATGGAATGTAGTTGTAAACAACATTTTGTAGAAATCAAATGAAAGAGAATCAGGGAATCAATGTGTCAGTCACCTATCTTTGTTTTTCTTTGTAACCTTAATAAAAAAAATTTAATAATTCTATTAACTAATTACCTGTACTCCTCTAACGGTACATTGTCTTCATAATCAGAGAAGCCAGTTTCTTCTTTAACCTCATCTTCAATCTTATCTATCACTAAGGGTAATGTGATGTCATCTAATGCAGGTACTTGTATATGTTTCTCATGCTAGAAGTATAAAAAGATAGTGTCATCCTTAAATTTGTTAGAAACTATGATGAGTGCGGTAACATATGAAGTTAACATTGGAAATATTGATGGTCAACACACTCACCTCAAGAACCTTATGAAAACCAGTCTTACTTCTACCACCAGTGTCAAACACGAGAGTTACGGTGGAATTTAGCTGAGGACTTTCATATTTGTTCAGTTCTGGATCTTGACCATCTATTGGGAACTAGAAAAATAGAGTAAGACAGCTTGTTACAAGATATCTATCACATAATAGAAGTGTAATATTTTCTTTGTGGTAATTTATAAAAATTGTAAATCCTACATTGATTCTTTATAAGTCAATTACGACTTCAATTATTACCTAAATTATACAAGAATAAACTCACAGGTGCACATCTGGTGAGGTATTCATAAAGCAGTAGATGTGCCTTATGTAGCTTCTGCTTAAACTTAACAGACCTCTGCAACAGGATAGTGCACTCCCAGCACAGCCACTGAGGTAATCCATCTGACTCTGTTACCTGAAGATAGCACAAGAATGTATAAAGATGTTTCTTTTCATTGCTGTATTACCAAGAGTCATAAGGCTTTATTGGTATCTTTTGCCATGTGGTAATTTCTGCATACTATAAATACCATTCTAATTTTAGCCCACATTTCTTAAAACTGACAGCATAACTTCAAAGGAACACTTGTTTAAGTCACTAATGAATTTTTATATCAATAAGCTTTAATACACAAGTAAGAGTTTCGTCTTTTTTTCAGTTCCACAAATCGTGTCTGGTTTGTTAACTAGAGAGTCGATTTGGACTCTGTTCTCAATAAAATATTGATGTTTTTTCTGTATGACTATGTTTATACAAATCACTATAGTGTATTAATAAGGAATATAAAAAGCATTGGTCAACTTAGTTTTAGTTGTATCATTATTTACAATAAAAAGCTTTTTTTCATATACAATTCATTATGTATTGCAGTGACTGAAAAATACCAGAGCGTAAAATATGTTATACAAAAACAATTATTTGGAGTGATTTTGTGTGTAATGTAGTAAATGATAGATGACGATATCGAGAGAAGAGCATAGGAACGTGTTTATTCTTAATCTCAGACATCAACAAAATAATTTTAGCTCACCGTAACACCGGCTAAATCGTAAAATAGTCCACTGTACGGAATAACATTAGTACAGCGCCTGCCCTTGGACAAACAGCAGCGGCATATCTTCCCTGTAACCTCGTTTCCGGTTTTAAAATCGTCGCGACACTTTTCTATATCTATGTCCATTTTTAATAAAATCGTTTACATAACTTAAAATAGCAAAACGCTCGAACAGAAACCAATGAAAGATTTGAAAACAATATGGCGCGCCGCTTTGTCAGTTCCACTGTTGCCACATGATAAATATTAGTCTACGAAAAAAAAAAAATACTGAATAAACTAAAACATGCCGTTTCTAAATTCTGAGATTATTAAATAATCGTCCATTTTATAACAAAATTATTATTTATTACTCAAACTTGTACAGAAATAACATTTTTGATATTACTGTTAACTCTTGTTTTTTTTCTTTACTAATCAAAAACCACTTTAACGCTACTTGTAGGCTGAGCACGTTACTCGAAGGATCGACGGCTGGACGGCTGGAAGGACGACCGGTAGACGTAGTGTTGGGGGACCTCCCACAAGGTGGATCGATTATCTGGTGAGGATTGCGGGAACCCACTAGATGCGAGCAAAACGAGACCGATCGATGTGATCTTTGGGAGAGGCTCATGTCCAGCGGTGGGCGTCTACCAGCTATTGATGATGAGCAAAGTGGCGGGTAAAAGGAATGTTGGTCGTAGGAAGAAGACTTGGCTGCATAATATCAAAGAATGTACCGGCATTGCGCGTGTCGCCGAATTTTTCCGCATCTCAAGAAATTTGGCGAAATATGTTGAACTGACCACCAATCTCCGCCAGTTGAACAGGAGTAATAAAAGGTACACGTTAAGAAGACAAATAAAAAAAACGAGCTTGTTTTAAAATAATACTTTGTGTACCGACAAATAAAATAAAGAAATAAATATTTATTGCGCTTATCAGGGAAATCGTTAATTTAGTCGAAGATCACGAAGAATTGGAAACGATTGGGTAAGGCTATTATCAACAGTGGAAAACAATAAGATTTAATGATGACGATGATGAATTTCCATCGTTTTATTCAAAAAAAGTAACAACTTCTATAAGATAACGACCATTTCTATTTATGAGTTAAATTAAAATTACTTTTTATATATTATTCAAAGTAGGTAATACGAGTAACGTAATTTACTGCATGTATTTGTGTCTACATTTGGTATCCTATTATAAAGTAATAATGGAAAGTAAGGTCTTCGAATCGAAGTCGCTCACCAGATTGAGCGATCGAACTAACGATCTGGAGAAAATAGATTTTTGGGGGAGGCGTATGTCCACCCGTGGCCGCTATCGGATGATGATGTTGATGAGATATTTGTGTATAGAGATAAGAGTTAAATTAAAATTAAAGAGCTTTAAATTGGAATTGAATCTAGTCATTAAAACGTATTGATAACCTCACAGCTGCCACTGCAGTCGCATCACTAGGAGCGCCGCGCGCGCGGCGCCGTGACAGAGCGCCGGGCGCCATGTTGTTGCAGTGTAACTCAGAAGTAAACCGTCCCTATAAGTCTCTATCTTTTGTTGCTCTGTGTATTTAAATATTTGTAAACAATTCAATTGCGGACAACTTCACACATATTTATACATAAATATTAAAATAGGAAAGGCGTAAGAAAAAATAAATAAACAGAATGGGAGACATTTTAGCTTGTCGCGTTTGTCTGTCTAAGGATAATAAATTATTTAATATGTTCAAGTACAATCTGGCGGAGCCATTTGAAATTCTAACTGGAATAAAAGTTCGTATATATATTATTTATAAATTAATTTATTCAGTTCGTTAATTACTAAAGTAATTTTAATTACAGCCGTCGTCTTAATATAAAATAATGTAAAATCATTTAGCGGCATCGATTTTGTATCTTTTTTATTTAACATTTTTTGATGATTAAAATTAGTTTATATTTTATTGAAGAAAAATGAATTAAATGACTAATGTTAATTCAGGTGTCGGAGCATGATGGACTACCTAACTTTATATGCAGCTACTGCAGCTCATTGTTGGTCAAGAGTGTCTCCTTCAGGGAGAAATGTCGCAACACACAGGAATTCTTCAAGTACTCTTTGCTGGAACAAAAAGTGGTACTGTTTCTAAATATTTACAATTTATAGGCCCTGCTCTTCTACAGGATGTGATGAATCAATATTTAATTGTATTCACGGTACTGCAGCTGATCGCTTGCTTTGTAACACTTAGGTTTCTGGTTGGAATTTTAGCCATAAATTGTGGTTATATAATTTGGATGATAGTAGGATTTTCAGGACTTAACAGTCTAGACAAATTAATCTTATCTATATACCTAGATATCTCAGAAAAGACTGGTTATAAAGAGAAAATTATTATGAAATTATGAAATTTTTTCCAGCTCTCTCTGGATTATTTACAATCGGTCAGGAAACAACTAAATCTATCATTATCATACAATACTCTGACCAATGTAATAACCATGGAAGATTCGATGGACATTGATCAGATTAAAGTAGAGGAAATAACGGATTCAGATGAAAAAATTAAAGATGAAGTCATCGTAGAATTACCCAATAGAGTAGACATAAATACAATTGAAATTCCCTTGATGAACTTTGAAGAGTTAACTGTTAAGATCGAGCCCAAGGAAATAGAGCGAGATTATGACAGTTTCGATTTCCCTCCTGAGGCGGACAGCGACCACGAGAAGAATGAGGAGCTGGACGATGTTGAGATCATTGTCTTGTCTAAGGAACAGCAGAAGGAAGAAATCGAAGCGAGGAAGACTTCCTATAACTACTTGAACTCTTATCACAAATGTGACCAGTGCTACAAAGGCTTCATATATGATTCCACATTCAAAAATCACATGATGAGACACAATACGGTCAGTTCTGTCTATGATTTCTAAACTCAGGTTCAGGCAAAGTAGTTATCGAGGGTTTTAAGGCTAGGCTTAAAGTGTGCATATGTAGCATCGGAGCACCAAAACCCTTGAATCCAATTAAAAGTATTATTTCCATGCAAAAGGTGATACAATTGACGCTCCATTTTGAGCATTTGATGATTACCAGCTCAAGCTCTCTATTGCAGCCAATAAACAGTACTGTGCAAACTTTACTCTGTTCTGGTTTGAAGGATGCTGTAGTTAGTATAATCACTGGGGTAACGGGACTCAACATCTTATGTGTCAAGGCGATGAGCTCAATGTGGTCTAGTGTAAAACATTCTCGTTAGCGGCAAGTTGTTATGGGCTTGATAACATGTGAACATCCAGCTCTTATTGCTTTGTTGACTGAAAACAAACATCAAGTAGCAAGACCGAGAGGCAGTTGACTATGGTGTGAGAAGTTGTCATATTTACTTCACTGTCAGCTCATAGACGTCTACTGCTGGACATAGGCCTCTCACAAAGATTACCACATGATCAGGTGAGGATTCATATGAGGTGTTGTGGGCCATTTCCTACCACGCTGGCCCAATGCGGGGTGGTGGGAGTCGGGGGCTTGTTTGTTGTTAGCAGGGTGCACCATGAGCTGGTGAGGTTGGCTTGGATCCCATGAGTTGTTGTATGGGATCCCTTACACCCTCTATTATATATATATATATATTGATTACCACTAAGCTGTGTAGCGTAATGTTAACATGTGAAGGTTTCTCCCAGGAGTCTGGTTCGTTCGTGTGCGACATCTGCCTGATGCGCTGGCCAGAGGCGCGGCAGCTGCGCGCGCACGTCGCCGCGTCGCACGAGCGGAAGTACCTTTGCAAGATGTGCGGCCACGTGTCGCGGTCCAGGTGAATGCTTAACCGACTGCCAAAAAGATGGATCATCATCATCAGTCCAATCCTTTGGTACCTACTGCAGGATATGTATAATAGCCGCTCGGGATACGGGTCGGTGATGGCAGTATATGTGAAAGATTTCCTGCTTCATCGTCATCAGCTGATAGGTGTCTGTCGCCGGAGACCGTGCAGGCACACAGTACTGTGCGGACATTACTGTGATCCGGTTTGAAGGGGTCTGTAGCTATTGGATTACTGGGGTAACGAGATTGAATATCTTATGTCTTAAGGCAACACTGCACTGCAATGAGCTCGTCGCCTTGGGAGATGAGCTACAAACTCTTGTTACCCCAATTACTTCAACAGCTACAGCGCCCTTCAAACCGGATCACAGTAATAATCTCACAGTACTGTGTGTCAACGGCAATAGGAGCTGCGGTGGTACCTAGACGGTCACCAGCAGTAGACGAATTAATAAATTACAGTTATAGTGTGGTCCCGCACAACAGCCCATGAGACCGAAGCCGACCTCATCAGCTCGAGGTGCAGCCTGATAATCATCAAACGAGGCCCTGGCTCCCACCAACCCGCATTGGGCCAGGGTGGTGGGAAATGGCCCAAATTCCGTTCAAATGAAGCATTAGAAACGACGGCTCCTACCAGAGGCCATGCTGAGTGCATACGGCCACTGCAGGGCTGATCAGCAGCGGATGTCTATCGGCTGTTGATGATGATGATGATGAATGGTCTTCGCATTTTTCACTAATGGACACCAGAATAGAAAAGTGAAACGTTTTGTTACCCAAAGGTGTCTCCGGTTGGATTCCCGGGCTCACTTGGATGGTAGTAAGTTGACGAGCTGATCCTGATGAAGTTCTCACCCAAAGTTCCTCCCCAGCCACAGGGCGAAGGAGCACCGCAACTGGCACACCGGCTTCAGGTTCTCCTGCAAAGTCTGCGGCGCTACGTTCACGTGAGTGGCACCAACTGCTTTTTGAGGAATTAGGGATCTTGCTAATGTTCCATTGCTGACAGGGCCACGGTTGCCGGAGACCGCCTAGGACAGCACTATGCAGACATTACCGTGATCCGGTTTGAAGGGCGCTGTCGCTAGTGAAATTACTGAGGTAACGATACTCAACAGCTTATGTATCCGGCGACGAGCACAGCGTGGTAGTGTTACCATCCTGACCATCAGGTCAACGTCCCGCTCGTGTCTCCCCTTCGTTGAACAACCTGATGTCGTCCTTCCAAGTAGCTGATGAAGGAACTCTTTATTTGATCTTAAGTTTCCACTGCCTCAGTCTGTTTAGAGAACAAAGAGACGAGTCTGATGTCACCATCGATACCAATGGGCGTCCACTGCTTGACATCGGATGCCGAGCAGCAGTGTACAGACTGCAGCGTCGCGCCCCCATTCGTGTAAGCGCTGAACTAAAAGCTGTTCCAGCAAGTCGACCAGCTACCTCACCCACCTCCGGCTGCACCACCCGTCGGACCACGCGTGCGAGGTGTGCGGCGAGTCCTTCATCGGGGAGTACGGCCTGAGGATGCACATGCGGCGCGCGCATAAGAACGCGCAGGTACCTCACACTTCTCGCTGCGGAGAGAGAGAGAGAGAGAGAGAGATCTGTATTGGCATACATTGTAAAGTTATCAGTGACTATTACATAGTATAGTCCAATTTAGTAATCATACAATACATTAACGGGACGTAATCGGGCTCGAAGGACCGTTTTCATTCTGTAGTAGTTACTGATGGTACGTCTTTCGGAAACTGTCTAGGAGTTCACCGCAGCTCCCATTTTTGTCGCCAAACGGTACTGTGCAAACATTACCGTTATCCGGTTTGAAGGGCGCTGTGTTATAAGTATCACCAGCAGGTGAACGGCTTGCTGGTCGTGAGATCCTCAAACATCTTCAGTGTCTCCATTGGATGTGGATCGTATGGATCATGCTGCCCAGAAAGTTATACGTCGCTAAAGCTGTTCTGCCTGATTGATGTTCTGGTAGCAATCTGGTGCACCACTCTGTGGCGAGCACATGGTGACAGATCCAATAACCACGTGGGGTGTGCAGCAGCCCGACGAGGTGATGGAGGCGATGCGGTGCGGGTGTTGCTCGGCGCAGTTCTTGAAGCTGGAGGCGCTCAAGAGGCACCAGGAGGAAGCCAAGGGCGGCGTCTGCGACCCTATGACGAAGTGAGTTCTTGGTAAATGAAACTGCAGTGCGATACTTCAGAACGAGAGGAGAATTGAGTTCACCTGATTTCAAGTGATACTCGATAGATGATCTACGTGCATAGGTCGTGTGGACCTGGTGGTGATCTCTTGTCGGAGACCGTTTACTTTAAAGCGGTAGGGATGTCTTCCTTATTTGTCTCTCATTTTTCTCTAACTCCATCTCCCTCCCACATCTCCCACCCTCATCATAAACTTCAATCAGCGCCACATTCTCCATCCCCGTATTCTCAAGGGCTGGTCTCCGAGATCCTATACATCAGCGCCGTATCTTTAAGTACGTTCAGATGACTTTCCTTCTCATTCTCCTTTGGTAGGTCCTGTCTCTACTTTTTACTCTTACCCTCATGAATATAATTTCTCATCACGTATTGCGTTTCCATGTAACACCTGCAGACCCTGTGCGCACTGCGGGGAGGGTCTGCCGACGGAGGAGGCACTGAAGGAGCATGCCGCGTGCCATCAGGAGGATGAGAGGGTCACGTGTGAAGATGTAAGCTCTTATCCTGTTTCTATGATTAAGCAATGAGAATGATGATGGTAGAACATTCTCTTTCTCTTTCTCTTCTTCTCTCTCTGCAGTGTTCGCGCACGTTCGCGTCGGCCCGGTCGCATGCGATCCATCAGCAGCGCGTGCACCTCGGTGTCAGGCAGAAGCAGGCGAGGCCCGCGCACCGGCCCCAGCTGAAGGGTGGCGCCAAGCACCCCTCGCCCGAGAGCATCGTGTGCGAGTTCTGCGGGAAGAAGACGATGGTGAGCCCTCGCACGCCTCGATCCGGCTCGAAGGGCCGACATTAATCATACGACAGAACGAGACAGCACTAGATGAATGTTCACAGGGTGATGGTACATATGCTCCAGTACGTCATCAGTCAATGCAATGGTCCCGTTACTATAGTAATTTCATACTGTACACAATATGCTCACCGGAAGTACGTCACTCGCTGACAAGTGATGCACGTCTCCAGTGCAATAATCAAACCTAATTTTTTTTCTACGAAATCGATCCAATGGAGTCTTCACTTGATGTTAAGTGATACCCCCCCACAACATACACTGCCCCGCAATGCGCTCGTCGCCTTGAGACATACGATATTGAGTCTCGTTACCCCAGTGATTACAACGTCCTTTAAACCGGAGCAGAGTAGTAGAAATACGCTTTGCGACGGTACATACCCATCTAGACACTTTCCGGCAGCAGACCTCATCCCCATGTCATTCAGTATCTATTTCTTGTGATGCTGCAGCAGCTGCACCCCAGCTGACGAGAAGGAGTGGGAATGACTCCAGAAAGCTAAATCCACCCCGTTTCCAGACGAAGGCCGCCCTGCGCTACCACCAGCGCATCCACACCGGCGAGAAGCCGTACCAATGCAACCAGTGCCCGAAGAGGTTCAGCGTCTGCCAGCGGCTGCAGGTGACGATACTTTATCCAACACCAGCAGGAGGAGCGGGATGTGCAACTGATGGTAACGTCTTATCAGCTAATGCTACTCTGCGGCGGGACAATGAGAACTGTTTGCTGAGGACCTGGTGCCAAGTGATAGACATCGCTCGAGGGACGGACAGCCGATGGGGCACCGAGGTGCTCGAATGGCGACAGAGTTGGCAGGCCGTTCACACAACAAAACACTGTCTTTTACATCAGCTCATTTCTTCGCCACTGGTCCTTCGAGCCGGATCATAGTGAGATGAGAGGAGTGCTCCAGCAGTAATGGAGGTCTTGTCTATCTGCAGATCCACCTGCGCACGCACTCAGGCGAGTGCCCGTACAAGTGCAGCCACTGCCCGAAGGCGTTCAAGCACAAGGCGGCGCTGAACCGGCACGACAGGGTGAGTCAGCGCACCCCGTGAGAGGGAACGAGGAACTGGACGGGGTGGGGGTGAGAGACGGAGAGTGAGAGAGAGAGGATGTACACAATAAAATGTCTAGTGTCTCTGTTGCCGCAGGTACCGCTGCAGCGTCCATTTCAGCCGAGAAACAGTACTGTGCGGACATTACTGTGATCCGGTTTGGAGGACGTTGCAGCTAGTGTAATTGCGGCGATAACGAGACAACGTCTTGTCTCATAGCGATTAGCGCAACGCGGTGCAGTGTATACCATCCTGACTTTTGGGTGGGCGTATCATTTACTATCAGGTGAACGCTTTGAAGGATAAAAAAAAAGATGTCCACTGCTGGACATTGTCCCCCCCTCACAAATATCATCGGTCGCATCGAGCGGCTTGCCTTAGCTTCATCAGGTCGTCGGTTCACCACGTCGAAGGTCACCCAGCACCAAGTGCACCGGCGCGTCTCTCGTCCGTGGTGTTATTTGGTGATCAGCAGTGGATGTGCTGGATTTACCAGGGCGTCTTCCCCGGCAGGTGCACACGGGGGTGAAGCCGTACGTGTGCCCCCACTGCGACAAGGCCTTCTCCCAGTCCAACTCCATGAAGATGCACGTCAACACTGTGCACCTCAAGATGCCCTCGCCGTACCGCAGCCGCAAGACGAAGAACTGATGTACCGCCCACAATAAATATACAACAACCCCATCGCCTTGTCATTTAAACCCTCAACCCACCACCACCACCATCACCACTATCACCAACGCACTGCGCATCTCTATATATATATATATTGTAGTATTACCACACTTCTTAATTCTTCCGCCAAACAAATATGCAGACGTTAATTTGATCCGGTTTGAAGGGCGTTGTCACTAGTGATGTCACTGCGGTGACTAAACATATCTCAAAGCGACGAGCGCAATGTAGTGCAGGACATATAAATCTTGCGTCACGGCGTATCACTTACTAAAAGGAGTCTTGTAACAAAAAAAAAAAAATCGCTGCCATAGACTACAGCATCAACTGGTACTGTCGAGTACATAAATATATAGCTCTGCATTCTCGTGCTATTAAGAAAGGTTAAGGTAAACGCTACCTGTCGAATAAGGCGACTAAAAGTGTCTGCAAATTTCACAAGCCTTGAGGGTAAGCAAACGAACCTGCGAGGAACAGCGTTTGGCTCGGCGATGGTGACCAGGAGGGGTCAAACCCCTCGGAAACCTATCCTTGCACCAGTGTGTTCCGTAAGAGATCCCGGTGCTTCTGCGAATATACTGATACAGACCACTGAAGGTGTCAGTGAGTAAGAATCTCAAACAACCCTGACTTGCTACCAGGAAGCAGGGTATATTTAAAAGACCGCCCCCTCGAAACAAAAAAAATCTATAAACAACAAAAAAGATTGCCGTGTCTAAATTTACAAAACTCTACATTACATAATACAGACTTAAAACGATTACATTACATCTGCTTGGAATGATCTCGTGTGTGCCGTGGCCTTGCGTTCAGTGTCAAGACGAATATTAAAAAAAAAACCTATCAATATCTGCCAAGGATTTTTATCCTTTGTATAAAAATTTGACGGGACGGTCACGTAATTTTAAGTGATATACGTAACTAGTTATAATCGTATGCACTGCGTTCCGCTCGTTGCTGGAGACGGAGCCCCGTCACCAGTAACAGTGTTATTGCGTAAGTCCAACTGGTGGTGGTGGTGCTCATCGGCAGCGGAAGGTCTCCCTCATCAGGCCGCGTGCGCGCGGCACGTCGCCTCGTGAAAGTGTGGGCTGTGTCGTAAGCAACCTACATACTGTAGGTCGCGGCGGCCGTCAGCCGTCAGCCGTGAGGTTAACTGGTCTCCAGTAGTGATGTGCCCTCGCGCATCG
Organism: Troides aeacus; assembly: GCA_033220335.2. Lineage (NCBI taxonomy): Eukaryota > Metazoa > Arthropoda > Insecta > Lepidoptera > Papilionidae > Troides > Troides aeacus. Next base: position 6,542,030 of record CM067296.1, read on the forward strand.
ATACTGCACGCCCGAGAAATCGACTACAGCCTAATAGATCTGTTATCGGAGACCGTCTACGCACTAACCTACCCCACTGGGAGCGAGGCGTGATATATATGTATGTATGTCTACGTACTATTGCAGCTGACAGACAGTAATGAGCAAACATTACAGTGATCCGGTTTGAAGGATCATTATTTATAACTAGTGTTTACTCTCTGTAGCCGGTGATTGTCTATGTACTATTACAACGGACGAACAGTACTGTGCAAACATCACTGTGTTCCGGTTTGAAGGGCGCGTAACGAGACTCGACATTGTATGTCTCAGGCGACGAGCGCAATGTGGGGCTGTGTATATCATCTTAACTAGCGCCACGTTGTTATGAGTGAGTGTATCACTTACTGTGAGATTAGTGTTGCGCTCGTCACTTAATTCAACTAAAAAAATCCAATGTGTGTGTGTGTGTGTGTGTGTGTGTGTAATGATAGTGGTGTTAAATCACCAACTTGTTGGGAACTACTCATTACTTGAAAATTTTAGGTATTTATAAGGACCCTCATAATATATCTCGGTGATCATGACTCTGCGGGAGGTGCGCCCTCCCCGGCGGTCGGCGCGCGACTGCCGGTGACGACCGCGCGAATGTATTTATACCCTCATAAGACTAACAAATACAAGGTGTAAGGACTTCCGCCCAACATCTTACGGAGCCCAAGTCAACCTTCAACAACAAACGAGACCCTGACCACGTACCAATCTGCACTGAACCAGCATGGTGGGGATAAGATCCAATTACCCTCGACGAGGATCCTTGATGGAGGCTCTTTCCTAGCTGTGAGCGTTATTCGGCTGATAAGGTTCGGGACTGTATCTACTTACAGTAGCTACAGCGCACTTCAAACCGGAACACAGTAATATTGGCACAATATAATTTTTCGGATGCAACAGGTGCTGCCCTGTACCTACACGGTCTCCGGTAACAGAGACACTACCATCAGCGATAGCTATTGATCCTTCAAACCGGATCACAGTAATATTCGCACAGTTATGCTTATCGGCTGCAATAGGCGCTGCGGTGGTACGTGACTAGCAAATTAATAGAACTGCATGTAAAAAAAAATAAGTTTACTCTGATATATCGATAGTTGATACACATTACTGTGCTACGATAACTTCTCGATACTGCAGTAGGCGGGAGTCCGCCCGAGCTCGCGCTGCTTCGGACAGCTTCACTTGCGCTTACTTGGACAAAGGCACGTGTGCTTGGGTAAGTTTACATTTTAATTAAGTGATAACCTAACGCATTCATTACTAACGCATCGAAAAATAATTTTCCCGCGCTTTTTAATGTCACATCGGACATTTGTTTTTTTTTATTTGGTATTATAACAGTTTGGAACGTTTCCGTACTGCCTATAACGTTGTAATCAAGAATTTGCTTCGTAAATCATTTGGCGCGAAAAATGACATTTCATGCAAGAGTTGTGACAGCAAACGTAAATTTTTTTATATACACGTCTCAATGAAAAAAGCAATTTTAGTTAAAGCCACAAACTTTTTTTTTTTTTTTAAATAATATTTAAAAAATCTATTTTAATGTCCATAGTATTTACTTTTTTTTCTATTTAGAGTAACTTATAATAATAATATTTTTTATAACTTTTAAGTTATATTCCATTATAACGATGGGATCGATATGCCGTTCGAGAGCAAAAATCCCAAAATAAATACAAAAAAAAAAAAAAGTTTTATTAAATGTGTAAGATTCATATTAAAATAAATATTTTTTTTTTAAAAAAAAAAAAATTCAGAAAAATATTAAAAATAAATGAATACATCATCACATTATATTTAAGTTCTATGATAAATAAATATTTTCAAAATGATCATCAGCTGATGCTGTCCACTGCTGGGCATGGCGTCCCACAAAGATACCCACATCGATCGAGTAGAGATTCAAATAGGATTTGGGTCATTTCCCATCACATCAGCCCAATGCGGGTCGGTGGCAGCCGGATCCTCGTCTGTTGATCAGGCTGCACCAGGAGCTGGTGAGGTTGGCTTGGCTCCCGGGAGCTGTTCTGCTGGACCCTTTACGCCTCCTTAACATTATATATACAAATGTTGGATCAGCTACACCTGATCAAACTTTTGAAGGACTGTATTACTTTTTTTTTATTCAATGAAGAGAGGCACGTTCACCTGATGTTAAGTGACACGCCTGTCTATAAGGTAGCGCTAATTAGGATGGTGTACACTGCGTCAGCTTATGCTCGTCGCGTGAGTAATTTGGGTACTTCCATCACCACCGTTTATACTGATCGACGTCCACTGCTGGACATAGATCTTGTAGCTACGACCACCTTCACACCGGATTACAGTAATGTTCGAACAGTGCTGTTCGTCGGCTGCAATAGGAGCTGCGGTGGTACCCACCGACGGTTACAGGCGACGGAGACACTACCACCAGTAAAAGTGGTTATGGTTCCAGTTCAGTAGGAAATTAAAAAAAAAAAATGGAATAATCTTTGAATGTGAAACATATCTGTGTGTGCAGACGGATGATGGATTCTCACGCGAGCGCGGCGCCACCCGGAACCGGAAGCGGCCCGCGTCCGCCGGGCGTGAGGCTCGTCGTCGTAAGTACACCACGCGGTTTTAATCACCAACCCTAATGAGAAGGGTTTCTCACAGGAGGTTCACCTGATGGTAAGTGATACACCTACCTATAGTATATACCGCATTGCGCTCTTCACCTGAGGCATAACATGATGATTCTCGATACCCCATTAGTTCACTAGCTACAGCGCCCTTCAAACCGGATCACGGCAACATCTGCACAGTACTGTCACCAGTAAAGCATATAGCTTAATGTCCAACCGGTTGAACTGACGACCTAATTATTTGTCAGGTTCCGGATTGTTTTTGGCGACCCAAGCCAACCTCACCAGCTCGTAGTGGAACCTGTGATCAATAAATGAGGATCTGGTAACCACCGACCCGCATTGGTCCAGCGTGGTGGGAAATGGTCCTGATCTCCTCATATGAACCCGTGGAGATCTTTGGGCGAGGCCTATGTCCAGTGTGTCGGCTGATGATGCTGATGATGATGATTAGTAGCTCCTCTCCAATTCCAGTTGAGGTATTTTAAGAGCAATTTACACTTTCCAGCTGAACCTGCCGGAGGACGAGGGCGAGGGTCTCGGGTTCAGATTGACTCGGACACTCTGGGATCCGTATCCTTGGGTAAGAACATTTGTTTTCCTCATCCCCAAAACGTACTCAAGGACTGATGGTGAGTTGGAGACCAGAGGGAATTGGAGAAAGCTGATCTTAGCACCATATGGGATAATGTCTATAAAGAGAGAGAGAGAGAGTATGTGATTGGACTAACGCCCTAGACAAATACTGTATCTCTTCTAGTTATATTTCATCCCCTAATTATACCCCTAAATTAAGTTTTCAAAAGCTGATGGCGTTTAAGTTTAATTAATAATTAACTTAGTTTTTTTTTTTATTCAATTAATCGACGAGCGCAATGTGGTGTTGTGTATATCATCCTAACTAGCGCCATATTATGGTCAGGCGTATCACTTACTATCAGGTGAACGTTCCGCTCGTGTGGTCGCTTTCTACCCACGGTCTCCGGCAACAGAGACTCTACCACCAGTAAACATCATGATCACCCAATAGACGTCCACTGCTGGACATAGGCCTAGTAAACATAGTTTTTTTTTTTTTTTTTTAATTAACATTCAGCCAGAAATAATGAGAAGGTGACCCTAACAGGTGCGCGAGGTGACTCCCGGCGCCCGCGCCGACGTGGCCGGCCTGAGGACCGGGGACTGCCTGCTGCAGGCCGACGGCAAGGACCTGCTCGGAATGCCGGTGATGAGCATAGACCTATCCCCCACTTTACCCAATACCATACTTAGTGGGGAGTTCAAGCACCGGAAGAATTGGTCGGAACGGCCTCGACCAAGAACAATATTGTCCAAATCTTGTTCTTATTCCTGCTGCGCTTCTCGCTAATTATGTGAGATGAAAAAAATAAGGTCGACGTTCACCTGATGGTAAGATATACGCGACATTCATCATCAGCCGATAGACTTCCACCGCTGGACACAGGCCTCGACCGAAGACCACCGCATCGATCAGTCCTGACACACATAGAACCCTTAAAATACAAGAGGAATCACTTTGATTTTATAATATTACTAATTGCAGCGCCCATCAAACCGGATGTCAGTAATTACATTATTGCCATGGCGATAATATACACAAAACGATCATCAACGATAGAGTGACCTGATGGTATGTGGTACCCGCCGTAAACTATGAGGTGCTCGTCGCTTCAAGTCCTGATGGTATACTCTTGGTAAGCCAGTGTTTTTTAACAGCAGGTCCTTCGAGTCGGATCGCAGTAAAATTTATACACTGCTGCTTAGTTCTGGATGGTCGCCAGGTGTAGTGATCATGACATAACATTTGTGATGTATTGGCAGGTCGGGCAGGTGGCCGGGCTGATCAGGGGCGACGGCACCGGCGGTGGAGTATCACTCCTCGTGTGGAACTGCGGGGTGGACCCGAAGGACGATCCCGAGGTGTGTACCGATATCGTTGTGAATAAGGGGTCAGGGGTCACAGAGTCTCTGGCTCGTTCTGATGCCGCATGTTGTGGAGATTGGATGATCCTCCATCTACCAACTCGTAGGGGTCAGCTTCAGCTCAGCCCTCAGTTCCTACATATCATGTCAAATTTTGGATTAAGAATTTTTTCACGTCCACCTGATGGTAAGTGATACGCCCATAACAGACCTACCACCAGTGTATAGGTGGTCTCCGGCAACAGAGACCAGCCACCAGTGTCTAGACAGGTCTCCGGCAACAGAGACCTTTCACCAGTGTCTAGACAGGTCTCCGGCAACAGAGACCTGTCACCAGTGTCTAGACAGGTCTCCGGCAATAGCGACCTGCCATCGGTGTCTAGACAGGTCTCCGGCAACAGAGACCTGTCACCAGTGTCTAGACAGGTCTCCGGCAACAGACATATGTCCCCAGTGTCTAGACAGGTCTCCGGCAATAGCGACCTGCCATCGGTGTCTAGACAGGTCTCCGGCAACAGAGACCAGCCACCAGTGTCTAGACAGGTCTCCGGCAACAGAGACCTTTCACCAGTGTCTAGACAGGTCTCCGGCAACAGAGACCTGTCACCAGTGTCTAGACAGGTCTCCGGCAACAGACATATGTCCCCAGTGTCTAGACAGGTCTCCGGCAATAGCGACCTGCCATCGGTGTCTAGACAGGTCTCCGGCAATAGCGACCTGCCATCGGTGTCTAGACAGGTCTCCGACAACAGAGACATGTCACCAGTGTCTAGACAGGTCTCCGACAACAGAGACCTGTCACCAGTACCTAGACAGGTCTCCGGCAACAGAGACCAGCCAACAGTGTCTAGACAGGTCTCCGGCAACAGACATATGTCCTCAGTGTCTAGACAGGTCTCCGGCAATAGCGACCTGCCATCGGTGTCTAGACAGGTCTCCGACAACAGTGACATGTCACCAGTGTCTAGACAGGTCGCAGACAACAGAGACATGTCACCAGTGTCTAGACAGGTCTCCGGCAACAGAGACCTTTCACCAGTGTCTAGACAGGTCTCCGGCAACAGAGACCTGTCACCAGTGTCTAGACAGGTCTCCGGCAACAGACATATGTCCCCAGTGTCTAGACAGGTCTCCGGCAATAGCGACCTGCCATCGGTGTCTAGACAGGTCTCCGGCAATAGCGACCTGCCATCGGTGTCTAGACAGGTCTCCGACAACAGAGACATGTCACCAGTGTCTAGACAGGTCTCCGACAACAGAGACCTGTCACCAGTACCTAGACAGGTCTCCGGCAACAGAGACCAGCCACCAGTGTCTAGACAGGTCTCCGGCAACAGAGACCAGCCAACAGTGTCTAGACAGGTCTCCGGCAACAGACATATGTCCTCAGTGTCTAGACAGGTCTCCGGCAATAGCGACCTGCCATCGGTGTCTAGACAGGTCTCCGACAACAGTGACATATCACCAGTGTCTAGACAGGTCGCAGACAACAGAGACATGTCACCAGTGTCTAGACAGGTGTCCGGCAACAGACATATGTCCCTAGTGTCTAGACAGGTCTCCGGCAACAGAGACCTGTCACCAGTGTCTAGACAGGTCTCCGGCAACAAAGACCTGTCACTAGTGTCTAGACAGGTCTCCGGCAACAGAGACCTGTCACCAGTACCTAGACAGGTCTCCGGCAACAGAGACCAGCCAACAGTGTCTAGACAGGTCTCCGGCAACAGACATATGTCCTCAGTGTCTAGACAGGTCTCCGGCAATAGCGACCTGCCATCGGTGTCTAGACAGGTCTCCGACAACAGTGACATGTCACCAGTGTCTAGACAGGTCGCAGACAACAGAGACATGTCACCAGTGTCTAGACAGGTCTCCGGCAATAGATACCTGCCATCGGTGTCTAGACAAGTCTCCAGCAATAGCGATCTGTCACCAGTTTGTGTGTTTCGGAGGAGCGGACGTCTATCGTATTTGTTATCCGCCGTGGTGGTGAGCGCAGTTGCTGTGGAGCTGCGGCGGCGGGTCGCGCGGCGAGCGGTCGCGGCGCGCGCTCGCAGGCGTCATCCGGGCGCTGGCGTGCTGCGTGTGCGCAGCCACCGCCACCAGGGCGCTCTCCTGCGCGCGCTCTCACCTCTACTGCGAACGTAACGTACCGCCTCCATTGCCGTTCACCCTCACCCTCAACCAGCTCACTAACCATCCACGGCTGCCAGCGAGGAGATAGCGATACGCTGCGCTCGAAAGCGTTGAATGGGTCACTATGAGGTCTGATCCAGTAATAGAACAGCAGGTCTGTTCGGGACTGCCGCAGACTGTTGATGATGATGATGATTCTCTCTCGGTTAATTGGAGATCGATTCAATAAACAGACAATAAGAATAGATTAGACGAAATCTATATACTTTAAATATTGTCTATGGTCGGATAAAACTTTTATATATTTTTATTTTACTTCACGACCTGGTTAAGGTCTACATCACCATATCAACACAATTAGCCAACAATCATTCTGCGTAATTTCTTTCCCTTTTTAATTTCCATATGAAATTGGGAACCTTGCGAAGTGCAAGTCTACCATCAACTCATCAGTTCCGAGAGACTTCACTCATTAGTAGGGCATCATCGCAGGGCGAAAGTTCAAGTCCCTTCCGTGTTTAGTACACCCTGGACTTTACCACCAGTCGTGCACACTCAGAGATCATCATCAATTATGTTGCAGCTTGCTGGAGCAGATTGGAGCGCTGCGCTCTCTGCAGGGAGAATCTGCCGCCGAAAGATTCCCCATACGCCAGGAACTTGGTCGCTGAACAGGTCATAAAGCCACCTATAGATCTATCTTTATTACTAAATGGTAATTGCACACAGGACCCAAGGTAACCTCACGTGTTCGTGGCCCAAATCCCCCACCATACGAACCGTTACAAACGACGACTCCTGATATCCCGTGGTACCGGAGGTCGTGCTGAATCTGACGTTAACAATGACGCCGGAACCAGGGCAGCGCAGGGCTGATCGACATGGAGATCTTTGAGGGAGGGCTATGTCCAATGATGATGATGTAGATAATTCCAAGCAAACATAAAAACCGAATTCTTGGTTTCAACCGTTTAACACTTTCTATTATTTTTTTGTGCTAATTAGATATACAAACTTGATCATCATCATCATGGGCCGATAGACGTCCACTGCTGGACATAGGCCTTCCTCAAAGACCGCCACATTGAGTAGTTCATTAAGATGAATTGGGCCTTAGCTTACAGCGCTGGCTCAGTGCGACTTGGTGGGCGGTCAGAGCCTCGTATGTAGTATAGCAGGGTGCACCGTGTGCTGCTGACGTTGACTTGGGCTCCGTAAGGAGTTAGGGGGAACCCCTTACACCTTCAATATTTTTTACTTAATCGACCCATTTTTCAGGTTTTCGAAGCGATAGCAACAGAGTACCAAATAAAAGACACCGTAAGAAGAACGTCGCAGTGCGCCTCGGCCTGCACCTCGCCCGAGGGCTCGCCGAACATATCGCCGACGACCAGCCGGAGGGGACAGTACCAGCTGTCGATGATGAGTAGAAACAAGCGGAGCCCGCAGACCGGCGACAAGTTCGCGTCCGATCCTAACATCCACCGCTCCTTAAACAACGCCAAGCTAAGCACGATACCTACTAAAACTGTAGAACATTTCACATCTGGCAACACTGCGAGCGCCGGTTGCAGCTGTCAGAGTGACAGCAGACTGCATCCGGGCACCGACAGCAATCGGCGGGCGGACGTGCCACAGATACACGTGGAGGATACGGAGAACAACAATTGTACTGTAAACTGCCGCAACATGGTGCAGCACAAGCTGGTGGCGCGGCTGCGGCAGGCGTGCTCGATGGCGGACCTCCAGGGTTCATCCGGCTCCGCATGCTCTCTGTCTAAATCGCTCAACAACGTCAGCTTAGGAAATCAATGGTGCGTTGATCATGTACTCCAAATGTTAATTGTTTTTTAATTCCTCGAATGACGATGTTAAAACAGTCTTCAAACCGGATCACAGTGTTTGTACAACAATGTTATGTTATGTTTAAAGTATTTATACGTTTTCAGTTGCAGCAATGGCGGCCATAGCAATTCGTTGGATAATTTTAAGTCTAATTGCATTACTAATTGCGGTAAGAAATATTATACTGATTATTTTCTCACGTTAATTTTTTCTTTACATATTGTTTGTGTGATTAACTAATATCGGTGTTGCCAGTTAAGATATATTTACATTAATTGTAAATGGCAACACAGATAAGAACTGGGCGGGGTGACTCTATTAAAGCCGCTACAATGTATAAATAATTAATTCTAGAAATATTTCTATTGTTTTATTTAAGGTATAAAAGGTAAAATATATAAAGTAACTGATTTTCCTTAATACATTTTTTTTTTAGACCAACCCGTTTACGTCCTGGCGGCGCCGCAGCCAATATACGTCTTTGCCTGCGACCACGTGAAAAACTGAAAACTCTTTTCCATATCCTTTTAAGTTATTATTTTTTTATATATTAATAATTTATAACTGGAAAATAGTTTTTTATTTATATACTAAGTAAGAAATATACAAAAGATTTACTATAAATATATAACCTTAAACATTTATGTCAAATTAGTTATTCAGCAGTATTACTATCACTACATTTGTAATAATCAATGAGTGTAAACATTCATTTATTGCTTATATTTCATAAATAATTTATATTTATTGATTAGTGTAAGATTTATTAAGTTCATTGATTTTTAAATTTACTCAATTACCTAAAACCTTTGTGCATTTTTAACATTTCTTCCACCAGAATTGATGGTGCAGCGTCTACAGGACATTCGGAACATTCGCGTTTTATTAAAGTTTTAAAATAAAGAAGTTAAAAAAAAAAATACAACACATTTTCCTATACAATAATAAAAATATAAACAATTAAAAATAAAAGAAAATAATGTTGAATGTGCCAATTCCGCAATGTTCTTAGAATATTTTAAATGATATACCAGGTAGAAAGAACGGCGATTCAACGGAATCGATGTTAATGAACATCGATTCTGAAATAATCAATTCAACAATTAATGCATGCAAATCCGTTCTGCAAAATATAATGAAAATTTTATTTTAATCATTGCTTTTGTTTCTCAAAAATTTTTATAATCTTTGAACGGTTTTCAACTTTGACAGTATTTTGTTGCAAAATTACAGATAATTCAATGATTACTTTGACATGGTACAACTTACGAATAAATATTTGCTCGTATCCAGTGTTAAATAAAAAAGGATTTAAATTATAATAAATACATAAAATAATAGATTAAACGGTGATATTTATTTTTATTTCAATTTTTAGCTAATATTTATCCAAAAGAATCGATTTTTTAATCGATTAACTGTGACGCGCACCCCTAGGCGTTATACAACCCGCGGGCCTGCGTCCACAGATACTGTCATGGCGGTGCTTATTGCATAGAAAAATAAGATCATTTGATATCTGATGCCCACAGCGATCAGTTAGTAATCTGTGCCTGTGTTTAAATGTAAAAATGTTCTATTGCTCATTCGTTAGCATACATTATATTATCTGTGAGTGCGGCGACACGTTCCCAACGGAGGACGCGCTGAAGGAGCATCTGGAGAGGGAGCACAACCATAAAATAGAGAAACATGAGGAGTTCAGATGCGACACAGTAAGTTATTCACGTATATATACGTATACGCACTGACGGGTGGCGGTCGGCGGCTCCGCGCCGGGGCCGGGCCGGGCCGGGGCTGGGCCCCGCTGCCGCTGGCCGTGCAGCCCGCTTCCGAACGACGACGACTCCGACTAAATAACAATACGTTACGTGCCGTGCGCCATTAACGGTGTGCGAGGGGAAATTATTCATTTGTTTTTCGGGTACGCGACATTTTTTTTTTATTTACTTCATTACGGTTTTTATTATTGAACGAATTATTAAGTAATTCAAATATAATATGGAAATTGCATCATAATTAATTTTAAATAGATATAATTTGATTAAGGTTACAAGTTGTGTAAATATGACAATTTATTTTTTATGTATTGTTCAGCAGCACTGAACTGAATCTGTGTCCTAACAAAGATATTGCATTTATATGTATGTTATTTTCTGGTTCATTTAGCGGATACACCTTAAAGATTAAGATACTTTTTTTTTAATTCATATCGGCTATCATTAATTTGTATATAAATGGAACTTATGTATTTTAGGCTCTCTTAATATATTTATCACATCTGTATACACTATATATATATATGATGTATTATATATAACACTTTTATATACTCACATGATGCTGCATCCACACTTTAGTTCTCTGGTAGACAGAGAGAATGCCGTTTGACGTTGATTATGCCTGTTTTGTGTGTCAAAGACAAGAAAAACAGGCATAATTTGAAGACGTAGCGTGGGCAGACCCCTCACAAGGTGGACCGACCACCTGGTCAAGGTTGCTGGCAACCATTGGATGCGGGTGGCCCAGGACCGGTCTAAGTGGAAATCTTTGGGGGAGGCCTTTGTCCAGCAGTGGACGTCTTCCGGCTGATTGGATTGGATTGATTGGATTGTGTGTCAAATAAAGTTCCAAAACAAATAAATAACTAAGTATTATTTTGCTAATCGTGTTCAGATGATGATCAATTTATATCTATCCTTCATTGATTTGCCCTAGGTGAATCCTTGCTATAGAGATTCTTATTGCTTACTGAGAGATGTTCTCGTTAAGATTTTATATATACTAAAACTTTTCCAATATTAGGCGATGATTCTATATCATATAGGAGTAATGCCTGTAGATACGAGGTGGTCTATATAAGTAATGAACGCATAGGTCATCTAAATACATACATATATATGGCATTTCCATCCGCATAGAGACTCATCATGATATCACTGGAACCATAAGGCCTTGAGGAATATTCCTTTTGCCGAACATAGGTTGGCTAAGAATGCCTTTTGAAATCATTCCTCGAAGAGAATGTTGGGGGTGTTACAGAGCGCTCAGCAGGCCAGGAACAACTGGGTAGGTCATAAACTTTATTGTATCAAATGTATTTATAGTATTTACATCTTTTTATATTGAGAAGCAGCAAGACACCTGTATATATACAATAAGAAACTGTATATATAGAACCAGTGCATCTGCATTGCAGTGTGACAAGGTGTTCCCCTCGGAGAAGGCGTGTCTCGTGCACCAGCGCGTGCACTCGCTGTCCCGCGTCCGCGACAGGCCGCGCGAGCCCAAGGAGAAGAAGCCCAAAGTGAAGCGCTACTACAACTCTAAGAACATTGTCTGCGAGGTCTGTGGCAAAAGATATGCGGTGAGTGGGTGATTATATCTGATAGAAGAACAACCCTCCACCACCGGAGTCCACCATTACATGCACCAAATTTTTTTATTGTATTCTCTTAAGCCTTTGTGGACCTGGACCTCAAGCCTTAGTATACATTCTTTAATTAGCTCTCTCTCTCCTTTCTCTTCTTTAATGCTGTTGTTATCTTACTGTGTGATAAGTTTACTTACAGCCGATAAACAGTACTGTGCAAACATTACTGTGTTCTGGTTTGAAGGGCGCCGTAGCTAGTGAAATTACTGCGATAATGAGACAGCATCATATGCTTCGAGCCATGCAGATTGTGGTGAAGCGTATAATATCCTAACTAGCGTCACGTTGTGGGCGAGAGTGTCACTCAATATCAGGTGAAGGTCCCAGTAGTTCATGTCGCTTTGTTGAATAGAAAAAAAAAATGACAAGTTATATTGGAAAGAGTAGAAGGTAGATGTGCTCCAGGAAGATCACCTGCCACACGAATGGAACTGCAGTGGGTAGCAGTGTATACAATGCAGTCCAGTCTGCGTACAACTGCACTCAATGGAGATTGTGTGGTCCTGATAATCACCAGTGAGGGTACCACGAACAAGTTGTGGTGAAGTGACAGTGACCTCGTCTTTATATAAAACATTGATATCTTTCAGTCCAACGCAGCTCTACGCTACCACCAGCGGGTCCACACCGGGGAGAGGCCGTACCAATGCAGTGAATGCCCCAAGACGTTCACCATGCCACTGTTCCTCCAGGTACCTTTATTTTTATCTAATGAAGCGACGAGACAAGTTCTTCACCTAATGGGTAAGTGATATACCTGGCCATAGCGATGTATGGCTGGGTTAGGTTGGTATACATTGTGCTCGTCATGAGATGCAACATTTAAGGGGACAGAAATGAAGGTAACAGTTGAACAAACTTGACCCGATGATGCCTGATGGAGGAAAAAAGATGTCTATGTGAAACTGATGACTCACAAAGTTCGTTAATGTTTATTATAGAGATTGTTTAAATTTCAGATCCACATGCGCACCCACACCGGAGAGAGACCCTACGAGTGTCCCCGCTGTCCGAAGGCCTTCAGCAACAAAGCCGCTCTCTTGAGGCATGATCGAGTAAGTTTTCGTATAGCTTTATATCCATCATAGCGCCTATTGCAGCTGAGTAACAGTACTGTTAAAACATTACCGTGATCCGGTTCGAAGAGCCTTGGAGCTAGTGTAATTACTGGGATAAAGAAACAACATCTTACGTCTGAAGGCGACGAGTGCAATGTGGTGCTGTGATGAATGTCTTGCTTATCTGATAGCTTTGTTGAATAAAAATACTTTGTCGTCCAGGTGCACACGGGTATCAAGCCGTACGTGTGCCCACAGTGCGGCAAGACCTTCACGCAGTCCAACTCCATGAAGCTGCACGTTAAGACTGTGCACCTGAAGATGCCGGCTCCTTACAAGAGTAAGAACAGAAGAAACAGGTCCCGAGGTGAGTCTAAATATATGTTGTTATCTGATCTCAAAGAGCACATTGCTCATTGTTGGAGAGAATGGATCTGGTGTATGCATGCCCTGGCTGGGGTGTTCTTCATATCTGGTGGTATTCTGATGCTGCTATGCCTTGGTAAAAAGTTTATACTGGATATTTATCAATTATCTTGATGTTGGACCTAGATCCTTTAAATGGAATAAATTGGTGATAATTTTTGCAAACACGAGACTCAGTCAGCAGCTTCCTCGGTACTACTCTGTGGACAGCAGAGCTCACCCTCAAAATCTGTAAGCTTTGAAGGTCAGATCACCGAATGAATTAAATTTTAATTTATTATCTTTCCAGGCATGAAAGTCGAAGTGCAAGTGGAGCCTGGTATTTACCAGCAGGACTTGATCCAAGTAAAGCCGGAGGTGAAGTCAGAGTTCATGGAGGACTACCAGGAGAGCGAGCTCACGCAAGGGGACGACGATGTGTACGAGGAGGTCGAGGGGCGTCTCTACTCGCAAGACGGCGAGGTGTTTCAAGAGGTGTACGAGGAGGACCTGTACCACGAGGAGATAGTAGAGAACCCGGAGGTGGCACTCTTTGAGATTGAGAAGGCGGAAGTGCTGTACGAAGAAGTGTATGAAGATGTGTAGCGTGGTGTTTGTGCAATGGATTTGTGTCTACTACTGTCTGCGTTGGGGAACTGGGCTCGTGTGTTTGTTATCTGGAGTACGAAGCTTTGTATTGTGGTTGAAGTTTAACTTTGCAATCGGTGCAGAGCGGTTACATCCTTAAGTAGAACCCACGAGAGTAATTCCCAACGGGATCGGATTGAGTGCAAGCTTTGATATTGACCGGGAACGAATTTAATAGATTTTGATGGCCTACGGCTTCATCATGAAGCCATATGCCAGGAGTTAAACTGCTGACTACGGGACAACTGAAACGTGTCCTCATCAACATTTAAATTATAGTTTTTTTTTTCAAACATACACACTATACTTGTAGTGAATATAACTTAAAAGTTAATTTAAACGAAGCTCATCGCGTAGTAGCATTAGTTTTGTACATGGTGTAAAGCGCTGTGACGTCACAGTGCAAGATGGCGACGCGCGAATGGATTTGTTGTTTTTTTTTTTTACACCTATGAAGTATTCTATTATTTCACGCTAAATAATTGATTAAAAACTTCGTACATATTATCTAGTGTTTGTTGTGTAAATATATTAGCTAACTAGTATATATATGCGAGGTGGAATGGAAAGTCATTGATACCGTACATTTTTTTTTTTTTTAATTCGGTACAACCTTCGCATGTGTCCGTATGAGAATTAAATATTAATGACTTCCTTCCCACGCTTTGATATACTAACGATTGTGCTGATAGACTGTAAATGTATATCTTGAAAATTTAATCCCACTAGTGGGGAAGTGAGGCAATCTCTTAAGACGATTCGTGAATCACACCAGGTGATGGTCGTTGGATGGATCTTACAAATGTATTTAGTTTTCTATATGTTGAGATGTTAGTACATATACAACTGCACATGAACTGTTACAGTGGTACCGGTAATGTTGGACAACGCAATGAACTGAACACATCCTCGCCGAGAGTTGGAGTGTACCCTCAACATTTCTGCGGCGAGTAGCCACGCGGTACAGACAAGATGTAAACCAAAATTATATGTTAACATTATAAGCATTTAAATCGTGTCGTTGTTTTTCCTTTAATTTCTGCTGTTTGCGTCAGCGGAGAAGTCAGTTCTGATATCTCCAACAAAAGGGTTATATGTATATATATCTAGAGATTATGCACTCGTATAAGAGAATCGGTTTAGTGGGGATATTGTTTCTTCCGTTAGAGATCACAGAAGAATGGGGGAATATTTGTTCTCCGAAGAGAGTTCCTTAGGAGGAAACGCTCCAGCAACTGATGTACTGGTGGTAGATCTCTATCGCCGGACACTGTAGGCAGGTGCCACGAAGACGTCTATTACAGCCGACAAATAGTATTCTGTGAACATAAGTGTGTTCCGGTTTGAAGGGTGCTGTAATTACTGAAGCAATGACCTCGACATCGTGTATTAGGTGAAGAGCGTAACGTTTTTTTTTTATATTATCACGTCTTTTTCCCAGTGGGGGCACGCAGAGGTGAATAAACACCCACTTTTCGCCAGACGTGGTCAGATTAGGTCCCATGTAGCAGGGGGCGAGCCTGTTACCACTTTATTGGGGCCACCACACGCACACACACAAAGATGATTTCAGTGTGCGGGTTTCCTCGTGATGTTCTCCTTTACCGTTTGTAAAAAGTATATGCTGGTATATTGTGTTCAGCAGACATATCATTTTCAGTTACTGCATTTTGACATAAAACTAAACCATCAGGAAAACTTGCTCGTTATGTGAATGTTTATATATACATATATATAATAAATGAAAGTCAAGGTGTGTTTTGTAATAAACTCATTTATTCTCTACTTACAAGAATCGGTTCCTTGAAACGGAGCGGCGGCTCCCGCGGCCGCACAGTTTTACACAAACAGCGCCGCGTCCGGACTAGAGGCCGCAGTGCGCACACAAACT
Source organism: Troides aeacus (assembly GCA_033220335.2). Taxonomy (NCBI): domain Eukaryota; kingdom Metazoa; phylum Arthropoda; class Insecta; order Lepidoptera; family Papilionidae; genus Troides; species Troides aeacus. Next base: position 6,558,038 of record CM067296.1, read on the forward strand.
CCGCGCCTACATAGAAACGCACACACGACGCGAATGTAAACAAACGATTGCACTAAACAACGAACATCCGTTTTATCAAAATATCAATTGATGTGTTCCAGTTATTGCTCTCGGGTTCCACACTAAAGATTAATATTGCACCTAATTTAACTTGCGCGCACGACAACCAATACGAAATGATGTTGAGAAATATACACGAGGCGCGCAACACGCGTCACTTATACACATTTATCACTAACACGTTTTATTGCTTAATAATAATTAATAAATTCATTTACATGGATGTGTTGCGCTTGTGAAGTGATTTTCTCGCGGGACAATAAAACGGCGCGCTACTGATAGTCCGATAGTGTTGGGGACGTTCGCTAGGGGCGCGCATATTATCGATTCTAAAAATCGTTTCGGCGCTAAATATTAATAAATTAAATCGATTTCACAAATATTTCTAGATAAATATTATATAATTAGTTGTGGTTTTTGTATAAGGCTTACAAACAATGGGCGTGTTACGCGTAATTATTTAAATAGAAAAAATTGTAAAAAAGCGTCCTGTTTATATTTACAGCAGCTGTAGAATCTCAGGCGACGAACGATCGTCAGTGCTACCAACATTAGGCGTTACTTAATTTTTTTCTATTAAAGTAAAAAGTACCTCGTACAAGATTCACTACAACGCAACAGGTCCGACATATGAACATATTTGTATAATAATAAGTGTTTTGGTGTATGAAAAAAAAGTGGTACAGGTTGAAACATTCCATTCTGAAGTTTTACTAACAGTGCCGATTTCCGGTGGGGCAACCTTATTTACTACACAGCTTATTTTTTTTTTAATTTTTAACAAAAAGAGGGAATATACATAACGCACAGATATTTTAAGGTTAATATAAACTCTATCGGGATGGATTGGGTCACCTTGTATGAATAGTACTTATTACTTTCGAGTATAACTTGTAAGTGACATTTAAGTTGTATCAATACAATGACAGGAGATCCGCAAACTACAATATATCGTGTATCGTATAAACTATCCTATATCTTAATCATTTGTTTAATATTACTGGGGCGTAGTTAGAAATGTGATGAGTGAACAAAACATTGATTGGCAGCTACTCAGTAAGGCCATGTACACTTTACATTAATTAAAACTAATATAAAAGGTATATTTCAATTTTGAAAGTTCCTAAATACATCCGGGTTCAGTTTACAAACGTCTCGAAAATATCTACACGTTCATGAAGCTACAGAACCCGTGAAAGCTTTATTTACATTAACTCTATAAGCGCTCACCGAGTAATGTTAACGTACTCTAAAATTGATCATTTAAAAAAACGGTCAGAACGCTGGATATCTATACACAATTTTTTTATAGCAACGAAAAAATAAAAAACAATCCATAGACAATAGAATTTTTTGTGCGTTTTGAACGTTGGCAACATGTTTTAATATATCTATGAACAGCTGTTAAACGAATGTTTTATCTATGAAAAAATAACGTATTTTTATTTTCCGTAAGGGTTGAATAACAAAATTGCTATATGTTAGTGTTATTGTTTTTTTTTTAAATAATTATTTGCAAGTGTTAGAAGAGTAATGAAATAAGATACACGTTTGGTCGCAGTGTTGCCACTCTTATAAATATTATTTAATAAATGCAAGTGTCTGGAATGTTGGAGTAGATTGCAATTAAAGTAATAGATATGTGTATAAAGTAAATTGAGTGATGAGTTATGATATAATATCGTTTCTTTATTAAATTACTATGAGTGGGCGGCGCATCCGGTCGTCCGACGACCGGATGCGCCGGGCGCGAGGATAGCGGGGTTGCACCATACAAAAATGGAAAAAATCTTTAAATGGCTACGCGATTTAGTGTATGGCCGGTCTCCCGGCGCGGACGAGGGTGTATAAGACTAGAGCCAACGGGCCGTTCAGCGTGCAGCGGCCGCACGAGGAGAACATCGGCGTGAGCTCCCCCGCGTGGGCCGGGTGCCCACCGCCGAGCGTGTGGAACTGGAAGATGTCGCTCACCTGGAATTTTTAATTTGATTAATGTAGTAGTTCCTGGTGGAGGAGACATTACATATATATATTCGCGAGAGATCCTTCAACTTCTGTCTATAACGGTGCTGTGTAAATAACTTTAACCATTTCCTTGTGAGAGGAATCTCCTGTTCCCAGTAGTGGGATTCACAATTCCCGACATTTTTTCTTATAATGTGATGGTAACAGATATCCTGAGTAAACTGCATTCCAACAATAACTACGTTCTTGCACTTGACCGTAGCGATGATTAAATATCCTTCATCCTCTTCTTGTGGGAGGAGGAGCTCCTTCCCAGTGGTGGGATTTAGGTTTAATAAATTTCTATTTAGACCGTAATAGTCGACTGGTTTAGTACCAATTGGCGGCACCGGTTCGTTCATTACATACCACTTGAAGTGCACAATCGCGATGTTGGCGTACAGCTTACCACCAGGTGACGGTGTGTGCGTGTGTAAGTGTATGTATAGGTGGTGGTGGTGGTGATGGTGACCTCGTTCCAGCCGTATCTGTTCTTGGCCTGCACGATCGCCTCGTAGACGGCTGCGGGCTGCAGCGCGCGCAGCTCGTGCGTGACGCGGTGCGTCAGCGAGCCCGCCGGCTGCGGCGCGGGGATCACCTCGTCGTGCCAGCGGCCCGGCTGCTGGAACGACTCGTTGAACTGCCGACAGAGGATACACTGCAGCCAATGCAGCCAGGACCCGCAGGCCGCACTTCACTCTTCGATCAGCTCATTTTCCATTAGTGGCTTAAGTCAGTAGACGGATAAAGATAAAGACAATACTTCACTTGTCGGGTTTGGTTCTAAGTGGTCCTTCGATCCGGACCAATGTATTGTAAAGTATAGCAGTATACCAGGAGGCGGGTGAGGAGATTCCGAGCCCAACGTGACGCAACGTCATCATCACCAGCTGGAAGACGTCCACTGCTGAACATAGGCCTTCCCCAAAGATTTCTAGTTGATATGGAGGGGATTTGGTCCATTTCCCACCACGCTGGCCTAATGCAGGTTGATGGGAGCCAGGGCCTCGTTTTGTAGATTACTAGGCTGCACCGCGATCTGGTGAGGTTGGCTTGGGTCCTGTGAGTTCTTGTGCGGAAACCCTCACACCCCAACGCTGCGCTCGTGTAAACGGCGCGGAGGCGAGGGTACACCAGCTCGGTAACGAGATCCATGACACGCGTGGCGGCAGTGTGTGCGGATTGAGGGTTGCGGTGTGGCAGTGTACTCACGGCGAGCTGCCGGTAGAGGAGCCGCAGCTCGTCCAGCGGCGGGTAGCTGTCGATGGTGAAGGCCAGGGTGTAGCCGGTGGGGCGGCGCGAGACCGGCGGCGAGGTGAAGCGCGCGGGCCCGGGCCGCCCGGACACCTCCACGTGCTTCCGCGCGCGGCCCAGGCTGTTGTCTGCCACACAGCTGCACGGCAGACGGTCAACGGTCAATGGTGAACAGTGAACGGTGGTCACCCTCGCACACACACACACACACACACACACAAGCATGCAGGCAGAACAAGTAGCTGGACGGATGTGATAGTGGGACAATTCTCATGTCCAGCGGTGGACGTTTGCGAGTTCTGTATCTGGTGAAGTTCACAAGTCCAATCGAGTCAGTCCATTTGTGCAGTGTGGCCACGTCCAGCGCTGGGCTCGGTGCTGCGGCCGCGCTCACCTGTAGTTGCCGAAGTCCTCCGGCTGCACGTTGGCGATCAGCAGCGTGTGGTTGTTGCCGCGCGCCGACATGGTGACCCGCTCCGACGCGCTCAGCGGGAACGAGTTCTGGTACCACGACACCTGGGGGGAGAGGAAGTGTCACGTCACACGGTGTCGAGTGACGGCGGGGCCGTCGGTGGTGGTGCTCGTATAGCTCGTGTATACTGTTATGATGGTATATATACTATATCAAGACGATGGTTGAAGACGAGAAACTCCATCATGTGTACCTTCGGAATCGAACCCTGGACTTCCGTGTTGCAGCAGCCACTAGTCACTAAATAGTTGGTGATGGTGGTATTTAGTCTGCAGCGAGAGATTTACCATCAGTACTGAGAGTTAGGACAGAAGTGCTGTACCTCAGCTGGTGGATCGGCGAGGACGGTGCACAGCAGCTCAGCTCTGAAACCCTCGCCGGTGTGCACCCACGACCTCTCGACGGTTATTTCCGGTGAATCTGGAAGCGGAAACCATTTTTTTTTTATTCGATTACCTGAAGATGTTCACACCGCACCAAAGAAGTTTAAATGCTGTTACTCCTATGGAGTAGGAAGACTCGTACTCTTCAACGGAAGGTCAGTGATGGCGGAAGCAGTACCTGAACTGACTATTTCTGGTCTAACTGAGTGGACGCGGCAGCAGGGGCTACGAAACCACAAACATCTGTTGACTTGTTATTCCAAGTCCTGGACTCTTGGAAAATTGGTCACGATGATGGGAAGTACCTTTACTGTTACTTCTGGTCTTGATGGATTGGTGCTGACCAAAAGGTCCATTCAACCAGCCGTCTCCATTCTTTAACTGCTGCTGCTTTCTTGGTGAGACCTGGACGGTTCACTTCCTGGTGGACTGGCAGCTATCTTCAAGCTTATTTGTAAGTTTACTCCATCATCATAACTTGGTGACCTCTTCCACTATTGTATAGATTCGAAGTCCTTAATCTGGTGGTAGAGTAGAAGAAAGGCAGCTGGACTGATGATCATCACCAGCAGCAGTATGACCCAGAGGAAACCTCTCCCCATTTAAGAACTGACGGCACTGTTCCCTGAGACAGATGATCTGGCGATGAACAGCTTACTGGTGAGGAGTTATGGAACCAGGTCAGTTGAGACTTGAAGGTTCACGTTTGCCGAACTAATGGAAAGAGAGAGATGCCCATGCTGCCGGTCTTTCTGCCGCCTTGCAGGGCAACGCATTTATATGGCACTGAGTAACCATGTAGCTGATGATCTTCATCACCCAGTGACAGTACTCCTCATTGTGACCTTGGACCAGCTCAACCCCTCCACCACGAGACAGTTAAAGCATCGACCCCCTATTTGATATGCCGGTCACCGCTTGGGATATTTTCACTGCAGTAGTTTTGTTGGAGCGGCTCCCATTTAAAGTTTGGACGTAAACAAATATTGGAGTCGTTTCATTTCAATTTGCTGTCCGGGGGCGGGGGTGTCGGGGTTGTCGCGGGGGTGCGCCGGCAGTTGACCCTCGTAATGGGCCCTTCACACCGGACACCTTTCCCGCGACTCGAATAAATTGCGTTTCACTTCAATTTAGTTGTGCCGGCGCGCGATACATCAGCAGGTGGATTTATACCCCTCTCTTTCATCCCCTCTTGGGACGTACACCCCCGGGGTTTGTGTATATGTCTCAACTTCTAAATAGGTCGTCTATACCATTCCCAATTACTGCGACGTTCACTTGATAATGAGTGACGCAAGTAAAATACCATATACACCGCATCACTATGTGTTAAAGAGATGAAATAATTAATTACATTATAACACAAACATTATTGATAAATGGTCCTTCGGTCCGGATCATACTAATACTCGCATAGTACGTTGCTCCAATTTGAAGGTGGTCAATCATCATCATCAGCCGATAGATCACGTACACTGCTGCATAGATAATGTACACTGCATCATCAAATGTGAAATCTCTTATTCCTTACCTTACTCCATTACCTTTAGTTGGGGCCCTTCGAGCCGGATCGAGGCGATACTCACATAGGACTTGAAGCTGGAACTCCGTGACTATGGGCGGTCCGACCCCGTTGTCCACGGTGCACGCGTACCGGCCGCTGTGCGCGCGCTCCAGCCTGGAGAGCTGCAGCTGCGGCCCGTCCGCGAGCCGCGCGTTCGTCTCGTTCTGGTGCGTGTTGTAGCTGTCCAGCTGGCGGCCGGGTGCGGACAAACGTTGTCGCGATTCAGAGCTCGAGCGTTCGAGAGTGTCGACTCGCGCGGAGCGGTGTTGTACTCTCGAATGTTCGAGAGTGTTCGGCGCGCGGAGCACTCGTTCCGTTTTTTTCGAAACGGTACGAATTAATACATGATTTACTTTTTACCGAGCGTACGGGCACCTTCACTTGATTGTAAGTGATATGCTTGAATATGATATACGTAATACGATATCGCGCGCGTCGCCTTAAGACATGAGATGTTGATTCTCGTTATCCCAATAATTATAGCTATAGCGCCCTTCAAACTGGAACAATGTTATTTTGCGCAGTATTTTTTGTCGGCTGCTATAGGCGCTGCGATGGTACGCATCTATATGGTCTCCGGCTACAGAGAGTAAAAGCTACAGCGTCCTTCAAACCGGATCATCGTGATATTTGCGCTGTAGTGTCTCTCGGCTGTAATAGGCGCTGCGATGGTACGCATCTATATGGTCTCCGGCTACAGAGAGTAAAAGCTACAGCGTCCTTCAAACCGGATCATCGTGATATTTGCGCTGTAGTGTCTCTCGGCTGTAATAGGCGCTGCGATGGTACGCATCTATATGGTCTCCGGCTACAGAGAGTAAAAGCTACAGCGTCCTTCAAACCGGATCATCGTGATATTTGCGCTGTAGTGTCTCTCGGCTGTAATAGGCGCTGCGATGGTACGCATCTATATGGTCTCCGGCTACAGAGAGTAAAAGCTACAGCGTCCTTCAAACCGGATCATCGTGATATTTGCGCTGTAGTGTCTCTCGGCTGTAATAGGCGCTGCGATGGTACGCATCTATATGGTCTCCGGCTACAGAGAGTAAAAGCTACAGCGTCCTTCAAACCGGATCATCGTGATATTTGCGCTGTAGTGTCTCTCGGCTGTAATAGGCGCTGCGATGGTACGCATCTATATGGTCTCCGGCTACAGAGAGTAAAAGCTACAGCGTCCTTCAAACCGGATCATCGTGATATTTGCGCTGTAGTGTCTCTCGGCTGTAATAGGCGCTGCGATGGTACGCATCTATATGGTCTTCGGCTACAGAGAGTAAAAGCTACAGCGCCCTTCAAACCGGATCATCGTGATATTTGCGCTGTAGTGTCTCTCGGCTGTAATAGGCGCTGCGATGGTACGCATCTATATGGTCTTCGGCTACAGAGAGTAAAAGCTACAGCGCCCTTCAAACCGGATCATCGTAATGTTTGAGCGGCACTCCCTGTCGGTTGCAATATGAATAGTGTGGACCTTACCATCTTGTGCCAGGCGACCGCCGGCACCGGGTTGCCGGAGGCGCGGCACTCGAGCACCGCCGCGCCGCCGCGCCGCGCCGCCGCGTGCCGCGACTCGGGCGACGCGCGCACGCTCGGCGGCACGAGCACCTCCACGGTGTGCACCTGGTCGCGGCTCACGCGGTCCGAGATCTGGCACACGTAGTCGCCGGCGTCCTGCGGCGGCCACCGACATCATGTACTGTGTGCACTGTGTGCACTGTGAGCACTGTGTGCACTTACTGCATTATAATTAGTGCAGCGTATCCGCGTCGTGATTATGGCATAATCGTCCCCATAGCTGACGTCACGTTCACTGTGGGCCTGTGCCCCAAACAGTTACTACGTAATTTGGGTGTTTTATCACATCGACCCGGATTATTAAGACCATCTAGATTTAATAATTACTGTCATCCGGCTCGAAGGACTATGAAAAAAAAGCGAGAGTTATACCAGTGTGATACAGTGTACGTGTACTAGCGACAGCTGATGGTGAAATCTGCATGTTTGTCACAGTCAGGTTCAAAGGACCGCATTATGAGCGCAATGTTGTAACAGGCGTATCACTTAAAATCGAGTGATCAAATCATTACATAAAATTAGAAAAAAAAAGTAAATCTTATAGTAGTATTTAGTTTGATTCCGTATATATATTATATATACGAGTGACGAGTCCCAGCAGTGGGAACGTTAAGAGGTTGTCCCACTCTAATGTAAAAGTATGTTGTGCATTAGCAGCACTCTCCGGTGGGTAATGACGCACGAGGCGGTGCCCGTTGTTCGACTTCCGGTTACATCAGTGTCCGTGCACCAGCATTACGCGAGCCCCGCGTGTAGCCTACAGTGGCTACACGCGGTGGCTACACGCGGTGGCTACACGCGGTGGCTACACGCGGTGGCTACGCGTACATCATCAATCACTACGTGATATTAATCTTATTTATCCATTACCGAGGATGCCCGCGCCGCCGACCGCCGGCGCGCTACCAGCGCTCATACATTTGTTATTTATTGCTATTCAATTAATCGACGCGACGCACGGGGCGGTCTGCGGCGATAGCTGCAGCGTCCTTCAAACCGGATCACAGCAATGTCCGCACAGCACTGCGTGCCGGCTGCAACAGGCGCTGCGGCGGTACCTAGACGGTCTGCGGCGACAGAGACACTACCACCAGTGACAGCTGCAGCGTCCTTCAAACCGGATCACGGCAATGTCCGCACAGCACTGCGTGCCGGCTGCAACAGGCGCTGCGGCGGTACCTAGACGGTCTGCGGCGACAGAGACACTACCACCAGTGACAGCTGCAGCGTCCTTCAAACCGGATCACGGCAATGTCCGCACAGCACTGCGTGCCGGCTGCAACAGGCGCTGCAGCGGTACCTAGACGGTCTGCGGCGACAGAGACACTACCACCAGTGACAGCTGCAGCGTCCTTCAAACCGGATCACGGCAATGTCCGCACAGCACTGCGTGCCGGCTGCAACAGGCGCTGCAGCGGTACCTAGACGGTCTGCGGCGACAGAGACACTACCACCAGTGACAGCTGCAGCGTCCTTCAAACCGGATCACGGCAATGTCCGCACAGCACTGCGTGCCGGCTGCAACAGGCGCTGCAGCGGTACCTAGACGGTCTGCGGCGACAGAGACACTACCGCCAGTGACAGCTGCAGCGTCCTTCAAACCGGATCACAGCAATGTCCGCACAGCACTGCGTGCCGGCTGCAACAGGCGCTGCGGCGGTACCTAGACGGTCTGCGGCGACAGAGACACTACCACCAGTGACAGCTGCAGCGTCCTTCAAACCGGATCACAGCAATGTCCGCACAGTACCGCGTGCCGGCTGCAACAGGCGCTGCAGCGGTACCTAGACGGTCTGCGGCGACAGAGACACTACCACCAGTGACAGCTGCAGCGTCCTTCAAACCGGATCACGGCAATGTCCGCACAGCACTGCGTGCCGGCTGCAACAGGCGCTGCGGCGGTACCTAGACGGTCTGCGGCGACAGAGACACTACCACCAGTGACAGCTGCAGCGTCCTTCAAACCGGATCACGGCAATGTCCGCACAGCACTGCGTGCCGGCTGCAACAGGCGCTGCAGCGGTACCTAGACGGTCTGCGGCGACAGAGACACTACCACCAGTGACAGCTGCAGCGTCCTTCAAACCGGATCACGGCAATGTCCGCACAGCACTGCGTGCCGGCTGCAACAGGCGCTGCAGCGGTACCTAGACGGTCTGCGGCGACAGAGACACTACCACCAGTGACAGCTGCAGCGTCCTTCAAACCGGATCACAGCAATGTCCGCACAGTACCGCGTGCCGGCTGCAACAGGCGCTGCAGCGGTACCTAGACGGTCTGCGGCGACAGAGACACTACCACCAGTGACAGCTGCAGCGTCCTTCAAACCGGATCACAGCAATGTCCGCACAGTACCGCGTGCCGGCTGCAACAGGCGCTGAAATGTTGTCCGGCTCGAAGGACGATTAAATCATTGAAGATAACATGCTTCGATGTAAACTGGCGCCGCAGAGTAAACAGCTGATGTGTGATAATCCGATTGTTGGAGTTAAAGGAAACCTTAGGAGTGGGGATTGGGGTTATCCTATAAAGGGGGTGGAAGGGTTCCAGCTGAATAATTCATGGGACCCGAGTCAAGCTCAATAGTTCGCAGTGTATCCGTATTGGGCCAGCGTGGTGGTAAATGGCCCAAATCCCCCCCACATGATCCCCTACCAATGAAGGTCGCGGGAAGCAGCTGGCGTGCAGCGCAGGATCGATCGATGTGGAGATCTTCCGTGGAGGTCTATGTCCAGCAGTGGGCCTCGATCGGCTGATGACGATCCAATGAACGCGAGCACCACTGTTGGGATTAGTAGGATGAGGTCATATGGAAACAGTAGGAGAGTGAGCTGTTCCACTACTGGTGAACATTTAAGGGGGGGTTGTAGCTATTGATGTTATTAGACTACATGTTGAAGGTGATGGTGACCAGGGGTGCGAGGGTCCGAGCCGAGATCACCAGCTCGTGGTGCAGCCAGCTGATCAACAGACGAGGCTCTGGCTCCCACCTTCCCACATTGGGCTAGCGTTGTGGGAAACGACCCAAATCCCCCCATATGAACCCCTACTCAATTGATGTGCAGATCTTTGGAGGAGGTCCATGTCCAGCAGTGGACGTCTACGGACTGATGATGGTTACCATCACCCTGTATATATACTCCACCAACTCACCATCACATACATGACGCCATTTTTTTTTCTAAACAATATAATTCGGCGAGAAGCATCCCCGTTCCGCCTATAAAAAGCTGCCGTCGTCCCGCGAATCAAACATGGCGGACGCGCTACACAAGATGGCGGTCGCGCTACACAAGATGGCCGCCGCCGTTTCGGCGCGAAACGTAATCTAATGACACACGTGTAAGTTAAATAATTTTTTTTCTCATTACAATGAAGCGACGAGACGAGTGATGAGACGTTCACTTGATTTTAAGTGACGCACGCACACAACATGGCGTTATTTAGGACGATATGTACCATATTGCGCTCGTCGTCCGACATTAGGATGTTGAGAATCATTACTCCATTAACTTCACTAGCTACAGCGTCCTTCAAACCGGATCATAGTAATTTTCGCATTCGCAGCGGCTCCGTATTCACAACTGTTTCCAACGCGGCGCCGATAAGAACATACTTAAATTGTTTCTATTAAATTTCGGAACACCCTGTATATGTGACGCGCAGACGCGAGGGACGGCGGGCGCGCCGCACACGACCGCGTCAACGGGGTGGACATTAATAATCCCCAGTAAATTGGGCTCAAATTAATCCTGTGACCCCGCTGAGCGGTACGAGAATCCCAGTGGGATAATAGATTCCCACTTTGCCCAATTATGGACTAATAATAAAAGTACACTAATATATATAAAGCTCTATTAATCTAGATTTGTGTCTTTCTCTTCTACAGTGAAGATTTAACGTGATTTATATAAAGTGGGCAAAAATTCCCAGCAGTGGGAATGTTGTGAAGACAGTTTATATAATCGCAATGTGATAGAGCGGTTGAAAGTTTTGTGGGGGTAGCTGGAAGGGGATTTGTTTGGGACAGTTTTATAATAGGTGTACCCTGCGGCACAGTGGCCGGTGGCCGGCGGCGGGCGGCGCGGGTTCCATTCCCTTGCACTGTGACAAACGGGTACCACTACAATTGGATCTGCTGTTAGCGATCAGCTGTTCTGGAGGAGGAGATTTTTTTATCCAATTAAGCGCTATCACTCGATTGTAAGTGATACGCTCGCCCATAACAACTTCGTGTTAGTTAGTATGATATGCAACATATTCAGACCGTCGCCTGGGACATTAGATGTCGAGTCTCGTTACACTAACCACAGCGCCCTTCAAACCGGATCACGGTAACGTTTACACGGTACCTAGGCAGTCGCTGGCAACAGAGGACACTAGCAGCACTGACATGGGTTCAGATCACGAAATATTTACACAAAATCACATCTGTCACTTATTTATAAGTGAATAGTATCAAGAATGTTCTAGCTACTGATATTTAAACGCGAGGATCAAGAGTCGAACCGGGGACCGCCGGTGAAGCGGGCACCAACCCAGTACAACATGGAGACAGTTGGAGTAGGCAGCTTTTGGCCATTACTTTCGCCACCAACATCCTTGAGCACGGATCTTACTGATGGTAGGTCGCAGGAAAACATTCCTGTGATCCAGATCGAAGGTCCAGAAACTATGTCCTAACGCGACAACCGTCTTGGTTCCAACACGTGTTGCAGTGTGCATCACCGGTACGCCGCGGGCGGGCGTGTCACTCGTAATCAAGTGTTCGCGTCGTCGGCGGGAAGGCAAAGGCGTTTGATAAATCACAATTCCGCCATTACCTGGAGCACGGCGGAGTCCGTTAATCAAAGTTTGAGGTTATAATTGAAGATAAGCATCGGACACCAGCGCCACTTTAATCGGTCACCCCCACCCCCACCCCCACCCCCACTCGCAACGAGAATTTAATTAATACCCCCCCACCATTGAAATAATCACTTTATATTCATTTAAAAGAAAAGAAAAAAACGATGAGATGTCAATCGCCATCAGCCGTTAAAGGTCATCATGGAAGTTAGATCTGTCCGAAAGTCCTTCACACCGGATGGTACTACACAGCCCGGAACACATTTATCCAGAATAATATAAATCAATACCTGTCATTTTTTAGGGATGTTCATTGTCATAAACCGTTAGGGGAGGATTGAATATGGATCTCTCAAAGTCCTTCATGCCGTATGGTTAGGATGTTTACACAAAATCATGTTAATTAATTGACATTGTTTTCAGATGTTCATTGTCATCAGCCCTTAGAGGATTGAACTCTGATCTCCTCGAAAGTCCTTCACACCGGATGTACCTGAGCCGACTACCACCTTTATATTGTATATACGTCGTGATTTTTCTTGAGTTCGGATGTTTACACAGCATCATATTAGTTAACTGGTGTCAACGTTCGCGCACTGCATGGGATCGCAAATTGGCGCTGCGTTGTTAAGACGTCTTTATTGAGGGTAGAAATAGAATCGGTAAGTATTGCACATAATTGCGTTACTGATGTAGGTAGTTGAGAAAAAATTGCGATTATAATTGCCATTAAAAATGTCAAAGTTACCACCATCACCATCACCACCATCACCATGTATTGGTTGTTCATATTTGCTCAAAATAAATTCCGTTGTATATATATACTATCTTCATCAACCCAAACGTGGCCGGATGAGGTTCTCGACTTTCTTTTAAAGTAAGCCCAGCAGTGGGAACAATAGCTGGGATGTGTATCATCACAATACAAACTGGAGACATTCAAATGTAACAACCCAATTACCAGTAATCGTACACCAAACAGCACGCGATGAGATAGCAATACCGCCAACATCAATACATATATATACAGAACCACTAAACAACACCCTAAACGGTAATTGGCGACGGGGAAACCGTAATTGGCACATAAAAAAAAAAAACGAAACCGGCGCTCGTTATTTTTTACGCGCGCCAACACCGAGGTGCGATTCCCGCGCAATTTCTTACCGCCATCTTGTTAGCGGCGCCGCCGTCCATGTTGATTCCGGCGCGCGGCAAGATGGCGGCGGTGTTTACGAGCGCCGCGCCTGAATTATATTGTTAAGAGGAAATTGTCTGAATCCATAAAGCGGTGGCGGATAGAGGGGGAGCTCGTGCGGCGGACGGGTTGTGTACGGGTAGGAGATATACACTACCGCAGAGAGGCAACTTTGAATTGGTAATGTTTTTGTCCGACCATTATAATGTGATCTTCAATAGCTTAGACCGAATTTAATATACAATATAAACAGTATGTAAATATTACAATAATCCGGCTTGAAGGAACTGTATTAAAAATACTGAGAGCAATGATATGACTATGTTGATCCGATCCGCAATTTGGTGTAGTGTATAACCATAGTAATTACATTCTAATCACGCTCGACGAGCAAGCGCAATTTGGTGTAGTGTATAATCATGGTAATTACATTCTAATCACGCTCGACGAGAGAGCGCAATTTGGTGTAGTGTATAACCATAGTAATTACATTCTAATCACGCTCGACGAGCAAGTGCAATTTGGTGTAGTGTATAACCATAGTAATTACATTCTAATCACGCTCGACGAGCAAGTGCAATTTGGTGTAGTGTATAACCATAGTAATTACATTCTAATCACGCTCGACGAGCAAGCGCAATTTGGTGTAGTGTATAATCATGGTAATTACATTCTAATCACGCTCGACGAGAGAGCGCAATTTGGTGTAGTGTATAACCATAGTAATTACATTCTAATCACGCTCGACGAGCAAGTGCAATTTGGTGTAGTGTATAACCATAGTAATTACATTCTAATCACGCTCGACGAGCAAGTGCAATTTGGTGTAGTGTATAACCATAGTAATTACATTCTAATCACGCTCGACGAGCAAGCGCAATTTGGTGTAGTGTATAATCATGGTAAAAACATTCTAATCACGCTCGACGAGAGAGCGCAATTTGGTGTAGTGTATAACCATAGTAATTACATTCTAATCACGCTCGACGAGCAAGTGCAATTTGGTGTAGTGTATAACCATAGTAATTACATTCTAATCACGCTCGACGAGCAAGCGCAATTTGGTGTAGTGTATAATCATGGTAATTACATTCTAATCACGCTCGACGAGAGAGCGCAATTTGGTGTAGTGTATAACCATAGTAATTACATTCTAATCACGCTCGACGAGCAAGCGCAATTTGGTGTAGTGTATATCCATAGTAATTACATTCTAATCACGCTCGACGAGAGAGCGCAATTTGGTGTAGTGTATAACCATAGTAATTACATTCTAATCACGCTCGACGAGCAAGTGCAATTTGGTGTAGTGTATAACCATAGTAATTACATTCTAATCACGCTCGACGAGAGAGCGCAATTTGGTGTAGTGTATAACCATAGTAATTACATTCTAATCACGCTCGACGAGCAAGCGCAATTTGGTGTAGTGTATAACCATAGTAATTACATTCTAATCACGCTCGACGAGAGAGCGCAATTTGGTGTAGTGTATAACCATAGTAATTACATTCTAATCACGCTCGACGAGCAAGTGCAATTTGGTGTAGTGTATAACCATAGTAATTACATTCTAATCACGCTCGACGAGCAAGTGCAATTTGGTGTAGTGTATAACCATAGTAATTACATTCTAATCACGCTCGACGAGAGAGCGCAATTTGGTGTAGTGTATAACCATAGTAATTACATTCTAATCACGCTCGACGAGCAAGTGCAATTTGGTGTAGTGTATAACCATAGTAATTACATTCTAATCACGCTCGACGAGCAAGTGCAATTTGGTGTAGTGTATAACCATAGTAATTACATTCTAATCACACTCGACGAGCAAGCGCAATTTGGTGTAGTGTATAATCATGGTAATTACATTCTAATCACGCTCGACGAGAGAGCGCAATTTGGTGTAGTGTATAACCATAGTAATTACATTCTAATCACGCTCGACGAGCAAGTGCAATTTGGTGTAGTGTATAACCATAGTAATTACATTCTAATCACGCTCGACGAGCAAGCGCAATTTGGTGTAGTGTATAATCATGGTAATTACATTCTAATCACGCTCGACGAGAGAGCGCAATTTGGTGTAGTGTATAACCATAGTAATTACATTCTAATCACGCTCGACGAGCAAGCGCAATTTGGTGTAGTGTATAACCATAGTAATTACATTCTAATCACGCTCGACGAGAGAGCGCAATTTGGTGTAGTGTATAACCATAGTAATTACATTCTAATCACGCTCGACGAGCAAGTGCAATTTGGTGTAGTGTATAACCATAGTAATTACATTCTAATCACGCTCGACGAGCAAGTGCAATTTGGTGTAGTGTATAACCATAGTAATTACATTCTAATCACGCTCGACGAGCAAGTGCAATTTGGTGTAGTGTATAACCATAGTAATTACATTCTAATCACGCTCGACGAGCAAGTGCAATTTGGTGTAGTGTATAACCATAGTAATTACATTCTAATCACGCTCGACGAGAGAGCGCAATTTGGTGTAGTGTATAACCATAGTAATTACATTCTAATCACGCTCGACGAGCAAGCGCAATTTGGTGTAGTGTATAACCATAGTAATTACATTCTAATCACGCTCGACGAGCAAGCGCAATTTGGTGTAGTGTATAACCATAGTAATTACATTCTAATCACGCTCGACGAGAGAGCGCAATTTGGTGTAGTGTATAACCATAGTAATTACATTCTAATCACGCTCGACGAGAGAGCGCAATTTGGTGTAGTGTATAACCATAGTAATTACATTCTAATCACGCTCGACGAGAGAGCGCAATTTGGTGTAGTGTATAATCATGGTAATTACATTCTAATCACGCTCGACGAGCAAGCGCAATTTGGTGTAGTGTATAACCATAGTAATTACATTCTAATCACGCTCGACGAGAGAGCGCAATTTGGTGTAGTGTATAATCATGGTAATTACATTCTAATCACGCTCGACGAGCAAGCGCAATTTGGTGTAGTGTATAACCATAGTAATTACATTCTAATCACGCTCGACGAGCAAGCGCAATTTGGTGTAGTGTATAACCATAGTAATTACATTCTAATCACGCTCGACGAGCAAGCGCAATTTGGTGTAGTGTATAACTATAGTAATTACATTCTAATCACGCTCGACGAGCAAGCGCAATTTGGTGTAGTGTATAACCATAGTAATTACATTCTAATCACGCTCGACGAGAGAGCGCAATTTGGTGTAGTGTATAACCATAGTAATTACGTTCTAATCACGCTCGACGAGCAAGCGCAATTTGGTGTAGTGTATAACCATAGTAATTACATTCTAATCACGCTCGACGAGAGAGCGCAATTTGGTGTAGTGTATAACCATAGTAATTACATTCTAATCACGCTCGACGAGAGAGCGCAATTTGGTGTAGTGTATAACCATAGTAATTACATTCTAATCACGCTCGACGAGCAAGCGCAATTTGGTGTAGTGTCCTCGCAGACAGCTCCAGCGGTTCAGAACAGAAATGTAAGATTTATACAGTACACTCTGTACAAAAATGGCCGCAATGTATTATTTAGATTCCCCGCCGCCGCAGCGCACGCGCATGGAGTTTGTCGCCGTGTTACTGCGCAGCGCCTGCAGGAAGTCCTGCACTGCATCAGCCCGCGCGGACCTAGCCGTCGGTTCCGGTTCCGCAGAATCGATGAATGTGTTTACACAACATCGATTTGTTGACTCGCTTCCGCTCAATATCGATTCCGCTCAAACTGTTCGCCGAGCATTCAAATTTAGAATTACGATGTTTTTCATATAACGAGTCGGTATTCACACATGATGTTGAGCGAGTGTCATAATCCCTGTAGCTAGTGAAACTATAGATAATGGTCCTTCGAACCGGATCACGATTTGCACTATATTGTTTCAGCTAAGGTGGTAACCAGGTCTCTGTTTTCACCTACCTACGACTACCACCTCATTCTACCACCAGTAATGTTAGAAGCAATCGGTCCTTCGAACCGGATCACAGCGGTATTTACACAGTAGTTCATAGCAGCAGATACACATTAGCGCCCTCACCTGCGGCCCGACGTCCGTGATCTGCAGGTTGTAGCCGTCCACCAGGCGGAACCGCTCGTCCCTGGTCACCATGAGGCTCGCCGCGGTCAGCACGGCCGGGCCCCTCCGCCACAGCAGCACCAGGGAACCTGACGGCCACCGCACTAGTTGGGCAACCTGGCGGCAGCTTGCACTGCCGACCATGGCGTAGCAAGTGCTCTGGGGAAGGACGGGGACACGAGCGGTACGACGGTAATGATAGTTGGGAGATCCATGTCCAGCAGTGGGCGTGGGCGCTATATCGTGTTTTCTCCCTTAAGCGTGTTATCTGGTCAAGGTTTGAACTATTGGACACAGCAGGACAGTATTAATACGAATGGACTTTGTGAGACAACTATGTCCAGCAGTGGGCGTGGGAGTCGCATCATGTCCTCCGTCTTGAGACATGTAATCAAGTAGAGGTGTGGGAAAGCTATTAAACACGGACAGTATAGGACCGATCGGAGTGGATAGCTTTGCGCGACACTTAAGTCCAGCATTGGGAGTGGGCATGGAAAGATGAATGATACATAGTCTTTTCATCGCACGTCATCACAGCCTGGACCTGGACGGCGGTGGCAACTCACCCAAGTTCTGCACCTGGCACGGCAGCAGTAGCGTGTCTCCAACCACCGTCCTGAACGAGTGCCCACGCGACAGGAACCTCGGCCCGTCATCTGCAACAGAACTGGAGTTCAGCTCGAAGGTCCACGTCATCGACGCAGCCGGTGGGAGTCCAAGCTGTCTCTCGGCGGGAGTATACTCTAGTGTGCAGCTCCTGACTGGGGAGAAGCTCTACATACTCTTGTTCAATAGGAGAGCTGCTGATATCCAGGAGAACTCCTGGAGACTCCATCCTTCGAAGTCCATCAGCTCATATCCAAGATATGCGTACTAAAGGAACATATATACACAAAAAAAAGTCCATTTGGAGTTTACCACTTAATTTCACCCACAGTGAGGGCGGTGGTGTGAGGGTGTGAGGGTGGGGGTGGCGATATTTACGACCCACCCCTTTTATAATTACCATCGAAAGCGAATCCCGGCGAATAATCGGAACGTTTGCGAAAATAGATTTTTTTTTTTCCTAAGTACCTTAACATATCAGACTACTCCAGCTCCTGAGCGAGGAGATCAGCGGCAGTGTCCTTACTGCGCACCAGTTATATAGGGATGGGTGCAATGTGACCACGGATGCGAGCCGGGCACACGCCGCGCGGCGCACACGTAGCACATTTAAACGAGTAAACAGTATACGGAAATAAAACGGATGCGGAAGTAAAGCTTCCACCCCCCCCCCCCATCAAATCCAGTTGAGGAACTCAAATTGTCCCCGACAAATATGTCAACCCTCATCCCGGGGCGAGGAGGGCACGAGGGCGAGGAGGTGAGGGTTTCACACGAGCCCAATATGCCAGCGATTGAGCTAATATGCAGTAACGCGATCAGTTCTTTGTGTCGCTCCGGCGAGCGCCTGTGGCTCAGTGGTTAATGTCCCAGTACTGTTAGGTCGCAGGTTCGAATCTAACCATAAACTAGATCTAAGTTTTTTTTTAATAAAACTTTCAAAACAATTATATACTACTACTATCTCCGTCTGCATCTGTTTTCAAATTGTATTGTGTAAAAATGTGTGTCCGGTTTGAAGGACTTGCAAAAAAATCACTGATGCAGTTTTAACAATGTGACTCGGTACATATCAACCGTACCACGTTTGTTAATATGATGTAAGCTTTATACAGAGCTGGTCTCCAGGCGTGGCAACCCTGAGCTGGAAACGCATTCGACTGGTGCTGGTGAAGGTTATGTGAAGGTCGGTGTATGAGAGTGCCGTCCATCGGCGGACGTGAATGAAGTATGCGTTGCCAGATCTAGGGCTGCAGCCCGTCGCCCGCAGGTCATGCAACCCCTGGAAGCTGTTCAGCGGCCGGATAAGCGTCCCGACGGAGGCCCGTTCGAGCGGAGGCCGTTATCCGTCCGTAGCGGCTCTTTGAAAAGTTGGCGGGGGCATTGTTCGGGGATTTATGGGGGAAGTTCGGTGAAAGAATTGCGAGATTTATTCACTGGAGCCGGATCGGTGAGCTGGTGCTGATCGCGCGAGGAGTTGGAGAACTTTGTGCTAAAGTTTAAAATAAGTTGGGCGTTTCATTTAAGTTTCAGTGAGCCGATAAGATCACCTCTTTATGCGCCGGTGGAGTGTAGCCGCGTGCTACGGCGGCGTAGCACCGCTACGTAGAGCTCCTCCAGCCGTAGCCCTCGCGTCTACCTTCACCCATCACTCTCGTCTTCATCATCGCCATCGCGCAGCAGATATAAACAACAACTCTTTCATAGGGAATCAACATATAAAAAATCCTTTTGATTACCATTTTCTTTTCTCTCTATCTCTTTGCCTTATACTCTTGCTCGATCATTCCTTTGATTCTTTCTCCCTCTCTCTCTACAGATATAATTGTTTACTTGTCTCTCTCTCTAAATATTTCCCTCTGTGTTACTCTCCCGCTCTCTCTTTTTAAGCTGTATATTCGATATAGTGGTGAGGACAGCTTTCTTTATTCCCCACTACCGCTTCCCTCGGTCAACGCACAACCTTCAGCTCTTTCGCACTCCTTCGCATCCCTGGACTCTTCATCGTTACATTCAGTCCAGGACCTGTCTCTACCTGGTCTGACAACACCGACTTACACCATCACCGCTGAAGATGACGAGGACACACAACAAGCCGCAGCTGAAACGGGAGCTGTGAACCTGAAGACCGGAAGGTGTCGGCTCCGCTTCCTCGAGACAGAGAACTGATTTCAACAGATTTTTCACTTTCCCACAAGTTGTTTTTCTCATCATATTCATCATCAGCTGATTGACGCCCACTGCTGGGCATAGACTTAACTCAAAGATCTCACTCTTCATTCACACCGATCGATCCAGCGCTGCCCGCATCCAGCGTTTTCTCATGTACGAATATAATTGACTGCTGGTGACGTTCCCCGAAGACCATCCTAGGTCATGGTCACCAGCAGCCTATGACCATCAGACCGTCCTTTGAAGACAGTTTTCACCAGCTCGTATATGTTTAATTAAACCTCAGGAGAGGCACCGTAAGAACGAGCTGACGGTGGTCTTCATTTACCAGAGCATCACTAAAAACCAATCAAGATATCGCTGTCCCTCTCCAGCCGTCGTTGCTGTGATCCGGCTCGAAGGATCAGTAGCCAATATTGAAATAACTAGAACAGTGTGTCATCATCGTAACGTCTTCGGTTGTTATATTAGTTCAGCACCAGCTCGGCGGTCGGTGAAGCACCGTTCCAGCTCGGAACTGCTGCGCGGTTACAACCAGGGTCGTGTGGTGATGCAATCAGCGCTAGATTCGTGTTCAGTTTGAACTCTGGACGGCCATCAGCCCTCTTCCCCCGGGGCCTCCGTCTGCGGATTACCAGCAATTAGAACTTGTCATTGGGTTTTAATTGAAAGGGTTAAATCGTCCGCTAATCGAATGGGGGTGGACGGGGGCGGGCGGAGAGCGGAGGGAGGTAGGGGTTAGTAAGGGGAGAGGGAAAATGTTTCATTTACATCTCATTATATTCAACTGCCTTTGTAGCTCAGCGGTTAACAGCAGCTAAGACGGAGGTGTTCAGTTCCAATCCCGGGTCCAGATTCTCTATTGTAGGGTTCGTTGAACTCGTCCGACCTGTTACTATCCTCAAGTTGAAATTCTTGCTAGTCATGTTGATCACGTTAAAATCTCATTGTCACTTAATATCACGTGAAGTGTAGATCTCTAGGTTGGAAGATGTAGTGTCAAGTGATGTCAGCACCAAGCTACTGATGACGATGTAGAAACGACCTGATAAGCTAGTGTGAAGATTGATCGTCGCGTACATATAGGGGAAATAGCTACAAAGAGAGAAAGGTATATATTAATATAGCGCGAGAAAGAGAGAGATATATACAGAGATTATAATTTTTCATATCATAACTCCTTATAAAAATGTATCCGAAGCGTGCTACGACGTCGTAGCTCGTGCTACACCGTG
Organism: Troides aeacus; assembly: GCA_033220335.2. Lineage (NCBI taxonomy): Eukaryota > Metazoa > Arthropoda > Insecta > Lepidoptera > Papilionidae > Troides > Troides aeacus. The sequence continues at coordinate 6,579,508 of CM067296.1, forward strand.
ACAAACATGCTGTGTAGAGGTTCGTAGCGAACTACGAAGCGATGTGTGCTGGCTCGTAGCACAGCTATATACATGCTACGAGCAACAGAGATTTTTTTAAAAAATTCTAAAGAAGTCTGTAGAAAGCATAGTAATTTATGATCATCATAGGCCTACACCAAAGAACTCCAATCAAGGCTGTCGTTTGAAGAGGTTCACAGGGGATTTGGGCCATTTTCCTCTACGCACACCCCCACTAAGTAAATGACTTAAAATAATCCCTAGGAGACACTGCATCCAAACAGCGCATAAACGACGTCCATCGGTTGAAATGACGATGACGGTGTCCCTATGCGGGTCCGTGGGAGCTAGACCCTCGTTTATTGATTAGCAGCACCACGAGCTGATGAGGTTGGATTGGATCTCGTGAGTTGTTGAGCAGAACCCCTTACACCTTTGTGTGGCAACTTATAGCATATGTAGCTTTTAACTTATCTACGAAACATGCTACGAGGTGTAGAAGGTTTCTTATAATCGTCTACGCTTCACAGGTTCGTAGCGAGCTACGTAGTGAGCTGTGTGTGCTAGCTTGTAGCTCGTCTACGAAATATGTTACGAACAGATAAAGCCGTAGACAGTACTGAACAAGTATTCAGTAGTTTTGTAGCTATATGTCCAGCTGTGTGCTAGTTCGTAGCGCGTCTACGAAATATGTTACGAACAGATAAAGCCGTAGACAGTACTGAACAAGTATTCAGTAGTTTTGTAGCTATACGTCTATCTGTGTGCTAGTTCGTAGCGCGTCTACGAAAAATTTTGTAAGACAGTGGTTCGGAAACTTTTGCAACAACCGCTAAAGTGCATCTAACTTTCTTTAAAATGGTGCTTTAAGTGGAGGTACAACTTTGAAGGTTTTAAGATCCATTGTGGTTGAACTCTTACCATCAGACCTGCGGTAAATAATTGAATTAGACAGCAGCGTGAGGACGCTCAGTCGGCTGATGGTAATGATGACGAGTGTTCTCATGCAGGAAATTCAGCTTCGTGTACTGATTCAGATTTCAGGTTCCATCCATCCATCCACCCAATCAGCCGGAAGACGTCCACTGCTGGACAAAGGCCTCCCCTAAAGATTTCCACCCAGACCGGTCCTGAGCCACCCGCATCCAATGGTTGCCAGCGACCTTGACCAGGTCGTCGGACCACCTTGTGGGGGGTCTGCCCACGCTACGTCTTCCGGATTTCAGGATTTCAGGTTCAGAATATAGTTATGACCAGCGATGGACTTCAAAATGCTGCGAAGATGATGAGGATGTTTTAAAGCTCCTATAAATGAATCCAGACATTCGAGCTTTGTGATAGAACACTAGACGGAGTGAAGATTCTTATAATACCCTCCACGACCACCATACGGTCGCTGTGTTCACGCGTTTAGCGACGAGACGAGCCAGAGTGTCACTGGATTGTAAGTGACACGCTCACCTATAACAACACCGCATTGCGCTCGTCGAGAGATAAGATGTTGAGCCTCATTACCGGCAGTGATTACACTAGCTGCAGCGCCCTTCAAACCGGATAACAGTAATGTTTGTCGGCGGTAATAGGAGTGATACGTGTGTGAACGTAGCAGCAACCTAACTACATTACTGGTATATAACCGTGGTCAGTATAAGTTTCAAGTTTCAAGTCTAAATTTAGATAAAATGTTATTTAGCTCCATTTATACTCTGTGGACGAAATAAAGTCTGTTGTGTGAAGTTGTGAATTTAAAAAAAAAAACCTTTTTATCTATACACAGTCGAAGCGGATGAGAGCTCTACGCGAAGGTTCCGCAAATACTTCCGGTAATAGCTGCGACGCTGTGACGGCCCGTCGCTCTGCTCCTCCGGCCGCCCCTCTAAAATATATCCTCGAACAGAATCCGACCCTGGAAAATAACGAGCCTTTCATAACAAGGACTCGGTCGCCAGGAAATTCGCGATTGGCCCTTCACGGAGGCTCGCATTAAATTCCATTGGCATTTACCTCTAATGACGAAATTATGAAATTTCTTCGTCTGGATATGTCATGTATAAAATAATTATCCCATTAAATGTTCCCACTAGTGGGACTGTAGCTTTGTCGCGAGGCGAAAGTATCAAAGTAATTTTATCTATATATAAAATATTTTATAAATCAGCCAATAGTTGAAATGAGTCATCACTTCCTGTCAGCCATCTTGTTTTTAAACACTTTCAATAAATCGTCTATCCATTAAACCTCCCTGGTGATCTACTTCAATCTTCGAAGAACAGCAGAAGACTCTTCGATGCTCTCATATTCTGTCTGGATGCATAGAACTGTCCCCGGCATCTCCGTCACTGCTGATGATCAGATGTACCCTATCCAGTCATCATCCACTGCGGTGTCATTGTGAGGGTAATGAGGACCACTTTAACCAGCGACAAATCTAAAGGTCTCGTGCGCCATTACTCTCAGAATCGTTGCGAGGGTGGTAAGAGCCCCTATCCAGAAAACCAACGACCTTAGAGATCCTGTTAAGCTAGAATACCAAGCAGACGGTCTCGTCTCCGGCCAGGACATTTCGTTCCTCGATCAGCTCAGCAGCTCCTTTTGTGCGATGAAGGTTTCCCAAAGAAGTATTACGCAAAAATTCATGGACCTAACCCTTTGTTTTCGGGCGGTTAATCTTCGAATAGATACCCTGTCTTCTGGAGGAAGTCAGAGTCATGTGGAGATATTTACCCAATAAAACCTCCTCCGTGGTCACCTTCGGCGTTTCTAGACGTGAAAGCATCTCCGTCCGGAACAGAACCGCGGCCTCGCTAATGCTAAGCTGGGATAGCCCGTGCTGAGGTCTGTTCTGTGCAGGCACTACCAGCTTTGCAAGACCTCCTCAAGGTCATTTAGAAGACGATAAAAACGACGACAAAACGCCCCAACGCCCCAACGCCCCAACCTAACCTAACCTAACCTAACCGTTGCTCCTTACGCGCGTCCAATGAAAATCATTGTCAGATGTCATTGTAAAATGTTCCCGCGCATTGGAAGGCAACAATGGCGGCGCGCGGCTGTCGGCCGGCGCACCGGAAGCAGTAAACATGTCCGCGCGGCCGGAAGCGGTGGGAACGAGCGGCGCCCGCTTCCGGCCGCGCTGCTTTAAGATTACGGCCGAGCGTTAATTGCGCGTTATTTTGTTTTCTTTGAAATCCGACAATAAATTGTTTGGTTAATTGGTTACAACCTCCCATCCCCACCACCGCCGCCACCGCCGCCCGCCCGCAACCCTCCCGTCCGTCATCCGTTTCCGGGTTTCGCTGCGTGTACAGGTTGTATCCCTTTGGGGGGAGGGAGCGAGCTTTGGGAAACAAGGCGGTGTATTTGTAAATGGATTGAAAGCGGAACAAAAGCATTCATTGTTTTTATTTATTTATCTATTTTAGTTCGTAGATATTTTTTTCATGACTATTTAATCATAAAGCAAACATTGACGTGATCCGGATCGAAGGACTTTATAGTTAGTAATTACTGTAGTAACAAAAAGTAACATCCTATGTGTCAACAGTTCGACACCTTTATAGTAGTAAGTCTCTCTTGGTGACCAAGGTATTGGTATCAAACACCAAACAATTAATAAAATCACTGGAGAAATGAAATTTTGTATATCCAGGCGGTGAGCACTATGCGGTGCAGTGTATATAGTCTTAACTATGAAGTTTGACTAGACGCGCCTCCGGAATCGAACCCGCCGACTCGACGGGCGGCGCACCCCTGCGCTGCGGGGGGTGAACGATATGAAATATTTCCGTTTCCTTCCCCTTTAATGGGAAACGTCAAAACTTTAGAGGTTCGAATTAAACTTCAATAATCAGCAATAAACATTCGGATTTAGGGGTCCGTTTCCGAAAGCGCCTGCGGGGCGACCCCCAGCGACCCCCGCGACCCGCACCACTTGCGGGACCCGCGGGCAACCCGCCGGGGGTCCGGCGGGCCGCGCGCCCTTTGAATTGCGCAACCAATTTACATCCATGTTTATGTTGCGGTTAAGTTTGATTGGTCTCGGTGGAGGATGAAGCTGGTGGTGAAGGTAGCCGGTGGTGACGGGGGAGGTGGAAGGGATATAGCTTCAATGTAGCTGTAACAATTGTATAGCTACAAAGCTAAGATTCTTTAAAAGTAGTAGATCAAGTTACTCCGGAGCCAGTTCCATGGAGGTGCTGCTCTAGTGTTACGAAGTAACTGCGGAGCCAGTTCCATGGAGGTGCTGCTCTAGTGTTATGGGAGTAACTGCGGAACGAGTTCCATGGAAGTGCTGCTCTAGTGTTGTGGGAGTAACTGCGGAGCCAGTTCCATGGAGGTGCTGCTCTAGTGTTACGAAGTAACTGCGGAGCCAGTTCCATGGAGGTGCTGCTCTAGTGTTACGAAGTAACTGCGGAGCCAGTTCCATGGAGGTGCTGCTCTAGTGTTATGGGAGTAACTGCGGAACGAGTTCCATGGAGGTGCTGCTCTAGTGTTACGAAGTAACTGCGGAGCCAGTTCCATGGAGGTGCTGCTCTAGTGTTACGAAGTAACTGCGGAGCCAGTTCCATGGAGGTGCTGCTCTAGTGTTATGGGAGTAACTGCGGAACGAGTTCCATGGAGGTGCTGCTCTAGTGTTACGAAGTAACTGCGGAGCCAGTTCCAAGGAGGTGCTGCTCTAGTGTTATGGGAGTAACTGCGGAACGAGTTCCATGGAAGTGCTGCTCTAGTGTTGTGGGAGTAACTGCGGAGCCAGTTCCATGGAGGTGCTGCTCTAGTGTTACGAAGTAACTGCGGAGCCAGTTCCATGGAGGTGCTGCTCTAGTGTTACGAAGTAACTGCGGAGCCAGTTCCATGGAGGTGCTGCTCTAGTGTTATGGGAGTAACTGCGGAACGAGTTCCATGGAGGTGCTGCTCTAGTGTTACGAAGTAACTGCGGAGCCAGTTCCAAGGAGGTGCTGCTCTAGTGTTATGGGAGTAACTGCGGAACGAGTTCCATGGAAGTGCTGCTCTAGTGTTGTGGGAGTAACTGCGGAGCCAGTTCCATGGAGGTGCTGCTCTAGTGTTATGGGAGTAACTGCGGAACGAGTTCCATGGAAGTGCTGCTCTAGTGTTGTGGGAGTAACTGCGGAGCCAGTTCCATGGAGGTGCTGCTCTAGTGTTATGGGAGTAACTGCGGAACGAGTTCCATGGAGGTGCTGCTCTAGTGTTATGGGAGTAACTGCGGAACGAGTTCCATGGAGGTGCTGCTCTAGTGTTATGGGAGTAACTGCGGAACGAGTTCCATGGAAGTGCTGCTCTAATGTTATGGGAGTAACTGCGGAACGAGTTCCATGGAGGTGCTGCTCTAATGTTATGGGAGTAACTGCGGAACGAGTTCCATGGAAGTGCTGCTCTAATGTTATAGAATCAATGGAGTCATCTGATGGTACAAAATTAGAACAACGAACGCATTCCCCGACTGGCTTCATCTTCTCTTTGTGATGTCTCCCCCGTACTAATAGAACGCGCCGTGTGATGATTGAGGATACGAAGGTGGCCATCCAGGTGGCGTTGGCCGAGATTCGAACCCCGCACCCACTCCCCGTTACCCGTTGAAGTCGCACCCAAACTCACCCCCGCACATATATTGCACACTAAACAACAGAGATATAAACTACGGCGGCCCCGGCGGGACCGGAAGCGGCGACGCGGCGCGCTTACGCCAACATCCGGCCGCCATTACGCCGCCATTACGGGCCGCGCATTATTTCATTTTTATTTCCGCCCCCGCTCACCTTAAACGCTTCGTGTTCTGGAAACTTCGATTTACTGAATTGATTTTACTGCTCCCGCGATTTACTGCTAGTAGCTCTCTGCTGGTGACCGTCCAGGTGTTGTAGTCATAACCGCGGTCCGGCTCGAAGGACCATCAAGCTAGTGAAATTACTGAGGTAACATCTTAAGTCAACGCGATGAATTCTTTATGTTGCGGTGTAAACATCACAACTAGCGCCAGAATAATAACTATACGACCGTTCATTACCACAATCCGGCTCGAAGGATCATGTGGTTAGTGGAAATACTGGGGTTACATTCTAATTATAGAGTACTGACGTATCGCTCAGTATAAAGGAGCTGGTCTCTAATCGTTGTTTGTAAACGAAACATGTCCCGATGAAAGTATCCCATGAATTCTTCTCACCAGCTCAGGGTCGATGGAATCGAACCTGACACCCCGCCCCTCCTCCTACGGCACGCGGTTACCAGTGAGCTAGTAATGTAGTAAACTTACTGCGGTTGTTCTGCGCGCGCGCGGCGGCGAGGAGCGCTGCGAGCTGCAGCCAGCGCCACCACATGGTACCTCAGCTGCTGGCCGCCGCGGTCCACCACATCTGCTGACAGGGTACGGGCGATCAGCACTCGGAAGGGGGTAAATTAAGGGTCGCATGAAATATATACAGCAGGCCGTTCCTCTGATGGAACTGGTAAGATACAAATTATAGTCAAAATGCAACATTTTTGTAGTAATCTTTTAGTCGACTAACTTCAACGTTTAAGTCGACTTATTTCAACAATTTAGTTGTTCCGTTTTAGTGGACTAGTGTAACGTTTTATTAGTTTTACTGCAATGTTTTAGTCGTTCCCTTTTAGTCGACTTTTACGACTGCAATTAGCAATGCATGCAATGAAAAAGATGGCGAAGTAGCTTCCGGCGCTCAGAAGTTTTTAAGTTAAACTTAAGCCATGAATCAATGTAGAACTAAGCAACGCGGAGCTAACTTAAGTGCTATCGTTTAAAACAGCGTCAAGCTGCAGCTGCGGCCCTGCCAGCGACACCATGGATTCTAGATTATATCTATAAGCATCTAAATCTAGGTACCATGAAGTCTGGATCCTTGATGGCCAACGGTCTGAATTACTAAGTACAACCGCCATCCAGTGATTACTGCTAACCGAGTACAACCGCCATCCAGTGATTACTGCTAACCGAGTACAACCGCCATCCAGTGATTACTGCTAACCGAGTACAACCGCCATCCAGTGATTACTGCTAACCGAGTACAACCGCCATCCAGTGATTACTGCTAACCGAGTACAACCGCCATCCAGTGATTACTGCTAACCGAGTACAACCGCCATCCAGTGATTACTGCTAACCGAGTACAACCGCCATCCAGTGATTACTGCTAACCGAGTACAACCGCCATCCAGTGATTACTGCTAACCGAGTACAACCGCCATCCAGTGATTACTGCTAACCGAGTACAACCGCCATCCAGTGATTACTGCTAACCGAGTACAACCGCCATCCAGTGATTACTGCTAACCGAGTACAACCGCCATCCAGTGATTACTGCTAACCGAGTACAACCGCCATCCAGTGATTACTGCTAACCGAGTACAACCGCCATCCAGTGATTACTGCTAACCGAGTACAACCGCCATCCAGTGATTACTGCTAACCGAGTACAACCGCCATCCAGTGATTACTGCTAACCGAGTACAACCGCCATCCAGTGATTACTGCTAACCGAGTACAACCGCCATCCAGTGATTACTGCTAACCGAGTATAACCGCCATCCAGTGATTACTGCTAACCGAGTATAACCGCCATCCAGTGATTACTGCTAACCGAGTACAACCGCCATCCAGTGATTACTGCTAACCGAGTATAACCGCCATCCAGTGATTACTGCTAACCGAGTATAACCGCCATCCAGTGATTACTGCTAACCGAGTACAACCGCCATCCAGTGATTACTGCTAACCGAGTATAACCGCCATCCAGTGATTACTGCTAACCGAGTATAACCGCCATCCAGTGATTACTGCTAACCGAGTACAACCGCCATCCAGTGATTACTGCTAACCGAGTATAACCGCCATCCAGTGATTACTGCTAACCGAGTACAACCGCCATCCAGTGATTACTGCTAACCGAGTACAACCGCTATCCAGTGATTACTGCTAACCGAGTATAACCGCCATCCAGTGATTACTGCTAACCGAGTACAACCGCTATCCAGTGATTACTGCTAACCGAGTACAACCGCTATCCAGTGATTACTGCTAACCGAGTATAACCGCCATCCAGTGATTACTGCTAACCGAGTATAACCGCCATCCAGTGATTACTGCTAACCGAGTACAACCGCCATCCAGTGATTACTGCTAACCGAGTACAACCGCTATCCAGTGATTACTGCTAACCGAGTATAACCGCCATCCAGTGATTACTGCTAACCGAGTACAACCGCTATCCAGTGATTACTGCTAACCGAGTACAACCGCTATCCAGTGATTACTGCTAACCGAGTATAACCGCCATCCAGTGATTACTGCTAACCGAGTATAACCGCCATCCAGTGATTACTGCTAACCGAGTATAACCGCCATCCAGTGATTACTGCTAACCGAGTACAACCGCCATCCAGTGATTACTGCTAACCGAGTACAACCGCTATCCAGTGATTACTGCTAACCGAGTATAACCGCCATCCAGTGATTACTGCTAACCGAGTATAACCGCCATCCAGTGATTACTGCTAACCGAGTACAACCGCCATCCAGTGATTACTGCTAACCGAGTACAACCGCTATCCAGTGATTACTGCTAACCGAGTATAACCGCCATCCAGTGATTACTGCTAACCGAGTACAACCGCCATCCAGTGATTACTGCTAACCGAGTACAACCGCCATCCAGTGATTACTGCTAACCGAGTATAACCGCCATCCAGTGATTACTGCTAACCGAGTACAACCGCCATCCAGTGATTACTGCTAACCGAGTACAACCGCCATCCAGTGATTACTGCTAACCGAGTACAACCGCCATCCAGTGATTACTGCTAACCGAGTATAACCGCCATCCAGTGATTACTGCTAACCGAGTACAACCGCTATCCAGTGATTACTGCTAACCGAGTACAACCGCTATCCAGTGATTACTGCTAACCGAGTACAACCGCTATCCAGTGATTACTGCTAACCGAGTATAACCGCCATCCAGTGATTACTGCTAACCGAGTATAACCGCTATCCAGTGATTACTGCTAACCGAGTATAACCGCTATCCAGTGATTACTGCTATTTGATCAATCGCATCGCAATCAATGCGTTAACTAATCCAGCGATCACCAATGCCGCGGCCGGATGCGAATTGCATCGTTCAGTTTCAATTAAGCGGATATCCGGTTCGATTCGGCAGGCACCGCACCGGCGTTTCATGACAAAATTTAAATTAATGCACGCGTTTGATATGTGCGGAACCGTAATGAATCTATTTATTCAAGCGGCGGAGTGACTACGGAACTCCATACTACTGGGGATACATTTTTAATCTATATCATATTCATAGTATACGTTCGTCACTCTTTAATACGTGAACCGCTGCACCGATTGTGATGAATTTTAGTGTAGTGATGGACGTAACCATGGCGACGGTGTTAGGCTACTTTTTATCGATTGCACTTAATAGTGGTGGGGTGCGGGAAGGGTTGAAGTTGGTACGATTTTTTTTTATACGTTCGATTTGTTCTTTACTGTGTCATTGTAATGATAAGTGGAGTTGATGGGAGACGTGGGAGTGGGAACGAGGGAGAAGATATCCTGAGATTCACCATCAGCTGGTGGTGAAGTGTACACAGACAACCGTATACTCAATTAGGTATATATCTACTATGGAGTACTGCTTCCAACTGGTCTCATTCGTCTCATTTTTCTCAAGACTTGTCCCTTAATTCCGGGTGTCCGTCGCGACGTTGTCACCCTATTTTACGTGTAGCAGCGCCGGCGGTAACTCGATATTATTGATTGTCTGTTTACCCTGCGCAGATGGAGGAGCGCCCGCCGGTCCGCGGCGGCGCGGCGGTGCGGCGGCGCGGCGGTGCGGCGGCGGCGGGGTGAGATTTGAAAGTTAACCGACGAATAGAAATAGGGGTGCTGTGAGTTTAGCAAAGTACGGCCAACGAGCAAACGTTTGAACCAGTGTTGGTCGATTGGTGATTTACCAGCACAGCTTTACTGGTGGTAGGTGTGTAGATCAAACGACGTAGTAACTAATTACTATGATCCGGCTCGGAGGACCATGTGGCTAGTGTAATCACTGAGATGACGAAAGATAACATCTTGTATGGACTTGATGAATTTTTCATTTGCAGTGTAAACATCCTAACTGATATCCGGTTCGTAGGACCACGTGGCACGCGGTTGGTTTACATTAATACAGCCGTATTATTATACAAATGGTGGTATCCTTGTCACTGGTGTCTGTATCGGTGGTCGTAGCGTATAAACATCGCTGTGATCCGGCTCGAAGGACCATCAGCTATATTACTGCGATAAGACAGCATGATTCAAGACGAACTATATATAATATATACAGACATAACAGAGACTGCGGTCAGTTACTATTCCTAATTATAAGTGTTAGTGTGCAAACATCACCGTGTATCCGGCTCGAAGGGTTTTAACAATTTATTTCTCTGTATGGGTACAATGTGGTGTAGTGTGACCATCCTAACTTCCGGTCGTCTATAGACTAATGAAACTGAAGTCCACAGACCGTCTCGCGTATACTTCACCACGTCGCCGTGGTGGTGGTGAAGCGGTGGTCGCGTCACCACATCAACACCCGCATTCGAGTGGTGTACACCATCTGTAAGACTACAGTCTCATGGATTAAGGAGTTTAGGGGCATCTCTAGTATTACAATAGAGGCTGAGGGGGTTCAGCGGCATCCCAACCCCCAACTCCTCACCCCCACTGCCCAACCACCGCGCGGGTAAACTGATCCCATGCATCACCTCCAGTATCCTCGCTAGGGTGACCTAAATAACACGACACCGTAACGGACAGTCCCGAAGCTGTCACTCGTCACTGCATCATCACCACATCAGGGTTGCCCACTGCTGGGACATCAACTCCATCCGGTTATACTGGTTGGGATGATATACACTGCACCACATTGTGCACATTGCTTGGGACACACGCGTGAAATCTCATCACCCAAATAATTTCATAAAGTCCTTCGAACCGGATTAATTTTTTATTCAAGTAAGCGACACGAGTTAAGCGCTAGTATATATAAATTACATATCGCTCGTCGCCTTTTACTACCGCAGAAATTTTTGTTAGACAATGGTCCTTCGAACCGGATCACAGTAATGTCTCTCGCTGCCATACGGTCACCAGCAACGGAGACCTTCCGCCATTAAACATGAACCCGAGCACCGTGTCTCCGGATACCGTCTGCTTGTGAGCATCAGAGTTAGGTTTAAGAAAGATATCTAGGTGTCAAGTGTGCCTAGGCAATAGCTTATGCGCTAGGTTTAAATTGAAAATAGAACCCCTGCAGCCTGACAGTTCAGGTTAAGCCGAATATATATTCGCGCCGCGCTGAACGGAAGTGCGGCGACGTTCACTTCCGGCACGTGAATGAACGTGTACAGCGGTATATAGTTAGGACTTGCTTTCCTGTCCGAGCTGATGGTGAGGCGGAATCGAACCCGCGAACCCTGGCCCATCAGCGATGGGTGTCTTTGCTGGCGATGGGTCTTTGAACTGGCGATGGGTGACTTTGAACTGGCGATGGGTGTCTTTGCTGGCGATGGGTCTTTGAACTGGCGATGGGTGACTTTGAACTGGCGATGGGTGTCTTTGAACTAGCGATGGGTGTCTTTGAACTGGCGATGGGTGTCTTTGAACTGGCGATGGGTGTCTTTGAACTGGCGATGGGTGTCTTTGAACTGGCGATGGGTGTCTTTGAACTGGCGATGGGTGTCTTACTGGCGATGGGTGTCTTACTGGCGATGGGTGTCTTTGAACTGGCGATGAGTGTCTTTGAACTGGCGATGGGTGTCTTTGAACTGGCGATGGGTGTCTTTGAACTGGCGATGGGTGTCTTTGAACTGGCGATGGGTGTCTTTACTGGCGATGGGTGTCTTACTGGCGATGGGTGTCTTTGAACTGGCGATGGTTGTCTTACTGGCGATGGGTGTCTTTGAACTGGCGATGTGTGTCTTAACTGGCGATGGGTGTCTTTGAACTGGCGATGGGTGTCTTTGAACTGGCGATGGGTGTCTTTGAACTGGCGATGGGTGTCTTTACTGGCGATGGGTGTCTTACTGGCGATGGGTGTCTTTACTGGCGATGGGTGTCTTACTGGCGATGTGTGTCTTAACTGGCGATGGGTGTCTTTGAACTGGCGATGGGTGTCTTACTGGCGATGGGTGTCTTTGAACTGGCGATGGGTGTCTTTGAACTGGCGATGGGTGTCTTTGAACTGGCGATGGGTGACTTTGAACTGGCGATGGGTGTCTTTGAACTGGCGATGGGTGTCTTTGAACTGGCGATGGGTGTCTTTGAACTGGCGATGGGTGTCTTTACTGGCGATGGGTGTCTTTACTGGCGATGGGTGTCTTTGAACTGGTGATAGGTCTCTTTACTGGCGATGGGTGTCTTACTGGCGATGGGTGTCTTTGAACTGGCGATGGTTGTCTTACTGGCGATGGGTGTCTTTGAACTGGCGATGTGTGTCTTAACTGGCGATGGGTGTCTTTGAACTGGCGATGGGTGTCTTTGAACTGGCGATGGGTGTCTTTGAACTGGCGATGGGTGTCTTTACTGGCGATGGGTGTCTTACTGGCGATGGGTGTCTTTACTGGCGATGGGTGTCTTACTGGCGATGTGTGTCTTAACTGGCGATGGGTGTCTTTGAACTGGCGATGGGTGTCTTACTGGCGATGGGTGTCTTTGAACTGGCGATGGGTGTCTTTGAACTGGCGATGGGTGTCTTTGAACTGGCGATGGGTGACTTTGAACTGGCGATGGGTGTCTTTGAACTGGCGATGGGTGTCTTTGAACTGGCGATGGGTGTCTTTGAACTGGCGATGGGTGTCTTTACTGGCGATGGGTGTCTTTACTGGCGATGGGTGTCTTTGAACTGGTGATAGGTCTCTTTACTGGCGATGGGTGTCTTTACTGACGATGGGTGTCTTTGAACTGGCGATGGGTGTCTTTACTGGCGATGGGTGTCTTATTGGCGATGGGTGTCTTTACTGGCGATGGGTGTCTTACTGGCGATGTGTGTCTTAACTGGCGATGGGTGTCTTTGAACTGGCGATGGGTGTCTTACTGGTGATGGGTGTCTTTGAACTGGCGATGGGTGTCTTTGAACTGGCGATGGGTGTCTTTGAACTGGCGATGGGTGTCTTTGAACTGGCGATGGGTGTCTTTGAACTGGCGATGGGTGTCTTTACTGGCGATGGGTGTCTTACTGGCGATGGGTGTCTTACTGGCGATGGTTGTCTTACTGGCGATGGGTGTCTTTGAACTGGCGATGTGTGTCTTAACTGGCGATGGGTGTCTTTGAACTGGCGATGGGTGTCTTTGAACTGGCGATGGGTGTCTTTGAACTGGCGATGGGTGTCTTTACTGGCGATGGGTGTCTTACTGGCGATGGGTGTCTTTACTGGCGATGGGTGTCTTACTGGCGATGTGTGTCTTAACTGGCGATGGGTGTCTTTGAACTGGCGATGGGTGTCTTACTGGCGATGGGTGTCTTTGAACTGGCGATGGGTGTCTTTGAACTGGCGATGGGTGTCTTTGAACTGGCGATGGGTGACTTTGAACTGGCGATAGGTGTCTTTGAACTGGCGATGGGTGTCTTTGAACTGGCGATGGGTGTCTTACTGGCGATGGGTGTCTTACTGGCGATGGGTGTCTTACTGGCGATGTTTGTCTTACTGGCGATGGGTGTCTTTGAACTGGCGATGGGTGTCTTTACTGGCGATGGGTGTCTTACTGGCGATGGGTGTCTTTGAACTGGCGATGGGTGTCTTTTAACTGGCGATGGGTGTCTTTGAACTGGCGATGGGTGTCTTTGAACTGGCGATGGGTGTCTTTGAACTGGCGATGGGTGTCTTTGAACTGGCGATGGGTGTCTTTGAACTGGCGATGGGTGACTTTGAACTGGCGATAGGTGTCTTTGAACTGGCGATGGGTGTCTTTGAACTGGCGATGGGTGTCTTACTGGCGATGGGTGTCTTACTGGCGATGGGTGTCTTACTGGCGATGTTTGTCTTACTGGCGATGGGTGTCTTTGAACTGGCGATGGGTGTCTTTACTGGCGATGGGTGTCTTACTGGCGATGGGTGTCTTTGAACTGGCGATGGGTGTCTTTTAACTGGCGATGGGTGTCTTTGAACTGGCGATGGGTGTCTTTGAACTGGCGATGGGTGTCTTTACTGGCGATGGGTGTCTTACTGGCGATGGGTGTCTTACTGGCGATGGTTGTCTTACTGGCGATGGGTGTCTTTGAACTGGCGATGTGTGTCTTAACCGGCGATGGGTGTCTTTGAACTGGCGATGGGTGTCTTTGAACTGGCGATGGGTGTCTTTGAACTGGCGATGGGTGTCTTTACTGGCGATGGGTGTCTTACTGGCGATGGGTGTCTTTACTGGCGATGGGTGTCTTACTGGCGATGTGTGTCTTAACTGGCGATGGGTGTCTTTGAACTGGCGATGGGTGTCTTACTGGCGATGGGTGTCTTTGAACTGGCGATGGGTGTCTTTGAACTGGCGATGGGTGTCTTTGAACTGGCGATGGGTGACTTTGAACTGGCGATGGGTGTCTTTGAACTGGCGATGGGTGTCTTTGAACTGGCGATGGGTGTCTTTACTGGCGATGGGTGTCTTTACTGGCGATGGGTGTCTTTGAACTGGTGATAGGTCTCTTTACTGGCGATGGGTGTCTTTACTGACGATGGGTGTCTTTGAACTGGTGATAGGTATCTTTACTGGCGATGGGTGTCTTTACTGGCGATGGGTGTCTTTACTGGCGATGGGTCTCTTTACTGGCGATGGGTCTTTGAACTGGCGATGGGTCTTTGAACTGGCGATGGGTGTCTTTACTGTCTATAAGTCTCTTTACTGGCAGTAGGTGTCTCTCACGATGATAAGTGACACACCTGCCCATAACACAGCGGATGTAATTACGATGATATACACTGCAGCACACTGCGCTCGTCGCCTCGCGCATGGGATGTTAGGCCCGTTACCGCAGTAATTGCACTAGCTGAGGCGACAGGCACATGGCGCACCCCTACTTTCACCACCAGACAGCAGCGACTCCGGATCTAGCACACGATGGGCGGCGGACTCAAGTAATATTCATAAGTTAGTCGTAACTTGAACTTAAACTTGGCCATTCTTTTACTGGAAGGCGGGGCGCGATTTCTCATCCCTTCCACCCACCCACCCCCACCCTCCCCTAAGTAAACTTTGCGCGGTGCAAAGGTCTATTGGAATTTCACGAGGGAAATATTTAAATGTGGCCATACACGTGACGCGCCCCGCGCGTGGGCGGCGCGTGCTGGCGGGGGCGCGCACACTGCGGCGTGGCGCGCCGCTGGTGGTGGCGGCAGTACGGCACCTGGTGGTGGTGTAAGTTAGGATGATATACAGTGCGCCAAATTGTGCCCGTCGATTCGGGCATGAGATGCGACATTTCACCACCCAAATAATTTCATATCCTGCAGGTCCTTCGAGCCGGATTTATATTCACCGATTAAACGACGAGACGAGTTAAGCGTAAATTAGGAGGATATGGACTAGCATCACATTGCGCTCGTCTTGGTAGATGAAATATTGAGTTTTACTAGCCACTGGTCCTTCAAGCAGGATCATGGTTGTGCACTATTTGTTGGTGATGAAAGGAGCTCCGGTGGTGCGTACTGCGGACACTCCACTGCGCAGCGCTTAGCCGCAATCTTCGATGCAAGTCACTGGTTCGATTCCGGAGACACTTGATGTGATGACTGTACCAGATCCACCTTCACGAGGAGCTGGAGTAGTCTGGCTTTACTGTGGGAGGGGACTCCATCGGTTGTTCCGTACCATCACATGCATCTGTTCCAGGCGGGATGATGACCCGTCACAGTAGGGCGGGGTCGTCGGTCCGGCTGCCCGCGTGTGGGTAGTTGGGAATTATTCACGTTTATCTAATTACCGCCGCGCGGTGATTCCCCGGCGATCTCTAATTTACTATACCGCAGTAGTTGACTGGTTGAACCGCATTTGAACTGGATGAAATATCGGATATTACTAACTGAATATTTTATGCCGTCGGTCGCGCAATACTACTATCCGGCTCGAAGGACGTTCACGTTACGTATGAAGCGATGTACGCAATGTGATGCGATGTATGTCATTCGAACTGGTGGTTAGCTTGTCGCGTCGCTTCGAATACATAAAATAAATCCGGCTCGAAGGACCTTCATGTTATGTGTGAAGCGACGTGCGCATGGTTATATACTGTAAATAGTCTTACGCTAGGATATGTACACTGCGACACGCTGTGCTATAAATTTCATTGGTAGGTGAGCCCTCGAGCCGGATCAGCCTACAGTTAGCTTCGTAGTCCATCAGGTAAGCGGTCCTTCGAGCCGGATGCGAGTTTCACACCGGACGCACACTGCGGCGGAGGGGGGCTAGTGTCGAGCTAAGTCTAGTCTAGGTCTCGGTTCCTGCAAATTTACAGTTGTTCAACTTGAGCACGGAGGCTTTCAGAGCGACGTGCTTTAAAGCTCGAGTTTCTAATTTACAACTACCCTCCGCTCCCACCCCCAGGCGCTTTCTTTCCAACCCCCTCTTTATATTTATAACCCGCGCGCCCCCACCACCGGCCCTGCCCCCCCGGCGCGGCGATCACACCCCGCGGCCGCCGAATCTATTGGCCGCGGGTTGTTATTAAAAGAATAAAGAGAAAGCTTCTTTTTTTTTTTTTTTTTTTTTTTTTTTTTCGTAAAACGACCAACTGTACTATTGTGACTATGGTTAGGATGATATACACTGCATCGCATAGTTCACAATAAGACATAAGACGTCTAGAATTCTTATTACAATAACTCGACTAGCTGGACGTCCTTCGAACCGGATTAACTTTTATTAGACAAAGCGACAAGGCCACCGGCCAGGCGATAGTTAGGATGATATACTCTGCACCGCATTATACTCGCTTATCGCCTTGAGACGCGACGGTAAACTATAACTAAAGGTCCTTCAAACCGGATAGAGGTGTACGCTCACTGCTGTAGAAGTAGATAGATCACCTACTATAGTTTCATCACAATCCGGTCAGCCGTCACCGATATTACCGGTAACACACAATTACAGCTATTACTTCGACAAGCGATATATATGTATACCTATATCTAGGCATTCAGGTATCTAGGCTATGTAAATATCTAGGTTCTGTTTCAATACCTGGATTATAAAGTAATCTCCGCTGACCGCGTTCGCACTGAAACGAATGCTCCCGCGTGGATAACCAGCTGCGTGAAGGCACATTGAAGCCCACACCCCCACGTCCACGCCCAGCGGCGATGATAACGCCGATGTATATATAAAGTTACCGATCCCAGCGTGCCCACTGTTGGGTTAAGTTTGCCCACTAACAGAAACTATTACTGTCTTTATATTTAGTTAGTAATTATGTATTTGCAATACGATAGCGTTGTAGTAGTAGGGATGTTTCTGGGAAGCCCAATCCCAGCAGTGGGCATTGCTTGATCATGAGTGGGATTGGAGTTGTTAGATGTAGCAGAAATAGGCAGGTCTAGAGAGGGTGCAAGGAGATCCCTGTGGCTGAATTTTACCGTTCCCACTGTTGGGCTTAAAATTTGCCCACGAGCAGAAACGTCCAGTGTTCATGTTTAGTTGTTTGTTATATATGCGCGTTTTAGTAGTAGCGATGTCTGGGTGGCCCACTCCCAGCGGTGGGCATAGGTGATGAGTGGGATCGGAGTTATTGGATGCGGCGCCTGTGGTGACGCATTGGACTATGCGATCGTATAATAGGGGTGGGTGTAATTGAATTTTCAGGACAAAACTCCTCACCCCCACCAAAATCCCAATCCACCCCCATGGTCAAGGGGAACCTTGGAGCTGATGAAGGTCAGCTCCATATCCGGGTCACACTAGCGTACCTATAGGGCGGGCCGGCCGATGACACCTCGGGGAGCGCTGCTGGATACGCACGGGTCAGATATTGCCGTAGCCATGGCAACGGCAATATTTAACCCCCACCCCCACAGCCCACACCCCACCCTACACACAACCCCCACCACCCGGGCACGTATTAAGGATAAGCATCTCCCACGTACTCATCGAGCTGGACATTCTATTTTAATACTAGACCCGGATATAACATAAAACGCACGTATCCATCCTCAGCGGTGTTGTATTGAGCCTTTATGTTTTAAGCCCAGCAGTGGGCTTCGTCCGAGAGGTCAAGTTGAGGCTGAGAGTGGAAGGGATAGTCGATCGCATGATCAGCAGCGTCTGTCGCTGAGGAGCGTCCGACATGACGTCCTGTATTGCAACTGCCGGATATGGTTATGCCCAGCAGTGGGCATCAAGTTAACTGACCATCTTATTCCATCCAGTGTAAACAAGTCTCCATTGTTATCATTGTCAATTGAGTGTTAGAGAGAGAAAAAAAATCAAATCTCATTGATCTAGGAAGCAAACCCATGCCCACTGTTGGGCTTAAGTATCAAATTCATATTATTTTCTAAGGAGTGCCGCGTTGGGAACTGACTTTAATACATAAGGACGCTGGTGGATGGGACTACGACATGACTGACGTATGAAGATCCTCGTGGGACCTACGTCCAGCAGTGGGCAACTTTCGACTGCCCAAGTATGACCACAAACAAACCAACTCCTCT
Source organism: Troides aeacus (assembly GCA_033220335.2). Lineage (NCBI taxonomy): Eukaryota > Metazoa > Arthropoda > Insecta > Lepidoptera > Papilionidae > Troides > Troides aeacus. Next base: position 6,598,222 of record CM067296.1, read on the forward strand.
CTAAGGAGTGCTGCTTTAATATATAATGGAGCTGATGGAAGCTGGTGGATCTCCATAGCTCCTATGTCCAGCAGTGGGCATCCTGTTCAAAATTATAAATCTTTAAACTTCTGAACTGTTACTTGTCGCGATTCGTCCCCGTCATTCCCACACGCTCACCCTCGCTGTTGCCCACGTGACCCGGATGATCCGGATCAGGCCCACGCGCAGTTAACGCGTGGGAATTATTTCCCCACCATATCCCCTGTCACCATCGCCCCAGTACTATAATATTTTATTTTCTGATTTATAACAGAGACACTACCGACAGTAGTAATTTCAGCATCCTTCAAACCGGATCACAGCAATGTCCGCAAGGTACTGTGTTCTTGGTTGCGTGAACTGGTTAGCGTGACGTCATCATCACCCAATTCACTCGCGCTGCGCGGTCATTGCAATTTGTACCCTATCACGTTGCTCCTAAAGATTAAATCCGCTCGCAGTGGCGGTACACCCGACCGAATAAGGCACCCGTTCGCATAAACCTTGCGCTCTAGAGAATACAGTTCAAATTTGATTGAACTAATGTACAGCATTACCCGACCGAGTGCACGCGCGGTCGCTCCGCCAGTGTACATATACACTGCGACCTTTTCGTTTATCCGTGTAACTGTGGACTTTGGCTCTACATTAACCTTTCATACAAAAACTATCGGTAGTGTATATGCTCTATCCACCTTTCACCACCATCACCACCACCACCACCTACATCTTGAACTTCAAAGTTTTTTTTTTTTTAATCCCATAAAACGTTCCCTTTGTCGGACGCGCTGAAAGGAAATCAATTGGATTTGACGCCGACTTTGATTCGGTTTCGGAGCCCCGCCGCTCAGACGGCGAACGCGGCACGGGGGTGGTGCAGGGGTGAGTTGGCCCTCACACACAGGTAATTCGGAACGTGGGGGTGGAACGAGGGGGTGGTAGTTTCAAAAGCCTTTGTAGCCAATAACAAAACAATAACACAACTCGACAAAGACAACGTTTATATATACAGGTGTAATGTCCGTAGGAAAAATCCTAATCCCAGCTGAAGTCCAAATGTTGATCAGGAATCGAACCTTGGACTAATACATCAGACGAGCCGGTTAGTCGCTCAACCACTGCGCCGTTGGGGTAACAGTATTGTTGAATTGAGGGAGTAGTTGAAATATTAGTAGAACTCTCTAAAGGGCCGTCATACTTGATAACAGTAAGATACTACTGCAGAATATACTGTTTTTTTTTCACGGATCAATAGTAGTGTACATACTTTACTATACTACAGTAATAACGATTAGTTACTATCAAAATTACTGGGGTAACGAAACTATATAAACATGCTATATATACAGCGCCACGTCCAAGTCGGGATATTGATTACCGCTGAACTTCCAACTTATTGTCATATCGAGTGAACACTTTTTTTTACGTGTAGGTTAAGTTGTAAAAACACAGCCTTAATAGACCCTTTCACGAGCAATTTGCTCGCACCCCTGCCGCACCCCTCCGAATTTGAATCCGGTTAATCCGTTTACCCTGCAATTGGATTAATGGGAATGTTGTTATAAGTCAATAGGCAGCGCGGCCGCGGCGAGTGCTCGCGTTTTTTTTTTTTTTTTTAACCGTACGCGCCGATATGAGGGTGCGGTGTATTTTAAAAAGTAAGGGAAGGGGGTTGAGAATCGGCTGAACCGATTTCATACAACTTTTGTTTGAATGCAAAGCTCTTACAAGTAACTGTACTCTACTCATTCTCCCGCCTGTTGTAGACGCGAGTGCGTCGCGGCTCAGCGGTTAGACGGCTCGTTGTGTGAACGTCCCGGGTTCGATTCCGGCGTCGCTTTGTAGTTAACGTTTGAGCCGCTGCGCATTTTAAATTAGTCGTATTCTATTTATATATGCATAGTGTAGAGGAAAGTTTGACAATCAAAATTAATAGTCACTTAAAATCACGTGAAGTGAAGACAAGTGTTAACAAAAAAAAAAAAAAAAAAACTGTGAAATATCAGAATGTTTCTTTTCGCGTTGGAACTTTTAAAAGCTTTTGTAAGCTCGCGGGCGCTTTGATGTCGCCGGAGCGATGAAATGGAAATGGCGCGCCTTAAATCTTCCCCTTAATAAATTACCGCCCGCCGAGGTGCAGATCCCTCCCCCGCCTTAAGTACACTGAAATAATACATCTATTACTACCCGCACCGCGAACGAATCAGTTGGAGTGCTGGCGGGAAATTGAGTTATGAATCGCCGATCTTATTTCTCAAAGTACCCGCAAACTGCACTCGCTAGTTCACGGGGCGACTTGTTGGTCTTAAGACAGAAAGAGACAGCGCACGAGAGAGAGGGAGAGAGATGGACTGTGTGAATTATATTTATATATTCTAATCCAAAAAAAAAAAAAATGTTTGATTGTGTGAGAAAATAAATAAAGCATTTTAATACCAGCAACGGGTTCGATTCCGCGCGACCGAGCACCCTTAACGAAGGGCGAGTTTATATAGGGGGTGAGTGTGTGTGCCGGCGGGGGGCGCCGCGAGGGTGGGATCGACATTCATTTATTCAAAAATGGATTGTTTTTTAAAGCGTGTCCGACATGTTGAATATAGTGTGGGAAATGAAATTGTTGAGCGACCATCTGGTGGTAATACGTAATGTGGTGGTGGTGGTGGTGGTGATGGTGGTGGTGGTGATGGTGGTGCGGGTGGTGGTCACTGTAGCCGGAGACTGGTTTGGTAACTTTTCACTGGTGGTAGTGTCGCTGTTGCCGGGGACCGTCCAGGTACCAGCCGACACACAGTACTGTGCGGACATTAGTGATCCGGTTTAAAAGGCGTTGTAGGTATTGAAATTACTGGGGGACGGTTGATAATTAGGATGATATACACCGCAGCAAGTAATGATTATTTTAATATAAACAGTAAGTCTTGCTATATCAGTAATATCGCTATAGGTCCTTCGAGCCGGAACTAGGTCTACTTAGACTGTGTCCGACGACAGAGATTACAGTTCAACAGAGGATGGTCAGGTACCAGCACCAGCTTAGAATACCATTTGCCAAACTCGCTGTTCCGGTTTGAAAGGCGCTGCCACTAGTGCAAATATTGAGATAACTAAATTTGATATGCTATGTCTTAAGCCGACGAGCGCAATTTATTGAATTAAAAAAAAAAAACTACAAAAAACTCATAAAAATTAATATTCGTGTAGTACCTGCATTGATACATAGTACTGAGTATATAACGACGCGCGCTGCTTGAAACGGTCAGTCGCGGCGCGGCCGCCGCACGGGGCGGACGTGCGCCCGTATATTTAAATTTACGACTTGACTCTGGACGCTATGAATTCTGCTGGTAAACAATCGACAGATGTCCACTGCTGGACATTGGCCTTCTACACCAGCGACCTTACAGTTACATTGACCTCTGGTATCGGGCACTAGGTATCGTTTGTAACAGGTTCATACGGGGGAGGATTTGGGCCGTTTCCCACCACGCTGACCCAATACGGGCTTGGTGGGAGCCAGAGCCTCGTACATTGATTAGCAGGGTGCATCAGGGAGCAGGGTGCGAGACCCCTTACAACCCTTCTGGTGGTATCATCACCATCAGGCCGCCCCAAAGATCTCCACATCGATCGGTGCCGCGTTTCCCGCATCCAGTGGGTTCCCACGATTCTCACCAGCTCAACGGTCCACCGTGTGGGAGGCCTCCCAACACTACCTCTACCAGTGCTGGTGGTATACATTATCAGTCTTCAAATTGCCCACTGCTGAACAAAGACCTATTCTTTCACCGACCCTAGGTCTTGCGCTGTCCACAATCACCACATCATCGATCCGCCTTGTTGGGGCCTGTGGTATGATTTTGGTAGTGATGGTAAGTGATACTCAGACTTAAGATATCAAATTTCGTTACTTTTATAATTGCACTAGCTACAGCGCCTTTCAAACCGGAACATAGTAACATATGCACACCACTATATGGCGGTAGAAACATGCCTAATTTAAATGGTGTTCTGAGCTGGTGGTGGTGGCTCACCATCATCTGTATTCGGTGTATATGATGTTCCGGTTCGAAGGACCTACAACGATATTATTGGAGTAACAGGACTTACTAACTGTATAGATTATAATAAGTAATTTAGTCGCAGTGTATATCATCCTAGTTATCGGCCGTATCACTTGAAATCAAGTGATCGTACGGATTTTTTTATATATTAGCCGTAGTGGCACATTGTACGATCGTTAACAGCTCGCGGGTGTATTCTGAAAACTAATCCGGTAGTAGTTATAACTGTATCGCAGTAATGTCGCCGCCATTAATGTGTAATAATCATTTAGGTGCGCGGCCCGCGCGCCCTGAATAAACCATTACACTAACGAGCCCGGCGGAAACCGGAAATTGAATTCAATTTGGCGGCAGCGGTGAAGAGTTTAGGTTTATGGCGGGCATTCAGCTTCCCACTTATCAGTCCCACTGCTGGGATTCGACGCTGTCGTTAGTTTGTTTCATCGGTTAGCTGCTTAGAGTGATGTACATTGCCTGATGATATACGTTGTCTTATCTCAGTTTGAAGGTGTGCATTTATGTTCCGGTTTGAAGGACGCTGTAGCTATTAAAATTATCACACAAGAGTAGTGTGTTCAAATATTTCTATTCCGGTTTGAAGGACGCTGTGTCTAATTAAATTATCAACCAAAAGTGGTGTGTGCAGACATATCTGTTCTGGTTTGAAAGGCCCTATGCTGTAGTGGTGTGTAAAAATATTTCCGCTCCGGTTTAAAGGACGCTGTAGCTGTTAAAACGATCAAACAACAGTAGGGTTCTGTCTATTCCGGATTGAACGACGCTATAGCCGGTGAAGTATCCACTAGCTTCACTGCCCTTCAAACCGGAACAGATAGTAGAAGCACCCGCGTTGATTTTTACCACCACGCCTTCACCAGCGACTAATGTTTACCTACCCGCAGTAACGGACTCACACTTGGAGCAATCTCCTCCACCCCCCACTCGCAAACGACGCGTCGTCACTACAAATTAGATGTGAAGTAATTCCGGCGACGGTAACGTGACGGTACCGTCACGTTACCGTCGCTGGCGGGTTAAGTTTAAGCTGTTAACTTAACCCGTTACTTGAATCATTTGTGTGTGCCGATGTGAATATTAAACGCTCGATTGACCTGTACAGCGAGAACTTATGTACCTTGTCGTGATTGGAGGGTAGATCGTGAAAATTCACTGACGGTAGATTGACAAAAAAATTACTTGTACATTTATCTTGTACAGAATAAATTTTTTAGTTTCTCCTGTGAAGTTTTGTACAGTGATCACAATATCGTATTGTCCGTCTATGGTTCCGGTGCGTAGGGCGCTGTAGCTTATCGGGATTGGAGGGTACATCGTGAAAATTTACTGACGGTAGATTGACAAAAATAGAAAATACCTTAATAGATATCTTTTGCAGTATTGATTTTTTTTCGTGTTGTTTGATGTATATCACAATATCGTGCTGTCCGTCTATGGTTCCGGTTTGAAAGGCGTTGTAGGTAGTGAAATTACCGCGGTAACGAAACATATCTGAAGACGACGAGCGCAATGTGTTGCTATGTACAGGCCGTATCACTTAATATCAAGTGAACGTTCAGCTTGTCTCATCGCGGGGAAGACTAGTCGAGTTGGAGAATGATCAATGATATATTCCAAACGGGGGGGAGTCCTCCCATCAGATACCCTGACCCTGGGTGGAAGAGGGGATGATCACGTGGTCGATATCTACCAACTGAAAGTACTTCAGTCTTCAAGAGTTCAGTCACGGCACCCCATCAGAGCCTAACTCGTGACTCGAAAAGGCTCGGGTTCGTTTCCCGATTTTGATGACGTGACGGTGACCACCACCATATCACCCCCCATCGCGCGACCCCATGAAATAAATTTACCCACTCGTTAGTATAGATTTCACTAAACATAACGGAACCCTAATTATCTGTGATCTATGCGGGCCGGTCACGTGGCCGTCGCGTGCCGCCGTCACGGAGAGGGGTCGTTGCGTCCCCTAACGTCCGCAGGAAGAGGGTGTTCGTGTATTGAACCATACGCTTATCAATGTAGCTTGAGTGATGGATGCCGTTGTTTTCAATTTTTTTTTTATATACCCACAGCTGGGACTCTGGGCATACTGGTAGATAAGCTATTGATCTATTAGATGTCTCGGTCGTGACGTCATACATTTTTTAAGCCCACCAGGAATTGAACCCGCGCCTCTCCGACCCGGCCGCTACGCACTGAGCTATCGCGACCTACAGATTGCGATATGTATCCTATTAAGTACGCCGTCTCTTTCTACGCGTACGAGTGTGACGGTACTTTAACAATTGTATGAACACTCGTATATAAGTGATGGGTCATTTGATGGAGATAAGACTAATTGAACTTGAAACACTTGATATCAAGTGATACGTCTGTCTAAGACAAAATGGCGCTAGTTAGGTTAGTATACACTGCAACGCATTGTGCTCGCTTTGAAACTTATGTTGTCTCGTTACCGTAGTTGAAATCGCTACAGCGTCCTTCAAACCGGATCACAGTTATGTACGTGAAACATATCAACAGTTGTCGCGGGTTTGATTCCCATTAAACTTAACTTCCGTTGTAAGATACATCGTGATTATCTTAAATTCGAATGATCATCCGCGTACGGAATCGAACCCTGGCACGTGCACGCGCGGGGCACCGGCCGACGCGCCGCCGGGTGCGTCGTCAATCAAGCTCACGCGCGCGCGCGCGCGAGTACTGCTGTCTGTTTGCACTGATTTATTCGCGGCGCGTGTCAATGTCGGCGGGAGTGAGGGGGAGGAAGGAAAGAGGAGGGGTACTAGTGATAGCGGAGGAAAGAGAGAGACAGAGAGAGACAGAGAGGAGGAGGGAAATGGATTTTTAAAGCACGCGGCGAGTCGATCAATAAGTTAAGCGCCTGTGTAACGGTAGCGCTGGTTAGGTTAGTGTACACTGCGACCTGGTGGTGAAGCCGGCGCGAGTTGCAGCCGGCACGCGGTGCTGTGCGGACATTGCTGTGATCCGGTTTGAAGGATGCTGAAGTTACTACTGGTGGTAGTGTCTCTGTTGAAGGACAACGTCTAGGTACCGCCGCAGCGCGTGTTGCAGCCGGCACGCGGTGCTGTGCGGACATTGCTGTGATCCGGTTTGAAGGATGCTGAAGTTACTACTGGTGGTAGTGTCTCTGTTGAAGGACAACGTCTAGGTACCGCCGCAGCGCGTGTTGCAGCCGGCACGCGGTGCTGTGCGGACATTGCTGTGATCCGGTTTGAAGGATGCTGAAGTTACTACTGGCGGTAGTGTCTCTGTTGAAGGACAACGTCTAGGTACCGCCGCAGCGCGTGTTGCAGCCGGCACGCGGTGCTGTGCGGACATTGCTGTGATCCGGTTTGAAGGATGCTGAAGTTACTACTGGTGGTAGTGTCTCTGTTGAAGGACAACGTCTAGGTACCGCCGCAGCGCGTGTTGCAGCCGGCACGCGGTGCTGTGCGGACATTGCTGTGATCCGGTTTGAAGGATGCTGAAGTTACTACTGGTGGTAGTGTCTCTGTTGAAGGACAACGTCTAGGTACCGCCGCAGCGCGTGTTGCAGCCGGCACGCGGTGCTGTGCGGACATTGCTGTGATCCGGTTTGAAGGATGCTGAAGTTACTACTGGCGGTAGTGTCTCTGTTGAAGGACAACGTCTAGGTACCGCCGCAGCGCGTGTTGCAGCCGGCACGCGGTGCTGTGCGGACATTGCTGTGATCCGGTTTGAAGGATGCTGAAGTTACTACTGGTGGTAGTGTCTCTGTTGAAGGACAACGTCTAGGTACCGCCGCAGCGCGTGTTGCAGCCGGCACGCGGTGCTGTGCGGACATTGCTGTGATCCGGTTTGAAGGATGCTGAAGTTACTACTGGCGGTAGTGTCTCTGTTGAAGGACAACGTCTAGGTACCGCCGCAGCGCCTGTTGCAGCCGGCACGCGGTGCTGTGCGGACATTGCTGTGATCCGGTTTGAAGGGCCAATAGCTATTGAAATTATTGGGGTAATGAGAATGACTAATAATGAATTTATTGAGGTAACAATAACTAATCCCTATTGAGCCCGTCACGCGTTGCAGTGTACATCATTCAAGCTAGCGTCACTTACTATCGAGTGTTGGCCGATGAGCACCACAATGTTAATACATAATGAAGCTTTACCCCAACAAAGGGACAGTTGAATTGTTTAATGATAATGAATTAGCCGTGTGCGTGTCGGGTGACGCGGCGGCGGTGGTGGTGGTGGTGGTGGTGGTGGTGGTGGTGAAGCAGTGGGGGTGGTTTGTTGTGTGCGATCATGCGAACAAGTGATTTTTGTCACCTAATTACACGTGAGCGCTGTCATTACGCTGCCGCGGCGCCGCGGCGTCGCGTGACGGCTACAATTTGCATACACAATCACAATGGGACATCATAATATACAACTACCCTCACGCAGACGCGGACACTAGCTTTTTTTTTTTTTTTTTAATTCCAGTCGAAGTTAACTTGAAGCTAGATGATATATTATATATACTACACCGCATTGGGATCGATGTTGCGTAAGATGTTAAATTACCCAAGCAATTTCACTAGCTGCAGCGCCCTTCAAACCGGATCAACGTGATGCGAATTAGGACGGTACACACTGCACCGTGTTGTACTCGTCGATTCAGATGTAACATGTTTCATATCGATACATCTCCGACTTCACTAGCTGCAGCGCCCTTCAAACCGGAACACGGTAATGTACCCTACCTTTCCTAGTTCCATAGCCACGTTGAGGAGTTCTGTCAGATGAAGGGTTACTCCCAATTGCTGAGTACCTTCACCATCAGCTACTTGGGGGAAGCGTGGTGAACTGGTGGTAGGTCTCTGTTGCTGGTGACTGCCGCAGCTACTATTACAGCGGAGAACGGTTAACAAATTCTGTTATCCGGTTCGAAGGGCGTTAGCATGTACAGCGCCGTTCGAACTGGAGTTGATGTCCGTTACCGCCATCCCTTCCACCCACCCTTTAAAGCTTTGCCCGTTGAAGATTGAAACTTCTCGTAGCTTTATCGAGTCGACTAATTGTGGGTACTATTGTAGTACAAAGGTGTGTACTAATTAGTCGACTATCGCGGCGCCGCGCGATCGCGCCCGCCATTTGTCAACGTCGACGTTATCTGCGGGAACAGATCGGCGGAGTGCTTCCACTCGGACATTGTTAACTACCGCAGTGAGCGAGGAGTGGGGATATATATATATACCCACACAGTACTGTGATCCGGTTTGAAGGGCGCTGTAGTTAACAAGTGTAATTTTTAAGGTAATGAAACTGAACATCCTGTGTCTCAACGAATGCAATGATGTCGCAGTGTATATCAATTTATATTGTTCCGGTTTGAAGGGCGCTGTAGGTATAGAAAAAATAAAAATGCGATGAAATACTCTAGACGCTGATCAGAGTCTTTACTATATTTAACTTTAATAGCTACAGCGCCCTTCAAACCGGATCACAGGTCGTTTGATACTAGTCACAGTGATTATTCTTCTATTTAGAGCATAAACCGTCATACAACGCTTCTATTTTGGGTAGTTTGACTTCTCTCGCTCCCTGGTCATCATCAGCGCTTTACGAAGGTCCTGACCTTGAGCTGGACTCCTAACCCTGCCCTGGTGAGGGTTACAGCCCTCTCAAACCCTCCGGAACCCTCCGAAACCCTCCCTGTACCACAAACGCCGTACTGCGTCGCTTAGCAACCTGAACACTTGAAGCTCACAACTTACAACTTCACACCGCTTTTAACTATACCTTAGTGTTAACTTAGCGCTACACTTAGTAACTTAGGGCTACAAGCATCAACTGTAGCAGTACTTGGGAGACTAACTTTAGTATATATACCAGGTTTTTTTTTTTTTTTAATAAAGTCTAGACTTTAACTGTACTCAATAGAGGAAAGCTTTAAATGACTGATGTTAATTACATCGGTTTGTAGTATGTGTTGACATACATATGTATATATATACACGAGCGGTGCGTCTGTCAGTATATATACACTACATGTATATATATATACACTACATGTAGTATATATATATACATTTCATTGTAAACATATATAATATACAGAAAAACAGTTGTAGTGTAATAATTCAAACGTTTGTAGTGGTAATGATAACAATCTGAATTGTATGCGGTGGCGTGTGTTCGTGTAGCTCCGACGCCGTTGAATTAAGTCATTTGTGCGCGGCGACTTTGTTTTAAGCTTTTATATAGAATAGGAATAAACACTCAATTTTGAGTGATCGCAAACGTCAGATTTGCTTTCGACGTATTGGTTGCAGTTGAAATGTTTACACTGCGTTACATTTTTAATATGTGTTTTGTGGTTCTAAAACAGCTGAGTTCTGCTCATTGGTGTGCACCAGCCGTTTATTACGTTACTTAATTAACACTTGAAAAGCGCTTTAGTTAATTAAGTTACCGTGTTAAAAGTACTTATTGTTGTTTCTAAAAGATATAAGTGATGTGTTGTAGTGAAAATATCCTAATGAATGATAATCTGTTGTATGTTAATTGTGAGTACAAAGTGCTAATGTCTGTTGGGAAGCGAACGCCGCGGAGGCTGGTGCGTTGGTGTGATTGCTCGCGCATCTTCCGTCTCGCTCCCACCCGTGCGCATGCGTATACACGCGTCCCGTTCGTTCCGTTCATATATAACTTAAACGCCGCCCAAGTTATTACTTATTTAGAACTTTATCAAACGCCGTCCGTTTCCGCCGGCGCTTGTGTTAGTGTTTTTTTTTTTTTTTTTTTTTTACATCTGTTACAAATCTGATATGGAAATGTATACACGAACACCGGGGAAATTTGGTGTTTTTATCAAGATGGGGGTGAGTGGGGGTGTAAGTTGAAGCTATCAGTATACACGCCGTGTTCAGGAATTCGTTGGCTCGCCGTCCTTCGAGCCGGATTGCACTGTGTAGTACCTTCTGATGGAAACCGTTCCGTATTCCAATAGTCTGTAGAGGAAGGTATGTGAACATTTAATTTTCCGGTTTGAAGGACGCTGTAGCTGTGATTACAGGTGGTAAGGTTCTAGTGCTAAGGACTGTCTATATAGGTGCCATCACAGCGGAAGACACTGCTGCGTTCCGGTTTGAAGTGCACCAGCGGCAGTGGGACTGTCGGTAATTCCCCGACACACGTCACGCCGGAAGCGGCCGCCGGTGAATCCCCGCCGCGATACACTTCCGCGACTTTGCCAATTGCGTCGCGCCGGTCGTCCGGCTCGGACGTTCTCGGGCGCGGCGGTGGCGGTGGCGCAACTTAAAAATCACTTAAAAACTCCGCGCAGATTGGGGTGAGAGGGATGGGGGTGGCGGGCGCTACGTACAACCGCCGCTACGTAGGCTGGGGGTGGTTTAGTTCCGATTACTGCTGCATATATATATATACACGTGTGGAACCGGCACAGTGGTGATGCCGTGATGGTGATGATATTATGACCGTGACGTTATGGTGGTGATGTAACTCGGTGATGGTATTGTAGAGCTTTTAATGGTGGTGATGTAATGGTGACGACATTATGATCGTGAAGTTATGGTGGTGATGTAACTCGGTGATGGTATTGTAGAGCTTTTAATGGTGGTGATGTCATGGTGACGATATTATGACCGTGATGTTATGGTGGTGATGTTACTTGGTGATGGTATTGTAGAGCTTTTAATGGTGGTGATGTAACTCGGTGATGGTATTATGACCGTGATGTTATGGTGGTGATGTTACTTGGTGATGGTATTGTAGAGCTTTTAATGGTGATGATGTAACTCGGTGATGGTATTGTGGAGCTTTTAATGGTGGTGATGTCATGGTGACGATATTATGACCGTGACGTTATGGTGGTGATGTAACTCGGTGATGGTATTGTAGAGCTTTTAATGGTGGTGATGTAATGGTGACGACATTATGATCGTGATGTTATGGTGTTGATGTAACTCGGTGATGGTATTGTAGAGCTTTTAACGGTGGTGATGTAACTCGGTGATGGTATTGTGGAGCTTTCAATAGTGGTGATGTCATGGTGACGATATTATGACCGTGACGTTATGGTGGTGATGTAACTCGGTGATGGTATTGTAGAGCTTTTAATGGTGGTGATGTAATGGTGACGACATTATGATCGTGATGTTATGGTGGTGATGTAACTCAGTGATGGTATTGTAGAGCTTTTAACGGTGGTGATGTCATGGTGACGATGTTACGATCGTGATGTTATGGTGGTGATGTAACTCGGTGATGGTATTGTAGAGCTTTCAATAGTGGTGATGTCATGGTGACGATGTTACGATCGTGATGTTATGGTGGTGATGTAACTCGGTGATGGTATTGTAGAGCTTTCAATAGTGGTGATGTCATGGTGACGATATTACGATCGTGATGTTATGGTAGTGATGTAACTCGGTGATGGTATTGTGGAGCATTTAATGGTGGTGATGTCATAGTGACGATATTACGATCGTGATGTTATGGTAGTGATGTAACTCGGTGATGGTATTGTGGAGCTTTTAATGGTGGTGATGTCATGGTGACGATATTATGACCGTGATGTTATGGTGGTGATGTAACATGGTGATGGTATTGTAGAGCTTTTAACGGTGGTGATGTCATGGTGGCGACATTATGATCGTGATGTTATGGTGGTGATGTAACTCTGTGATGGTATTGTGAAGCTTTTAATGGTGGTGATGTAATGGTGACGACATTATGATCGTGATGTTATGGTGGTGATGTAACTCTGTGATGGTATTGTGGAGCTTTTAACGGTGGTGATGTCATGGTGACGATGTTACGATCGTGATGTTATGGTGGTGATGTAACTCTGTGATGGTATTGTAGAGCTTTTAACGGTGGTGATGTCATGGTGACGATATTATGACCGTGATGTTATGGTGGTGATGTAACTCGGTGATGGTATTGTGGAGCTTTCAATAGTGGTGATGTAATGGTGATGATATTATGACCGTGGTGTTATTGTCCCCGTGTTAAGGTCGTAATATCAAAAGAGGTAGTAACAAATGGAGAGCCCACTTAACAGTCCCACTGTTGGGACTGGCCACAGTCCGACACATCCATCTAGCTAGTGAATGTCTCAAGTCTATAAATGCCGTTCTGCCGTCATATCGATTCCCATCCAACGTTCTCGTTCATATCCTGGGAATCGAACCAGCAACTCCTCTGGCGTTACCTACTGAACTATCAGGTTTCGAGTGCTTTGTGGATTCTATTCACAAGCACTACGCTTCAGCTATAATAAGCTTCAAAGACGTGCTGTTCGAGCTACTGCTATAAAATTTCGATCACGCGAACAGTCACAATCCTATATTACTATCGCGTAGTAAGGTTAAATATATATCATATATCTTACTTGATAGCGGTAAGTATACACGTAACCGATATATTTTTATTACCTTATCCTTCGAACCGGATTATGGTAATGTCTGGTAAATTACTGTTGACCAATGAGACCAAGTGTCCTGTGATTCGTTAAGACAGTAATCCGGTTCGACGGACCGGTCCTTCGAGCCGGATTAAGGGACTGCTTGCACACTTCTGTTTAGCCCTGTGGTGGTACTTAGACCGTTTCCTGGCAACAGTGACATACCAGCAGTCATTTTTTTTTTTTTTGTATGTTGGCAACCCTATCTGTAGTAGAGGAGTTATAGATTATGTCATTCTTTGCCGAGCGGCGGTGCGGAGTGGACGTGTTTGGTAACTGCTCCCGTGTAGTGAGTCACGCGAGCCAAGCCAAGATGACCAGCTCGTGGTGCAGCCTGCTAATAAACTAACCAAGCTATAGCTCCCATCGACAGGTATTGGGCCAGTGTGGTGGGAAATGGCCCAAACCCCCCACACGAGTCCCAACCCGATCGATATGGGAGGCTTCCAACAATGGCTGTCTATCGGCTGTTGATGATGATTAAACAGCTCGTCGGTGTACTGATGGTCATCATCATCATCATCATCAGCCGATTGACGTCCACGTCCACTACTGGACAAGATGTCCACATCCAGTCAGCACGGCTTCCGGTACTAACTGCTACATGTGATGAGGATTTGGACCAAATTCCACCAGGTCGATAGAAGCCAGAGGCTCGTCTGTTGATCAGCTGGCTGCACCACGAGCTGGTGATCTTGGCTTGGGTCCGGTGAGTCGGTGAGCGAGGAGCCGCTTGCTGATGGTATAACGGAAATGAAAGGGAAACAGATGAGAGATACGCCATAGAATCACGAGAACGGTTTAGTCGGAAAGGAAGCTACTCTTTTAGGGGGGTAGTTAAAAAAAAAATACGGTCGTGTCAACGTCGCGGAGTTGTCGCGAGGCACCACCTCCTCCTCCTCCCCAACCCTCTCCCTTTCATCCGGCGGAAGCAGCCCCGCACGTAAACTGTACGTGAGCTTAATTACTATGTAAATTAACATTAATTCAAACGCTTAGCTCGCACGCGCCCGCGACCGCGACCGCGGAGCCCCCTCTCAAAAAAAGGGGGTGTGTGATGCTCAAAAAAAGGGGTGTGTGATGCTCAAAAAAAGGGGGTGTGCGATGCTCAAAAAAAGGGGGTGTGTGATGCTCAAAAAAAGGAGGTGTGTGATGCTCCAAAAAAAGGGGGTGTGTGATGCTCAAAAAAAGGAGGTGTGTGATGCTCCAAAAAAAGGGGGTGTGTGATGCTCAAAAAAAGGGGGTGTGCGATGCTCAAAAAAAGGGGGTGTGTGATGCTCAAAAAAAGGTGGTGTGCGATGCTCAAAAAAAGGGGGTGTGTGATGCTCAAAAAAAGGGGGTGTGTGATGCTCAAAAAAAGGGGTGTGTGATGCTCAAAAAGAGTGGGTGTGTGATGCTCAAAAAGAGGGGGTGTGTGATGCTCAAAAAGAGGGGTGTGTGATGCTAAAAAAGAGGGGGTGTGTGATGCTCAAAAAGAGGGGGTGTGTGATGCTCAAAAAGAGAGGGTGTGTGATGCTCAAAAAGAGGGGGTGTGTGATGCTCAAAAAGAGGGGGTGTGTGATGCTCAAAAAGAGGGGGTGTGTGATGCTCAAAAAGAGAGGGTGTGTGATGCTCAAAAAGAGGGGGTGTGTGATGCTCAAAAAGAGTGGGTGTGTGATGCTCAAAAAGAGGGGGTGTGTGATGCTCAAAAAGAGGGGGTGTGTGATGCTCAAAAAGAGGGGGTGTGTGATGCTCAAAAAGAGAGGGTGTGTGATGCTCAAAAAGAGGGGGTGTGTGATGCTCAAAAAGAGGGGGTGTGTGATGCTCAAAAAGAGGGGGTGTGTGATGCTCAAAAAGAGAGGGTGTGTGATGCTCAAAAAGAGGGGGTGTGCGATGCTCAAAAAAAGGGGGTGTGTGATGCTCAAAAAAAGGTGGTGTGCGATGCTCAAAAAAAGGGGTGTGTGATGCTCAAAAAGAGTGGGTGTGTGATGCTCAAAAAGAGGGGGTGTGTGATGCTCAAAAAGAGGGGTGTGTGATGCTAAAAAAGAGGGGGTGTGTGATGCTCAAAAAGAGGGGGTGTGTGATGCTCAAAAAAAGGGGGTGTGTGATGCTCAAAAAAAGGGGGTGTGTGATGCTCAAAAAAAGGGGTGTGTGATGCTCAAAAAGAGTGGGTGTGTGATGCTCAAAAAGAGGGGGTGTGTGATGCTCAAAAAGAGGGGTGTGTGATGCTAAAAAAGAGGGGGTGTGTGATGCTCAAAAAGAGGGGGTGTGTGATGCTCAAAAAGAGAGGGTGTGTGATGCTCAAAAAGAGGGGGTGTGTGATGCTCAAAAAGAGGGGGTGTGTGATGCTCAAAAAGAGGGGGTGTGTGATGTTAAAAAAGAGAGGGTGTGTGATGCTCAAAAAGAGGGGGTGTGTGATGCTCAAAAAGAGAGGGTGTGTGATGCTCAAAAAGAGGGGGTGTGTGATGCTCAAAAAGAGAGGGTGTGTGATGCTCAAAAAGAGGGGGTGTGTGATGCTCAAAAAGAGGGGTGTGTGATGCTAAAAAAGAGGGGGTGTGTGATGCTCAAAAAGAGGGGGTGTGTGATGCTCAAAAAGAGAGGGTGTGTGATGCTCAAAAAGAGGGGGTGTGTGATGCTCAAAAAGAGGGGGTGTGTGATGCTCAAAAAGAGGGGGTGTGTGATGCTCAAAAAGAGAGGGTGTGTGATGCTCAAAAAGAGGGGGTGTGTGATGCTCAAAAAGAGGGGGTGTGTGATGCTCAAAAAGAGAGGGTGTGTGATGCTCAAAAAGAGGGGGTGTGTGATGCTCAAAAAGAGGGGGTGTGTGATGCTCAAAAAGAGGGGGTGTGTGATGCTCAAAAAGAGGGGGTGTGTGATGTTAATCGCTGGTAGGTTTTACCACCACCGCAGCGGCCTGTATCCACCGTCAATTATTTGCAAATATCGCCGCTATCCGGCTCGAAGGACCTGCAGTTAGAAAAATCAAAGGATAACGAATCAGTATGAGAACATTGCTACGATCCGGTTTGAAGGATCAATAGCTATAACTGGTGGTAGTGTCTCTATTTCCGGAGAACATCTAGATAGTTACTACCCCACCTATTGCAGTCGAAAAACAGCACTGTAGTATCACTACTGTGATCCGGTTTGAAGGACGCCGCAGCTAATGAAATTACTGGCGTGATGAGACTCAACCTGTCTCAGGTGACGAGCGCAATGTGGTGCTGCGGTATACCACCGGTATACCACCATCAGATAGTCATGTTCAAAGCTCACGAGGAATTTGTTTAACTACCCACATAACCGTCCGCAGCGCCCTTGAAACCGGAGCGCAGCATTGTTAGTAGTCTACTGGAAGTTGAAGCTGTGCCAGTTACATCGGAATACATTTTTTTTTCTTTACTGTGCCAAAGTAAGTTTCCTGCAACGTGTTTACTATTTTTTTTTTTTTTTTTAATTAATTTTCGAGACACGTTCTCCTTTCAGTGAGTCGCGGTAAGGTGCCGCATGAGGGTAGAATTTTTATCCAGTTGGGGTGCAGTGGAGCGCCGCGCCGCGCCGCGACGACCCGGTGGCCCAGTTTCCACCCTAATTAGTTAATACATCTAGATGTATCTAGACATGTCTAGATCTATCTAGACCGCTTCAGGCCGCTGGGGGAGAGCGGAATATCCTAAAGAATCACATTAGTTGGATTATGTTAATATGCTGACGTTCACCTGATATTGAGTGATACGCCACGCGCTCGTCAACTTGAGACGAGATATAAAGTCTCGTTACCCCAGTAATATTACAAGCCAGAGCGCCCTTCAAACCGGATCGCAGTAATGTTTGCAATGACGCCACACGTCGATGAAAGTGAAGGTGTTAGCGATTCCACTGATGCAACTGATGATGAACTGGATACCAGTGATGAGGTTAACCTGAACTTGCTTGTTTACGATTCATCATCATCATCATCATCATCATCATTAACATCGTCAGCCGATGGACGTCCACCGATGGACATAGGCCTCATAAATCAAGTAACAGCTACTATTATGACAATATTACTACCAGGCACAACAATTTTTTTTGTACACATACCCTCTTGTAATTTTTTTTTTTTTATTTAAATTAAAATGGATTTCCGGTCCAATAATTACCAACTCTTTTTATTTTTTTTTTGAAGGTATAATTTGTAACATACAAATGTATACAACTGCTGGTAGTGTCTCTGTATCACCGCAGCGACTGCTGCAGCCAACTAACGGTGCCGAGTAAATATTACTGCGTTCCGGTTTGAAGGGCGTTGTAGCTGTTACTATTGTCGTAACGAGATTTAACATTATATGTTTCAAGACGAGCACAGTATGTTGTTTAATATATCATCCTAATTACCCGCATATTTGTATGGAAATGTGTATCACTCATCATCGAGTGATCCCAGTGTTCCTGTTTATTGCGTCACTTTTTAGAAAAAAAAAAAAAAACTATATATGTAATACATACATCATCAATTTGTAATAAAATCATAGAGTAAACACTGTGGGGCCCAGTCTACAGCCTTGGTAACGCCAGCTATATCCGATACTGTTAAAACCACCTCTCTCCAGCTTCAGCTCCAAAACGGTACGACCTTTCGACCTTCAAGGATGAAATGTACTACTACCTTAAAGGTCACAAGGCAATGATGGTGTTCCAAGGTGCAGCCGTCGTGTTGGTGCGTGGGTGATCACTGAACATCACGTGACAGGCTCACTCGCAAGCATTACAAAAGACGTTTTCGTTTGGATGCTTCCGTGAGGCTTTCAATAAATTTTCAAATTTAATAACTCCATTGAATGAAACTATTTATGGGCGCCGGCGGGCCCCGCTGCCGCTGCCGAGGTATTTCATCAACTCAGGAATCCCCGGTGTCCGTAAACGGGGGAATTCCTCCCCCCAATCTCCCTCCCCGGCGACTCTTAATGCCCCCACGTTCACGACGGAGGCGCCTTTGATATATGTCGTACCTGAACCGGAGCAGCCGATATAACGACGGTGACCCTCAAACGGAGGACCATAAAGTCAAATTGAAAATTCTAGAAGGATTAATAGGTTCTGGAAGGGTCTAGAAATTTAAAACGCTCTTTATGGATAGGGTGGGTAGGGGCATATTAAGACGACTATTAGATCTACCCTACACATGAAATACGTATTTTTTTTATTTAACGAGACGAGCAGGTCGTTCACCTGATGGTAAGTGATACGTCCGCCCATAACGCATGAACCCTTCAAACCGGATCACGGTATAATTTGTCGGCTATAATGGACGTTGCGATGGTACCTAAGTGGACGGTCTCCGACATCAGAGACACTGCCGCTAGTAATAGCTCCAGCGCCCTTCAAACCGGATCACAGTAATGTCGGCTGCGAAAGTGATATAAGGAATATGAGGAATACCTCGGGTAGTTTTTATAAAAATAGTTGGGGTTCCGTATTAATACATTTGTAATAAGTGTAACTTGTTGTAAGGCCTTTATCCAGCAGTGGAGGTCTATCGGCTGATGATGATGCTGATGGTGATGATGATGATGATGAATATAAACTATTGTTGGCTAGTCTTTATACATTTGGAATCAGTTGAACAAATCCTACAAATGTTTGAATTTGTAGGCAACAGTTTAAGGTTCTTTTAGTTAATGACAAAAGGAAAGTAGTGGCTGTAGAAGGCGACTAAATAGGTCTTCAGGGCTAGCCCTGATGGTGAGGATATAGAGAGTAAGAACTGGTCACATTCCTTCAGCACAACGCGGTTGGTGAAGGTTGTTGAGGCTGTTGTCGGTTGGGAAGATGATTGAAGGCCGTCGTTGAGAGGTACCACAGCTCACCCTGATACGAGACCAGCTGATTTTGGTGGATGGACTCGTAATCTAAAGTTCTAGAAGCTTCTTTTCATGATCCTCACCCTCACCCCCATTTCCTCTCCACACACACACACACATACACTAAGAAATGCTTAAGGCTATTACACACCACGTCGTCCGCGTTCAACTAGTTGTTTTATATATACACCGCACTTTTCCTTTAATTTATTATCAACCCCTGTCGCTTGGGGTGGAAAGTGGGGGGTTGGGGGGGGGGGGATTTACTTTGTTTTTTTTTTTCCTCCTCTCCGCAAGCGAGCTGCGGAAAAAGCCTGAAAGGAATAAGAACTTGTTTGTTTTTATGTTTTAATTAATTGCTGCCTCGCAATTCCCTTCTTCGAAGAAAGTGTTGCGTAAAGAGGTCTGTTCATTGCGCTGTCTCAGTGTTACGTTAGGTATCCTATTTTATACCTAGGTACTAGATTTTTTTATTTCACGGACGTCATGAGCTTCCCTTCCATTGTCCCTTCCATGAGTCCCTTCAATGAATCCCGAAGTACTTTTCAAAGGAGCTTGGATCACATAGGTAGAAGTGATAATTTAATTCTATTATCTACAGCGCCCTTCAAACCATATAATAGTAGTTTAATTGTAGTGTAGGGGTGGAAATGAGCGTCAAGTTGAATTCGCTATCTAAATTAGGTTTCCTCGACTACATGGTACTTCAGTTTGGAAAACTGAGTTAGCCGTGTACTGAACCAAACACGAGGTCAAAGCACGTGGAGACTGCATCTGCTTTGTTCGCAGCGCGGGGAGACCCTCGCAGCGGATGCTGCTGCTCCATGAGACGAATCTGGGGCAAGTGGAACCACCGCCCGCAGCTGTCGCGGTGCGAAGATGGAAACTAACCGCTAAAAGAGAATACGTAATAAAAGCCGATGTGGTGCTGAATAGGCTGAATACTTGTGTTCCTGCGTGATGGATAAATTAAAAAAAAAAATCATCCAGCTTAGATAACCAAGATCCATGGATTAGAACTTGAAAAAAAAAAACTGTTGAGAAACTTACCATCAGGTGTTCCTCTCATTTTGTTGTATTGAAATATCTGATCAGTTTACCATCAGGTCCAGCAGCAGATATCGACGGAGAGGATGTGTTTTAAGCTATCAATATAGGAGAGAGTGGGAAAGAGATATTGAAACAAACAGCGACAGAGAGAAAAAGACAAAGTGATTTAAAGAGAGGTATAGACAGAGACAGGAGTAGAGACCGAAACAGAGAGAGAGAGAAATAGAGCGCCTACTATACAGTTTCCAAGTTAACATCAATCATATACAGTATTTATAACATGGCATAGCTGGTGGTAAACGGATATGGTATAGAATGGTGAAGCGCAGTAGTATTGGAAGAGGCTTCTAACCTAACCTAACCTAACCCCACTCACGTTTTCCCCAAGTACCCGCGGTTTCTCTTACTAAAGGCAACTCGTCTATTTCCTGAGCGGAGTTAAAACAGGTGTACATATTTTTTCAGACAAAAAAAAAAAAAAAAATGTGAATGCTCTCTAACAGCGCAATGCGCGGAAACGGAAGTGACGGTTTAATTGGCAACGCTTTGATATCATCGAATGGGAGTTCAGCGGCGCGGCGACCCAATTAGTGCACTTTATGCTTTGATGAGGAAATGCTTTGGTGGTGAAGAAATGATCAACGCGGAAACGCTGCACTCGCGACCCCCATTCACCGGAATTTAGGTGATGATTCAAACGTCCATGGGTTGTCAGTGATCACTTTCCACCGGGTGATCTGTGCGCCTGGGACTTGAGACGTTGATTGTCCTTACCCCAGTAACTGCACTAGCTACAGCGTCCTACAAACCGGTTCACAGTAATGTCTGCAGTCTCCAGCAACGGAGGATCTACCGCCAATAAAGCATTGTTAAATGTACTTTACACGCGTTAGAAAGAGACAGATAGCGGTTAAAGTTGCGATTGATCTTCATGGAGTCGAATGATTCCATTTCAAAGATTAATATCGCACACAAACAACAACAACAACAACAACAACAACAAGAGACCTCTTTAATCCATACATATAGTTTTACCTCTCTTTAGCCGTTTCGTTTGTAAACGGTTCAGCCGGCGGAAGGCGCAGCGGGGCCGTCCGCACAAAGGCAACAAACACTACACATTATCTAGACTGTTTAAATATCTCATCCGTGTGCCAGGCACCGAGCGGGACGGCGATAGAGGCAGATGGAGGGAGAGAGAGAGGGGAGAAGACTATTGTCGTACTTTTTTTCCCTCTATACAAATAGTATGAGACGGAAACAAAAGGGAGCCGCAGCGACATGGATACGCGCCAATTATTTCTCAACCGGCCATTGTTAGCTCTTTAACTGGAATATGGAATGATGAAGGGCATGAAGCGGCAACTACCCCCGCCCGCCGCCCGCCGCCCGCCAGCCGCCCGCCAGCCGCCGTGCAACCGGATGCGGCGGAGCGACTCCGTGTACCGGGGAGTAACTTTCCTGTCAACTAATGTGTATTACCAGCGCGAGACGGTCGCTAGGTATGACTAGCGCGAGACCGGAAACTACCGCATGTAGTCAACACAAAACCGGAAGTTTCGAGATCGGGCCCCAGCGCTAGACCGGAAGTTAAGTGTGCCCGCGCAAGATTGGAAATTGCTTGGTAAGACTAGCGCGAGACCGGAAACTACCGCATATGGTCAACACAAGACCGGAAGTTGCTAGGTGTGATGAGTGCGAGACCGGAAACTACTACGTACGCATGCACAGGGCAAGAGCGGTCATAGTGGAGATATTTAAGGAAGGTATATATATATATATTTTTTTTATATATATAGTCACGCCTTTTTCCCAGTAGGGGTAGGCAGAGGTGAATAAACCACCCACGTGTCGCCAGATGTGGTCAGATTAGGTCCCATGTAACAGGGGGCGAGCCTGTTGCCACTTTATTGGGACCACCACACACACACACAAAGATGATATCAGTGTGCGGGTTTCCTCACGATGTTTTCCTTCACTGTTTTTGTATCTCGCTGTTGTAACTAAAGTTCACAAATGTACATAACTTAAATATTAAATCATCGGTACATGCCGAGGTTCGAACCCGCGACCTGAGGAATGAAAGCCGCACGCTCTAACCATTAGGCCAGCGAGCTATATATATATATAATATATGCGCACGGTGGTCACCCATCCGATCACCGCCCCCACCATCGTTGAACACCAGCTGTTAATATATTAGAGCTGAAGTATTCTCAGAAAAAAAAAAAAAAAAAATCTCCAAGAAGCGACCTGACTAATTCGCCATTCATCTAATTTTGAGTGCCACGTAGGCCACACAAAATAACCTCCGCCTTGAAACAAATCCCATTCCATCAGTAATTTTATCAACTACCGGCCCTTCAAACCGGATCACAGCTATCACCTAGACGGATGGCTACATCAAAAACTGCTGTCGTTCCGAATTCAAATACCTTTTGTACGTTTAATTAGTATACACACACCGGCGAGGTTTGATTGGTAGCGTTGGCAGGACATGCAGGAGACCTTTATTCAGGAGAACTGCTGATGTAGAGGTCCCCACCCCCACCCCCACCCCCAATTACACCGCGAGGTCTATTCATTGAAGCTTTGGACCTCAATTATTGATTAACGGGCATTGATGATGATGGACGATATTGAACATGGTCGGCCAGATCGGAACGGCTTATATATACCAGTGTTTCTTCTTGAAGAATCAAAAATCTGCATAGAGAAGAACCATCAAGAAGAAGGTAGAACGAGAAATATTCACCACGTATACCAACGGCTCAGCAAAGACTGTCCCTATAGATGGTTTAAGAGCGATTGGTCCTTCGATCCGGAGTTTAGTAATGCTCCTATAACTTGCGGACTGTACGATAGACTTGGGGATCCTCCCCGGAGCGGCCGCGCGTAGACCAGGTCCACAGCGCAGCCGCGGAGGTTACTCTTGGCTTATCATCATCAGGTCATGATGACAGTGACCAGGTCTGGAGAAAGTGGTCACTGTTACCGTTAAACAGCCGATTACATGCAACAAACCAGCAATAAACAAGTCCCGCTTTTATAACGTAATGCTTTTATTGAATTCCGGGGAAGTCCCGTAACTAGGCGGGGAGTCCCCGCGGCGCGCGCTCGCTCGCTGTCGCGGCGCGGTCATTTATTCCATTGCGAAACACCGCACGGACCAGTCTAGACTAGACTAGACTAACAAACCTATCTATACCTAATTTCTGAATTTTGCAACTCTTTTCATTGAGCTTTGGAGTCCCAGCAGTGGGAGCTGCAGAGTCCCAACAGTTAGAACTTCGGATCAGTAGATCTCAATAGTGGGAGTGAAGGACTTCCACCAGTACGAAGTTCAGAGTGATAGTAGCCAGAAGTCTGAAGTCACAGCAGTGGGAACTGCCGAGCCCCAACAGTGGGAACTACAGAGTCTGAACAATGGGAGTTTTGGATTTTTATCAATAGGGTTCCAAAGTATCGGTAGTTGGAACACTGGAATCACAGCGGTGGGAACTTCGGAGTTCCAACAGTGGGAGCTTGGGATTTCCACCCGTGAGAACTTCGAATTCCCACCAGTGGAGATCAGGAGTGTCGGTAGTTGGAACACTGGAATCACAGCGGTGGGATCTTCCGAGTTGTGGGAGCTTGGGATTTCCACCAGTGAGAACTTCGGATTCCCACCAGTGGAGATCAGGAGTATCGGTAGTTGGAACACTGGAATCACAGCGGTGGGAACTTCGTAGTTCCAACAGTGGGAGCTTGGGATTTCCACCAGTGAGAACTTCGGATTCCCACCAGTGGAGATCAGGAGTATCGGTAGTTGGAACACTGGAATCACAGCGGTGGGAACTTCGGAGTTCCAACAGTGGGAGCTTGGGATTTCCATCAGTATATACATCCTAATCAGCATATTGTCGCTCATGCCGCGCGTCTCTTTCACTCGCGAGCGTTGTTTGAACCGGAGCTAGGTCGCAGTGTATATTACTCCACGCTTACAACATTCCCCGTGTCCTCCGTACCGGTCCATCCGTTTCCGGTGTTACCCCAACCAGACATACGCATGCCGGACATCAATATTCGTACGAATCAAGTGTAAAGCGATTCGATTAGCGCCGGCCGCAAGTGTTACAACGGAAGTGAGCTTGCAACCCCTCACCCCCATACCACCGCTTCCGTTCTCCGTCCCACTCCCACCCCCAGCGTTAATTACGGGCCGACGATCCCCAATCACGTGTACACGACGCCTTGACAAGTTTCGAAGTAAATTGAAATTTCAACCGAAGCTAACCCAAACAACGCGCGCACTACACACACGCACACACACACACGCACACACACACACACACTGCAGCCCGATACTAAATTGGGAATTGAAATCTCAAACTACCCGCAACAATCATTTCTTAATGTTTTGTAGGTGGTTAGGTTAGGTTAGATTCCTTTTATTTCACCGAACACAACACGTGTGAAAGCGAACGTGGTACTGTGTAAACATCCTAACATACATGTAATTCGTCATCCTGTTCGAAGGTCTCTAAAAAGATCCGTTAATTACCCCGCTATTCCGACCTGGATGCAGAACAACAATGTGTTAAAGCGGATACGTTGTTGTATAAATATCCTAACACAGATGTGTTACCGGTCATCCGGCTCGAAGGGCCAGGTAAATACCTTTAATTATACCGATCACAACACGTGTGAAAGCGAATGTGGTTCTGTGTAAACATCCTAACATATATGTAATTCGTCATCCGGTTCGAAGGACTCTAAAGAGATCTGTTAATTGCTCCGTTCGTGCAAGCCGGACGGTGAATAACAACGTATTAAAGCGAATGCGGTCTTGTATAAACATCCTTGCAGGCGTTGCTCGTCATCCGGTTTGAAGGACCCGATGAATTCCTTTAATCATTCTACACAAATCGCCTCTGCAGTTTGTGTACAATGTGTCAGCTTGATGCTTGATGAAAGTCATTGTTTAGGCTGTACCAAGTTGCGGCAGCCCGAGAGCCATTGGATCCGGACACCGGCACCACACTGATTTACTGGTAAACATTTGCCGGCTGCAGTGTTTGCTCGCCGTCGCACGGGCCGACACCTGGCGCGGCAACAAGATGGCGGCACTTTGTTTACCTGATGGCAACACTGGCCGCGGTGTGACGGCACTTAGGATATATACACTGCAACATACTTCAGTAGTCGTATTGAAACATATAAAATCCTGTTACCACAGTAATTTTAATTGTATACAACAACAACAGTTGGAATGATGTTCCCTGCAACATATTGCGCAGTCGTGATCCGGTTTGAAGGGCGCTAGGTAGCTATCACTGATGGTAGTGTCTCTGTCGCCGCAGACCGTCTAGGTACCGCCGCAGCGCCCGTTGCAGCCGGCACGCAGTGCTGTGCTCCGGTTTGAAGGGCGCTGTAGCTATCTTTGATATGTAATTTTATTAGCTATTGGTCCTTCGAGCCGGATCGTATTAATGTTCGCACACCGACCTCGTTCAACATGCAAATGCTGTATACACACTAGCACCACAGGGTATGCAGGGTGTTACATCATCTTGTGATGGTGACCACAGGTGTCCACCTTCTCCAGGACCTACTCCTGGATCCGGTACATTTCCTCGCATCCTACATTTTGCTATTTCCTGCCACAAAATCCCAGCAGTGGGTCTGTAAAGTGGGCATGTATACTATATATGGGATGTATAAAGAAATGCATTTAAGATCTTTCAGTGCTATCTCCGAAACGGCTGAACTGATTCCGATGGTGCTATCACTTGAATGTAAGTGATGATGCTTGAAATAGATAGACTGGATTGCCTATATTGTGAACGTATCCCACGATCATTCCCAGCGCTGGAGTACTGGCGTGGGATTCGAGTATTCGAGAACTATTCTTTATATATATCACTGAACAAATCTTTTCTATATATAAACGTATAAGCCGAACGCTTTCGTGAGGTCCTCTACCATCGAAGGTATAGTGCCGTTACCATGGTAACAGCAGTAACTACAGCTCCATTAAAGCAGCTATATAATAGTTAGGATGATGTACACTGCAACTGTATGCAATGGTGTCAATACACGAGTGTATGTCATCCTAAGTAGGCTCGCGTTACTATGGGTGGAGACGTTTAGTATATACGAAGCGAGTGTTATAGGGACTGCGTGCATGTCGTGTTGCCCACTAACAGTGCCCAGCGCTGGGCGAACGCCGTGGGACTTGGGTGGTGGTAAGCTGTTTACACTGCATCTTCCGAACACATCTATGCGATAGGTCAGATATACACTGCACCGGCGCCGGTCGCTAGGACATTCGATATCAGGTATTGCTGATGGTATGCGTATAATGTACTACCGCAGCGTCGACTGCAGCCTTACCGTGATCCGGTTTGAAGGGCGCTGTAGCTAATGAAATTGCCCGGGTTATGAGACTCGACGTCTTGTCTCAAGGCGATTAGAGCAACATGTTGCAGTGTGTATTGTCTCAACTAATGTGATCCGGTTCGAAGGGCGCTGTAGCTAATGAAATTGCCCGGGTTATGAGACTCGACGTCTTGTCTCAAGGCGATTAGAGCAACATGTTGTAGTGTGTATTGTCTCAACTAACGTGATCCGGTTCGAAGGGCGCTGTAGCTAATGAAATTGCCCGGGTTATGAGACTCGACGTCTTGTCTCAAGGCGATTAGAGCAACATGTTGTAGTGTGTATTGTCTCAACTAACGTGATCCGGTTCGAAGGGCGCTGTAGCTAATGAAATTGGCAGGGTTATGAGACTCGACGTCTTGTCTCAAGGCGATTAGAGCAACATGTTGTAGTGTGTATTGTCTCAACTAACGTGATCCGGTTCGAAGGGCGCTGTAGCTAATGAAATTGCCCGGGTTATGAGACTCGACGTCTTGTCTCAAGGCGATTAGAGCAACATGTTGTAGTGTGTATTGTCTCAACTAATGTGATCCGGTTCGAAGGGCGCTGTAGCTATTGAAATTGCCCGGGTTATGAGACTCGACGTCTTGTCTCAAGGCGATTAGAGCAACATGTTGTAGTGTGTATTGTCTCAACTAACGTGATCCGGTTCGAAGGGCGCTGTAGCTAATGAAATTGCCCGGGTTATGAGACTCGACGTCTTGTCTCAAGGCGATTAGAGCAACATGTTGTAGTGTGTATTGTCTCAACTAACGTGATCCGGTTCGAAGGGCGCTGTAGCTAATGAAATTGGCAGGGTTATGAGACTCGACGTCTTGTCTCAAGGCGATTAGAGCAACATGTTGTAGTGTGTATTGTCTCAACTAACGTGATCCGGTTCGAAGGGCGCTGTAGCTAATGAAATTGCCCGGGTTATGAGACTCGACGTCTTGTCTCAAGGCGATTAGAGCAACATGTTGTAGTGTGTATTGTCTCAACTAATGTGATCCGGTTCGAAGGGCGCTGTAGCTATTGAAATTGCCCGGGTTATGAGACTCGACGTCTTGTCTCAAGGCGATTAGAGCAACATGTTGTAGTGTGTATTGTCTCAACTAATGTGATCCGGTTCGAAGGGCGCTGTAGCTAATGAAATTGCCCGGGTTATGAGACTCGACGTCTTGTCTCAAGGCGATTAGAGCAACATGTTGTAGTGTGTATTGTCTCAACTAATGTGATCCGGTTCGAAGGGCGCTGTAGCTAATGAAATTGCCCGGGTTATGAGTCTCGACGTCTTGTCTCAAGGCGATTAGAGCAACATGTTGTAGTGTGTATTGTCTCAACTAATGTGATCCGGTTCGAAGGGCGCTGTAGCTAATGAAATTGCCCGGGTTATGAGACTCGACGTCTTGTCTCAAGGCGATTAGAGCAACATGTTGTAGTGTGTATTGTCTCAACTAACGTGATCCGGTTCGAAGGGCGCTGTAGCTAATGAAATTGCCCGGGTTGTGAGACTCGACGTCTTGTCTCAAGGCGATTAGAGCAACATGTTGTAGTGTGTATTGTCTCAACTAATGTGATCCGGTTCGAAGGGCGCTGTAGCTAATGAAATTGCCCGGGTTGTGAGACTCGACGTCTTGTCTCAAGGCGATTAGAGCAACATGTTGTAGTGTGTATTGTCTCAACTAATGTGATCCGGTTCGAAGGGCGCTGTAGCTAATGAAATTGCCCGGGTTATGAGACTCGACGTCTTGTCTCAAGGCGATTAGAGCAACATGTTGTAGTGTGTATTGTCTCAACTAATGTGATCCGGTTCGAAGGGCGCTGTAGCTAATGAAATTGCCCGGGTTATGAGTCTCGACGTCTTGTCTCAAGGCGATTAGAGCAACATGTTGTAGTGTGTATTGTCTCAACTAATGTGATCCGGTTCGAAGGGCGCTGTAGCTAATGAAATTGCCCGGGTTATGAGACTCGACGTCTTGTCTCAAGGCGATTAGAGCAACATGTTGTAGTGTGTATTGTCTCAACTAACGTGATCCGGTTCGAAGGGCGCTGTAGCTAATGAAATTGCCCGGGTTATGAGTCTCGACGTCTTGTCTCAAGGCGATTAGAGCAACATGTTGTAGTGTGTATTGTCTCAACTAATGTGATCCGGTTCGAAGGGCGCTGTAGCTAATGAAATTGCCCGGGTTATGAGACTCGACGTCTTGTCTCAAGGCGATTAGAGCAACATGTTGTAGTGTGTATTGTCTCAACTAACGTGATCCGGTTCGAAGGGCGCTGTAGCTAATGAAATTGCCTGGGTTATGAGACTCGACGTCTTGTCTCAAGGCGATTAGAGCACAGTGTTGCAGTGTGTATTGTCTCAACTAACGTGATCCGGTTCGAAGGGCGCTGTAGCTAATGAAATTGCCCGGGTTATGAGACTCGACGTCTTGTCTCAAGGCGATTAGAGCAACATGTTGTAGTGTGTATTGTCTCAACTAACGTGATCCGGTTCGAAGGGCGCTGTAGCTAATGAAATTGCCTGGGTTATGAGACTCGACGTCTTGTCTCAAGGCGATTAGAGCACAGTGTTGCAGTGTGTATTGTCTCAACTAACGTGATCCGGTTCGAAGGGCGCTGTAGCTAATGAAATTGCCCGGGTTATGAGACTCGACGTCTTGTCTCAAGGCGATTAGAGCACAGTGTTGCAGTGTATCCTAAGCAGCGCCACGTTGAGAGCGGGCGCGTCACTCGCAATCGAGTGAGCCCCGTGACTTAGTACAATAGCGAACCGCACAAAGGTATAACGTCAGGTTGTATATACATACATATATACATATACATATATATATGTTTATATGTTAATGTTATCCGTACTGCGCTCCGAATGTGTAACCACTGACCTATATACGGGCAAGGGTCGCGGGGGCGCAGCGCCGGCTCACTGGTGCGGGGCTCCGGCCATGTCCCGTCGCGAGCACCGGCAGCACCGGCAGCAACAGCAGCAGCAGCAGCAGCAGCACCGTTCCCTCACCGAGCACTAAGCGGACCGGACTGCCGGCGCGCCGCTCACCATCACCACGGCCGCCATCGCCGCGATACAGTCCCTCAGTAGAACCTTCCACTCGCGGCCATCGCGGCGCTGGTGGTGAACGCACTTCAATACAAACCGGGGAATAAATTACGAGCAATGGCTGAAGAAAATCATTATTTGAATTGGATATATCGGCGGCTGTATCGAGCGCGCGGGTCCCTGCTCACGCGTGCGCTCCACCCGGCGATGGGTGAGGTACTGGCCGCAGGGCGCCGGCGGGGCGGCGCGCGCGGGCGGCGCGCGGCGTGCCGGGGGCGCGGCGGAGAGCGCGCCGCGCGCCGCGCCGTACTCTAAATGAACTGGGTTTTGTTTCGCGGGGAGGTTTCTCTATTTCTTTTTCATCTCACACACATATCCGGGGGTGTCGGTAATTGATTTATGCATGTTTGTACGCTCTATTACCAAACGCACATTCGACGTGCTGTTACCGGTAACGTAACGAATTTGCCGCAGGTTAACAGCGAGGATGTTTTCTTGCGTCGGACAGTAACAGCCCGCGAGCTAATCTAAACGTGGATAAATATTGAATCTTCCTCACAAACAACACATTAACAAATCCCACTGCTGGGCATAACATCTATTCTAATACCGTAAACCTGTTTTTATATTAACTCTTCAATTTTCTTTTCTAGATTCCATAGAAAAAAAAAACAACCGCATGCATTGTACTTAGTCAAATGTTCAAACAGTTCTGATCATATTTATTTTTGAATAATATAATTATCCCACTTTAATTGTTTTTGTCCAGCAGTGGACACAAATACAGCGAAATGAGCGATCATTGAATTAAACATTTTCTGTTTCTTCAATTCCACTGTACATATAACTGTAGATGTATTAGTCACCCCAAGAAGTAGTAAAGGCAGTGAGGGTGGTCACCACCCCGACTCACCTTCGCCAGGGTGTTGTCCCGTGGGATTCTTTATAGGTTACCCCTAGGCAAATTATTTTTTTATTAGAAATTATGGCGCACGCACTTTTGATGTAATATTAACGCCTCATAGCGGAACTCCTGGGTGTGGTGATCATTGATTTATTACTGCTTGATAGTGTTCTGTGGAGTATAAGTCGGATTACGACCGCTCGGTACATTATTCGATTTTATTTTGAGTTAATTATATCATTATCCAAATGTTAGTAAGTAAATTTATATTTAAACATCCTATCTAGCTTAATAAATATTTAGTTGGATTTTTGCTGATGTTCTAACCATCACTATATTATGAGTGTGCGTATAAACACGTCAATAAGAATACGTTCTACTGCCTTTGTGAATATTAAAAAAAAAAAACACATTTGCTTTAATGATTTTAACTTAGGAAAGCTCGGTCGCTGTCACTAGTGTTCAGTTTCGCCAATAGATGGCGCTTTTATCAAAATATAATACGTTATTAAATATATGCAAATAATAAAACATAGAGAGAAACAACTTTTTATGGGGTACAGTTTTACTCATCATCATAACCATAATCATCATTACCCTCTCGATGCCCACTGCTGGACACAGACATCGACAGATCTCCACAACGAACCCGCGGTTTCCTTCACATTTACCGACCCTTCGTTACTGTCACATTAAAAATATTTGCTGATTTTTAGAAGAAAAAAAAAACACCTCAAAGCTTTTAAGTAATTAAGTACGTCAAGTGATACTTAACCTAAAGTGACATTTAAACTGTTGGTACACGTGATTGCAACGGATACGTATGTATTATATATAACGACGCTCTAGTTAGGACTGTACACACTGCACCAACTGGACCTGATTGATCTATTCTTAGAAGTACTGTGGTCGTACCAGTCGACCTGATAGTGGGAATTATGATGATTTAAACGTAGACATCTCTTTCTCTCTCTGCATATCCATAAATCTATTTCTCTCCATCCTTCTCACTTTTACCGTTAATTCCTCTCTCTATCTGTCAGCCAATTTTTATCTTCCAATATCACGCTTCTTCTTCCTTTACTTTCTATATATCTACGCTGCCTCCTCTTTCCCTCTTCCTTTCTAACCACTATCCCACATATAGCTCTTCCTTTATCCCCTTCTCTGTTCATCTATCTTTCTATTTCTCTTCTTGTTCATCTACCTCTCTAGAGAGAGGAAAGAGAGGGTCGCTCCAACGTGACTTCCGCAAACAGATTACCATCGGTGTAACCAGTAACAAGCCTCTCCAGCAATACAATTACTTCTGGCGATATGACCGAAGAACCGGAAACCGATGCTTGGAAGTCCAACTGGTCCTATGTCAAGGATATGCTCCTTATCCGTGTCCGCCATCACATATCCAATGCATCCATACCTTTACGAAGAGGTCCACGATCACAAACTGTTTACACTGCAACGTATCTGTAAATAACCAGCAAACGATAAGCGCTTAATGCATCCACTTATCAGCATCCGGTTCAGTGAGCCTCGGAGCAGCTGCCAGTGAACATGTACACGTACCTCCTCGCGCTCGGCGCCGCGCTGGTGGTGGCGGCGCCCACCGACCTGGCGAAGTTCGAGGGCGAGTGGTACCACGTGGCGATGTACACGGCCGCCATCGAGCTGAACGCCTGCACCAAGTACAACGTGAGCCTCGACGGTAAGCCGTGCAGCTGCGACGGCAGACCGGCGTCGGCGCTCAAGTTCGACCTGATAGCGCTGCCGGTAGTGGTGGTGGAGGCTTACGGCGACGTGGAAGCGGCGCTCAGCCGGAACTGCACCAGCGGCGGCATCACGAAGACGCTGGCGGTGAGGTTGGTGAACGACGACTACTTCGTCGCTTACGAGAGGTGCTACCGTTGCACTGATAAGGAACCGGACACCGCCAACCTGATGGCGAGGAAGCTGCCGTCGAAGTCGGAGCTGGAGAGCCTGGTCGGAGTCGAAGAGCTGAAAGGGAGGAACGGTTTGACGTGCGACCTCGTTCAGTGATTACTATTTCCTTTTCAACGTATAATCTGTTCAAAATTACATATTATATATATATCTTTAAAATATTGTGTATATATTTCATCTCACTAAACACTGAACTGTCTACTTTATGCCCACTGCTGGGCATAATCCTCAAAACTCCTCAGTAATCATCAATAGATCTCCATTACGATTGATTCGACGTTGAACAAGTTACGCCGCCGCCGTATTAGCTGATTGTAAGTAAATACAACTTAAATAACTTAACTCAAGTATCCTAGGTTTTAGTCTATGACCTAACCTATCTACCAGCGTAAGTCCCATCGAAATAGGTTCAGCCGTTGTGGAGATAAACCGGAAATTAGGATCTTCTCCATTTTAAAGTACGGCGAAAAGTCGCCTAATAACATATTTACTGATACGCAGTAGCTTTATTACTAAATTTACTATATTTTAGTGAAATCGGTGCGTTTTTTAATGTGACATCTGAGGTCGTATTAGGCGACTAAATCGGTTTTGTTGTTTGAAGGTTTCGAAGGTCACCAACCATTTAGCTGGTGAAGGAACAGCTGTTATACACTAGTAGTTTAATATTCTAAGTCTGATCCCATGGTAGTGGGGTGACCTTCGGAGACATCTGTGGAACGTCTGGTCACCATCACGCCCCCGACCTACACACTGTTATCAGCTCCGTCCGGAGTACAACGATCCTCCTCCAAGTTTCCACTTGAACCTGCTAGTTTATGCTGACCTCCGGAGGTTATCTCCTCGAAGTGAACATCTGCTCCATATTGATAACAGCTCGTGTGACGTTTAGGAATATTTATACAGCAGCGTCAACGCTCTCACCCGGCTCCGGTCGTGATGGTGATCGCACCACCGTATGGTGGTGAGGATGGTAACCATGGTAACCGGCAGGTGTACCTTGTTAAAGTGGTGTCGTGTGATAATCTATCGCCGTGCCTCGTAACATTCGCTTCGCAGAATGAAACCAAATGTGTTCTAGTCAACGTGTGAGGGAAAGAGATGGATATACTGCAAGAGCTGTAGTGAGACAGAGAGAGAGAGATAGATAGTTTTACTATTGGTTGAAGTAGGAAAGAACGTAATAGTGATGAGTAGAAAGTAGATTGTAGGTTTGATTGTTTCTCTCTCTCTTTCTCCGCCAACAGCTCTGTAAATATATCCATCTCTTTCCCTCACAAATTATCTAGAACACGTTCGGTTTCATTCTGCGTTGTTGCGCGGGAAAGACGCGCGATATATTACGTCACACTCTCTCTCTCTCTTTTATATTTAGAGCGAGACAGAGATACTACGACCAGTGTGCGGCGGAGCGCGCGGTCGGCAGTAGCGCGGGAAGGAGACGCGCGATAGGTTGCATCTCTCTCTCTTTCTCTCTTCATATATTTAAAGCGAGACAGAGATAGAGAGAGCGGAGTAGACGGACGATGTGGGAACTATGGGGCCGGTCGATATGGAGATCTTTGGGAGCGGCCTACGTCTATGTGGTTACCGCAGCAGCGCCTGTTGCTGCCGCCACACAGTAATGTGCGGACATTACTGTGATCCGGTTTAAAGGGCGCTGCGGTTATTACTGCTGGTAGTGCCTTTGTTGCCGGAGACCATCTAAGTACCGCAGCAGCATCTGTTGCAACCGACACACAGTACTGTGCCAACATTACTGTGATCCGGTTTAAAGGACGCTGTAGCTAATAAAAAGACAGGTGAACGTCCGTAACGTAAAATAGAAAAGGGATTTTGAACTATTCAGTGTACTTCCACATCCTCGGGTCTACTGTAAAATTCAGAAGACGCGCGAACAGACGGACAATACGAAGTAGTTATCGGGTTTGCACGACGTTCAAGTTACTGTCGTACACAAAAAATAATTTAAACTTGACCTCAACTTGACATCCGCTGACCTCTGATAGTGAAACATCCGGTAGATAACCAGCGGTATATAAACACCGCCGGCACTCCGGGGCCAGCAGACCGAGACGAGGATTAAGAAGACCAAGATGCTGAAGGTATTCGCTGTGCTGTGCGCGCTGGTGGTCTGCCACGGCAAGAGCCTGGAGAGCCCCGACGAGGTCTACGGCAGCTACAACCTGGTCTACTCCTGGCCGAAGCTGAACGAGTACAGGCCGAACTGCACCAAGATAAACTACTCCAAGTCGATCCTCAACACCCCCGTCTCTTGCCAGTGCGGAGGCGTCCAGTCGCCGCTGCAGCTGTTCTACCTGACCCTCATGGACCTCAAGTTCAACGTGGTGGCGAAGGTGATCGACAGCGTCGACCAGCTCAAGGACACGGTCAGCGAGGACTGCTCCTGCTCCCCCTCGGATAAGAACCGCGACGTCATCGTCAAGATCAACGACGACTACCTGCTGCACTACGTGTTCGTGGACAAGACGGTGTTCCTGCTCAGCAAGGTGGTGCCCAGCGCCGAGGAGCTGAAGGTGATCACCAGCTCCATACCCCGGCTGTCCGAGGTCGAGGGGAACCTGCTCTGCCAGTAAATTTTGAGCCTTCATTAAACTATATAAAAGCCTATTTCACGTTTCATTCTATCGGTCTGCTGGTGGTGGTGTCCCGTCACCACCACATCACTTCACCATCATCCCCACCACCTCTTATATGAGATGTCTTCCTACCCTGCTCTGAGATTACATATACCTGATGCTTATACGGCTGTTCAGGACACGGGATGAAGCATACGAACATTCTTCAGGGTCATCATGGTGATGTTGTTAAGGGAAGAGGGTGGTAAGAGGTTCTTCCAAACATCTTACAGAGACCAACCCTTACTGGTCAAGCGTGATGTGGCACAGCCCAATTCCCCTCCACGAACACCCCACCACGATCTGGACGTCTTCGTGGAACACCTACGTCCAGCAGTGGACTGCCATCAGCTGATGATGATGATGATGACATGTACTACATACGCAAGTGATAAATACTATCAACGTCTATATATGATATCTGATACCAGGCGTCGTGCAGAGACTACTGCTATCCGGTTCGAAGAACTTTGCGAGATTAATGTGGTAATAGTTATCGTTTTCAAGTGATGCAAAGCATCAGAGTTAGAGAGGCGCTGTAGCCTTCATCATCATCATTAGTCGATTGAGGTCCACAGCTGGACATAGACCTGCCCCAAAGATCTCCACATTTGAACTTCCTCTTGGACCTTCGCTAGACCACAAGAAACGTTGCTTACATATGTATAGAGTGGACAAGAATTTTATTTTAAAAATGCGAGACAAGTCTAATATATGCTTAACTCTATATTTTTATTAAGAAATTCAAAGATGTCGTTAGATATGTCATCATCAGAAGTCCACTGCTGGACATAGGCTTCCTCCGAAGGTCCCCACATCGATCGATCCTGCACTTCTCATATCCGTCATCTTCCAGTCATTTGTAGGGGTTCATATGGGGGGGATTTGAGATGCTCCCCACCAGCTGGCCCAATGCAGGTCGTTTCCTGATTAGCAGGTTGCACCACGAGCTGGTGAGCTTGGCTTGGATCCCTTGAGTTGTTTTGAGGGACCGCTTACACTCCATACTTATTACCTAGTCTATCTAGAATCATATCATCAGCTGTTCACCAGTACGGGTTTCGTCAAAATCGGTTCAGCCGTTTCCGAGATATCACCATCACCATCGTCCCATCGTAATTAGTACAATATAATCTCTCAATATGATGATGCTGTAGATGATGTCGTATTAGTCGACTAAATTGATCTTAAGGTTCCAAAGGTTTTGAAATTTCTATATCGCCAACTGATCTAGTCTAGGATCATCCAGCGCGTCCTAGTCTAGTGCTTGTCATGCGCTTATCATGGAAATGATCAGAGTGTGGCATGATGATGAGTGGAGAGGTGAGGCCCTGGAGTGGCAACACGGTGCTGATCAGGTGGAACTACCGGCACCGCTGGCTTAACTGGTGAAAGTCGGTGATGATGATGATGATTAAGTACCAGTCAATAAAAAACTTTATACATTTGAATAATTTTAATGGTCCATATTAAAGTGGTTCAGTTCATTGGCAGAGCAGGTTACCGTCGCGCTTGAGCAGCTGGCTGACCAGGTCGGTGATCTCCTGGCGCCTCTCCGCGCTCGGCACCACCTTGCTGAGCAGGAACACGGTCTTGTCGAACTGGACGTAGTGCAGCAGGTAGTCGTCGTCGATCCTGACGATCACGTCGCGCGTCCTGCCCGACGAGCAGACGCAGTCGTCGCTGACGGACTCGGCCAGATCATCGACGTTGTCGATCACCTTGGAGATCACGTCGAACTTCAGGTCGAGCAGTTCCACGCGCACCGGCTGGACGGCGGAGTCGCTGTTCTTGCACTGGCAGGAGACCGGCTCGTCGACCACGGATTCCTTGTAGTGAACCTTAGTGCAGCTCGGCCTGTTCTCCTCGAGCTTCGGCCAGGAGTAGACCAGGTAGTAGCTGCCGTTGATGTCCTCGGTATTCTCCAGGTTCCTGCCGTGGCATACTGCGAGCGCGCAGAGCAACGTGAGTAGCTTGAACATCTTGCCGCTTCTTCCTGGACCTTGGTCGCTTGGTTGCTGGTGTCTGGTGCGGCGTGGTATATATACCCTGAAGGGTATCTAGTGTCGTTATCGGAAGGTCGAGGGGTCACGTCTAATTTTCGTCGGTTCCAATGACCTCACCATCGCCTCGCTATGATTAGATTGGTGATAACGGTCGCCGGTAAGATTCCGCTGTGTTCGGGAGTACACCAGGGTCAGCGTACTCTCCATGGTTATACACTGCGACTAGGTTTAATGTCATCTGATATCCAAAGGAAGGGAAGGTGATGAGTGTGATGAAGTTTTATTTATAATATTTATTAGTGATTACAAATTCTGATGCATTTGCTTATTGAAGGTGTGTACTAAACTTGGATGTGGAACCTGCGTGGTGATGCACCATATTTGTGAAGACCATGTGACTTGGTGCCGAGGGCGTTGTACAAGGTTCACATTCTAATGATGGGAGAATTAAGAGCAATGTTGGCGCGGACAGTCGGAATTTGGAAATTTTGTTAGATGGGATATCTTGGTAATTTATTTAGAACTGTTGGGAAGATCCGGTTGAGGATATCACTGTGGTTGACAATAATCACCATGCCAAGGTCTTTAGTTTCATTTACTGTACCTAACACCTCACTAATTATATTATAGTATAGATCGATTGAAATAACGCTGCTTCTTCCTAAATTTTTTGAGTTCCATGGGATTGTCGTTGCACCAGTTCTGGATACGAAGTAAGTCATCTTGAAGAAGTTTGATATCATTCGGCGAATTGATAATATTGTATATTATGTCGTCGGCGAATAACAAGCTCTCACAATTATGTATGACGAAAACAATATCGTTGATGAAAATGGAGAATGACATCGGGCCCAGATGAGACCCCTGTGGAACACCTGAAGCTGCATAATACTCGTCAGATGTGAAGCCATTGGCAGTAACGTAATAGAGTCCTTTTGCTAAGTAAGACCGAAACCAGTGACGCAATGATCCTTGTAGACCATAACGTTCTAATTTTATTATCAGTAGCTAATGGTTGACTCTGTCGAAGGCGTTAGAAAAATCGGTACAAACAGCATCTACTTCGCGGCCATGAACAATCTCACGCGAAAGATCAGCGACATACAAAGTTAAGTTGGTTGTTGTCGAGTGGCCTGGACGAAAGCCATATTGTGGTGATAGGATCACCACCATGGCAAAACAATGTTGCTATTGGACGATAATTTTTAGCTTCCTTTGAATTCCCATTTTTATGTATCGGAATGACTTTCACAGTCTTGGATTTGATGATAATTGTATAATTTTGTTGAATACGTCACGTCAAGTTATTTAGATGCTGCTTAAGCAATTGTTTGTCTTTACTAAATTAGATACAGTGTCTAGAAATCGGGCTTAGCGTGATTTTGAGATAAAGTAAATTGTTTGGCAAAGATATTAGCAATGTCGAGGCCAGTGGTCGCAATATCATGTTCGTTCCGAACGCTCGTTACGAGGGAGTATTGGTTTTTGATGTTGAGTTTGGTATCTGGTTTCTCTGCAGCCGAGGGTCGAATGCAATAGCCCCATGTCATTATTACTAGTAACGATTGAATAAGATATTTAATCTTTAGTGATTTCGTTTGTGGTCTTACGGACCGGAGCACGGTTATTACTTAGATGACCTCTGAAAAACTTTACCAGGTAAATATTTGTTATCCATCCCTGTTACAGTAGTAATAAACGTGGAGAAACCTTCAACCTCATCGTCAATACCAGCTCGAATTAGAGTCGACGTAGGCTGCAGTAGAGGAGTACGCTTCATTCAGCTTCAGTCAAGTTTTGGCGTGGTGGAGTTAGGTTTTTATTTTAATTTAAGGATTCCAACTTGAAGGTACCTAAGGGGTAAGTCACCGAGTCACTATGGGTGCTGGTGTGCCTCGCTGGAAGTAGCGTTGTGTGCACAGCTGGAGTTTGTTATTCTGATCGTTAGCGGCTTCCAAGTTCTAAGAAGCTATTCAGCAATCAGTTATTCTTCAGCAAGAACTATTATATAATGCCGTGTCGACACTTCTACGGAGCGTCCTGTCGGCGAGGATGGAGTAACTGTAAGTAATGAATCCACCCGTTACCCCCTCTTATGGCTGTAGGATATTAATGACGTGATGATATATGAGCAAAACCATCATATGTATATATATTAATTTTATTTAACAATAGCGCCATCTATGTTTGTGTATGCGAACTACTCAACTCTAGCGGCTGGCGAGCATACTGCGTCGGGAGTGGGGACACTGGGAGTAGGGATGTTAGTAGTGGGAATATTAGGAGTCGGGACGATGGGAGCATGGACGCTGGAAACGTACTCCGTCGGGAGCGGGGACGCTGGGCGTGGGGGTGCTAGTAGAGGGAACATTAGGAGTCGGGACAATGGGAGCATGGACGCTGGAAACGTACTGCGTCGGGAGCGGGGACGCTGGGAGTGGGGGTGCTAGTAGGGGGACACTAGGAGTCGGGAAGATAGGAGCACGGACGCTGGAAACGTACTGCGTCGGGAGCGGGGACGCTGGGCGTGGGGGTGCTAGTAGAGGGAACATTAGGAGTCGGGACAATGGGAGCATGGACGCTGGAAACGTACTGCGTCGGGAGCGGGGACGCTGGGAGTGGGGGTGCTAGTAGGGGGACACTAGGAGTCGGGAAGATAGGAGCACGGACGCTGGAAACGTACTGCGTCGGGAGCGGGGATGCTGGGAGTGGGGGTGCTAGTAGGGGGACACTACGAGTCGGGAAAATAGGAGCACGGTCGCTGGAAACTTACTGCATCGGGAGCGGGAACGCTGAGAGTGGGGGTGCTAAAGGTGGCAGCGAGAAAGGATCTGTAGATATCCTCCGTACGTGCTCCGTATCCAAAATAAATAAAAATATTTCTGAGTAGGGTGAAAATATTTATATGGAAATGGCAATAAATCTATTTGTCTTTTTTAAAAAGTGAACTTAAGTGCTCCAACAGTTCGCAGTCCAGGAACCAGTGCCCGCTGTCGAGCAGAAAGTGTTTTAAATACGACCTCCGGCAACTGTTCGACACTTAGCACCGACCAGGGGCTGTAAATTTTGCAGCACATAGTTTGAATTTCTGTATCCTACTTCTAAATCCTTTTAAATCACCTCGATCCAGCACCTACCTACTGCTCCTGTAAGTCGAACAGTTTTATTACGATCCTTATAACATTTTATAAATGTGCATATCAAGTGAAAAGTGAAAAGAAAGTTTCCAGTTTCCAGTGAAAGTCTATCCTCGAACTCTATAAAAGATCTTCAGTGTCTGTTTAATTAAATCATCTTAGTTATAATTGAATCAGAGAGCAGTGGCTGGCTCTCATCGCGGAGCATTCCGCACCGAGAAACACATAACCTTTGTTTTCACTCTCCCAACCTGTATAGACATGTCTAAAGAAGAGTCGTTTGCTTCAATGGAACTACACTTAAATATTCTAATGAAGTTCATTAACAAGTTTGACGGAAACCCTGACAAATTAAACGCATTCCTCAGTAATTGCAAAAATGTTGTAGATTTAGCTTTATCTTCGCAATAAGAGATTTTGACAACTGGTAAGAAATTTATGAATTTGGAAAATCTCAGTTTGGAGAGAAATAAACCTTATCCGGCACTGCTCTCTGATGTGCAAAATTGTCGTCAACACAACGGTGAAACAAAATCGAAGCTTGTTTATCAAAATTTTACTTGAAATATATATATTATATCCCTTCCGATCAGCATAAAGGGTATACTGTGTGGCCGTGTCGCAGCAATGCAGGACTTAGTTCTGCATACTTTTATTACAGCATTAAATGCAAGGTTGTCGACTGTTATGCGTTGTCGATGCCCCAAATCTTTAAATAATGCTATAAATTCTGCAACGTCTGAAGTGAAGAACATGTTAAATTATCAAGGACGTACGGGACACTTTCCTAAAATTATAACCTCAACAATCAAGGTCGATAATCGTCCAGCCCCAGTCATTCAGAGTAAATAATCTTAATAATAACTACACAGATCCAGCATTAAGGCTTCCAATGCCTCAAATCCTCCAATGTGCCGATATTGGAAATACCCAAAACGGAAACAACAAATCTATATATAGCTCTAAATTCATAACCGGAGCACACCGTTGATGAGACTAGCAACGATGTTTTAAATGAGTAAAGGACTCTCGCAGGCGCCCGTGAGTCTCAGGACCCGTTCACAAACAGGTACTACAAATGGCACGTGTTATACCAAATCCAAGGTCACGCGACAGTGTAAAAAGCCGTTCAGAAGACTGCTACTTCTAATAAAATTTCTATGCATAGTATTTCAGTTTCTCCTTAATCTAGCATTCACGAAATTGGACCTGCGATAAACTATAAACATTTTTTATTTTTTTTATATAATAGTTCGTATTTGAAGCATCCCTTTGAGTAAATCTATCCCTGTGCCCGGACGCCGCGCTCGCCCGTATCGTACAGATGTTCTTATATTGTGTGTGTAAACGCAATATTTACTTGTACAGTGTGTGCGTGTGCTACTGCGTGTGTGTGTGTATGTGACGGGGCTTTATATGTATTGAATTGATAAACAAATGTTAAGTATTATTTAACTACATTCAGCAGACCCCCCACAAGGTGGACCGACGACCTGGTCAAGGTCGCTGGCAACCATTGGATGCGGGTGGCCCAGCACCGGTCTAAGTGGAAATCTTTGGGGGAGGCCTTTGTCCAGCAGTGGACGTCTTCCGGCTGATTGGATTGGATTCAGCAGAGCCTTAACTTCTTCACAATTTAACCGATTGAGCCAGTTAGTCACTAACTGTTTAAAACTGTAAATATTTAGATGGAAATTATTTAATATTTTGTTTATTATATATAAACAGTTGGATTGATTCTCATATTGATGTCCAGCTAAAAAAGCTTTTATAGCAACCACATTAATTATCATTATTGATCCTCGCCGTTCATAAGTCGTATAGTGCGTTTATACTGATTTGTGTTGCTCTTGTGATACATGTAACTTCCTAACGCTCAACAACTTACTAATATGATATAAATGTTTAGTAGGAAACCTATTAGTGATCTCTGACCTCGTTCTAACACTAGAAATTTTGCTTTTGAAGCTCCACTTCGAACTGGAATGCAGTATGTTAAACCTGATCGAGCGAGGGCCGGGTAAACGATATTTAAGATTTTATTGGATACAACATTTTCGAATTCTAACAGTTGTGATATCTAGGCGACGGTGCCACGGTTTTTGGTCAATCGTGACATCTAAGTATCTCGTATAAGCTTTTTCAATATTGCTGCAAGCGCATGTGTTTTCATAATCTACACAAGTATGTGTTATAGGTTGTGAGCGTCTATCAGCAGAAAAACAGATGCAGTTTGTTTTGCAGGTGTTTTAATAAATAGTAATTTAGCCAAACCAGTTTCGGCAGTATTATAAATTACTCCCCACTAAAAACTACAGCAGTGTCATCTGCGTATGCGTAAATACTAGTTATCAAATTTTAAATTATATAGATCGTTAATATATATTAGAAACAAAGTAGGTCCTAAGACACAGCCTTGAGGAACACCAAAGGTTATTTGAAAGTCATTACTAATGTAGTCAGCTAACATTAAAATATACAATGTCACGTACAAACTATTCAGGAAATATTTGCCTTTTGTTGAAGATCAAATATCCGTTTCCAATAATTTTCTCGTCGACAGCGGCGCCTCAATAATTCTTATTAAACAATCGTCAATAGACAATATGTCTGAAATAAAAAGGCGAAGAGTCGTATATCCGGGTCTAGGTTCAGACGCAATGAAGTCATGAGGTCACTAGTTCAATTTTCAAAACAACGAAAAAATTGATTACCTTTACGATGGAATCATAGCAAATGACTTTTTATCTAATTCTCAATCTAAGACAGATTTTGATGCAGACTCTTCCAATCAAAGTGGTTACAATTAAAATAAAATTCCAAGAACCCATTATTTTGCTCCTCGAACCGAGACTGTTATAGAATGTTTAGTGCTTAATCTAGAATTAAAAGAAGGCCTAATAATTGCTCATACAATTGTCAAAATCAAACCAAATACCAGAACGAATATCTCAGTCGTCACTACCTCTGAATCTCCGTTCTCCATTCATTGGATAATGAGGTAACGATAGAAATCTTAGACTTAATGATACTATCTCACCTAAACGCTGGAGAGGGAGACTCTTTGTATAATCTGTGCTCCGCTATCACTCATATATTCCATCCACCTGCTGATGAATTGAGCTGTGCTGATGCTGCACCCGTTGATATAAAATAATTTCGTGTCCCCCGGTGCACACAAACAAGAGGTACGTTCACAAATTAACAAAATGCTTGGCGCAGGAATTATTAAACCATGAACTTCTTGATCTACCCACATATGGGTAGTTACACATACCCCATACATAACAGACAGATTAAAAGATATTGATTTTGTATCCAATGAAATCCTTGAAAGTCTGCAACCTGTTCTACCGCCGCACAATTGCAATAACCGTGTGAGATTTCCAATGTAGAGGGTACTTTATGTGTCAGTCTAAATCTTTTATATAATATTTTTTCTAGAACAATTACGTGAAATAGATAAAATAGATTCAAAATATAATAACAATATAGATCTTCTCTCTTTTTCTCTTCTCAAAGCGCCTCTCTAACTAGTGAAGGTTGGCGATCAGCGTGGTCCAGTCCTCTCCGTCTCCGGTTCGGCGGAACGATTCGGACGCCACAGGTATGCCAGTCCATTCCCTGTAGACAAATATAATGTAGATCGCGGAGTCGAATTGAAACAAGCAGGTGTCCCCGCGCATGCGCATCAGCTGGTTCTCCAAAAGGAGGTGTAAAGACTCCCAAAAGGAGGGTGTACAGATTCCCAAAAGGAGGGTGTACAGAATCCCAAAAGGAGGGTGTACAGAATCCCAAAAGGAGGGTGTACAGAATCCCAAAAGGAGG
Source organism: Troides aeacus (assembly GCA_033220335.2). NCBI lineage: Eukaryota > Metazoa > Arthropoda > Insecta > Lepidoptera > Papilionidae > Troides > Troides aeacus. Next base: position 6,642,556 of record CM067296.1, read on the forward strand.
GTGTACAGAATCCCAAAAGGGGGTGTAAAGGATCCCAAAAGGAGGTGTACTAATTCCCAAAAGGGGAGTATACAGAATCTCAAAAGAGGGGCGTACACAAGCCCAAAAAGCTCCCAAATGAAACAGTCAGTACGGGTATATGACTCACTTCATTTAGGACCAGTCGCAACCACATGAAATCAGCGCGACAAAACCATAGCGTGATCCAGCGCGGCACAGCGCCATCTAGAGGTTTTTTTTTGCTTGTACCCTTCCGGCGTTTTCGGGCCTGGGCTCGTAATTCAAATGTTAGCATTTGTTTGTTTGTTATAAGTTATAAGGGTTTATGCCCGAGCGTGGTGTCAGCAGGGGCGAGCAAGTCCGGTCCCAAGTACCACTGAGCGTCAAAGCGGCGCCACGTATAAACCGGCCGATTTAAAGAACTGTGCGACCAGAGGGACGATCACCTGAAGTTGAGTGATATGCTTACCCATAACAGCACGATTCTAGTTTGAACGGTATAGACTGCTCCACATTATATTCTAGTTACCGCAATGTCTATACCAGTTATAGCGTACTTCAAACCGGATCACGGTAATGTTAGCACACTACTATCAAATCACTCCTGAAGTATACATAAGCTCAGTTACTTATAGTGGTGTCTGTTGCGGGGGACGAACAAATAACAGTGTGCCGATATTACTGTGATCCGGTTTGAGAGGCGCTGGGACTAATGTAATTGTTGCTGTAACGAAACTCAACATGTTGTTTCAGGCGATGAGCGCAATGTGATGCTGTATTATGGGCGTGTGTATCACTTCATATTAAGTGATCGTTCGGCTCGTCTCGTCATTAAAAAAAAAAAAATACTGTATTAAGGTATCTAGTCTAGTATCTAGATCAGCCCGTACCGCCCGCCCTCCATACTGCCCGCCAGTAAATTGATTCAGCGCCGTGATACATCGCCGGCAGTAAATTATTCGCGGCTCCGACGTAATTTCCGCTTTAAGGTGAAATCTGCGGCTCTTTAAAATGAATTTCCGGTTTGAAGGTAGTTATATATTTTTTTAACTTGATGATACTTTTAATTGATAAATTAAACGTCTGCCCATTGCGGTGATAGTTATGATGACACGCTTATTATTGCCAACAGCCTGGTCCTTCGAGCCGGATCATAGTAAGAATATCGCTTCACGACAGCAACTGCGGCGGTACCTAGACTATTGGTCCTTCAAACCGGAGCACAGTCATGTCTGGACACTAGAAAAATTCATACAATACGTGCTCCCATACAAATCCCTGGTGCGTTGGAAGCTGTTCATCATGGCGGCGTGGCAATACGTCAGAGCGGACATCCGGTCCGCGCGCGCCGTATCGCTGCGGGTAGTTTGAATTTTAAATGTTAACATTTGCATACGGATTGGAAAAACACCTCCGCCGCGGAGCTACACGAACGCACACCTCCCGTACTATTTATGCCGCGTCAGACAATTCATCAATAATCCGGCTCGGAGGACCAGAGACATGGTTACGGTCAGTCGAGTTGGATGGATAGCTGAGCATTCTTTTACTAGGTACTTCAATATGTCGGTAAAAAAAGAACATTCAATTATCCGGCTTAAAGGACCAGAAGCATCATTATGGTCCTACGGGCCGGATAAAAGAATATTCTTTGACTTGATACGTTACTATGTAGATGTTTTATAGTCAATTAATAAAGAATAAACAGCTATCCGGCTTGAAGGGCCGTAAGCATCGTTGTGGTCCTTCGAGCCGGATATGGAATTTTCAAAATTATCTTCGACATGAATATGATCTTTATTATAATATCCAGTAAATTATTACTTTGCTAGTGTATCACCATCATCAGCTGATTGGGGCCCACTGCTGGACATAAACGTGTCTACAACTGTTTGCAGACGGAACTACCAGCTCCGCTCTTCAAATCTGGCAACTGCTGGAGTACAGCAGCGAGCTCGTCGCGCCGCGGCGCCGACTTGCCGAACAGGTACACCCTCCTCTCTCCAGCCGTCTCGTACTGGAGGAAGTAGCTCCCGTTGACCCTCAGCAGGACGTCCCTCGGCTTGTCCAGAGGGGAGCAGGAGCACTCGTCCGCCAGCGCCGCCGCCAGCTCCTCAGCGGTACCGACTATTTCCGCCAGGAGTACATACTTCAACGGCCCCAACTCCTGGAGGATGATGGCGAAGTTAGGCGACTTCCTTCCGCACTGGCAGGTGAGCGGCAGCTCGAAGGAGGAGTTCGCCCTGGAGTAGACCACCTGGCTGCACCTGGCCGCTGGCGCCTCCAGCTCGGGCCACGTGTACACCAGCTCGTACGCGCCGTAGAAGCCTTCAGCGTCAGGGTTGTCCAGGTATCTACACTGGACCGCCGCGCCGGTGAACAAAACCACCAGAAGCCTCCACATGGTTCCTCGTCAGCGGACTGTTACCAGTAATTGCGCGGTCGTGTATTTATATCAGTCAGCTATCAGGAGGCCGCTTCCTTATCGGCGAGGGTCGCGGCATATCAGCGTATTTTTTTTTTTTCGAGTTCAGTTGAACGTTCACCCGATAATAAGTGTTACGCCTGTGCATACGTGACGTTAGTCAGCGTGAAGACATCATCACAAGTCAAGTTGTGAATCTCGTTACCGCAGTAATTTCTCCAGCACCCTTCAAACCGGAGCATAGTAATATTTGCAGACTACGATTTGTCGACTGAATAAATAGAAAATAATTAAAAGAAATCATTAATGTTTCTTTGGCAGCTGAGCGAGCGCGCGCCATTTTGTAGTAATCCAAAATGGTGACTATACTTCAAAATGGCGGACCGGTTAGGTTAAATTTATTCGTCTTCTTAAACATGTAGAGTTAAATACTGTCTGGACTTGTCTCAAAAACTCTTCCTTTTTCTCATACATCTTTTCTTGACGTTAACCGTTAATCCGGTGTCGAGCACTTTTATAAGCTATTAGAGAAAACGAGACGATTGGGACGTTCATTTTATAGTAAGTGATACATTGCGCTCGCCGAGTCTCGTTACTCTAGTAATTACACTAACTACGCGCTAGCGCCCTTCAAACCGAAACACCGTTTCCGGCAGTACACTCCAAAACGTATAAATAATATTTGGAAAGCACTAGAAGCCGGAGCACACTCGTATAAATAGCTGCGGTGGGTACGTAGACAAATTGTATCTTCTTACCTTTAGTCTATGCCAAGTTTTATAAATACAAAATATTAAAAATGCGCTGACACGCCGACTTCCGGCAACGGCAGGAGAGTACGGAACCGTGTTAGCTGGCCGCTGGACAGGAAGTAAAAATAGCCCGCGCATTCGGCCACGCCATTTCCTGTTTGTTTAATTGAGAGCGATCCTGTTTGCAGCGATATTAATTGACCGGGACATGCGGCGCGGGCTCCGAATCCATTTCGTGTACACACACTCTACTTCCGGTTGTTTTTTTTTTTTTATTTCTATTTAAGTGATAGACGGGTAATGGAAATATATTTATATAAACAATTCGCGTTGTTATTTTACTGTTATTTATAACTTTTACGCATTTTTTTAAATAAAAACTAATAAATAGACGCCTGCGAAATAAAAATAGCAAACATTTGTATATTCGAAGATTTGCTTTAAGACATATAAAGTTTAGACCAAATGTTTTATACCACGAAGCACCATCTTTATCTGACGGTGAATGTTAAGCCTACCTATAAAAATAGATGATGTATTAAATAACGATAATAATTTACAAATTGTCCGGTTTGAAGGGAGTTGTGGCTAATGTGATTATTGCAATAACGAGACTTAACATCCTATCCCAAAGCGACGAGCACAATACTAAGAATCTTATTTCCTATTAAAATCGTTCAAATTTTATATCCCTCGTTGCAGCTTTAAAAGCGCTGCTACAGAAATTACTGTGGTAATAAGCACCATATAATTATCCGCCATTTTATTTTCGCTTACCGTCAGCTTAATTACCGGTAAGCGCTTGAAAAACCCCTCAAGTTATCGTTCAGCTTTAACTTAGCCGTCTATAGATAAGATTTCTTTGCAGTACGCCTCTTCAGTGAAGAGCGGCGTACATTTCAACGTCTCCTTTCATTCATTCTAGAAGATACTCAGCTTCTGCTTAGGTACTGCTTAATGCAGCATCTTCAATCCTCGTCGGCTAATCAACTTGCACGCAAAAGTTACGGAGGATCCTTTTATCCGGATCCTTTCATTGCTGAACAGCAATCTTAGTAATTAATTATTTTTTTAATGTTGAACCTATCGTGGAGTCTAACTGCAAGAACGTTCAGCTCGTTCACTTGATTTTAAGTGATACGCTATTTAGGATGATATACACTGCACAGTATTGCGCTTGCCCGAACATAACACGTAATAGCTACAGCGCCCTTCAAACTGGATCACAGTAACGTCCGCACAGTACTGTGTGTCGGCTGCAATAGGCGCTGTGGCGGTACCTAGACGGTCTGTAGCAACAGCGACACTACCAGCAATAATAGCTACAGCGCCCTTCAAACCGGATCACAGCAATGTCCGCACAGTACTGTGTGTCGGCTGCTTTGTTCTGCTAAGTTGGTAGCCGCGTTAAGCTCCAGCTACATCTCGGAGCAGCCCGCCGCTAACTTGATCGTTGTTTGATGACACCCCTTTAGTAAGTTCGAAGCTGGCGCCGTGCGAGCGGGACGGCGATATAATTGGAAAGCGATACACCAGCCAGCGGCACGGCTGAGCTGAAGATGATGAGCTGATGTACACAGCAGCTACCAAACACCCCCACTCCCGCTCCCACTCCCACACCCACACACACAACCTCCACCCACCTCGTCCGCTATACAAGCCTCAGTGCAGAATCACACTCGATACGTGACTGTACTGTTCCTTTAGAGCGGCCGCAGCTGCGTGTGTTGCCATAGCAACCGTTACCGTGGCAACCGCATTAGTAACCCAAAATCCGATCGTCTGATACCGAAGAATACAAACCTGATTTCTTTCATACAGTTCTATTTTAAGAGGAGATCCAAGAGGTGATGGGACTTCTTAAAGTCCCGACGAAGTGATTAGGACACCTTTGAAGATGTAGATCTAGCAGCCGTAATCTGAATTTCGTACGATGGTAAATGAGCGGTAGCTTAGCAGTATTCAGAATCGAACCCGGGACTGCGTTAGTTCAGCAAGCGGCCACGCACCGCACCACCGGGTTGTAGCGTGTGTTAGACAGCTACAGCGGATTGTACTCGAAGCGTTGACTTCATTTGATCGCAGTTAGAAGATCCAACACCTGGTCCGGTTTCAAGTGTGATAAGTACATTAAAATGATGATGAAGAATCTATGTTCAATCATACTTCACCATTCAACCTTCACCATCTTCAACTTTCACCAACTTCACCATGAACAAGTATCGTAAACGTCCGATTGTCTTTCAAATGCGCCGTTTGTTTTGTCAATCGTTGTATGTATATTCATAGATAAGTCAACTTCCGCTTTGAATGTTCGTTATTAAATATCAATAAGCTCAATTCTAAGTTATTAAGTAAACTGGGGGGGGGGGTCCGCTAAGTGTGTTAAGTTATAACTAAGTTGCGAAAGGCCGCTTCGAGCGCAACGAAGCGCCTACAAAGCCGCGTATCGATTCGCACCGCCGCCGCTCCGAACCAGCGCGCTACAGTCGTGTGTTTATTAAAAAAAAAAAACAATTTCAGTCGCAATTTGATTACAGTTTGACCACAGACAAACAGAAGACTTCTCAATTGATTATCTACACTCATTATTAAGTGTTATTAATTAATTATTTGCTATAATTTAACAAAGAGAACGGTCTATGGAAATAATGAAATCGTCTCACTCGCGCTCCTATATAAATTTCTAAAAAACATTTCAAGCTGTTTCATTCAACATTAAGCTGGAAATCCTGGTGATGGAAGGGAGTCAGGGTTCTACAGGACCTCTACTGCTTGAAGCCTGGTGTTGGTCACCAGCATTCCATTCCAAGATGCTCCAGTATCCGGTAAAGAACAGCTGAAGGTGTTACCTCTTTGTATAACCTTCGCTTTGACAAACTTATCACAGCCGACAAACGAGTACTGTTGGAACATAGCCGCGTTATACGCATACAAACACATCCGTTTTGTGAGAATTAAAAAAAAAACCATTGCTATCGTTAGTTTTAGTGACGAGCGGGACGCTCACTCATTTGTGAGTGATGCACCTGCTAATAACATTCCGCTCGTCGCTTCGTAGTTGTCGGGTGTCCATACATAACGAATGTCCGATATATATAAACAAAATGGATTACTTTGGTTCGCCCGTCACTTGAAAACAAGTGATACTGAGACGGGAACACGGGCATCCGACGCACAACGATCTGTTCCCGGTAACAGGATATCTATTTATTGTATTTCATAGATCCTTCATCATTTTGTTTCATATTAACTTTTTGTATCCGTCTATAAGTATCAGAGTGATGATCGGATTGTAGAACTTAATCGATATTTACGATCATTATTAATCATTTTTTTAATAACAACTTAAACTTAAGTTATTCCTCATAAAATCGGCTGTACACTAGTGAAGGAATCACCAAAATCGGTGCAGCCGTTTTCGAGATATGACGAAACGAACATACACATTAAGAACGTAAGAGTAGTTTCATTGAGTTAATACTACTTAGTGTGAAGCGCGTTCTGCTCTCCAGCTGTGGTCACTCGGGACTGGTGGTGCTCATGATGTACAGCATCTTCCAACAGTACTCCCACTGATTACAGATGGACCGGTGAGTTCCGGCTCCAGCTGTGAGGATCTGTTGGCACCACCTCCCCCCCATTACGACCGATCTTAGGATCTTAAAACGGATGCTTCACGTCCAAGCAGTTCGTCACTCCAATTAATTAAGAGTGAATTCTTTAAGAGATACCTCCGCGTAAGTATCCGGCTCGCAGTGCCTCCGAGCCGCGATCCACCCCCACCCCCGCAGTTGGTTTAATTAAACGAAAACAATCGCCCGGTGCGGCTGAACCGCTCCCCTTCCACCGTCTCCCAACCCTCGTCACCCTGAAGGCTAACACAATATTAGTCTCACCTTCATTAAACATATAATTTGCTAATCAACCTTTTTAAACATCCTGTATTTTTTTAGTCGACTATTTCACACGCCGTATGAGGCGACTAATGGAGCGATGCTATTCATCACATTACTGGTATACAGTTGTAAGTGTAGTAAGCTAGTACAAGTGTATGAGATCGCTTCCTATGTAGGAGCAAGCTGAAGTCCCGACGGCTCAGTGGGTGGCAGTCGGAGTCGCGGGTTCGAATCCCGTCCAACTTGGAGTGTAATGTAGGAAGACATTGTCGCGAATCCGCACAGCAACAGTGTATATAGTCGACTTCGTCTCTCGCGTTGCGGCATTCAACCCCACTAGTGGGAATGTGAAGTGGGCTGTTAATTTACAGGATATCATGAACGCGACGGTTTGAGATGATGGTAAGTGATACTCCTAGCTAAGCTATATGTAGTATCACATAAAATGTTGAATATCGTTACCCCCCAGTAATTATATTAGGTACAGCGCCTTTCAAACCGGATCACAGCAATGTCCGCACAGTACTGTATGTCCGCTGCAATAAGCGCTGCGGCGGTACCTAGACGGTCTGCGGCGACAGAGACACTACCACCAGCGATAGCTACAGCGCCCTTCAAACCGGATTGCAGTACTCGAAAGGGCCAAGCACACTATGAAAGTGCCAGTTTTTTCCTACGCAGTGAGCGTGTTAAAGTAGTGTATATACATTAATACTGTTCAAATATTAAAAAGGGGGGTGTAAAGGGTTCTGCTCAACGTCTCACGAAGCTCCAACACGCACTGAGCCAGCGTAGAGGACTAAAGCGCAATACCCTCGATGAACTCTGTGGAGATCTGTGGGGAAGGCCCACGTCCAGCAGTGGACGTCTTGGCTGATGATGATGAGGATTTTTAAGAGCCTAACAGAACATTCATCAACACTCCCTCCATCATTACTTCTAGTAATCATACCAGAACACAGTAATGTTTGGCAGATGAAATAGGGGTTGCAGTGTTGGGGGCAGGTTTGTACTGCCCTTCGCAGCCGAGCTCTCCCTATCTTCCGCGGCCGTATTACGGTTGTCGGCGGAGCCCAAAACCAAATCCGCCGCAAGGAGTGGCGGATCTGCTTGACGGATCCGGAGGGGATCCGTTGTCCACGTGAATATAAGAGGCCGAGAGGAGATAGCGCTACTTATTCCGTCGCGCCCTTACAGACATCTTTATACAGTAGTAGGAAGGGGGGTCCCCGGAGGTGGTCTTGCATTGTTTTGTGCGAGGGAAACGCTTTCGCAAACCGGCCCACGCGGGGGCAAGTTCAGGGTATGTCCGAATTTCACCGACTAATATAACGCGTCCTCCTCTCGGTATAATACCGTTGTCCAGGGGACATGGATGCCACGAGCGAAAACACCGCTAACCGTTATATGACTGCGGAGAACAGAGAGAGCGGTGAATCATAATTCCAACACTCCTCTCCTCCCGCGGCTCCACCGCCGCCTCATCAGCGGTGCGGCACCGCTTAGTTGTGGAGGGTAGCGAGAGAGGCGACCCATAATTCCAACACTCCTCTCCTCCCGCGGCTCCACCGCCGCCTCATCAGCGGTGCGGCACCGCTTAGTTGTGGAGGGTAGCGAGAGAGGCGACCCATAATTCCAACACTCCTCTCCTCCCGCGGCTCCACCGCCGCCTCATCAGCGGTGCGGCACCGCTTAGTTGTGGAGGGTAGCGAGAGAGGCGACCCATAATTCCAACACTCCTCTCCTCCCGCGGCTCCACCGCCGCCTCATCAGCGGTGCGGCACCGCTTAGTTGTGGAGGGTAGCGAGAGAGGCGACCCATAATTCCAACACTCCTCTCCTCCCGCGGCTCCACCGTCGTCTCATCAGCGGTGCGGCACCGCTTAGTCGCGAAGGGTAGGGAAAGCGGCGAATCATAATTCCAACACTCCTCTCCTCCCGCGGCTCCACCGCCGCCTCATCAGCGGTGCGGCACCGCTTAGTCGTGGAGGGTAGGGAGAGCGGCGAATCATAATTCCAACACTCCTCTCCTCCCGCGGCTCCACCGCCGCCTCATCAGCGGTGCGGCACCGCTTAGTCGTGGAGGGTAGGGAGAGCGGCGAATCATAATTCCAACACTCCTCTCCTCCCGCGGCTCCACCGCCGCCTCATCAGCGGTGCGGCACCGCTTAGTCGTGTAGGGTAGGGAGAGCGGCGAATCATAATTCCAACACTCCTCTCCTCCCGCGGCTCCACCGCCGCCTCATCAGCTGTGTGGCACCGCTTAGTCGTGTAGGGTAGGGAGAGCGGCGAATCATAATTCCAACACTCCTCTCCTCCCGCGGCTCCACCGCCGCCTCATCAGCTGTGTGGCACCGCTTAGTCCCGGAGGGTAGCGATAGAGGCGACCCATAATTCAAACCCTCCTCTCCTCTCGCGGCTCCACCGCCGCCTCATCAGCGGTGCGGCACCGCTTAGTCGTGGAGGGTAGGGAGAGCGGCGAATCATAATTCCAACACTCCCCTTCTCTCGCGGCTCCACCGCCGCCTCATCAGCGGTGCGGCACCGCTTAGTCGTGGAGGGTAGGGAGAGCGGCGAATCATAATTCCAACACTCCCCTTCTCTCGCGGCTCCACCGCCGCCTCATCAGCGGTGCGGCACCGCTTAGTCGTGGAGGGTAGCGATAGAGGCGACCCATAATTCCAACACTCCCCTTCTCTCGCGGCTCCACCGTCGCCTCATCAGCGGTGCGGCACCGCTTAGTCGTGTAGGGTAGGGAGAGCGGCGAATCATAATTCCAACACTCCTCTCCTCCCGCGGCTCCACCGCCGCCTCATCAGCGGTGCGGCACCGCTTAGTCGTGTAGGGTAGGGAGAGCGGCGAATCATAATTCCAACACTCCTCTCCTCCCGCGGCTCCACCGCCGCCTCATCAGCTGTGCGGCACCGCTTAGTCGTGGAGGGTAGCGATAGAGGCGACCCATAATTCCAACACTCCCCTTCTCTCGCGGCTCCACCGCCGCCTCATCAGCGGTGCGGCACCGCTTAGTCGTGGAGGGTAGCGATAGAGGCGACCCATAATTCCAACACTCCCCTTCTCTCGCGGCTCCACCGTCGCCTCATCCTATATCCGCCGCCTCGCGAACCGATATCACTACGTATGATTGATGTGGATGTTGTCTAAACATTTAAGGTCGTGCGATAAAGACCCTGGGGTCAGTTGGTTAAGGACGCAGCGATATAACGAAATCGCGATCATCAAAAATATTAGATGCAGTGTATGTTATCTATGTTTACAATTTAAACGTTATTTATTATTGAGATAAACAAGGTTCATAAACAATAACATACATGCGATTGTTACATCAGCTAGCTGATGTTGGGCGTGGATTTTGGAACTGTGCCCACCATAATGTAGGGACATTCCTGTGATCCGGTTTGAAGGGTGTTGTAGCTAGTATAATTACTGGGGTAACGAGACTGAACATTTTATGTTTAAGGCAACTAGCGCTACATTGTTATAATCAGGCGTATCTCTTACCATCTGATAAATGTCTCGGCGATTATTTAAAAAAAAAATTCCAATGTCCACGCCCATCATTTTTGAGTTACGAGCCAACAGCTTTACGTCACCATCACCACAAATTTAAAAATTAAATAAAATATAGTTTTCTTCGCTTTTCTGCCCAGGCGTGGGCAAAGGTAAGGTCGTTCATGTTACTAAGAGAGTAAGGATTCTGTTCCTCCTTACTACTCCAAGTCTTTTCAGTTTTAACGTAAGTCCTTTCAAGTCCCACTCCCACGTAGTGGGAAACTGTTCCAATTCTGGATGTCCATCATCAAGTCCTTGGTCTTCTATTTAGGGAGACGCGGTTACCAGAATTTATACCACGCTCACCGTGACACTCGTCACCAATACAATGGGCAAAAACTGGGCCAAAATCCAAGAGTAGTCATCACAGTCCGATCAAAATACACTGCAACTGCCACAGAATCGAACCGGGGAGCTTTAAGAACAGACTGGTCGCGCTGCGGCGGTACCGACCTAGTCAGGTCTTCAAGGCAACACCATATCCAGCGGTGGCCGCCTGTGATGGTGGCTATACCATCAGTGCAGTGTTTGTCTCATACAAGAAAATGCACCTAAAAATAAATGGACCGCCGCTCGCCGCAGGACGGAGGCAAAGTTATCGGGGGTCAAAGGTGAACCGAACTTCGATAATACCTGAGTATATATACACTAGCAGTCGCTCACCGCAGCATCAGACGAGACAGCAGCTGCAGCACTCGGCAACATGTGGAAGCTACTAGCCCTGTTCTGCTTGATGGCGACCCAGGCCAGGTGCGTCGAGGACTCCTCGCTCTTCGGCGAGTACAAGCTCATCTACACCTGGCCGAAGCGGGAGTGGAGCGTGACGAACTGCAACCCGGTCGTCATCTCCAAAGCGGACCCGTCCATCTCCCTCGACTCCTGCAAGTGCAACCGGAAGTCTGCCAACCTGGCCCTCGCCAACATCGACGCCGTCGCCATAAGTATAAACTTCCTTATCGACTATGTGTACAGCATGGACGAGCTGAAGCAGGCGGTGGACGACCAGTGCTCTTGTTCCGACAAGAGCATTTACCACGATGTCGTCTGGAGGGTCAACGACAACTACTCGGTGCACTACGACACCGACAACTCCAAAATCTCTCTCCTGGGTAAGGTGGTGCCGAGCGCTGACGATCTGAAGGGTCTGGTCGACGGCTTCTACTGGAAGGACAGAGAGGGTGTGAAGGTGTGCCAGTAACCCATTAGCCCAGTGACCAGGTAACCCAGTAACCCATTAGCCTAGTGAGCCAGTAACCCGGCAACCACTACCCTCTAACCTCTAAACTCGAACAAACAGAACGAAATGTTTTCCAAAAATCTAGGAATAAATAATGTATGAAGCTGATTCCATTTTTCATTTCCTCCCACACTCGCTACGATGCTAGGTAGTGTGATGTACACTACACCGCGCGGTTTCCATCTTATATATTCTCGGTATATTCTCTATCTTTGCACTTATTTTTGTAGCAAAAATGTGATAAGATAAAATACTTGTGGCGGAGTTTGGATGGTGTTTGGATAGCTTCTTCCACCCCATTCTGATCACCACCAATTTTTGCGATACCGAACTTTGCGTTGTGGTCGTAAGCTCCACCACCAGCACCGTACTATTGTGGACACTTTTGAATGGTAATACTGACTAATATTAGGGTGACCGGAAAGTAATGTCGTTTTCTTACGCTAAATACAAACACATACATTTTTAACGAGTCTTTATTTTTAATCAATGATGTATTCCCCATCATTGTCAATAACCTTTTGCCATCTAGTGAGTAAATTTTCAATCCCTGATCGATAAAAATTAATTGGTTTTTCGGCAAAATATCTAGAGATGGCATTTTGGATATCATCCAAATTTGCAAATGTTTTGCCACTTAAAAAGTGTTGCAGCGCTCGGAATAAGTGGAAATCCGATGGTGCAACATCGGGCGAATATGGTGGATGAGGCAGCACCTCCCACCCCAATTCATTAATTTTTTCTAGAGTTCGCCTTGCGCAGTGCGGTCTTGCATTGTCATGTTGGAGAATGACGCCTTTTCGGTTGACAATCGCTGGCCACTTTTCAATTAAAGATTGATTGACTCGCTGCAATTGTTCGCTGTAGAGGTCTGCAGTAACAGTTTCTCCAGGTTTCAGTAATTCAAAATGAACAATGCCGCGAATACTCCACCAAACACACAAAAGCGCTTTTTTGGGGTGTAAACCTGGCTTAGCAGTACTCCGAGGGATTTCATTTGGAGAGAGCCACTGCCTTTTGCGTTTTGGGTTATCATACAGGACCCATTTCTCATCTCCTGTGATCAAGCGATCAAAAAACGCTTCTGTGTTGTGTCGTTGAAGCAATAAGTTGCATGTGATTGATCGGTTAGCCTTATTCTGTTCGGACAGATTATGCGGGACCCAAACACCTGCTCTGCTTACTTTTCCAATCTGCTTCAAATGTTCTTGGATGGTGGATGGTCGACCAAGGTTTGTTGAGACTGTTTGACAATTCCTCGATCGTCTGACACGGATTTGCTTCCACTTCCGCCCTTAACACGTCGTTGTCTAACGCTGATGGTCTTCCTGATCGATACGAGTCGGAAAGATCAAAATTACCCGATTTGAACTTGGAAAACCACCTTTGGCACATCATTTACGAATGTCCAGTGCATTTGGATAAACATCGCAAATGTTTTTGGTAGCAACTGTTGCGTTATTTCCCTTGCGAAACTCAAAGAGCATGCAATGCCGGATGTGTACCTCTTCTGGTATTTGGCTGGCCATTTTACCCAAAATTACAAAAAAAAATTGTAATTCAATTGTCTATAAGTAAAGAAATCACTATAACCTCACAATGTCTTTGGTACGCCTCTGAACAAAACAATGAGCTGACAAATGACAATCAAGTATTGGCATGCGCAGAAACGACGTTACTTTCCGGTCCCCCTATTACATCAAGAAAATCTATTTGTGATTTGAAGGTATGGTATAACGATGGACCTAGGACGCTGCCTTGTGGCACACCATGCATTGTACTGTAGACGTTGCTGATCGTGTGCCCGATTCGAACTCTGTACGTTTGTTTACTCAAGTAGTCCCCCTAGAGTGGTAATTAGGTTGTACAAATGCCGCCATTTTCTCTAGTATTTTTACTAACTTGGAGATACAATTATATCGAAAGCTTTTCGGAGGACCAGAAAAACGTTGAAACATTTTTATCTCTACATGAAATTTATAAAACAAGCGTTAGATATAGACCATATTTGTTTACCGCGCGCTTTATGAGCCTGGAGACAATCAATTCTCTTTCTCTATTTTAAAATATATTAGTAAAGAAATGAGAGAATATTAGGAAAGTTTTTTCGTTAGCTGGTTGTAAGTTTTTCTCGCCAGAGACCGTCTAGATAAGTACCGCCGCAGCGTCTACTTCAGCCGCCAAACAGTAGCGTGTAAACATTATTGTTTTCCTGTTTGAAGGGCGCTGTAGCTAGTAAAATTACTGGGGTAAAGATATTTAAGATATTCGCTCGAACTTTTGAGCGCAAATTAGTGCAGTGTGTATAGTTCTAAGTACCACCACATTGTTACAAGCAAGCGCATCACTTATCATCAGGTGAACGTGTTACTGGTCTCATCACTTCATTTTATATATACATTACAAAAAAAGAAGACGTGTAAAGCTGTTATGATTGTTTTTTTAAGCTTCAGGTGGGTACCAGAGAAGAGAGGGAAGAAGTAGAGGTACTATAGATTTTTAGCACTTTAGCTGTAACGTTTCTAAATTTGAAATGATCGATTTCAACTTCATCCTCTGTTGAATCCAAAAGTACAGAGGAAGAATGTATGGACATCAGTTGGAAGACACGGAATACCTGATGGTATTTCTTTTGCCGACTCGACAGAGAGAGACATCATTGTCACCGAAACCTTTGCCTGCCACATTGACGGATTGACCGCGAGCAGTTTGTACAATGAGAGGTTCCTCTGGAAGTTTGTTTTGTCTTTATTGATCTTTTCTTGCTCTCCAGATTTCTTCATTATTGATCAGCTGTCTGTAGTAATGCTTCTTGACTGTGATATTAGGAGCTGGTTTCTTTCCAGCTCCAGCTAGCCTTTGTAGCTCCAAAATTACAACACAAAAGTAATGAAAAACAATGATTTGTGAAAGTTTTGTATATTTCAATTCAATCAATTCGTGATGGGTCGGCTTCAGAGATAAGCTTAATTTAGTAAAATAGAGATGTTTCTTTCGTAGTAATTGAATATGATTATTAATTTCATGTAAAAGAGAATCTGAATAAAAAACTTTAAATGTCGTTTCTCTGTTATCAGACGAAACTCATGGTTTTATTTTAATGGAGTCAAGTTAACGACATTTTCTGGTTTTGAAGAAATTGATTCAAAATGCGTAAATTGAAATTTGAAATTACCATTTTACCCTGGATTGATGAGAAAACTAACATTTTCGCTATAGCCTCAATAGGCACGAGCGAAGATAAGGTATATGCGATACCAGAAGAGCTGCAAGCAGCTCTATTGCATAAAGAGATTACAGGAACTAGTACTTTTACAAAAATAAAGAATAGTTTGAAAAAAAAATCTTGTGGTATCCCTCAAGGCAGTATATTGGGACCGCTTTTGTTCGTAATTTACATAAACGATTTACCGCAGGTTACTCCTCATCACTGTTCACTATACGCTGCTGACACAACTATTTTGATCAGATGCCAAAACAAAACAACATATGGGGCTGAGACAAACTCATCGTTGCATTCAATTATGGATTTACAACAAAACAACCTTTAAATAAATCTAAAGAAAACCAAATTCACACACACAACAACAATAAACAAGAAGAGGTTGAAGAAGTGCCAAGCATTTGGTTTCTGGGCATTATTTATGATCAACATTGTAATTGGAAGGTACACGTAGACATGTTGTGTGCTGAATTAGACAAGTGCGTGTACGCGTGTGCGCGCTGAGGCGGCTTCCACTCACTGTGTCGGAGGGAGCGGCGCTGAGCGCGTGCCGTGGATACGTGTCCTCGGTACTCACGTATGGAATAGTCGTTTGGGGCAACTCTGTAGATTTCGAAAAGGTTTTTGAAATACAGTAAAAATGCATTCGTGCTATTCGTGGCGCAAAGACATTTGCTAGCTGCCGCTGCCTTCATTTTATATCCGGGTATTGTATTTGTTAAGAAATATCATTCATATTCTCATTTATATACAGAAAGAAAAACAAAGCCATCTCGGTACCCAAATAAACTTGTGTACCCAAAGTATTCCCTAGTAGTGTTCACACGCAATGCCTAGGTCACGGCCATTGCGACCCGCAGCGCGATACCGAACGAATCAAAAACACTGCCTACGTACCAATTTCAAACTACCGTAACAAATTGGTTGCTAAATAAAATGTACTGTGCGGTAGATGATTTCTTTAATGACGCTGATCCTTGATAATTGTTTAACATTAATTACATATAATTGCTTTGTCGAGTTCCTTTAGTTTATCATTGGGTCAGTACTGTACGAGTATATACTTAGTGTATACGTGAACATTTGCATGCTTTACAACAAGTGGAATGCGCGCTCTCTGTTCTGCTGTAACCATATTTTTGCAAATAAACTTATTTGATTTCATTTTAACGTTACCAGGTAGTAAGAGTGTGGGTAACTATGACAGACGAGCTCGAAAGTACTTACATCGACGAAGATGGAAATTTACAATTTGATGGTTCAGTATCTGGAAGAAATAGATCAGAAACAAAGTGTTGCTGTACATCAGACGAAAACAGACACTTTGGAAAAGTTATTTGAGAAGGTTGTAGAGAAAGCTTAGGGAGAGAAGCGTTTTGAATTTACTAGCAAAAATACAAATGCAGACTATTGGATTGATATGTTTGAAAGAGAATGCGAACGTTTTGAGGTAAAGACAGATGAGAAAATAACAGAAATATTACGCTTATTTATGGACAAGAGATGTGCAGAATGGTACACTTCTGTGATCATGAAACTTACAAGGAATTCGGATTGGACAACCTGGAGGACAAAGTTCTGTGAAACGTTTGCAAACAAGGGATGGAATCCGGTCACTTATGCTTTACAATTTAGATACAAGGAGGGGTTGCTGCTGGATTACGAAATTAAAAAAGAAAAACTTGTTTTAGAAATGAGAAGATCTATTGATACAGCTACTTTGATAGATTTGATTGCAGCCGGTTTGCCAGAATTTGTCCTAAATAGAATCGAAAGGGAAATACTAAAGGATACTGTAGATTTATTTGATAAAGTATATAAATATGAGCTTACGGTTAACAGAAAGAGTACTGTTCCAAAGAAGAAAACTAGATATTGGAGAAATACTAATAAAAATTAAGAATACACTCCTTGCAAGATATGTGAGAAATGGAGCAAACGTTCTCGTTATCATCCGGAAGATAAATGTTGATTTAAAACCAAAGAGGAAGAAAAGAATACAAACAAGTTTAAACATGTAAACAATGCTTATATAGAGACAGAGTTGAACCAAACTACGCAAAAAAACTAATAGTAACACCATTAATAAAAATCAAACTCCTATTGATTGACAAATTAGAAGTATACGGAATCTATGATTCGGGATCAAATGTATCTTTGGTGAATTCTAAATTAATAAAACTAAAAGGAGAAAATAATGATATGAATGATACTAATTTAATAACAATTAACGGTGTTAAGAAAACAAATAGTTCGACGTCATTGAAAATAAAAATTATGACATCAGAGAAGGATGTGGACGTGTACATCGTCGATGAACAACATTTCCCATATGATTTCTTAATTGGATTGGACTTGATAGAAACATTCAAATTAATACAGAATGAAGGTTTGATAATAAGTCAGAAAGCTGATCCGGAAAACGAAGATATAATAGAGGATGATAATATAGAACAAGAAATACAGAAACAGTTAAATCACGAAGAAAGAGATAAAGAAACAAAAGAATATACAATAGACTACAATGTGCATATAGACGAGGATGAGTTTAAGGCGTACATAGCTCATTTAAATGAAGAAGACAAAATGAAAATAAACGAATTGATAGAAAAATATAAGAGTACATTTGCTAAACATAAGTACGACATTGGTACTGTAAATGGACATGAAGCGAGAATAGATTTATTAGTGGAAATGTAATGCAGTAAAAAACAGAACAACAGATTGCAAGGTTGTTAGATGACAAATTAATTGAAGAGTCTTACAGCCCATTTGCAGCACCTGTTACTCTAGCCTTTAAAAAAGAAGCTAACAGGAAATCTAGGCTATGCATTGATTTCAGGGATTGAAATAAAATAGTTGTACCTCAGGCACAACCATTCCCTCTGATTGGTGATTTAATGACAAAAGCAAAGGATTGTAACTAGTTTACTGCTATAGACATAAACTCTGCGTATTGGTCGACTCCATTACGGGTCGAGGGCAGAAGTAAAACTGCGTTTGTGACACACGAAGGTCATTATCAATGGTCCTGTCTGCCTTCTGGATTAAAGACTTCGCCGGCAATTTTTCAAAGAGCACTAAGCAATATGTTGAGAAAACATTAACGGATTTTGCAGTAAATTACATAGATGACATTCTTATATATGCCAAAACTTCCACAGAACGTATTGAACATTTGGAGCGGTTAATGGAAGCTATAAAGGCGGTCGGCTTTCGGTTGGAGTTTACTAAATGTACCTTCGCTTCAAATAAGGTTAAATATCTATACGGATGCATCGCTTGAAGGAGTTGTAGCAATTTTAAAACAGGTACAGCCAAATGAAAAGGAAAAGCCGGTATGATACTCCCCAAAAAAACTCAACTCAAATCAAGCGTGTCAAAATCAAACACAAGCTAGCGCCCTGGTTGTCTCCTGAAATTATGCAATGGATGGCCCGCCGAGATAAAGCTCGAAAGAGGCTAAAACGTCAACCGTCCGAGCGCAATCTGGCATCCTATAAACTACTACGTAACTGGTGCAATCATCTGTGTCGAGATGCCAAGAGACGCCATTTCCATGAATCTCTCATAAAATGACCGTCATACAACCAAAATCGAAGGCAAAGGCAAAGTAAGTTTCGAACTACACGACCACATAATTAACTTACATGACACACTATACGTGCCAAAGCTACCGACGAATCTTCTATCAGTAGGAATATTACACAAAATGGCTGCACTGTCAGTTTTGTTAAAAATATAGCCTACATTAAAAATAAAAATAATGAAACAACCTTGTCTGCATGAAATCCTGCAACTACTTCTCAGAGCAATGAAGACGAAGTTGAGAGGGGAGAGGACAGAGGATAGGAGGAGTTCACAAGGTAACACTAGATCTCAAAGACAAAGAGTAGTACCAAATTATTTAAAAGATTACGGCCTTAGTATGCAATCTGATACTTCCGATGATTTTCAAGAACCAGTAAATCAAATAACAAATGAAGACCATACCTTGTTGTGTGGATCCGAAAGTGCAAGCGTCGCTGACGAGGAATGGCGAGAAGCTATTAAAAAGGAGATTAAAGCACATATTAAGAATGTTACATGGGACCTAATCTGACCACATCTGGCGAAATGTGGGTGTTTATTCACCTCTGCCTAACCCTACTGGGAAAAAGGCGTGACAATATAAAAAAAAATTAAGAATGGTACTTGGGTTATTAAAAAGAAAGAAAACATCGTAGATTTTAAGATGTTATTAAAGCACTAGGGAGATATGGAAAAAGCTCGCCTTGTCGCCTGGTCTTGTTGCACGAGGATTCACTCAAAGACCTGGAATAGATTACAATGAAAGCTGGGCTCCAGGTGCAAAGCTAAGTTCAATAAGATTGATTTTCGCGACAGCTGTAAATGAAGACTTCAAACTGCACTAGTTAGACGTCACAACAGCTTACTCGAGCGGAGACCTGGAAGAAAAAGTAGTAATGAAAAAACCGGAGTATTTAGAAGAGTATATTGCCGGTGTTATGATTGAAGAACGTGTTAACGAAGATTGCACGCGCGGGATGAGCAATATTCCACGATTTTTCGAGATTTGGGAGTTGCGAAATTTAAGGACACAGAGTGCGGACAAAAACGAGAAGAAGCGGCGGTCCTGCGGTAAAGAAAGGATGCACTTTACCTTTATAGTCCTCACTGCAGGCGCGTACTGATGAGCGATGAGAAACACCAGTACGTTCACTTATTTACGAATATTTCCGAATTATCACCACGTGACCACGTGATCTAGCTCGCTCGCGTCGATCGGCAACGCGCGGAATGGGGACGGAGCAGGATTTGCGACCAAACGAAAAATAAAAATGTTGCTATTTTCTCAAACCAAATTAATAATTTTAAACCAGCGCAACCAAACACGTTTTTAATAAAACCAAGGAAATGCTCGAGGATCTGAGTAAAGACAAATTTGAGAAAGTCTGTGAGTTAAAGAAAGCATTGTACGGATTAAAGCAATCTGGCCGGCAATGGTTTAAGAGACTACGCGCTGATATATTTTGGTTTCAGTCCTTCTCAAGCTGATCCTTGTTTATACACGCTAAGAAGAGGACGAGAGAAGATCATCCTTGTCTTATATGTCGGTGACATTCTATTAGCGTATTCTTGCAAAGACATTCTAGGCGAAACAATTAAATATCTCACATCAAAATTCCGTATGAAAGACTCAGGAGAAGCAAGACAATATGTCGCGATAGAAATAGAACAGAATGAAGGACGGATGGAATCAAAACAACAAAAGTATATTAACAAGTTGCTCGTAAGATTTGATTTGGAAGAATGTAAAACAGTGAGAGCGCCGATTGAACCGTATCTTGGTTTAAGCTACAGGAAGAAGATAACTGTAACACAAACTTGTCATATCAAAATCTGATCGGAGCACTCATGTTCTTAGCAGTTACTACACGCCCAGGTGTAAGTGCTGCAGTGTGTTATCTATCGCAATTTAATGACTGCTATGGAGAAGAACACTTCCAATATGCAAAGCGTGTACTGCGTACCTCAAAGGTACTAAAGAAACTGAACTGTTGTTTAAGAAAAGTAATAAACCAATCATTGGCTATGCAGATGCAGACTGTGCTGCATGCATTTTAGATCGAAGATCTGATGCCGGTTTTGCCTTTAAACTTGCAAATGCTTCAGTCAGCTGGGAGTCAAGGAAACAGAGATCCACAGCGACATCTACAACAGAAGTTGAATATATGGCTCTATTGGATTCAGTCAAAGAAGCAATACATCTGCGAACGTTGTCGAACGGTATTGCTGTTACGAAACGAGAAAAGATGATTATCTTCGGCGATAACAAAGCAGCAATTGTAATTAGCAAGAACGATGTCGCGAGCAACAAAACCAAGCATATCGATATTCGAATACATTTCCTTCGAGAACATGTGAGAAATGCAACTATGAAGGTTGATATCTTAACCAAGGGTTTACCGGGACCTCGTTATACCGAATTAAGAAGCCTCCTCGGGTTACATTGAGAGTAGGCACAGAGCTGTGAGGAGGAGATTGTTGAATCAAACCTTCTTTATAGTTTTTATACATAACTCTGTTTTCTTCTTTTACTTTACGCCATTCTCTCCATGTTACATGTCCATTGCCAATGTGCCAATTTAAATATCGTTTATTTTAAACTATACGACTCAGACGTTCACTTCATGTTAAACGATACATCTGACCATTACGTGGCGCTGGCTACAGTGCCCTTCAAACCGGAATACGCCTCATCAGAGTACCAAAAGCCTGTGCAAAAGTACCCGGTACATAACACAAGACTTGTTATACACAACACCGCGCCGTGATGATTAAATATCACATTAAGATATGTACGCACTACGTTAGCTAATGCTGTTTGTGTTTGTGTACACACACCATTACGTTAAGGAGTGTTTACACAAGCTGATGACGGAGCGGGGAGTGGTGCAGTCAGCGCCGCATCGGTTTAAGTACAGCGGAGCCGGCAGCGGGGACTCACAGTGGAAGAGGAGGAGCGACAACATGTGGAAGCTGATGGTGGTGCTGGTGTGCGCGGTAACGGCGAGCTGGGCGAGGAGTCTGGAGGAGCCGGCGGCGGCCCTCCGCGGCGACTACAAGCTCATCTACAGCTGGCCGAAGCTCGGACAGGAAGTACCCAATTGCAGCCCGGTGCTCATCTCCGCAGCTGAACCGTCACGCTCGGCCAGCTGCAAGTGCGAGAGGCAATCGGCCAACATCGGCCTGATCTCCCTCCAGTCGAGATCCAAGAAGTTCACGTTGCTTGCGGATGTCGTCTCCAACGGCGAGGAGCTGAAGCGGGCTGTCAGCGACAAGTGCTCCTGCGGCAACGGCAGCATCGATCACTTGGTGGTGCTGAAGCTGAGCGGCGGCTACATGGTGCACTTCGACACCAACGTCTCCAAGGGGTTCCTGATCGGGAGCGCCGCGCCGTCGGCCGACCAGCTCCAGGACATCATCGCCGGATTGCCGTTCGACGCTAAAGACGGCAGTTCGGTTTGCCAGTAACCGGAAATGAGTTGAATTGAAATATACATAACTTTCACAAATCATTGTTTTTCATTACGTTTGTGTGGTCATGTTGGAGCTGCAAGGAAGAAAACAGCACACCAGTTCCTAACATCACAGTCAAGAAGCATTACTACAGACAGCCGATCGATAATGAAGAAATCTGGAGAGCAAGAAAAGATCAATAAAGACAGAACAAACTTCCAGAGGAACCTCTCATTGTACAAACTGATCCCGATCAATCCGTCAATGTGGCAGGCAAAGGTTTCGGTGACTATGAGACAGAGTCGGCAAAGGAACTACCATCAGGTATTCCGTGTCTTCTAACTGATGTCCATACACGAGGGACAAATTCTTCCTCTGTACTTCTGGATTCAACGGAGGATGAAGTTGAAACGATTATTTTAAATTTAGAAACAAACGGATGTGACGGTTAGGCCAATGTTACAGCTAAAGTGCTAAAAACTTTTTAGATAGTATCTGCACTTCCCCCCAACCCTTGTCTGGTATCCTCCTGAAGATTTAAAAAAACAATCATAATAACTTTATACGTCTTTCTTTTGACGCGATAACGTCTTATAAATCAGTGAAGCTAGGAGCCATTCGAACAAAATGTCCCGTTACGCGAAAGTGTCCGTTACATCGAGCCGACTGTAGCCGACTGTAGCCGAACGCGCGCGATTGTTTCGCTTGTGGGCGCGGCTCAACTCACACGCTCGGTAAGGTCGGTTGTGTACGTCGGCGTATCTGTTCGATCAGATATTAAAAAATTAGATGCAAAACTTCAAATGTAATGCCGGCATTTGGGCTAATGACCTGACACTAATGATTTAAGTGCGTAATACAAGCTGAATGGGGCAGCGGAAGATTATCTCATATAGACCGAAACGTGGATGCGCGATGATTGTGATCCAGTGCCAATCAATGATGATGACTGCATCGTCAAACAGAACAACCGCTCTGATTCTGAAACAAACGCTGCTGGGGTAGTGGGGGAGTAGCAATTTATGGTTAACATCACCGTCTATGGCAAAAGGAATAGTTCGCGTTGAATTGTTCGACTTCGCTCGTCATATTAGAAATACAGGCGATGTTTGCTTGGCGAAATGACATGTTTCTCCGTTGAAGGTATGTACACAACAGCCAGTATGCACCACCGCTTCTTGAAGTTGATTCGAGCATACCAATTCTTCCTTGTGGCGACTTCAATATCAACGTCACAAACGATAAAACGTTTGTCGACTTCATGAAAGATAACTCCAAGCTCAAATGCGCGACAAATGTCAATAAATGTGCTGCATCGGGGGGAACGACTCCCGACTTGATCTTCTCGAGGCGCGGTACAGTTGAGATGCTGCCACTTATACCTTACTTCTCCTATCGTCGTCCAGTCAGCAACTGAATAAAAGAAACGACTAATTAAGAGCTTTTTATATATTTTTTATTAACAAAATACTGATGTAAAGGACACCCGGAGCCAATGGGCCGATAACGGGATAGTGTCGGACTCCAACCGATTAAAAAGTTCCATACGGTATTCCAACCTCATCCACATGCACGAGGGACGCGGGATAACATGTTGCAGTTCCTCCGCGACCCCCGGTCGGTGCCCGAATTGACCGGGCCAACCTCGGGGAGGGATGTGAAGCACCCCAATATCCACGTGGCGACGGCTCGGAGTACGGGACGCATCGCCGTATGCACCTCAGGAGACCCTCCACCTCTTTCCGCCTCTGTAGGGGCGCGTCGGAAAACACGACGCGTCCTCTTCTAGGTCGCTTGTCGACACCAAAATGACATGGTTGCCAAGAGAGAAAACTCCGCTAACCGTTACATGACCGCGGAGGGTAGGGAGAGTGCGAAACCATAGTTCCGACACTCCTCTCCTCTCGACTCCCCCACAGCTTCGCAGAGCAGTCTGACAGTCCTACCTCAAGCAAAATTGTTGTATTGCTTTATCTATTTGTATATTTATCTCGCCATCAGTCTCCTCCCGGCGCATTTGATTGCGACGGTGCAGTGTACAGTTCCTAACATTACCAACGTTCATTATTTGTTAAAAATAACTCGGTGGAAGCGGTAGTGTATATCCATCAACGGGAAACAATTTATGTATACCATAATTAGTCGGAATGGTTGCTGTTGTTCAAGTGGTGGGAGTGAACAAACATACACTACATCACTACGTGTGATTGATGTGGATGTTGTGTAAACATTTTATGTCGTGCGATAGAGACCCTGGGGTCAGTTGGTTAAGGACGCAGCGATATAACGAAATCGCGATCATCAAAAATATTAGATGCAGTGTATGTTATCTATGTTTATAATTTAAACGTTGTTTATTATTGAGATAAACAAGCTTTATGAACAATAACATACATGCGATTGTTACATCAGCTCGCTGATGTTGGGTGTGGATTTTGGAACTGTGCCCACCATAATGTAGGGACATTCCTGTGATCCGGTTTGAAGGGCGTTGTAGCTAGTATAATTTCTGGGGTAACGAGACTCAACATCTTATGTCTAAGGCAACTAGCGCTACGTTGTTATAGTCAGGCGTATCTCTTACCGTCTGATGAACGTCTCGGCGATTAATTAAAAAAAAAAAATTCCAATGTCCACGCCCATCATTTTTGAGCTCCGAGCCAACAGCTTTACGTCACCATCACCACAAATATAAAAATTAAATAAAATTTGGTTTTCTTCGCTTCTCTGCCCAGGCGTGGGCAAAGGTAAGGTAGTTCATGTTACTAAGAGATTAAAGATTCTGTTCCTCCTTACTACTCCAATTCTTTTCAGTTTTAACGTAAGTCCTGTTAAGTCCCACTTCCACATAGTGGGAAACCTTTCCGATTCTGGATGTCCATCATCAGGCCCTTGGTCTTCTATTTAGGGAGACGGGGTCACCAGAATTTTTACCACGCTCACAGTGGCACTCGTCGCCAATACAATGGGCAAAGATTGGGCCAAAATCCAAGAGTGGGCATCACAGCACATTCAAAATACACTGCAACTGGCGGTGGCACGGAGTCGAACCGGGGACCTTTAAGAACAGACTAGTCACTGTACCACTGAGGCAGTTATAGGTTGCAACAGGCGCTGCGGCGGTACCGACCTAGTCAGATCTTCAAGGCAACACCATATCCAGCGGTGGCCGCCTGTGATGGTGGCTATACCATCAGTGCAGTGTTTGTCTCATAAAAGAAATGCACCTAAAAATAAGTTGACCGCCGCTCGCCGCAGGACGGAGGCAAAGTTATCGGGGGTCAAAGGTGAACTGCATTTCGATAATACCTGAGTATATATACACTAGCAGTCGCTCACCGCAGCATCAGACGAGACAGCAGCTGCAGCACTCGGCAACATGTGGAAGCTATTAGCCCTGTTCTGCTTGATGGCGACCCAGGCCAGGTGCGTCGAGGACTCCTCGCTCTTCGGCGAGTACAAGCTCATCTACACCTGGCCGAAACTGGAGTGGGGTCTGACGAACTGTAACCCGATCGTCATCTCCAAAGCGAACCCGTCCATCGCCCTCGACTCTTGCAAGTGCAACCGGAAGTCCGCCAACCTGGCCCTTGCCAAGATCGACGCCGTCTCCATGAATATGAACTTCCTCATCGACTATGTGTACAGCATGGACGAGCTGAAGCAGGCGGTGGACGACCAGTGCTCTTGTTCCGACAAGAGCATCTACCACGACGTCGTCTGGAGGGTCAACGACAACTACACGGTGCACTACGACATCAACATCTATATCCTGGGTAAGGTGGTGCCGAGCGCTGACGAACTGAAGGGTCTGGTGGACGGCTTCTACTGGAAAAACAGGGAGGGTGAAAGGGTGTGCCAGTAACCCATTAGCCCAGTGACCCAGTAACCCAGTGAGCCAGTAACCCGGTAACCACTACCCTCTAACCTCTAAACTCGAACAAATAGAACGAAATGTTTTCCCAAAATCTGGGAGTAAATAATGTATGAAGCTGATTCCATTTTTCATTTCCTCCCACACTCGCTACGATGCTAGGTAGTGTGATGTACACTGCACCGCACGGTTTCCATCTTATATATTCTCGGTATATTCTCTATCTTTGTACTTATTGTTGTAGCAAAAATGTGATAAGATAAAATATTTGTGGCGGAGTTTGGATGGTGTTTGGGTAGTTTCTTCCTCCCCATTCTGATCACCACCAATTTTTGCGATACCGACCTTTACGTTGTGGTCGTAAGCTCCACCACCAGCACCGTACTATTGTGGACACTTTTGAATGGTAATACTGACTAAAACATCAAGAAAATCTATTTGTGATTTGAAGGTATGGTATAACAATGGACCTAGGACGCTGCCTTGTGGTACACCATGCATTGTACAATAGTCGTTGCTGATCGTGTGTCTAATTCGAACTCTTTACGTTCGTTTACTCGAGTAGTCCCCCTAGAGTGGTAATTAAGAAGTCCAAAACCGCCATTTTCTTTAGTATTTTTACTAACTTGGAGATACAATAATATCGAAAGCTTTTTGGAGGACCAGAAAAATGTTTAAACATTTTTATCGTTGTATGAAATTTATAGAACAAGCGTTAGATAACGCGAGCTTTATGAGCCTGGAGATAATGAAAACTACTCTTTTTCTATTTGAAAAGAGATATAGTAAAGAAATGAGCGCATATTGGGATAGTAATTTCGTTCTCTGGTGGCAAGTCTCTGTCGGCAGAGACCGTCTAGGTAGGTACCACCGCAGTATTCACACACACCACCAAATGCATTCGCAGATGTCAGCCACGTCCGGTCCTTGTTCTAGGTGATTTCAATGCACACTCCAAAGTGTGGGGATCCTCTCGGAACAGCACTAGGGGGGAGACTTTGCAAGTGTGGGCGGCTGGGCTTGACCTTCGGCTCCTAAACCATGGATCCGTCAGCACCTGTGTGCGATGGCAGGGAGAGTCGATCGTTGATCTATCATGGGCAAACTCTTCTGCTTTGCGCATGGTGACAGGCTGGAGAGTAGCGGAGGAAGCGGTCACGCTTTCTGATCACCGCTATATTTTGATTAATTTAACGCTTGGCTCCTCACAACATGCTGCTCGCAACCACAGCAGCAGCCTACCGCGGCGGTGGTCCCTCAAGAGACTCGATGCAGATATGCACGAAGCAGCAGCCATCGTCATGGCCTGGCCAGAAAGCATAGCCAAAGGAATGTTGTCCGATCCTGTAAGTGGAGCGACTTGGTTTCGGGAATCGATGACATACATTTGTGATGTCTCAATGCCCCGAACAAAGCTTATTAAGTCGAAGGCGGTTTACTGGTGGTCGCCAGCTATAGCGCAACTGCGCGAGGTTTGCTTGCGCGCTCGACGTCAGTACACAAGAACCCGAAGGAGACGACGAGCCACAGTGGACGAAACGACTCGTGCCTACAGGATGTACAGAGACGCTACTAAATCGCTCCAACTGGCTATTAAATCAGCTAGATCTCGGGCTTGGAACGAACTGCTCGAGGAACTGGAGAGGGACCCGTGGGGACGCCCATACAAGATGGTATTGGGCAAACTCAGACCTTGGATTCCTCCACTAACAGAGACCTTGGATCCTTTATTTATGGAAACAGTGATGGACACTCTCTTCCCAAGGAGTCAACAATGCCCAGTACCACCTTCTACGGAGTCGTTGAATCAGCTCGTCTGGTCCGACGAATGGGGTGTGACCAACGAAGAGTTAGAACGAGCCATTAAGCGTCTCAAAGCCCGGAATACTGCACCAGGTCCTGACGGAATTCCCGGACGCGCGTGGGTACTAGCAATAGCCGCCGGACTAGGAGATAGACTGAGGAACCTGTTTACCTGCTGCTTCAGTGCTGGCCTATTCTCTCAGGGCTGGAAGGAAGCACGGATGGTGCTGTTAAAGAAAGATGGTAGGACCGCGGACACTCCTTCTGCATACCGACCCATATGCCTGTTGGATGAGGCCGGTAAATTGTTCGAAAGAATAATTGCCGATCGCATCAATCTGCATCTCCACCAAGAAGGCCCCGATCTGTCGGATGGCCAGTTTGGTTTCCGAAGAGCGCGCTCAACCATGGATGCGATCCTTCGCATTCGGGAACAGTCGCAACGAACAGTGGATCAAGGCGGTGTGGCATTGGCAGTTAGCCTTGATGTAGTGAACGCCTTTAACTCACTACCATGGGGAGTAATATGGGAAGCTCTGGCGTACCATCGCATGCCTCCCTACTTACAGTGCATTGTCGGGTCCTATTTAAAAGACAGATGCGTCCAATATGTGGGTCGGGATGCCATATTTCATAGGAGAGAGGTAAATTGCGGAGTTCCACAGGGTTCTGTATTGGGCCCTCTATTATGGAACATTGCATATGACGCAGTCCTTAGAGTCGATCTCCCCGCTGGAGTATGTGTTGTATGTTACGCGGATGACACATTAGTATTGGCAAATGGAGACAGTTTCGAGGACACCATCCGACTTGCCGAAATTGGAGTAGCTTGCGTTGTGGACAAAATCCAAGAGCTGGGTCTCCGGATAACGCCTCATAAGTCCGAGGCGATATGGTTTCACAAGCTCCCTAAAACAAGGGAACCTCCCAGCTTTTTGGTTCGCGTAGGTGACGTGCCTGTTGAGGTGGGATCGGTAATGAAATATCTCGGTCTCACTCTAGACAGTCGATGGAGATTCGAGGAACACTTCAACCGCCTGATCCCTAGGGTTGAGAAGGTAGTAGGTGCTCTGCATAGACTACTGCCCAATCTTGGAGGTCCCGGAGAAGGAGTCCGCCGCCTCTATTCGGGTGTTGTGCGATCGATGGCTCTCTATGGCGCTCCGGTTTGGTCAGATCGGTTGACGGGCAGCCGACGTTGCCAGGCTAAAGTCAACAGTCTGCAACGGAAGATAGCCATTCGTATCGCACGGGGATATCGGACGATATCGTATGAGGCGGCCACTATCCTGGCCCGGTTCCCACCTCTGGACATTCTGGCGGAAAGGGACGCGCGGATTTATACGCGTCTACGTTCTCATCGAGAAGAAGCCGAACCCCTGGATGTGGTGGAAGTGCACAGGCAAGAGCGCCGCCGCGCTTTGGAGGTGTGGAGAGAGAGGCTAGCTGAGCCGCGGAACTCACGGCAGCGTATAGTAAGCGCATTTCTGCCGAACCTCGAAGCCTGGCTTAGATCGGGCGGAGTGGCGCATGTCACGTTTAGGCTGACTCAGGTACTCACAGGACGGGGCCTTCGGGCCGTTGGGCGTGGCCCTTTGGGCCTTTTGTCGTGTTTCCCCTGGGGGTGCGTCCCCCGGGGGAGTCTTGGTTTTTGTCCCCCCTCCATCGTCGAAGTGGGTGGGGTAGTCTGGAGGGAAGAGGCCGCCGCCCAATTCCTTCACGGGAGGGCGGCGGCCGGGCGTGCGCTCCGTCTTGGGCGCGCGCGGTCGTCTGTGGGGTCGGGGGGCCCCAACGTGCCGGTCCCGCGATGAGCCGGTACGGGACGGCAGGTGGGTGCCTTTGCTCCCCGCGGGGACCCACCAGGAGGAGTTTTATACGCGGAGGCGCCCGGAGAGTTGCTTGACTGAAACCCGGGCGTCTCCAGTATGCGTATGGCGGGACAAGCGGTGGTGGTTTTAGTGGGTATGGGGGTCACGCACAACATCTCAGTGGCCCCGAGCCCCACATAACCCGGCGTCCCCCCCCCCCTGCAAAGGACGCTGGGTATGCGGTAACAGCATTTCCACCATCGATATCAAAAAAAAAAAAAAAAAAGGTACTCACAGGACACGGGTGTTTTGGTGAGTACCTGAATAGGATTGAACGTGAACCAACCACGCAATGCCACCATTGTGGTGGAGAGCTGGATTCCGCTCAGCATACGCTCGCAGAATGCCCTACGTGGGAGCCTGAACGGAGAATTCTCATCCACAAAATCGGGCATGACCTTTCTTTGCCAGTAGCGATATCAACTGCACTGGCAAAGAAAAATGGGTGGATAGCGTTGGTTTTCATTTCCTTCTGTGAAACCGTTATGATGCAGAAGGAGTCCGCCGAGCGAAGTCGGGAGAGGGCCGACTCCGTCCATGGACGAGGACGTCGGGGCGTTGGCAACGGACGCCCCAACCCGTCAGCCCTGTAGTGCCGAGCCATTAAGAATAGGACTAAGGTATTCTCTGCCTGTCGTACAAGGCGACTAAAAGGGTCCTCGGTTTCGTAGGCTTTGAGGGTGGAGGCCCTCAGAGCTTAATAAGCGAGCCTTAGGAGGACGGCAAATACATTGTGGTCTTGTATTTGCCGTAGCAAAGCGTGAGGTCTAGTAGGGCTTTGGCCCTTCCGTGGAATGTTAATCGAGAGTGCAGGGGGGCGCCGGTGCGTTCCGTAGGAGATCCCGGAGCCCCTCCTAATGCACTGAGGGAGACCACCGAGGGGGTTTTAGTGGGTACAAGCCCCACATAACCTTGTCTTCCCCCCAGAAGCAAGGTATCTTTTAAGAAGATTTCCCCCGCGAGAAAAAAAAAAAAAAAAAGGTACCACCGCAGCGCCTACATTTGCTGCCAAACAGTAGTGTGCAAACATTTTTGTTTTGCTGATCGAAGTGCGCTGTGGCTAGTGAAATTACTGAGGTAGAGATACTTAAGATCTTATGTCTCTAATCGTCGAGACAAATTAGTGCAGTGTATATCGTCCTAAGTACCACCACATTGTTACAAGCAAGCGTATCACTTATCATCAGGTTAACGTGTTGCTCGTCTCATCACTTCACTTTGTATACACAAAAAAAAGACGTGTAAAGGTATTATTATTATATTTTAAAAGCCTTAGGTGGGTACCAGAGAAGAGTAGGAGGAAGTGGAGGTACTACAGATTTTTAACACTTTACCTGTAACATTGATTCAACCGTCACATCCGTTCGTTTCTAAATTTGAAATGATCCTTTCAACTTCATCCTCTGTTGAATCCAAAAGTACAGAGCGTAACCTTTATCCCTTTCTTAAATATAATAAGTTTTAAATAGTTTTAAAACAATATTTAGTACTCAGTTAATCATATTTTACATGACTAGGATGATGTGTACTATCCGAGCGGTACATCTTCTATTATGGACAGCAAGGGAATAATGTGCAGAGGAAAATGACGTGCGGTGTTCCACAGGGTTCTGTATTAGGACCACTACTTTGGAACATTGGGTACGACTGGGTTTTGAGAGGCAAATTACCCACGGGTGTGAATGTAATCTGTTATGCAGATGACACTCTGGTTACAGCCCAGGGAAATACTTATGAGGAGGCTGCCCGTCTTGCCACTGTTTCGGTGGCGCAAGTTGTCGGCAAAATACCAATGTTAGGACTAGAGGTGGCGCTCTGCAAATCTGAGGCTATGTGCTTCTGTAGACCACGAAAGACGCCACCTCAAGATAGCTATATCGTAGTCAGTGACACGCGTATCAAGGTTGGATCTAACATGAAGTACCTTGGTCTTATACTTGATAGCCGCTGGAACTTCCGCGAACACTTTGTACGTCTGGCTCCTCGATTAATGGGAACGGCGGCTGCTCTAAAGCGGTTGCTACCCAATTTGGGAGGGCCTGATACAAACAGCCGTCGTTTGTATCTGGGAGTGGTGCGATCCATGGCTCTTTATGGAGCACCAATCTGAGCAGAGAATTTAAGAACTCGGACTATAGTCTATTTGAAACGTCCGCAAAGAGCCATGGCCATTAGTGTTATCCGGGGATACTGAACAATCTCCTACGAGGCGGCATGTGTCTTGGCGGGATCTCCTCCTTGGGATCTGGAGGCAGAGTGCCTCTCATCCATATATCGATGGAGATCCGAGCTCCGATCCCGAGGAGAACAGATTCCGTCAAGAGAATGGAAACTGCGGAAATTCGAATTTCGACAGTCTATGCTTGTAAAGTGGAAAGAGCGACTAACCAACCCTAGAGCAGGTAGCAGGACTGTAGAAGCTATACGTCTCCTCTTGGATGAGTGGATAGACAGGCGGTACGGGTCACTGACCTTCCGATTGGTGCAGGTACTTTCAGGTCATGGGTGCTTTGGTAAGTACCTGTGCCGCATAGCCAGAAAAGAGCCTACAACTGAGTGTCATCATTGTGTATGCGACGAAGACACTGCGCAGCACACCCTGGAGCTTTGTTCAGCTTGGGTTGCTCAGCGCCAAGACCTCGTCGCTGTTGTAGGGGATGACCTCACGCTGCTTGGTCTTATTAAAGCCATGATCAGTAGTGAGTCGTCGTGGGACGCTGGCTTGACCTTCTGCGAGAAAAAAATGTCGCAGAAGGAGATTGCAGAGAGGGAGCGAGAGAAAAACACCCATCTCTCAATTCGTAGGAGGGTACCTGGGCGTCGTAGGAGGATGTTCCACGCCTTACAACCTCCATAACGGAGGCCATGGTGGCAGATTTCGGGAATCCGTTACCAAGTACGTTAGGCCTCGAGATGGAGCGGATGGTACTTCCGCTTATTACTGGTAAATGGGGTGGAGAGTTCTAGTTTCACCCCGTGATGCGGCCTCATTGTGGCCTTTCGCCGTCGAGACCACAGTTGTGTGCGAAAGCGTTCCTGTGGTTTTGGCTAAAGCGTTGAGACGTAGACCGTGGGGTTTTAGCCGGTACGAGTCCGGCATAACCCCTCTGTTGCCACCACAGCAGAAGGGTATCCAATGTAGGATTTCGCCACGATAAAAAAAAAAAAGGATGATGTGTACTATTCTTATTAGTATGATTAATATTTATGTTTTGGCCATTCACCGTTTATTTTAATTTGTGAATCGAAATCGTCTCGATTAGGAGCTTGTTCTACGTTGTGTTTATAGTAATATTCAGTTATTTTAGGTCCATATAGAAGGATGAATATTTGTTAAGATAGTCTGATACCGTTTGTGTGGTTTGTTTCCTTATTTACAATCCCTTCACGCTTGTAAAGGGCTCCACATCTTGTTACGGGTTTACAATAATTATTAATTCTTAAGACCCCGACACAAGTGTATAAGTTCGAATCCTCAAATTTTAAAAAAGTGTGGGTATGGCATACAACTCCAGTAAAAAGACCCCGTCGTATGCGGTGAGCGCCAACCAAATACTGCGCCCCCACCCCCGAAACAGGGAGAGTTTAATTGGCCTCGAATCGCAGTCCACAGCAAGATTTACTGGCGAACCAGTAGAACAGCACTCGGCTCATTGTTAGTGCGTAAGCACAAACTGTGATCAAATTGCGCATGGCAATGTGAATAGGCATCTCACAAGATACAATCGTAACCAGATATACAGTGTGTGGTCAGCGCCCATTCCAGGACACATAATAGATATAAAGGGTACTCTGACCGAAAGGTTAGTCCCTCGTACGAGCCACCACCTTCACTAGCCAGGTGCACTTGCAGACGCATTGTAAAGTGTTGGAATTGACATCACCACCAACTACGCAGTCAGCACGGATCGCAATCCGCGGAGTGCGTTCGAAAGCTCATTGCTCACCTCATAGAATAGCAAAGCGATTACATCGCAGCCTTGAGAGATTGTACTCCCACCAGCTATCACCGTTCATGAAGTAAATGCATAACTCCACCAACTACTGTAGTGGATACAGCCAATAAATATCATTTTTATTATGAGCCATCAGGCATAGAGTCTTTGTCGTTGAGTAAAATGTTGTTTTGATCAAGTTTGTCTCGCCCACTGACAACTCGTCACATATCTTAAAACACGGGGAGCTATTGAGGCCTACATTTGCAAATTTTATAAAATAGGGAGAGCAGACAGTCTGCAGCCTCGTCATCAAGGGACCCGACTTGGAAAAATCTAATAAGATAAAGTGTCAAACGATAACGCAAGGCGCAACTTTCAAACGTGACATTTAACCCAGAGATCGTCGAAGAAGTCGTATCACTGAACTGCGATAGACATGCAATCGACTATCATCGGCGCACATCATCGTGAAAGGCGCAGAAGACATCACAGTAGACATCAATATCTTGGAAAAGTCCTCAGCCTACCGCATCTGTAAGACGTAAGTAAGGAAGAGTAAGAGTAAGTAAGTAATCTGTAAGATGATAGAATTTTTTATATAATCATTAATTTACTTTTATAAATTAATATATCTCGTTACAAGAGGAAGAATTTGTCCCTCGTGTATGGACATCAGTTGGAAGACACGGAATACCTGATGGTAGTTCCTTTGCCGACTCTGTCTCATTGTCACCGAAACCTTTGCCTGCCGCATTGACGGATTGATCGGGATCAGTTTGTACAATGAGAGGTTCCTCTGGAAGTTTGTTCTGTCTTTATTGATCTTTTCTAGCTCTCTAGATTTCTTCATTATCGATCGGCTGTCTGTAGTAATGCTTCTTGTTTGTGATGTTAGGAGCTGGTGTGCTGTTTTCTTCCTTGCAGCTCCAACATGACCAGACAAACGTAATGAAAAACAATGATTTGTGAAAGTTATGTATATTTCAATTCGACTCATTTCCGGTTACTGGCAAACCGAACTGCCGTCTTTAGCGTCGAACGGCAATCCGGCGATGATGCCCTGGAGCTGGTCGGCCGACGGCGTGGCGCTTCCGATCAGGAACCCCTTGGAGATGTTTGTGTCGAAGTGGACCATGTAGCCGCCGCTCAGCTTCAGCACCACCGTGTGATCGATGCTGCCGTCGCCGCACGAGCACTTGTCACTCAAAGCCTGCTTCAGCTCCTCGCCGTTGGAGACGACATCCGCAAGCAACGTGTACTTCTTGGATCTGGACTGGATGGAGATCAGGCCGATGTTGGCCGACTGCCTCTCGCACTTGCAGCTGGTCGAGCGTGACGGATCGGCTGCGGAGATGAGCACCGGGCTGCAGTTGGGTACTTCCTGTCCGAGCTTCGGCCAGCTGTAGATGAGCTTGTAGTCGCCGCCGAGAGCCACCGCCGGCTCCTCCAGGCTCCTCGCCCGGCTCGCCGTCACCGCGCACACCAGCACCACCATCAGATTCCACATGTTGTCGCTCCTCCACTTCCACAGTGAATCCCCGCTGCCGGCTCCGCGGTACTTATACCGCTGCGGCGCTGACTGCACTCTCGGCCGCGTCGTCATCAACTCGTGTAAACACTCCTTAACGTAATGGTGTGTGTACACAAACACAAATAGCATTAGCTATCGTAGTGTGTACATATCTTAATGTGATATTGTTTCTTTATCATGATGCGAGTTCTAGAAACGAAGTTAAGAACAAGCCAATGAAACATTTAACCCCATCCCTCCTACCCACCCCTTCCAGTCTTTGTTAATTAAAAGAAATGCCTTTTTTATTATTATATTTTTATTTATATATGTATATATATATACTTATTTATATATATATATATATATATATATATTTATGTCGACAACGATAGGGGTGGAAGGGTTCCGCCAACATTTTACGGATCCCAATTCATCATTCTGGAGAATAGACGAAGATCTGACCACCCACCAGCACGCGCTGGAGCAGCAAGGTGGGCAGAACCAATCCCCTCAACGAACTCCGTGGAGATGTTTCGAGGAGGCCTACGTCCAGCAGTGGACGTCTATCGGCTGATGATTATGATGTCGATAAGTCACTGAAAAAGAATATGTGATCGAACTTTTAAATGTACTTCCAGCTGTTGCTCGTCT
This sequence comes from Troides aeacus, assembly GCA_033220335.2. Lineage (NCBI taxonomy): Eukaryota > Metazoa > Arthropoda > Insecta > Lepidoptera > Papilionidae > Troides > Troides aeacus. The sequence goes on from CM067296.1 coordinate 6,678,331, forward strand.
GTCAGTTCATTTCGACCCCGCACACCAGCACCAACACCAACACCAACAGCTTCCACGCATCGCAGGACGTCTTTATTCTAGCCGCTAAGTTTCCATGATGTTTTCTGCTGCACCATTACGTATCAGCAATAGCTTCAACCTTCGACTTTAGCAGCTGCAGATGGATCATCTCCTCGTCGTAGTCTTAAGAAGAAATTAAACCGGATGTGGACATCATCAGAACATATACAGGCTGCTGAAGGAACAGTTTCACGACCTGAGATTTTTGTCGTTCTTTAAAAAGTCACTTCACTCTACTCTGCTATAAAAGTCTTCAATACCAACTGTGGGAACATTAAGTGGGCTAAGCCTTACAATCCTTATAAATGTCAGTTCACAATAAACCCACTGCTGGGCATAGCTGATACCAAAACTCTATGGAGTACTCGCCCATTAATCCACCAATCTGCACTGGGCTAGCGTGGTGAGGGTTAAAGTCCATTTCTTCCTAAATCAAGATTCGAGTAAGGCTCTGCCCAGCTGTGCGCGTTATCCTACTATTAAGAAGATAAGAGAAAATTCTTTACGATCACAGATTGACCCATGCAACAGGTTGCTTTACGGAGCCCACAAGTGAGCAGGTCAAGTCCTCGAATTAAAAGAGAACTAGCCTTTTTTACTAGACGCTAGTAAAATATATTCAAGGATATGATGAGGTGGTGTGGTGTCATGATGAAGATAAAATGGGTGCAGTTTTCTTGCTGCAGAAGTCACCTCCTTGAGGACTTGTTTAAAGAACCCTTGAAGTACTGCAGATTTCTTGAAGTCAATATAATGATTCCACTGGCGCAGCGGTTAACAGCCAAAGACGAGACAAAGAGGACGTTCACCTGATGTAAAGTGATACACCAGCCTTACTATAGCTAGTCAGGATGTTATACACTGTACCACATTGCGCTCGTCGGTTGACACAGTTAATGTTGAGTCTCGTTACCCAATTTTATTAGTTAGAACGCCCTTCAAACTGAATCTATGTAATGTTCGCACTTTACCGTTAGACGGCAGAAATAGTCTCCGGCGACAGTGACCTACCACCACCAGTATGAAGGAGTGTCTATAGTGGTTCATCCTTACATAGTCAGTCTAATAACATCACAGTATATGACAGCCGGAATGCACTTAATTTTCCCAAAGTTGGGATTAGAGACTTATTTCAAAAGTACTGCTCTATGAACTTGTACATTCTGTAACTCTTCAGATCCCAGGACGGAGGAGAACTCCTACGGCAAGTGAAAGCTGTTGGTGCTGGCGTGCGACAGGCAGCCCGCCGTACGAGACGGAGGATCAACCAGAGCGTCGGTGTCTGATGGGCATGGAATGTGCTGACTGTACTAAATACAGCGGTACAGTCAGCAGTAAATACATCAGTACAGCCGGCTGAATATCTCATTACTTTGAGCTAAATGGAGAATAATTCATACCAAGGCGGTGCTGGTTAGGATGTTTACAGAGCTCCCCGTTGCGCTCATCATCTTCACACAATTTACCATGTGACTTTCGTAAGTCACAATTCGTATATTTTTTTATATAGAACGCCTTTTTAATTAGTCATAGCAATATTACAAACTGTTGATTTGCGGCAGAAAATCAGCAGGCGCTTACCTTACGAACATGAAATGAGCTGACTGTATAAAATACAGCGGTACAGTCAGCAGTAAATACATCAGTACAGCTGGCTGAATATCTCTGAATCTCTGAATGCGTGACAAATGTCAATGCAATAGCTACCGAGGTCCAATCGAACCGCTGCTGAAAGAAACTGACAGTGGCATTCGGAATTTAATTGACACTACGTCTAAAAATCTAAGTGCACTTAATTCATTAGATGAACCCACCGACTAGTGGGACACTATTATTATTTATATGGCGTCGATAAAACTAGATAGTGTCACAGCTGGCAAGTGGGAGGAATTTCGAAGCAGCAATGATTCGCCTACATTAGAAGAGTTTTATTCCTTCTTACGTCGACAAGCAACAGTTTTGGAAACTACAAATGCTAGGAAGCCATCCAAATTTGAGAAACGTCACAGTTTTCCAAACATGAAATCATTTACTGTTTCATGCGTTTACTCTCCCCCTAGCAAGCGATGCGGCATCTGCAGACAAGAACAAAGATTATACGAATGTAACAAATTCAAATGCTTGCCTGTAGACGAAAGCATTGCTAACACTTCGTTACTCTGGTTGTGTACCAATTGTTTGCGCAGTGGTCATCAGAACTACCTGTGTAGGCTAGGTGGCTGTAAGATCTGCCTGCGAAAACACAACACAATGTTACACAAACCGCATGTACAACAAACGCCTACACAAAACAACACACAATCCGTTCATACTACGCCATCTACAGCCCACAGTAAAATAAATAGCAACGAAAACACACCCAAGTCTGATCACGACTCTTCAGCATCTAGCCCCTCCACTGTCGTGTCCATGACTGCTGCCTCCAACAATCAAGCTCTTCTGTCTACGGCATTGGTCAAGGTGACGCACAAAGGCAAAACGGTCAAGATGAGGGCGTTGCTAGACTGCGGTAGCCAATAATAGTTTATTAGCGACAGGGTTCAGCGGAAAGTAGGTTCGCACAGAACAAGGCATCTTCATCGAAACGTCTCCGGCCTGGATAACACAGTTTTAAACATAACGGAACACTGCACCGTACAGCTACATTCTCTAAACACCACATTTAGCGCGGCTATTTAGTGCTTCGTCATACCCCAAATCACAGACAACTTACCTCATGCAACTGTACATACAAAAGACCTGGGCATTCCTGACAACATCCATTTGGCCGACCCAACGTTTCATCGGCCAGCCGAGATCGATATTCTACTAGGCGCTGACATATTCTGGGATCTAATCGGAACAGGTAGGATCAGTTTAGGACCGCAAAGACCGGTTCTACAGGAAAAGAATCTAGGCTGGATAGTAGCTGGCCCCACGGGGGGGAAATATTCCAACAATAATAATTCAAAATTAAGTTGTCACTTTTCAGGGGATATTAGCAAACAATTAGCCAAGTTCTGGGAACTTGAAGAAATCCCATCGAACAGTAACCACACCATGCTGTCATTAGGGAGTCGAGTGATACCACGACTCTTCATGTAGTCTTTGACACCTCTGCCAAAACTACATTTGGAATATCGTTCAACGACATATATTACAACATGTTGGGCCAGCGATACAAGAGGACAGACAACACAAATACGTAGTGTCAGCAGATGTGGAGAAAATGTACCGCCAAATTCTGGTGCATCCCAGCCAGCGTGTGCTGCAGCTCATCCTGTGGCGTGACGAGCCTTCGCAGCCATTAAAAATATTCCAGTTGAATACAGTAACCTATGGTACGGCGTCAGCACCAATTCTAAGAACAAGGTGTTTGTTGCAGCTGTCGAAGGAATGCAACGATAAGAGGTCATATCTCAGTCTATCAAGGAAGACTATTATGTCGACGATTATTTGTCAGGGCTTCATCAGAGGCTGAGCTGCGCCACAAAATCCAATCAGTAACGTCCATTCTCAATACAGCACGTCTGCCTCTACGTTAGTTCCGAACCAATGTGCCTTCCATCTTCGATAACGATTCGAAAACGTTACTGCCCAAAAATCTAGACCTTCCTTCACAATCAAGTGTGTTGGGCTTGAAGTGGGATCCACTTAAGGACAACCTATGGTTTTCACCCAGCATACAATTGGATGAAATGGTAATCAAGCGTACTATCTTGTCTAATTCAGCTAAGTTATTCGACCCATTGGGCCTACTGGGGCCATGCACGATTATTCCAAAAAACCCATGGGAATGGCCTCAAATAGGAAACTTCAAGAGCATGCCCAACGAAGAGGCACCTGAAAGAAAATCCTATTCCAAATTAAACACTACAAATTCATTACACACTACCAATCGTACACACGTACAACCTACACCTGACCTGTCCAGGTTGGTGAACTTTGAAAGACATACAAGGGTCACTACCCTTTTTTTTTTTTTTTTTTGATATCGGTGGTGGGAATGTTGTTACCGCATACCCAACTTCCTTTTCAAGCGAGGGGACGCCGGGTTATGTGGGGCTCGGGGCCACTGAGATGTGCGTGACCCCCATACCCACTAAAACCACCACCGCTTGTCCCGCCATACGCATACTGGAGACGCCCGGGTTTCAGTCAAGCAACTCTCCGGGCGCCTCCGCGTATAAAACTCCTCCTGGTGGGTGCCCGCGGGGAGCAAAGGCACCCACCTGCCGTCCCGTACCGGCCCCTCGCGGGACCGGCACGTTGGGGCCCCCCGACCCCACAGACGATCGCGCGCGCCCACGACGGAGCGCATGCCCGGCCGCCGCCCTCCCGTGAAGGAATTGGGCGGCGGCCTCCTCCCTCCAGACTCCCCCCCCCACTTCGACGAGGGAGGGGGGACAAAAACCAAGACTCCCCCGGGGGACGCACCCCCAGGGGAAACACGACAAAAGGCCCAAAGGGCCACGCCTAACGGCCCGAAGGCCCCCTCACAGGGTCACTACCCTGCACAGATCCATAGCTTATGTTCGACGTTTCATCAATAACTTGCGTAAGAATCACCCCTAAACTATAGGCAATCTGACTCGGAATGAATTAAAGTCATCCCTATATATATTAATTGAATACACCAGGAAGAAAGTTTCTCAAATGAAATTAAACTGTTAAATTCTAAACCAAACTTACCGTCTAACTCCCACGCGCTGTCCCTCAGTCCATTCATTGATGAGAATGGCATACTGTGCGTAGGTGGTCGTATCCATAATTCCAATGAAACGTATGAGAGGAGACATCCTATTTTATTAGATATAAATCACAACTTTACTGAATCACTATTTCCTCATCGGCATAACCAATTGTTACATTGCAGACCTCAACTGCTGCTCAGCGACCTAAGAAACAAGCACTGGCGTGCAAGAGGCAGGGTACTAGCCCGGAGCACGGTTAATCATTGTAGACTGTGTAAACTCATGAAAGCTAAAAGTTTTAATCCCATAATGGGAAACCTACCTGCTTCGAGAGTCAGCCCAAGCCTTCCATTCCAGACCAGCGGAGTCGACTTCGCTGGCTCCTTTCTCATTACCGATCGCAAGGGTCGCGGTTGTAAAATAACTAAATGTTATTTATGTTTGATCGTTTGTTTTGCAACCAAAGCGCTGCACCTTGAAGTGGCGAGTGATCTTAGCAGGGATGTCTTCATTTTATGTTGAAGACGGTTTATATCGCGTAGAGGTGAGCTGGAACTGTATTGCGAAATCACAGCCTTTTTACGGTCGAGCAATGAAAACATCTCTGGGTTTGCTGCCGATGAAGGAATTAAATTCTGGTTCTCACCGGCTTATTTTCCCCACTTCGGTGGGCTTTCGGAGGCAGGCGTTAAGTCTGCAAAATTTCACATCACTCGCATATTGGGTGACAAACATTGAACATTTGAGGAGTTATCGACTACATTCACGCAGATTGAGGCAATACTCAATGCCAGGCCATTAACTCCTCTCTCCTCTGATCCCAATGATCTAAATCCTCTCACTTCTGCGCACTTCGTGATCGATAGACCACTCACATCGCTGCCTTCAGAAAACCTACTAGATGCAAATCCAAGCAGATTCCACCGATACAGATGGCTCGAAACCATGCAGCACACACTTCTGGGAACGTTGGAGGAACGAGCACTTGAGCGAGTTGCAGCAAAAAACCAAATGGCGCTTCAAGCAGCGGGGACTGCAGGAAGGCGAATTGGTAGTCATCAAGGAGGCTAACGTCCCACCATTGCATTGGCGAATGGCTCGAATCCACAAATTATATCCTGGATCAGACGGAATAGCAAGAGTCGCCGATGTCTACACGGCGAAGGGCACGACCCGCAGAGGTGTCCAGAGCCTCTGCTCCTTGCCCGAATCATCCTCAAAGGAAACAACTCGAAGATCCGGAGACTTCGAGGCCATGAGAGTCATTACTGCCACGAGTCTTTAAGAGAACACGTAATACGAATATAAAAAAGAGTACGGCGTAATCAGTAATACCCACTCCATCGATAGAGTCTACTTTCGCAAGCGTCCAGCGCAACGTGAGATCAGTGCATATGCGTAATGAAATAGATAAACAATTAAAAATATGCAGCAAAAACTATCGCGACTGCGAGATAATAGTAACGAATTGGTTAAAAACACAATCTTATGACGAAATTGAATTGTTTATGCGATAAATAATGTGTGATAAGTAGAAGATAAATAAAAGAATTGGGATATTCGCACACACAAACTTATTACGTCAAACTCAAATGATGTATGACGAGGCAGCGCGGTGTGTCCCCCGGCGCAGGCAGGCGGCAGGCTGCTGCGCCTGAAAGGAGACACCAATAACTACTGTCACCGTGTAATGTACCTGTCGTAAGACGCGACAAGTGCTGAGAAGGAGAAGAAGATAAGATGCAGTGTATGTTATCTATGTTTACAATTTGAACGTTATTTATTATTGAGATAAACAAGGTTCATAAACAATAACATACATGCGATTGTTACATCAGCTAGCTGATGTTGGGCGTGGATTTTGGGACTGTGCCCACCGCTGGGCACAAATGGTGGTGGTGTCTCTGTTGCTGGAGACCGTCTAAGTACCACCGCAGGGCCTATAGCAGCCGACACACAATAATGTGCGGACATTCCTATGATCCAGTTTGAAGGGCATTGTGGCGAGTACAATTACTGGAGTAACGAGACCTTTCAAGTCAAACTTCCATGTAGTGGGAAACCGTTCCGATTCTGGATGTCCATCATCAAGTCCTTCGTCTTCCATTTAGAGAGACGAGGTTACCAGAATTTATACCACGCTCACCGTGACACTCGTCACCAATACAATGGGCAAAGATTGGGCCATAATCCAACAGTGAGCATCACAGCCCGATTAAAATACACTGCAACCGGTGGTGGCACAGAATCGAACCGGGGACCTTTAAGAACAGTCTAGTCACTGTACCACTGAGGCAGTTACAGTAGTGGGCCAGTCTCTGGGTAGTATGCCATCACCGCTCACCCCAACGGTGATGGTAGAACCTCTGCTCTGGTGAAGATCGGACTAACCGCTGCAAGCACATTGGTTCATATGAGTTTTTTTAGCCAAACGTTCCAGTGATGGTAAGTGACACTCTTGCCCAAATAACGTGTGCGAGTTAAGATGTTATACACTGCACCGCACCAAATTGCGCTCCTCGTTAAGAGACAGAATTTAAGCCCTCAGTAATTTCACTAGCTACAGCGCCTTTAAAACCGCATCACAGCAATGTCTGCACAGTGCTGTGTGTTGGTTGCAACAGGCGCTGCGGCGGTACCGACCTAGTCAGGTCTTCAAGGCAACACCATATCCAGCGGTGGCCGCCTGTGATGGTGGATATACCATCAGTGCAGTGTTTGTCTCTTACAAGAAAATGCACCTAAAAATAAATGGACCGCCGCTCGCCGCAGGACGGAGGCAAAGTTATCGGGGGTCAAAGGTGAACCGAACTTCGATAATACCTGAGTATATATACACTAGCAGTCGCTCACCGCAGCATCAGACGAGACAGCAGCTGCAGCACTCGGCAACATGTGGAAGCTACTAGCCCTATTCTGCTTGATGGCGACCCAGGCCAGGTGCGTCAAGGACTCCTCGCTCTTCGGCGAGTACAAGCTAATCTACACCTGGCCGAAACTGGAGTGGAGCGTGACGAACTGCAACCCGATCGTCATCTCCAAAGCGGACCCGTCCATCTCCCTCGACTCCTGCAAGTGCAACCGAAAGTCCGCCAACCTGGCCCTCGCCAACATCGACGCCGTCTTCATAAATATGAACTATCTCATCGACTTTGTGAACAGCATGGACGAGCTGAAGCAGGCGGTTGACGACCAGTGCTCTTGTTCCGACAAGAGCATCCACCACGACGTCGTCTGGAGGGTCAACGACAAATACACGGTGCACTACGACACCAACAACTCCAACATCTCTCTCGTAGGTAACGTGGTGCCGAGCGCTGACGAACTGAAGAATCTAGTCGACAGCTTCTACTGGAAGGACAGGGAGGGTGTGAGGGTCTGCAAGTAACCCAGTGAGCCAGTAACCCGGCAACCACTACCCTCTAACCTCTAAACTCGAACAAACAGAACGAAATATTTTCCAAAAATCTAGGAATAAATAATGTATGAAGCTGATCCCATTTTTCATTTCCTCCCACACTCGCTACGATGCTAGGTAGTGTGATGTACACTGCACCGCGCGGTTTCCATCTTATATATTCTCGGTATATTCTCTATCTTTGTACTTATTGTTGTAGCAAAAATGTGATAAGATAAAATACTTGTGGCGTATTATTGTGGACACTTTTGAATGGTAACACTGAACTAAAACATCAAGAAAATCTATTTGTGATTTGAAGGTATGGTATAACGATGGACCTAAGACGCTGCCTTGTGGCACACCATGCATTGTACTGTAGACGTTGCTGATCGTGTGTCTAATTCGAACTCTTTACGTTCGTTTACTCAAGTAGTCCCCCTAGAGTGGTAATTAAGAAGTCCAAAACCGCCATTTTCTCTAGTATTTTTACTAACTTGGAGATACAATAATATCGAAAGCATTTTTATCTCTATATGAAAATTATAGAACAAGCGTTAGATAACGCGAGCTTTAGGGACCTGGAGATAATGAAATCTACTCTTTTTCTATTTGAAAAGAGATATAGTAAAGAAATGAGAGCATATTGGGATAGTAATTTCGTCCTCTGGTGGTAAGTCTCTGTCGGCAGAGACCGTCTAGGTAGGTACCACCGCAGCGCCTACATTTGCTGCCAAACAGTAGTGTGCAAACATTTTTGTTTTGCTGATCGAAGGGCGCTGTGGCTAGAAAAATTACTTGGGTAGACATACTTATGGTCTTATGTCTCTAACCATCGAGGCAAATTAGTGCACTGTATATCGTCCTAAGTACATTGTTAGTATGATTAATATTTATGTTTTAGCCATTAACTATTTATTTTAATTTGTGAATCGAAATCGTCTCCATTAGGAGCTTGTTCTACGTTGTGTTTATAGTAATATTTAGTTCATTTAGGGTTATATGGAAGGATGAATATTTGTTAAGATAGTCTGATACCGTTTGTGTGGTTTGTTTCCTTATTTACAATCAGTAAATGCAGTCCACAGCAAGGTTTACTGGCGAACCAGTAGAACAGCACTCGGCTCATTGTTAGTGCGTAAGCACAAACTGTGATCAAATTGCGCATGGCAATGTGAGTAGGCATCTCACAAGATACAGCCGTAACCAGATATACAGTGTATGTCAGCGCGCATTCCAGGACACATAATAGATATAAAGGGTACTCTGACCGAAAGGTTAGTCCTTTGTACGAGCCACCACCTTCACTAGCCAGGTGCACTTGCAGACACATTGTAAAGTGTTGGAATTGACTTCACCACCAACTACGCAGTCAGCACGGATCGCAATCCGCGGAGTGCATTCGAGAGCTCATAGCTCACCTCATAGAATGGCAAAGCGATTACATCGCAGCCTTGAGAGATTGTACTCCCACCAGCTATCACCGTTCATGAAGTAAAAGCATAACTCCACTAACCACTGTAGTGGATATAGCCAATAAATATTATTTTTATTATGAGCCATCAGGCATAGAGTCTTTGTCGTTGAGTAAAATGCTGTTTTGATCAAGTTTGTCTCGCCCACGTACAACTCGCCACATATCTTAAAACACGGGGAGCTATTGAGGTCTTCTTTTGCAAATTTCATAAAACAGGGAGGGCAGACAGTCTGCAGCCCCGTCATCAAGTGACCCGACTTGGAAAAATCTAATAAGATAAAGTGTCAAACCATAACGCAAGGCGGAACCTTCAAAAGTGACATTTAACCCAGAGACCGTTGAAGACGTCGTATCACTGAACTGCGACAGACATGCAATCGACTATCATCGGCGCACATCATCGTGAAAGGCGCACAATACATCACAGCAGACATCAATATCTTGCAAAAGTCCTCAGCCATCCGCATCTGTAAGACGCTTCAGTTCAGTAACGGTGCAAACGTCTCGCTACGACAAGACGCAATATCAATGTTTGATAAGCATCGAGGCAGTAGCTCGCGTCCGCTTCCGCTACCTCATAATGCATCGACACAGTTCGAGTTGACTTTGGAATAAACAAATGTTATTAAACACGACGTATCATAGTGGCAAGCCACTAAGACGCCGAGTACCCGCGTATCATAGAGCCGAAGCTCTAAGCCATGGTTCTGAGAATTTCGATATCACCGAAGTGCTATCTAACACTCTTCCCGAACCAGAGTATAATCAAATAGTTACTCAAATAACCACCAACTACACCCGGCTGGTATCTTGCCTTCTCCACCAACATGATGTTAATGTTAATTTGCCATGCACTATAATAATCTACAATCAATAGTTCAATTAATTTGCATAAAGCAAATTTTCACATTCGACATGTGCGCAGTACACGTCCGGAGCCCGCGTGTACGTAGTAGCGCGAGGGTGCGCGTGCGTCTCCGCCGCGCCCGCTCGCCCGCACGGCCGCTCGATACACGAACTGTTCCTAAATACGTCCTTAGGACGTTTCACGAACATCCAGCTCATGGACTTTAACTTTTTTATTTAACTTCTTTATATATATTTGTATTTTATACATAGAATAAAGTTTGTTGAAAGTAATTTTAAATATTTCTTGTATAGTTTTATACTTTAGAAACACATCTATTGCAATCTTTAACTTTCGTTGAATTATATTTTCATCTTTATAAATTTGAATAAATTTTATTTGATCTATGTTTTATGTTTTTTATAGAATCATTAATTTATTTTTATAAATTAATGTATCTCGTTACAAGAGGAAGAATTTGTCCCTCACGTATGGACATCAGTTGGAAGACACGGAATACCTGATGGTATTTCCTTTGCCGACTCTGTCTCATTGTCACCGCAACATTTGTCTGCCACATTGACGGATTGACCGCGAGCAGTTTGTACAATGAGAGGTTCCTCTGGAAGTTTAATATGTCTTTACTGACCATTTATTGCTCTCTAAATTTCTTCATTATCTATCAGCTGTTTGTTGTGATGCCTCTTAACAGTAATATTAGGAGCTGGTGTGCTGTTCTCTTTCCAGCTTCAGCTAGCCCTTGCCACTCCAACATGACCGCACAAACGTAATGAAAAACAATGATTTGTCAAAGTTATGTATATTTCAATTCAACTCATTTCCGGTTACTGGCAAACCGAACTGCCGTCTTTAGCGTCGAACGGCAATCCGGCGATGATGCCCTGAAGCTGGTCGGCCGACGGCGCAGCGCTGCCGATCAGGAACCCCTTGGAGATGTTTGTGTCGAAGTGGACCATGTAGCCGCCGCTCAGCTTCAGCACCACCGTGTGATCGATGCTGCCGTCGCCGCACGAGCACTTGTCACTCAAAGCCTGCTTCAGCTCCTCGCCGTTGGAGACGACATCCGCAAGCAACGTGTACTTCTTGGATCTGGACTGGAGGGATATCAGGCCGATGTTGGCCGACTGCCTCTCGCACTTGCAGTTGGTCGAGCGTGACGGATCGGCTGCGGAAATGCGCACCGGGCTGCAGTTGGGTACTTCCTGTTCGAGCTTCGGCCAGCTGTAGATGAGTTTGTAGTCGCCGCCGAGGGCCGCCGCCGGCTCCTCCAGGCTTCTCGCCTGACTCGCCGTCACCGCGCACACCAGAACCACCATTAGCTTCCACATGTTGCCGCTCTTCCACTTCCACTGTGAGTCCCCGCTGCCGGCTCCGCTGTACTTATACCGCTGCGACTGCACCACTCCCGGCCGCATCGTTATCAACTCGTGTAAATACTCCTTAATGTAATGGTGTGTTTACACAAATACAAACAACATTAGCTAATACACATTTTAATGTGATGTTATTTCTTTATCACAAAGCGAGTTCTAGAAACGAAGTTAAGAACGAGCCAACCAAACATTTAACCCCATCCCTCCTACCCACCCCTTCCAGTCTGTGTTAATTAAAAGAAAAGCCTTTTTATTATATATCGAATAATTTATATATGTATATGTATAATTACTTCGCTGGCCTAATGGTTAGTGCGTGCGGCTTTCATTCCGAAGGTCGCGGGTTCGAACCTCGGCATGTACCGATGACTTAATGTTTAAGTTATGTACATTTGTGAACTTTAGTTACAGCAGCGAGATACAAACGGTGAAGGAGTACATCGTGAGGAAACCCGCACACTGAACTCATCTTTGTGTGTGTGTGTACGTGTGGTGGCCGCAATAAAAGTGGCAACTGGCTAGCCCCCTGTTACATGGGACGTAATCTGACCACATCTGGCGAAATGTGGGTGTTTAATGACCCCCTTTTTTTGTTTTTTTTTTTTCGTGGGGAAATCCTACATTGAATACCCTTCTGCTGTGGGAGCAACAGAGGGGTTAAGCCGGACTCGTACCGGCTAAAACCTCACAGTGTACGTCTCAACGCTTTAGCCAAAATCACAGGAACGCTTTCGCAACAACCGTGGTCTCGACAGCGAAAGGCCATAATGAGGCCGCATCTCGAGGTGAAACTGGAGCTTTCCACCCCATTTACCAGTAATAGGCGGAAGTACCCCGCGCTCCATCTCGAGACCTAAAGTGTTTGGTAACGGGTTCCCCGAATCCGCCACCATGGCCTCCGTTATAGAGGTTGTAAGGCGTGGAACATCCTCCTACGACGCCCAGGTACCTTCCTAGGGATTGAGAGATGGGTGTTTTTCTCTCGCTGAAGGTCAAGCCAGCGTCCCACGACGACTCACTATCGATCATGGCTTTAATAAGACCAAGCAGCGTGAGGTCATCCCCTACAACAGCGACGAGGTCTTGGCGCTGAGCAACCCAAGCTGAACAAAGCTCCAGGGTGTGCTGCGCAGTGTCTTCGTCGCATACACAATGATGACACTCAGTTGTCGGCTCTTTTCTGGCTATGCGGCAGAGGTACTTACCAAAGCACCCATGACCTGAAAGTACCTGCACTAATCGGAAGGTCAGTGACCCGTACCGCATGTCTATCCACTCATCCAAGAGGAGACGTATAGCTTCTACAGTCCTGCTACCTGCTCTAGGGTTGGTTAGTCGCTCTTTCCACTTTGCAAGCATAGACTGTCGAAATTCGAATTTCCGCAGTTTCCATTCTCTTGACGGAATCTGTTCTCCTCTGGATATGACAGTTATGACAGCCGGAATCCGCTTAAATTTCCCACGGTTGGGATTAGAGACTTATTTCAAAAGTATTGCTCTATGAACTTGTACATTCTGTAACTCTTCAGCTCCCAGGACAGAGGAGAACTCCTACGGCAAGTGAAAGCTGTTGGTGCTGGTGTGCGCGCGACAGGCAGCCCGCCGTACGAGACGGACGATCTACCAGAACGTCGGTGTATCTGATGGGCATGCAATGTACTGATTGTACTAAATACAGCGATACAGTCAGCAGTAAATACATCAGTACAGCCAGCTGAATATCTCATTATCTTGAGCTAAGTTGAGTATAATTCATACCAAGGCGGTGCTGGTTATAATATTTACAGAGCACCACATTGCGCTCATCATCTTCACACAATTTACCATGTGTCGGACATGTCCGGTGTCTCGTTAGTCACAATTCGTATAGTTCTTTATCTAGAACGCCTTTTTAATTAGTCATAGCAATATTACAAACTGTTGATTTGCGGCAGAAAAGCAGCAGGCGCTTACCTTACGGATATGAAATGTGCTGACTGTACTAATACAGCGGTACAGTCAACAGTACAGCCGGCTGAATATCTCTGAATGCGTGACAAATGTCAATAAATGTACTGCATCGGGAGGAACGACTTCCGACTTAATCTTCTCGAGGCGTGGTACAGTTGAGATGCTGCCACTTATATCTGACTTCTATCGTCGTCCAGGCATCAACAGAATTAAATATACAGATAGTAGTTTGCATTGCATTGTGTGTTGTTGTGTGGAGATGTCACGTGATTAATGTGTGCGCACAGTCTAACCCGTGCAGTTTTTTTGATGTGATGAGCAACACGTTCACCTGAAGATAAGTCATACGCTTGCTTGTAACAATGTGGTGGTTAGGACTAGGCACGTCTCTAGGCAAATTAGTGCGGTGTATATCAATACACTGCACTAATTTGCCTTGACGGTTAGAGACTACAGCGCCCTTCAAACAGGAAAACAATAATGTTTACATACTACTATTTGGCAGCTGAAGTAGGCGCTGCGGTGGTAATCTACCTAGACGGTCTCTGGCAACAGAGACTTACCACCAGCTAACGAAATAACCTTCCCAATATTCTCTAATTTCTTTTCTGCTATCTCTTTTGAAATAGAGAAAGAGAATTGATTATCTCCAGGCTCTTAAAGCGCGTGATAAACAAATATGGTCTATATCTAACGCTTGTTCTAAAAATTTCATACAGAGATAAAAATGTTAAACATTTTTCTGGTCCTCCGAAAAGCTTTCGATATGATTGTATTACCTCGGAGCGAGGACTTGCCAACTATAACAGTGCACACGTATTGCAAACTGTTAGATATATCTAACTTTAACTTTACATTTAGTGGTGGCGATGCAGTGTATTGTATCAATAATTTCGAGATATGTTGCGTGAAGTGTTGTCTCAAAGATTTGTGATCTAATAACCGTGATTGTTGGCTGCCGAATTTAGTGTCTGACTCGGTTTATTTTTGTTTACCCTCCTATTGAGTTTGGCTTTGTGTCTTGACGCATAATCGTGTCTTTGCTATTGAAATACTTGCCGGCATTATGTGCTTGAAATTGCTATTTATATATTCAAGGCACTCATCACTTCCACCTTAACACGTCATCAGCTAATCTCACCTGGGGATGCTACGCCCAAGGTGATTACGTAGACTTCCACGTAAAATGTAAGTCTTGTAAAAAGGCTTACCACTACGCTTGTTTGGGCCTTTCTCAGAAACAAGCACTAAAACCAGCAATGTAGAAGTGCCCATCACGTTTGGGAGCTATACCGAAGGGTCGCGAAAGAGATGGAATACCCTCGAGAAATGTAATGAAAAAGGTAACAAATCACATGTTAACATTCCCTTCCAATGCATCCGTTACTCGTGAAGACGTGAGTATCATAGTGACTAATGTGCTACAAGAGCAGTTTCATGCATTACTGTCTAAAATGAATGAAGCAATAACTTATATATTGAATACCAAACTTAAACCAATCCAAGATGTCGAGTTGATCCATTCTATGGAACATATGAACGCACAATTCAAGGACGTCATTAATGAACATAAAGTAATTAAGGAAGCCATTGAAACATTGCAATCAGAGAGGTTGGAGCTAAAGGAAACCGTTTCCACCTTCAAAAATATAGAAATACAATCTGTACCAGAGCATAGACAAGAGGATCTTGTTAACATGGTTAAGCACCTAGCAAGATCATTTAATTGTCACGTGGATACTTCTAATATTGTGCATGTGCCTCAGGTTGCTAAAATGCACAAGGATAATGCGCGGCTTCGCTCTGTTGCGGTAGAATTTGTGTCTCGGACAATTCGACATGAGGCATTGGCTGTAGTCGTCAAGTACAACAAAGCGCATCCCCAAAATAAGTTGCACAGTGCTGCCCTTGGCTTGACAGGAGACAATACTCCAATTTATATATCTGAACATCTATTCATACAGAATGAAGCTCTTCATGCTACGGCAAGGCTCAACAACTTAATTATAAATATGTGTGGATTAGAAGTGGTCGTGTCCTGGTTTTGTTCTAATAAAGGATCGAGCCTCTCTTGATAAAATTGTCTAAATATGGTTTCTTCTTTCTTTTTTGTTATACATGTTACTGTTAGTTTTGTGTTGCAATGATTTTGATGTTATAATTTAAGTAGAAACTTGGCTTAATAGTAATGTATTCTGAAACGAATTATCTGTCAATAGATATGCAGTATATCGGAGAGATCGCGCATGCACCGGCTGTCATGGCAACAAAGACGGTGCTGGGGTTTCGATCGCAGTCAGAAATAATCTAAAATCATTACGAATGACTTCATGGGAAAGTTCTTGTGAAGACTTGTGACTATTGAAGTACCCTCAAATCGTACTTATAATAAACTTGCCATCCGTGCAGTATACCTCCTCCCGTTCAAAAGATCCATCTACACCATTTTAATTCAATCACCTAAAACTTTAATTATTGGTGATTTTAACTTAATTAATATTGATTGGAATTTGATAAAAAATCACAATATATAGTGTTCCGGGTATTAGTTCGGTGCTAACAGACTTCATACATCTTCATGGTTTATTACAAGATAATAATGTACTTGAAGCTTTGGGATGTCGACTGGATAGCTTCGTTTAAGGGTATTACTGATGCGGATGTTATGCTAAATATTTTTATACACAACTACGTGATAGCATGAAACGATACAACGAACGGAACGAATCAGCTGACGGCACGGCGCACGGCGCATGGCATACGACAGTTCCGCAATAGAAATTGTTTAAAAATATCCTATAGAGATAATAAGTGCTTGTGTATATTCTATTAAGAAGCTGTCCTTATAACGTCTGTACTATAACGTGTCTGTGTTATCTCATTTGAGAGATATTGTCTGAGTGAAAAACTCATTAGTGTAGTGAACGTAATAAGGGTGTTGTTTGTAACTACCCTCTGCCGTAACAGTAATAATTGTGCCGGTGTTTGTGAAGAATTTTGTACGATTAAAACTGTCTTAAATTTAAATTCTACAATATGTCTGAGAAGAAAAATAGTATGAAGTGTGGTGGTTGTTAACAAATCATTGAATCTAGACTGTCTGCGCTGTGGTCTGTGTGAAAAGTACTTTGACCTCAAGTGTGCTAATGTGTCAGAGCAAGGTTTTATGAATACGATGAGTACAGATCATAAAGCGGCATGGATATGGTCGTCACGTAGAAATAAACAGACTAAGCATCATGCTTTCGGCTCCATTTCACACATTTCATCTAGTGCAGTTCATGAGCGCCGCTGTGCTGCTGCGGCTTCTGACTTGAATTCATCGACCGAGGCGGAATCCGTCATCGCAGAGATTGGGGAGGAAATGCGAGCTACGCGCGGGCAGCTGGAATTGCTAAACGACTCCATCCCTCAGCTTACGGAGCGAGTGGATGTCTGCGAGAGCCGCATTGACGAGTTGTGCATTCGCATGGATTTACAAGAAACTCGTGTTAAAGATCAATGTGAAACATCGCCTCCTGATAGCTAGCTTCTAAATATCATTGAACGGCTGAAAGCGGATTGGAAAGACCGCGACCAGGAACAGTTGCAAAATGATATCGAGATATCTTGCGTTCCCGAGACAAAAGAAGAAAATGTTTTACATACGCTAATAACATTAGGAGGTAAATTGGACGTGAATCTGTTGGAACAAGATATCGTAAGCGCCGTGAGGGTAGGCCGAGCGCACGATCGAGCGAGCGAGAGCCACTCAGGCTCACGCTCTCGTCCGCGACTTGTTGTGGTGAGATTGACACGCCGCTCAATAAAGGAAAAATTATTTGAAGCGGCGCGAATAAGACGTGGGGCTACTACCTAGAGTCTAGAACTGCCAGGGCCGCATCAGCGTTTTTACATCAACGAGAGGCTAACGAGGGCCAATCGACACTTATTTCGTCAAGCGATAAATGATAGCAGAATGTACGCACGACGATGTATTGAGCGCGGGCTCATTGGGTACTACGCATGATGAATTTATTGCAGCCATGGCAAATCACAATGTTGATGTTATGGCTATTAACGAAACATGGCTTAAAGAAGGTCAAAGTGACCTAGGGCGTATTCCTTCAGTGCCGTGTTACAGATTTACACACGTATCACGTCCATCTGTATGGAGAACTTGTGGTAATGGAGTAGGCTTTTATATTAAAAAAAGGTATAACAATGCGGCAGCTATCCCATCCTGTCACCCCGCCTGTTGAACTAACGTGGCTTTCACTAAACGTTGATGGTGTCAAATTAGTGTTAGGTACTACATATAGACCGCAAATGATGAACGTGGATACTTTTTGGATGCATTAACTAGCAGTGTGTCTTCCTTTTCCAGACGTGATCGTACGGTACTCATGGGAGATTTTAATATTGATTTTCTTAACACAAATCACTCAAATTATAAAAATTAGTCAACTTTCTTAAATATACATCTCTGGAACGTGTAGTTAGCGAGCCAACACATTTTACTGAAAACAATAGCATGTAGATTGATGTATAGTGTGTGAGGTCTCTGTACACCAAAGCTCAATCAACATGCATTTATCATCACGTCTCCTTAATATAAAGTACGATAAACAGTTACCTAAACGAGTGTACTGCAGACCAATGAAGGACATAAATATGGAAACATTCGTGGAGGACCTTAACGCTTTCGACTGGGAAACTATTTTGACTTTATCAGACGTCCCATGGTTAATGTGTTAACCACTTACACACTACATGTATTGGATTTTCATGCATTTAAATCATTCTTTGTAAAACAAAAAAATTATCCTTGGTTTACGCATAATGTTAAGCAAATGATCAAACTAGGTAGCAAAGCACCATGAAACCGTAGTTGGATTCACATAAAGACTATTACAAAAGTCTTAATGTCGTGGTAAAGGAAGCCATACTAAATGAAAAACAGGCATATTTCAAACACTACATTAATAGTAATTCACTTTTATATTTAACAATTCCTTATCATCCGGTCGCTTTCCAAAAGAATGGAAAAAGGCAAAAGTCATTTCGATCCATAAAACAGATGATACTTCTAATGTAAATAATTATAGACACATTACAATTTTGTCCACTTTCGCTAAAGTTTTTGAGATTTTCCTTTAATTCAAAATCATTTACGATTGTTTTTAACTTCCTGTTAACACGGTTTTGTAGCTCAAATATCTACGTGCACAAATCTGGTAACATTTACTGAAACTCTTATTGATGCAATCGATAAAAATAAGCAAGTTGATGTCCTTTACACTGATTTTAGTAAAGCTTTTGACTCAGTACCACACGATATTTTGCTTTCAAAACTCTGTTCTCATGGGTTCACTGGTTCACTGCTCAGGTGGTTTAAGTCATATTTTGATAAACGTACATTTTCAGTAGTTGTTAATGGTTTTGAGTCCCATCCCTGTGGAATTACCTCAGGTGTACCTCAAGGATCTCATCTTAGTCCCATCTTATTTAATGTTTTTATCAATGATGTAGCAAATTGCTTTCAATTCTCCACACTTTTTATGTATGCAGACGACTTAAAGTTTTGTAGAACTATTGATTGACTGTCTGCTCTTACAACAGGACTTAATCAGGCTCACACAGTGGTGTGAAGACAATCGCGTGCTCCTAAATACTAAAAAATGTTGTCATGTTGGATTTGCAAGAAAATTTAACGTTTTTACATATCAGTATAGAATTAAAGAAGACATCGTTCAGAAACTGGAGCTAATTGTAGATTTAGGAGTCACATTTGACAGAAAGATGACTTTTGTTCCTCATCTTCTACTTCTTTTTCTTCTTAGCATTTGTCCCGTCTTAAGACAGGGTCTGTTTTCTTACTTCTCTCACTCCACTTCGCTCTATTTGGAACATCACTTTCTTTGAGATCACAGCTTATCATATCATTTGTCATTGCGGCGTTTGAATAAGTCTGCGAGCTCTTTTGTTCTTCCTGATAGTGTTCCTACATTCAATGTTGCGAATCGGACTATCTTTGTGTTTTTAGGGACTAGTTTCTTTAGTCGGACCCGTCCTTGATCCAATAGCCCTAGTGAACTTGTCGCAGAGGTAGGGCGATGTGTCTGCGCGTCGTTTTGTGGCGACGCCCTATCTGTACTACGATACCCACATTGCAACTTTTCATAATTTCTAAAGCTTTAACAGATTTGGTTTTATTAGTCTAGTGCCGATTGCCGACGCACTAAAACCTGCTCTTTTATGATGCAGGAAAAAACCGCGAATCTATGGTGTTCATTCGTCGATGTAAGGTATTTAGTCTTACATAAAGCGGGTTCAGGTTATACCGCCTCATGTGCACTATATTATCAAAAAATCTTGAACAGATGATCGGGTTCTTATTAAGAAATATTAAACAATTCAAAAACTTGTCGAGTAAAAGAATCTTGTACAATTGTCTCGTGAGGAGTATTCTTGAATATTGTTCAACAGTTTGGCGGCCTCACTTTGCTGTGCACAGCTTGAGGCTTCTCTGACACCTTGCTAGAAGCATCGGCAGAGCTGATCGAAGATTGTCGTAGACTGATAGACTTGACTACTTTAGGATAACATCTTTATACACTCGTAGAGATATTTTGGACTTAATATTCTTATTTAAATTTTTTAATAATAAAATTGACTGCCCCTCACTTCTATCCAGTTTCAATATTAGGGTACCTATTAGAATTCCTAGATGTGAGATCACTCCTCTATTGCCGCCACTGCGGAGATCTGTGCTTGGTTGCACTTCTCCAGTTTTTAGGCTTTGCAAGCTATTGAACTGCTGTAGTAAACTTGTCGACGTCCATGCGGACTCATTGTATACATTTCGCAAAGTGTTGAATTCCTGCAAACCTGGCACTTTTACTGCTTTGTGACTACACTTTTGTTATTTATTCTAACCTATCCTAGCCATAAAGAGTGAGTACGATTAGTGAATGCTGTGTCTACTTCTTAACAATCATGCACTAAGATTTTCTTGTTTAAATTCTTTGTATATTCTTGTGAATGTAATAGTGTATGATTGATTGTAGACCTAAGAAATATATAAATAAAAGTCTCTAAGTTAGCAAAAATACTAGAGAAAATGGCGGCATTTGTTCTACTTAACTACCATTCTAGGGGACTACTTGAGTAAACCAACATGAAGAGGACATCGGACATAAGATCAGCGACGACTACAGTACAATGCAAGGTGTACCACAAGGCAGCGTCTTAGGTCCATCGCTTTATCATACCTTCAAATCACAAATAGATTTTCTAGATGTCTTAGTTCAGTATTACCATTCAAAAGTGTCCACAACATTACGGTGCTGGTGGTGAAGCTTACCACCACAACGCCAAGGTCGGTATAGCAAAAAGTGATCGTGATCAGAAAGGGGACAAGAAGCTATCCAAACTACGCCACAAAAATCTTATGATTTTTTTGCTACAACAATAAGTACAAAGATAGAGAATATACCGATCCGGTTAGAAGGATCTATAGAGTACTCATCTTCATACTTACTGGGGGTAAGTATGAAGATGAGAACCACGTGGTGTAGTGTATATCATAATAACAAGCATAGTGTCGAGTATGGGAGGAAATGAAAAATGGAATCAGCTTGATACATAATTTATTCGTAGATTTTGGGAAAACATTTCGTTCTGTTTGTTCGAGTTCAGAAGTTAGTGGTTACCGGGTTTCTGGGTCACTAGTTTACTGGCACACCTTCACACCCTCCCTGTCCTTCCAGTAGAAGCCGTCGACCAGACCCTTCAGTTCGTCACCGCTCGGCACTACCTTACCCAGGAGATAGATTTTGGAGGTGTTGGTGTCGTAGTGCACCATGTAGTTGTCGTTGATCCTCCAGGCGACGTCGTGGTCGATGTTCTTGCCGGAACAAGAGCACTGGTCATCCACCGCCTGCTTCAGCTCGTCCATGCTGTTCACGTAGTCGACGAGGATGTTCAGCTTCTTGGAACCGGCCTCGATGTTGGCGAGGGCCAGGTTGGCGGACTTCCGGTTGCACTTGCAGGAGTCGAGGGCGATGGACGGGTCCGCTTTGGAGATGACGGCCGGGTTGCAGTTCGCCAGGTTCCAGTCCAGCTTCGGCCAGGTGTAGAGGGTTTTGTACTCGCCGAAGAGCGAAGAGTCCTCGACGCACCTGGCCTGGGTCGCCATCAAGCAGAATAGGGCTAGTAGCTTCCACATGTTGCTGAGTGCTGCAGCTGCTGTCTCGTCTGATGCTGCGGTGAGCGACTGCTAGTGTATATATACTCAGGTATTATCGAAATGCAGTTCACCTTTGACCCCCGATAACTTTGCCTCTGTCCTGCGGCGAGCGGCGGTCAACTTATTTTTAGGTGCATTTTTTAGGCCAGTAGCTCGCTGGCCTAACGGTTAGAGCGTGCGGCTTTCATTCCGAAGGTCGCGGGTTCGAACCTCGGCATGTACCGATGACTTAATATTGAAGTTATGTACATTTGTGAACTTTAGTTACAGCAGCGAGATACAAAACAGTGAAGGAAAACATCGTGAGGAAACCCCGCACACTGAAACCATCTTTGTGTGTGTGTGCGTGTGGTGGTCCCAATAAAGTGGCAACAGGCTCGCCCCCTGTTACATGGGACCTAATCTGATCACATCTGGCGAAATGTGGGTGATCATTCACCTCTGCCTACCTTTGCCTGAGACAAACACTGCACTGATGGTGTAGCCACCATCACAGGCGGCCACCGACGGATATGGTGTTGCCTTGAAGATCTGACTAGCCGACCTAGTAGACACACAGCACTTCGCAGACATTGCTGTGATCCGGTTTGAAGGTAGCTGTAGCTAGTGAAATTACTGAGGTAACGAGGCCTAAGATCTGACTCTTAACGAGGAGCGCAATTTGACGCAGTGTATAACATCTTAACTAGCACACGTTGTTTTGGGCAAGCGTGTCACTTACCATCACTGGATCGTTTGGCTAAAAAAACTCATATCAACCAATGTGCTTGCAGCGGTTAGTCCGATCTTCACCAGAGCAGAGGTTCTACCATCACCGTTGGGGTGAGCGGTGATGGTATACTACCCAGAGACTGGCCCACTACTGTAACTGCCTCAGTGGTACAGTGACTAGACTGTTCTTAAAGGTCCCCGGTTCGATTCCGTGCCACCGCCAGTTGCAGTGTGTCCTGATCGGGCTTCACCACCAACGTCATATACCACGAGATTGTGGTGCAGGTCTATTTTAGAAAGTCTCCTGGTAATGGACTTAACATGACATATTAAAAACGCTAATCGCGTGAGACATGTTGAGTCTTGTTACCCCAGTAATTATACTATATACAACGCCCTTCAAACCGGACAACAGTTATGTCCGCACAATACTGTGTTGTTGGCTGCAAGGCGCTGCGGTGGTACTTAGACGGTCTCCGGCAACAGAGACACCACCACCATTTATGCCCAGCGGTGGGCACAGTCCCAAAATCCACGCCCAACATCAGCGAGCTGATGTAACAATCGCATGTATGTTATTGTTCATAAATCTTGTTTATCTCAATAATAAATAACGTTTAAATTGTAAACATAGATAACATACACTGCATCTAATATTTTTTATATCGCGCTTTCGTTATATCGCTACGTCCTTATCGAACTGACCCCAGGGTCGCTATCGCACGACCTAAAATGTTTACACAACATCCACATCAATCACACGTAGTGATGTAGTGTATGTTTGTTCACTCCCACCACTTGAACAACAGCAACCATTCCGACTAATTATGGTATACATAAATTGTCTCCCGTTGATGGATATACACTACCGCTTCCAGCGAGTTATTTTTAACAAATAATGAACGTTGGTAATGTTAGGAACTGTACACTGCACCGTCGCAATCAAATGCGCCGGGAGGAGACTGATGGTGAGATAAATATACAAATAGATAAAACAATACAACAATTTTGCTTGAGGTAGGACTGTCAGACTGCTCTGCGGAGCTGTGGGGGAGTCGAGAGGAGAGGAGTGTCGGAACTATGGTTCACAGCTCTCCCTACCCTCCGCGACTAAGCGGTGCCGCAAAGCTGATGAGGCGGCGGTGGAGCCGCGGGAGGAGAGGAGTGTCGGAACTATGGTTCACAGCTCTCCCTACCCTCCGCGACTAAGCGGTGCCGCAAAGCTGATGCGGCGGCGGTGGAGCCGCGGGAGGAGAGGAGTGTCGGAACTATGATTCACAGCTCTCCCTACCCTCCGCGGTCATGTAACGGTTAGCGGAGTTTTCTCTCTTGACAACCATGTCATTTTAGTGTCGACAAGAGACCTAGAGGAGGACGCGTCGTATTTTCCAACGTGCCCCTACAGAGGTGGAAAGGGGTGGAGACGGTTTAACTTAGGGGTGTGTAAGCGGTCCCGCAGCTCTATCGTCAACCGACGACAGTAGAATATAGTCAAAGTATTAGTCGGTGGAATTCCGACATACCCTGAACTTGCCCCCGCGTGGGCACGTTTGCGAAAGCATTACCTTCGTATAAAACAACAGACATTGGGGAGGAAACCCTCCTTCCCGCCCCTGTGTAAAGACGTCTGTAAGGGCGCGCCGGATCATGCAGCGCTCCCTTCTCTCGGCTTCTTATATACACGTAGACAACGGATCTCCCATCACGACACCGGCTCGGCTGCGAAGGGTAGTACAAACCTACCCCCAACACTGCAACCCCTATTTTAACTGCCAAACATTACTGTGTTCTGGCAGCTGGTATGATTACTAGAAGTAATGATGGTGGGAGTGTTGATGAATGTTCTGTTAGACTTTTAAATATCCTCATCATCATCAGCCAAGACGTCCACTGTTGGACGTGGGCCTTCCCCAAAGATCTCCACAGAGGTCGCTGGGGGGAATTGGGCTTTAGCCCACTACGCTAGCTCAGTGCGTGTTGGAAACTTGGTGAGAGGTTGAGCAGAACCCCTCTTTTTAATATTCGAATAGTATTAATGTATATGCACTACATTAACGCGTGAAGTCTAGACGCAACAGTCTAGACCTACCTTGATAAGATAAGCAGTAGTGAGAGTTGTTTATGTTCGAAGTATTGTTTATGCGATATTTAATGTTTTTCTGTAAATATCAACGCGGTTACTTTCCATTTGTTTATGCGATAAAGTACTGTATATATACGAACGCGCGCGAAATCGTTGACAGTATTTGAAGCGATTCAACAAAGATGTCCACCTGATGGTAAGCCGTACACCAATCCATAGGAATCACCTTCAGCGCTTATTAACTATTCCAATTTCTTAAATTACTGATAACATTGAAACACTATTCAAAATAGATGACGTACGCCATTTTGATAATACATTTACACGGCGGTGACACGAAACGAAAGAGACAGCTAGCGTTCGACACGAGAGAGATTGAAACGGAACGATACCTATCGCCCTACGACACTCGCAGTCCGGAGCGCGCCAAGTACTCAGCCGACGTTTACTCCGTACAACAATGAGACTAGCTCTCTCTCGCTCTTTTCGCAGCCTGAGATATATGTCTATCTCTTTCTAACACGAATTAGACATCGCTTCAATTATCCCGCGTACGAACTAGTTTATTAATATTTTTTTTTTTACAAATAAGTGACGAGACGAACGTCACGTTCACCTGATACCAGCAGACTTTGGCGCTGCTGGAGGAGCGTGATGAAGCCCCGATGGAGTCGTCACCATGTCGATCCAATTTCCCACTGCACGGTGTCGCGCAGTTTGATTGTGGGGCTGTTCCCACCGGAAGCTGGTGCTATGTAAACCTGAACAATCCAGCGGTGAGCCGTGAGCACTTGGATCCGGATCGGACACCGACCGCTGAGCTGTAGGGTGCTCCTGTTTTGAATACACAACGACGTCCCCCCACATAATTGGAGCTGAGCGTTGCTTTTAACGCGGCCGCCATTTTGTATTACTTCTGACGTTCATTGTATTAAGTGCGTTAAAAACACGTTTACACATACATACATATAGATGTGTGTGTGTGTGGCGTCTATTGCAGCCGGCACACATTATTGTGATCCGGTTTGAAGGGCGCTGTAGCTATCACTAGTGGTAGTGTCTCTGTCGCCGGAGACCGTCTAGGTACCGCCGCAGCGCCTGTTGCAGCCGGCACGCGGTGCTGTGCGGACATTGCTGTGATCCGGTTTGAAGGATGCTATAGCTATCACTGGCGGTAGTGTCTCTGTCGCCGGAGACCGTCTAGGTACCGCCGCAGCGCCTGTTGCAGCCGGCACGCGGTGCTGTGCGGACATTGCTGTGATCCGGTTTGAAGGATGCTATAGCTATCACTGGCGGTAGTGTCTCTGTCGCCGGAGACCGTCTAGGTACCGCCGCAGCGCCTGTTGCAGCCGGCACGCGGTGCTGTGCGGACATTGCTGTGATCCGGTTTGAAGGATGCTATAGCTATCACTGGCGGTAGTGTCTCTGTCGCCGGAGACCGTCTAGGTACCGCCGCAGCGCCTGTTGCAGCCGGCACGCGGTGCTGTGCGGACATTGCTGTGATCCGGTTTGAAGGATGCTATAGCTATCACTGGCGGTAGTGTCTCTGTCGCCGGAGACCGTCTAGGTACCGCCGCAGCGCCTGTTGCAGCCGGCACGCGGTGCTGTGCGGACATTGCTGTGATCCGGTTTGAAGGATGCTATAGCTATCACTGGCGGTAGTGTCTCTGTCGCCGGAGACCGTCTAGGTACCGCCGCAGCGCCTGTTGCAGCCGGCACGCGGTGCTGTGCGGACATTGCTGTGATCCGGTTTGAAGGATGCTATAGCTATCACTGGCGGTAGTGTCTCTGTCGCCGCAGACCGTCTAGGTACCGCCGCAGCGCCTGTTGCAGCCGGCACGCGGTGCTGTGCGGACATTGCTGTGATCCGGTTTGAAGGATGCTATAGCTATCACTGGCGGTAGTGTCTCTGTCGCCGCAGACCGTCTAGGTACCGCCGCAGCGCCTGTGGCAGCCGGCACGCAGTGCTGTGCGGACATTGCAGTGATCCGGTTTGAAGGACCTATAGCTATCACTGGCGGTAGTGTCTCTGTCGCCGCAGACCGTCTCGGTACCGCCGCAGCGCCTGTTGCAGCCGGCACACAGTGCTGTGCGGACATTGCTGTGATCCGGTTTGAAGGGCGTTATAGCTATCACTGGTAGTAATGTCTCTGTCGCCGCAGACCGTCTAGGTACCGCCGCAGCGCCTGTTGCAGCCGGCACGCAGTATTGTAATCCGGTTTGAAGAGCGCTGTAGTTATCGCTGATAGTGAATGTCTCTGTCGCTGGAGACCGTCTAGTTACAACCACGGCGCCTATTGCAGCCGGCACGCAGCGCTGTATTCCGGTTTGAAGGGCTCTGTTGCCAGTGCCACGTTATGCTGAGGTGTATCCCTTATCATCAAGTGAACGTCTGACTCTTTATATTTGTATTCATTCAGTTGGCACTGAACTGACGGATAGATAGAAGGATATACACTTTATATATAATATATATGTGTGTGTATAAACACACATGCATGATATAAAGTGAATATTAAAATAAACTACGTTTCAAGCAGAGCTCAGTACTAATGCCTTTGAAGAGACATTCCCGCACTTTCTGCTCAGTCAGTGCACCGATTGGTTACTGTTCTGATATCTAGAGGGAGTGCATTCCATAGGAGAATGGACTGGACAAAGAAGGAAGAGTGGACAATGTCAGAGGTGTGAGCAGGGCACAAAAGAAGCGGGTTGTTAGAGGAGCGAAGACCTTAGTCGTGGTTAGTACCTAAATACTTAAAACAGGAGGTGGTTTAGGAGAAGTCTATATAGAAAATAGGGTGCTGAGAGCACGCAGGCTGCGCCGCTGACGGATGGGTAGCCACCTTAACTGCGAACGAAACGTAGATACGTGATTATACTTACGAAGGTTGGAAATTAATCGAATGCAGTTATTTAAAAGACGCTCATACTTATTGACAAGGTCTACATTCAGGTCGAAATGGCACACATCAGCATAGTCAATGACAGGGAGAATTAAAGTTTGTACAATCACTGCCTTAGTTCTTGACGGGAGAAAGTTTTTCAAGCGGTAGACAGCTCGAAGAGTACCGGTTACTTTCCGTCCAACAGCCGCTACTTGTCGTTGCCAACTAAGTGTTGCGTCGACGTGAAGACCAAGGTCTTTAACAGAGGGTGCCAATTCTATTATATCACCATCGTATATTATCGTCGGTAATGTTGTTGAATCTAGTTTACGGGTAGTCCGATGGTTCCCCACTATTATAGCTTGACATTTGGAAGGGTTAACAGTTAGTCCAAACTTCAGACCAATCTTTAATGTACTCCAGGTCTATGTTAATCTCGCCTATCGCTACATCTGCACTATCCACACTACCCTTTGCATACAACTGCAAATCACCGGCATATAGATGGTACGCAAATTGAAGACCAGGGGTAATGAATTTAATGAAAATTGAAAACAGTTAAGGAGATAAAATACCGCCTTGAGGAACGCTAGCATTAAGTTCACACCAGGTTGACGAAGTCGGATTGATGCGAACAATTTGCCGACGTCCTCGAAGATAGGATGTGAACCAATCCACGGCTGCGGAAAAGATCTTTGAATGAGTAAGGATCTGAAGTAGTACGTCGTGATCGTTGGCATTAAATGCATTGGGGAAGTCGATTAAAACAAGCACAGTAACGGTAGAGTTCTCTATGCCTGCCCTAATATCATCAGTGACTTTAAGAATAGCTCTAACGGTACTAAAGCTTGGTCTAAAACTAGATTGAAAGGGGGTGAATAGATTGTGACAAAATATGATAACTTTATGCACACTGGCTTCGAGTACTTTGGATAGGAATGGGAGTATAGATATAGGTCTAACATGACTGGGTAAAGAAGGATTTGCAGTTTTAGGCACAGGGAGAATACTTTACGCCGCAGTGAAGGATATATTGCAGTATCTAGTGAGAAGTTGAACATGCCACGCAGCCGCTGCGCTCCGCGGCGAGTATCCGAACGGGACTGTTTACAGTTACCCACTGTTGTCTAATTAAAACTAATGATACACAAATGTAATGACATATAACATATATATAACTACTTATACATTTTAAGACAACTTATATACGTATACAGCATTAAATTTATCGATGATTTGTGTTGTTTATAGTAAGTTTAACAAAAACAAAACGTATGTATAAACTAGTAATGATAAAAGCAAGCAAGTTGTGATAATATGATAATAACGGTCAATAGCAAATACATCGATAGCAGTAATCATTTTTAGTTTCAGATTAATTTAAAATTCTGAATACTGGAGAGAGTTAAATTTGTTTTCGCGGCTTGCAATTCAATCCTGAAGATCCCGGCGTTCCAGGATTGCAAGCCTCGATTTGAGATTTAGTATTTACCATAGGATATTTGTTTACGAGACAATTAATTTGATCCATCGTGATGATTTTATGTCGGGAGCCGTCAGTAGTTCTTACGACCACAACTCCATCCTATGTCCAGCTCGTTTTCATACCAAAGTGCTATTTGGCTGTGCCAAAGATAACTTCCCTCATCTTGGTTAGAAACTCTCCGACTGAAGTTGATGTACCTCTCAGTCCGGATTTGGCTTCCATACCGATGATTTTTTCGTAATTTGTGAATCTTACAAGAATTGGTCGATGATGGTCCTCCTTGGGTACACCAACTCTGTGACAAACTCCCAAGCTAGCAGTAGTAAAGTCTTTTACTTTCATCTTGTGGACTGTGCTTTCTATAATGGTGTTGCAGTTTTCGCCTTTAGTCTCAGGTATGCCCAAGAAAACAAGAGCCCTACGACGGTGTCGAGTCTCCATAACGTCGAGTTAGAACATTCATTAATTTGTTTACGTAGTAGACCCAGCACGGGGAACATTAGTTCACGAAAGGCACGGAACTCTTCGGCCACTCTCGCCACTGTATGCTGGGCCACAGGAGTTCAACTGTGCCTCAAGATCCGCCATACTTTAGAGACACTCTTCGAGATTGATCTGAGCGATCTTTATTTCCTCAAGCTGAGAAATTGCAGCGCAATATGAACGCAATATACTGGTGATTGGTGCGGTTATAACACTTCTAATCTCTTTTACGCATACGAACAACGTAACAAGCTTTATGTTGAACAATAATATACCTAATTTAGCCAAATTACTTTTACTATTTTACACACTTTTTCTAAATTCGATACACAAAAGGACGTGTTGACACTTCTGCACCTACCGCCAAACTCTTATTATATTCGTATTGAAATGTAAGATTTTGCGACATAATCGTACACACTTTTAATAGGAAAATAATAATCAATGAAGATTTCATACAAAAGCGCCTGCTGCTTTTCCGCCGCAAATAAACAGTTTGTAATATTGCTATGACTAATTAAAAAGGCGTTCTATATAAAAAAATATACGAATTGTGACTTACGACAGTCACATGGTAAATTGTGTGAAGATGATGAGCGCAATGTGGAGCTCTGTAAACATCCTAACCAGCACCGCCTTGGTATGAATTAGGCTCCATTTAGCTCAAAGTAATGAGATATTCAGCCGGCTGTACTGATGTATTTACTGCTGACTGTACCGCTGTATTTAGTACAGTCAAGACATTCCGTGCCCATCAGACACACCGACGCTCTGGTCAGATCCTCCGTCTCGTACGGCGGGCTGCCTGTCGCACGCACACCAGCACCAACAGCTTTCACTTGCCGTAGGAGTTCTCCTCCGTCCTGGGAGCTGAAGAGTTACAAAATGTACAAGTTTATAGAGCAATAGTATTGAAATAAGTCTCTAATCCCAACTGTGGGAAAATTAAGCAGATTCCGGCTGTCATATGCTGTGATGTTATTAGACTGACTATGTAAGGATGAACCACTGTAGAAACTCCTTCATACTGGTGGTGGTAGGTCACTGTCGCCGGAGACTATTTCTGCCGTCTAACAGTAAAGAGCGAACATTACATAGATCCGGTTTGAAGGGCGTTGTAACTAATAAAATTGGGTAACGATACCCAACATTATAAGTATGAGACCACGAGCGCAATGTGGTATGGTGTATAACATCCTAACTAGCTATAGTTATAGACTGGTGTATTAACATCAGGTGAACGTCCTCTTTGTCTCGTCTTTGGCTGTTAACCGCTGCGCCAGTGGAATTATTATATTGACTTCAAGAGATCAGCAGTACTTCAAGGGTTCTTTAAAGAAGTCTTGAAGGAGGTGACCTATGCAGCAGGGAAACTGCACTCATTTTATCTTCCTCGTGACACCACACCGCCTCATCACATCCTTGAATATATTTTACTAGCGTGTTGTAAAAAGGCTACTTCTCTATTAATTCGATGACTTGACCTGCT
The DNA here is from genome assembly GCA_033220335.2 of Troides aeacus. Lineage (NCBI taxonomy): Eukaryota > Metazoa > Arthropoda > Insecta > Lepidoptera > Papilionidae > Troides > Troides aeacus. The sequence goes on from CM067296.1 coordinate 6,709,499, forward strand.
CAGATTTAGCTCTGTGTAATTATATAAAAATATATCCAGTGTGCGGTGTGCTGAGCAATAACTTAGTGATAGTGTTATTAAAACCAGAGACCTCGCCGTGTCTTATAAACACAAAGTTTTGTGTGATAGAAGTATACCAAAATCAGTGTAATACTTAAGCTAACTAACTAAGCAAGGTAAGTGTAGACTTATTATCACAAATTAGTGACTATTTACTACAATAACAGATACTAAATATTAATATTCTTTAAATCGCTGGCATACTTATGGATATTCTAGTGATGGTACGAATCTATAAGCTCTGAAGGAAAATATTTTCTTCTATTTAATATTGTGATTATTGTTCATACGAAGTAACTATTATCAAGTAAATATTAATAAAAAGATGTGAACTTTAATAGATATTATTTCATATGAAAATTCATCTTTCCTGTCATCAACGGATAAAGATATCACTCATAGAAGCCTTCCCGACCAACCAGATCTAAATTTATCCAAAATCGCAGATCTAAAAATGATATGCAAGAACATCGTACTGAACTTGAAATAGCCCATGAGGTAATATCGAATCTCAATTGTGAAATACGCACTTTAAACTTAAAAACACCAGACAAAGATCGAGCGATTGAATTTTTAAAAGAACTTTCAAAAAAATATAGTGGTGATAAAAATACTATAACCGTAGCGACCGGAAGACGTAGCGTAGGCAGACCCCCCACAAGGTGGACCGACGATCTGGTCAAGGTCGCTGGCAAACATTGGATGCGGGTGGCACAGAACCGGTCTGAGTGGAAATCTTTGGAGGAAGCCTTTGTCTAGCAGTGGACGTCTTCCGGCTGATTGGATGGATGGAACCGTAGCGACACCTAGGATCTGCATCAAAACTCCAAGAATTGTTAAGTCCAAAAAAATGATTAACTGTATTACAACTTAAGTCACCAAACCCTTCACTAACACCATAACTACTAATAATGCACCAAATAGTATAATAAAGGAACCTCCACCGATGATATGTGAAGCTAAGAAATCCTAAATAACTGACGATAGTTCTCCGATTAAGAATATAGAGGTCGCGGGTAGTCACACAAGTTCAGACAATAATCAATCAGTACATTTAGACAATAAAAAACCTAAATTACTTATATTCGGTGATGAACAGGTGCGAGGACTATCGCTGGCACTAATACAATCAAGAACAAACAAATGGAATGACAATTATACCGTAACTTGATCAAACCTGGCGCAAATAGTTCTGAAACCTTGAATAGCTGTCCAAAAGATCTTCTCATTTTAGGACTAGGAATTAATGACAAGAACCCAATAGGATTGTTCTCCAGCACTTGTAATACCTTGTGACACTTTAAAAATAACAAAATATTCTTAATTGACGTAAGAGAGAACAGACGCTTAAATGTTGGTTCATTGAACGGTCATATGAAAACTACAGCAATTGTAAATACATAGATATATCAGAAAATCCAAATTACTCTTCAACTAGAATGCATATTTCACATCAGAAGTATATAAAGAGTTTATGCTTTAAATTAAATATTGAAATACACTTAGAAAAAAGAGGTTCCATGAATCATAATTATAATGTCAAGCGAGGGTCCAACTCAAACAGTAAACGTAAAGGTACAATACCGTACTATTTTCAGACAGTACCAAAAAATCATAGTTTCTCATCAAAATATTGTCAGAGGTCGCTCAAGGTGAACTTTAAAAAACCACCCGCGAAATACACGTTAGTTAATTAGCGCCCTGACTGAAACATTTATAAAACACGGTTGCGAATCAAATCTTTATATAAACAATTATCATGTAGCGACCAGTTCCTCCCGTAGAAACCAACGTAGGGGAGGCTCTTGCACAAAATTAGACTTAAACATCAACCCCTTAAATTATAATTTCGAATATTGCGCTATTAACATAACTGCTTTAGATTGCTGAGAGATGCTGCATCTGTGAAATTGATAGCAACATTCATTGTTTGGCTCTTTCTGACCTCGAAACCGGTCAAACCATCTCCTTTAATATAAAAGCGAAGCAGCCAAGCAACAGACAGATGCTTTATGTACTAGAAAAGAAGAAGTAAACTCTACGAAGGCGCTATCATTTATTGAAATTTTAGAAGCTTCTTCTTCTTAAGGTGCCTCTGCGACTAGCGAAGGTTGGCGGTCAGTTCTCCAAATTGAACTCTGTCTCTTGCGAGGCGAAATAGTTGGGCGGCACTCGCACTTCCCGTCCACTCTCGGATGTTGCGTAACCATGATTTCTTTCTACGACCAGCACTCCTTTTACCGGCAACTTTTCCCATCAAAATGAGTTGCAGGAGATCATATCTGTCATGCCTGAGCACGTGGCCGAGATACGATACTTTTCTCATTTTGATGCTCTGCAAAAATTTTAGAAGCACAAAACACGGAATTAGGTATAATAAAAACAGTAAAAAAGCCCCTAAAAATGCATACTGTATGTGTGAAACGAGCTCGCGTCTATATAATTGCAATAGCTAATTGCAACATCCGGCACTAGCTGTAACATTTGCACGCTTTCAAGCAGAACATGTGAAACTGTAACTATATGAACATCTTATTGTAAACCATTATCAGTGTGATAAGGAAGCGGTGCGGCGTGGTTGGAGATGTAGTGACGAGGATAGAGAAAGGGATGCTTAGATGGTTCGGCCGTGTCGAAAGAATGGATGGAAGAAGATTAACGAAAGAAATATACAAGGTAAGAGTGATTGGAAATCGGTGCAGGTCGACCTAGGCGGACATGTTCCGATCTAATCGGAGATGTCCTAAAGAAAGGCCGGATCAAAAGCACTCGCAACCGAGGAGCGTGCATGAAGACGCTTATGAAAGTGGAGGAAGCGAGAGAGGTGTGCCAGGATCGTAGCAGGTGGAGAGAGGTGGTCTCTGCCTACCCCGCTGGGAACGAGGCGTGATATATATGTATGTATGTATGTATTGTAAACCATATCCTTGTAAATAAAAGGTTTATTTATTAATTATCACTTGTGGGCTCCGTAAACCAACCTGGTGCATGGATCAGTCTGTGTTCGTAAAGAATTTTCTCTTATCTTCTTATCAGTAGGTTAACGCCCACAGCTGGGCAGAGGCTTACTCGAATCTTGATTTAGGAAGAATCGGACTTTAACCCCCACCACGCTAGCGCAGTGCAGGTTGGTGGATTAATGGGCGAGTACTCCATAGAGTTTTGGTATAAGCTATGCCCAGCAGTGGGTTTATTGTGAACTGACATTTATAATGATTGTAAGGCTTAGCCCACTTAATGTTCCCACAGTTGGTATTGAAGACTTTTATGGCAGAGTAGAGTGAAGTGACTTTTTAAAGAGCGACAAAAATCTCAGGTCGTGAAACTATTCCTCCAGCAGCTTGTATATCTTCTGATGATGTCCATATCCGGTTTTATTTCTTCTTAAGACTACTACGAGGAGATGATCCTTCTGCAGCTGCTAAAGTCGAAGGTTGAAGCTATTGCTGATACGTAATGGTGCAGCAGAAAACATCATGGAAACTTAGCGGCTAGAATAAAGACGTCCTGCGACGCGTGGAAGCTGTTGGTGTTGGTGCTGGTGTGCGGGGTCGAAATGAACTGACAGACGAGCAACAGCTGGAAGTACATTTAAAAGTTCGATCACATATTCTTTTTCAGTGACTTATCGACATCATAATCATCAGCCGATAGACGTCCACTGCTGGACGTAGGCCTCCTCGAAACATCTCCACGGAGTTCGTTGAGGGGATTGGTTCTGCCCACCTTGCTGCTCCAGCGCGTGCTGGTGGATGGTTAGATCTTCGTCTGTTCTCCAGAATGATGAATTGGGATCCGTAAAATGTTGGCGGAACCCTTCCACCCCTATCGTTGTCCTTATAAATATATATATAACATAAATAAACTATACGATATATAATAAAAAGACTTTTCTTTTAATTAACAAAGACTGGAAGGGGTAGGGAAGAGGGATGGGGTTAAATGTTTGATTAGCTTGTTCTTAACTTCGTTTCTAGAACTCGCGTCATGATAAAGAAACAATCCATCCATCCATCCATCCAATCAGCCGGAAGACGTCCACTGCTGGACAAAGGCCTCCCCCAAAGATTTCCACTCAGACCGGTCCTGGGCCACCCGCATCCAATGGTTGCCAGCGACCTTGGCCAGGTCGTCGGTCCACCTTGTGGGGGGCCTGCCCACGCTACATCTTCCGGTACGTGGCCGCCACTCGAGAATCTTTCTGCCCCAACGGCCGTCGGTTCTGCGAGCTATGAAAATAATAAAGAAACAATACATTAAGATATGTATTAGCTAATGCTGTTTGTGTACACACACCATTACGTTAAGGAGTATTTACACGAGCTAATGACGACGTGGCCGGGAATGGTGCAGTCAGCGCCGCAACGGTATAAGTACAGTGGAGCCGGCAGCGGGGAGCCACAGTCGAATTGGAGGAGCGACAACATGTGGAAGCTGATGGTGGTGCTGGTGTGCGCGGTGACGGCGAGCCGGGCGAGGAGCCTGGAGGAGCCGGCGGCGGCCCTCGGCGGCGACTACAAACTCATCTACAGCTGGCCGAAGCTCGGACAGGATGTACCCAACTGCAGCCCGGTGCTCATCTCCGCAGCCGATCCGTCACGCTCGACCAGCTGCAAGTGCGAGAGGCAATCGGCTAACATCGGCCTGATCTCGCTCCGATCCAGATCCAGGAAATTCATCCTTCTGGCGGATATCGTCTCTAACAACGAAGAACTGAAGCAGGCTTTGAGCGACAAATGCTCATGTTCCGAGGGCAGCATCGACCACTCGGTGGTGTTGAAGCTGAGCGGCGGCTACATGGTTCACTTCGACACAAACGTCTCCAAGGGGTTCCTGATCGGTAGCGCCGCGCCGTCGGCCGACCAGCTCCAGGACATCATCGCCGGATTGCCGTTCGACGCTAAAGACGGCAGTTCGGTTTGCAAGTAACCGGAAATGAGTTGAATTTAAATATACATACCTTTCACAAATCATTGTTTTTCATTACGTCATACGGTCATGTTGGAGCTGCAAGGGCTAGCTGAAGCTGAAAAGAGAACAGCACACCGGATCCCAGTATCACAATCAAGAAGCATCACTACAAACAGCTGATAGATAATTAAGAAATCTGGAGAGCAATAAATGGTCAATAAAGACAGAACAAACTTCCAGAGGAACCTTTCATTGTATTAAGGGGACCGGAAAGTAATGTCGTTTTCTTACGCTAAATACAAACACATACATTTTTAACGAGTCTTTATTTTTAATCAATGATGTATTCCCCATCATTGTCAATAACCTTTTGCCATCTAGTGAGTAAATTTTCAATCCCTGATCGATAAAAATTAATTGGTTTTTCGGCAAAATATCTAGAGATGGCATTTTGGATATCATCCAAATTTGCAAATGTTTTGCCACTTAAAAAGTGTTGCAGCGCTCGGAATAAGTGGAAATCCGATGGTGCAACATCGGGCGAATATGGTGGATGAGGCAGCACCTCCCACCCCAATTCATTAATTTTTTCTAGAGTTCGCCTTGCGCAGTGCGCTCTTGCATTGTCATGTTGGAGAATGACGCCTTTTCGGTTGACAATCGCTGGCCACTTTTCAATTAAAGATTGATTGACTCGCTGCAATTGTTCGCTGTAGAGGTCTGCAGTAACAGTTTCTCCAGGTTTCAGTAATTCAAAATGAACAATGCCGCGAATACTCCACCAAACACACAAAAGCGCTTTTTTGGGGTGTAAACCTGGCTTAGCAGTACTCCGAGGGATTTCATTTGGAGAGAGCCACTGCCTTTTGCGTTTTGGGTTATCATACAGGACCCATTTCTCATCTCCTGTGATCAAGCGATCAAAAAACGCTTCTGTGTTGTGTCGTTGAAGCAATAAGTTGCATGTGATTGATCGGTTAGCCTTATTCTGTTCGGACAGATTATGCGGGACCCAAACACCTGCTCTGCTTACTTTTCCAATCTGCTTCAAATGTTCTTGGATGGTCGACCAAGGTTTGTTGAGACTGTTTGACAATTCCTCGATCGTCTGACACGGATTTGCTTCCACTTCCGCCCTTAACACGTCGTTGTCTAACGCTGATGGTCTTCCTGATCGATACGAGTCGGAAAGATCAAAATTACCCGATTTGAACTTGGAAAACCACCTTTGGCACATCATTTACGAATGTCCAGTGCATTTGGATAAACATCGCAAATGTTTTTGGTAGCAACTGTTGCGTTATTTCCCTTGCGAAACTCAAAGAGCATGCAATGCCGGATGTGTACCTCTTCTGGTATTTGGCTGGCCATTTTACCCAAAATTACAAAAAAAAATTGTAATTCAATTGTCTATAAGTAAAGAAATCACTATAACCTCACAATGTCTTTGGTACGCCTCTGAACAAAACAATGAGCTGACAAATGACAATCAAGTATTGGCATGCGCAGAAACGACATTACTTTCCGGTCCCCCTATTATAAACTGATCGCGGTCAATCAAAAATTGTTTACACATTGTATTCTTTTTTCTTCCTTCTTTCCCAGAGCTGATTAAATTCACCAAGAAACAGCTTAGCGTCTTTATTTATTTATTAATGCTTATTAACATAATGTATTAACTTAACATCTAAATTATTTGTATGCAGCGAGTGCATGGTCGCCGGCGGATAAGAAGCTGCTGGTCCGAAGGCAGCTCGATGCGGTTCAGCGTGGCTTCGCGCAGAAAATTGCGCGAACTCACCGAACCGCATCGTTGCATTCGGCCCTAGTACTTGCCGGGCTGCTTCCTCTGGACCTTCGGGTCCAAGAAGCGGCCACTTTATTTGAGGTAAAGCGCGGCCACACCCGGCAAGTACTGGGAGACCGAGAGCTGGAGGTTCCAATCAGCTACTTGAGACTCCCACACCCGTCTGTGCAGCTTGGTGTGGAATTCTCCTGCCTGGGGGAAAGCGCGGAAGAGGTCCAACTTGCCACCTCGGCTGCCGACTCGGTGATTTACACCGACGGCAGCCGCATCGACGACAAGGTGGGTGCGGCGTTCTGCGTTCTGCGGGACGCCGCAGAGGTTTCTAACAAAAAACTTAAGTTGGGCAACTTCTGCACCGTATACCAGGCAGAGCTGCTGGCTTTAGCGAGAGTGACGGGGTACGCGGCCAGCGGGTCGGCGCATTCGTGTGCCGTCCCTAGCGACTCGAGGTCCGCCCTGGAAACTGTCGCAAAACCGGACACCCTCCATCCCCTGGCGATCGCAGTAAAAGAGAATATTATAATTCAATTTTAATTATAATATTATAATTCTCCGAGTACCTTCTCAGGTTCAAGCTCAAGGAGAGTCCCGCGTGCCCCTGTGACCCGGAGGTGGACCAGACCGTGGTGCACATCCTGCTCTCCTGTCCCTTATTCGGGCGGGAGAGAGCGGAATTGGGAATACAAGTAGGAAAAAAGATAGACACAGGAGCGGTTGCCTCTCTGATGAGTGAGGACGAAAGTCGCCAAATATTTATAAATTATTGTGAGAAAGTGGTAAAAGATGTAATAAATAGGAACAAATTGTAAATAATAAAGTGAAATAAAAATGAAAATTAAATAAAAATTGGATAATAAAATAGATATTAATTAATGTAAACCAAAGATATAAAGATAAGTTAAATGAATAAAAGGGAAAAAGGGGAAAAGAGTTGAAAAAGTGGATGCTTTATTACAGCCAGGAAGAACTGTTCCAGACATGACGAGGTGACGGTGTCTTCACTCAGCGAGAGGTACGAAAGAAGGAAATGGAATGGAGAGCGACAGAAAAGAGGAGGAGAATTTATAGGAAGAAAGATAAGAAAGGTATGAAAGATCGAAGTGTGAGAGAAAGGAACGAGAAAAATAGTTATAAGGAAATATAGGATGATAAGTGAAAAAGTATGCTTCAAATTGCAAATAAAGGCCCTGACTCGCCGTACGCAAGGGAATGAGTATATAAAAAAAAAACCTCTAAATTAAACTAGTTATGTAAAGACTATAAATTGACTTACTACTGCTACTTGATAGTAGCTCGCTGGCCTAACGGTTAGAGCGTGCGGCTTTCATTCCGAAGGTCGCGGGTTCGAACCTCGGCGTGTAGCGATGACTTAATGTTTAAATTATGTACATTTGTGAACTTTAGTTACAACAGCGAGATACAAACGGTGAAGGAGAACATCGCGAGGAAACCCGCACACTGAAATCATCTATGTGTGCGTGTGGTGGCCCTAATAAAGTGGCAACAGGCTCGCCCCCTGTCACATGGGACCTAATCTGACCGCATCTGGCGAAATGTGGGTGTTTATACACCGCTGCCTACCCCTACTGGGAAAAAGGCGTGACAATATAAATAAAAAAAATGACAATTTTGACAAAGTTCACAAATAATGTTTGTATGATTATGTATATGACATGGCAAAGCAAAATGTTAGACGTGCGCGACTGTACCGCGATTCAATGCCCCGACAATTTTGGATTTGAACATTGGTAATTTATCGTGAAATATGTCGATGGAGCTGTCTTTGCAGCAGTGTGCACAACCACGGAACCAAGGAACGATGGCCCAAATTTGATTTATACGCTCTGTGAGTGAGGATGGATCTTGGGTGGCGTGCATCTTCGCAGCTTTTTCACAAATATCAAGAACTGTCGGTTCCACTTCTAACAAGGAACCGGCCGCGTCGTTGCTCCAACATCTAAATTTAGTTCCTCAAGCGGTGGAGCGTGCTCCATATTTAATGACAATAACTTGCACTAACTAAATTGCATTTTTCCTTAACCTTTGTCTTAACCTTCTCCTTAACCTTTGTCTTAACCGCTACCACCATGTAGTATAACTCCATTTCCATTAGTATTAGTTTATTGCAGACTACCCACGTACAGACGACGGCACCTACTGCCCGGAGATGCCGGCACTGGGACTGATTGATGTAGGGATCTTTGTAGGAGTCTTATGTCCATCAGTGGACATCTATCAGCTGATGATGACTTTGTAGATTGTAGATTTTATCCAATTAGGTCCGAATTATTCAGCTTTTGCTACTTTTTTTTTTAATTTATTTATCGTTTCAATTATCGATCAGTACAACAAAAAATAATATAGTTAGCATTGAAAAATCCACGAAGGTTTGTCAACAATGCTATAGTTAGAGTCAGTCATCGAGACTGTTAACTGATGCAGAGCATAGACACTATCATAATGTAATAATCTATAGGAGACCAGAGCTAGGTAAGCGCAATACACTACGTTTCAGGATAATAGGTTTGAAGAAAGTACTTAATGTTTTGATGGGTTCGTGTGTTTTTTATAAACCGAGGTATCAAATCCTGAGTACTCCGTTCACCGTACATGTTTTTAGTTCGAGTCGTATACAGACGTTCACTAGCGACAGCCCGCGTGTATACAGGATGATCAATCTTATTTGGTAAATTGCGGTTGAAGAATAGTTCCTTCAACAAAGATTCATAAATTAAGAATGCATACATTTATGGTCGTGGCCTACGATGTTGTATATCGACGCCTGTTTTATATAAGAAGATCTAATTTGAAGGAGTTTACTTTCATTTGCGTTTAAAACAAGTCCAACGTCATGACACCATTTGCCTAAATTATTAAAGTCTTGCTGTAGCAGCGCGTAAGCCCTAGGATCTCGGTTACTAATTACTAAGTAAGTATCGTCGGTAAACTGATAACTCGAGCTATGAGTAACATAGCTGCTCATATCATTTACGTATGATGGAAAGTGTAAGGGACCTAAAACTGATCCTTGCGTTACGCCTTGGGCATGATTCATGGTGTAGCTATACGTATTACCTATTCTTACATTTGACTTGCGATTTTGTAGATAGTTTATACACCAGCTTAGCAGAGGATCACGTACGCCACAGTTTTCAAGCTTTTCTAGCAATTTAGAATGGTCTAGTGTGTCAAACGCCTGAGAGAAGTCAATGAATAATGCTAGCACAATACATTTTTTATCTATGGATCTATTGACTTGAGAAGATTACCTTTTCCCCCTCTGGGAACTGAATTGTTTATTACTTCGCTCTTTCTATAAAAATTATGAATTTGCTCACAAATGTACTTCTCATTAATCTTATCTAAAGATGAGAGCAACGTTATTGGAGGGTAGTTCATGCAATTATCTCGCTTTCTCCTTTTAAATATAGGTCAGATAGAGCCTTGTTTCAAACTGTCCGGATAAATGCCTTGTTTTACACTAGAATTTATCAAGTCAGCTATGGCAAGTGATACGTCCTCTACCATTTTTAGGTCAGACTTAATTTCGTCAAATCCAGGAGCGTTGTTGGATTTGAGGCTTTGTATAATTTTCAGAATTTTATTGTTAGTAGCTTTATGAAAGCGTGTACTCGACTCTAGAGGCCTAGTGTGTTCATCTATTAATTTAAGAGTGCGTTTTGGAACCAAGTTATTAACTGCTTCTTGAAAAGTATTAGCAAAACTGTCTGCGATAGATTTTTGTGTCAGTCCTTGCGCATCGAAAGCCTTGAGTATTGCTTCATCAATCGATAGCGTGTGCAGTGTGGCTCGATCAATCGTTTTATTCATAATTACATGTAGTTTTGTTGGATTGTTAAAATTATGTTGAATATAATTTATATAACAAGAGTTCTTGACGTACTTAACCGGGAGTCGGGAGTCTTTTTTCATACAGAAAATAACCGGTCACTTTTGTCACATAGCTGAACAATGTTGTTGTTCATCCAAGGAACCGGAAAACGTTTTCGACGATTCTGGGAAGGCCCATTTGAAGACGATGTCTCCTGATTTTTCATTTCATTAGTTCGTCTCCAGTTTATTTTATGCAGTTCGTTTTATATTTTGACACGCTCTGTATACGATCTTGTGAGAGGTCGCTTGCGCAGGCTAATATAATTGCACGGTGGTCTGCTAATACAATGCCAAGCGCCGCCGAGCGCGGATCCATAGCGGGAGCACGAACAGATACATGATCGATGCATGATTTAGTGAGGTTATTTAATTTTTTGTACTATTCTAGTTTAGTCCGTGTTTCCACACGTCAGTCCGTGCTCGGACAGCGTTTCTCACTCATATAGCTGGTTTACGCAATTGTGTATACATGTTATAGGTAGGTATGTGATGGTGAAAGATGATCGGATATACCAGCTTCCGTTACAACAATAATGTCTAATGGAAAATAGCAGCTGTGAATAACTTGTAATAATTCTGTGTAATGTTTAATCAGTGATCTAATGTTAATGTACACAAGTTAATATTACTGTGAGTGGGTAATTGTTAACAGAAATGAGGAGATCCGCAGGAGAACCAAGCTCACCGACATAGCTCGAAGGGTCGCCGTCGCAAAGTGGCAATGGGCAGGGCACATAGCTCGCAGAACCGACGGCCGTTGGGGCAGAAAGGTTCTCGAGTGGCGGCCACGTACCGGAAGACGTAGCGTGGGCAGACCCCCCACAAGGTGGACCGACGACCTGGTCAAGGTCGCTGGCAACCATTGGATGCGGGTGGCCCAGGACCGGTCTGAGTGGAAATCTTTGGGGGAGGCCTTTGTCCAGCAGTGGACGTCTTCCGGCTGATTGGGTTGGATTGATTGATTGGGTAATTGTTGAAAAAAGTGATTGAGAGAGAGTAATACACTCAAGGTAACAAATTGATTCAAGATTTAAGCTGTTCTTCAGCCATGTTTGTATCTCGTATGGACCTAATATGATAGACTTTACTGTCTTTAGTTTCTCTCACACATACCTTTCCGTCTTTGTACCGCACAAATTGAAATGCTTCTCCTAGTTATTGTTTCTCGTTATACAGTATAGTTTTCATTGTTTTAGTCAAGGCTTCTCTATTAAAATGCGTCAGTTCCTCCACAGGAACTTCAGGTAACACTTGTGCAACAGTAAATCGTTTCCTTTGAGTCTTCATCTCTATTACAATCAGTCCAGGTTTGTAGTTTCGGCCCGGCACACTGCGGGTAGACAGAATTTTTGTTTTAACTATATTCAGTTTATCTGCCTATGTCTGAATCGGTAACTTCTGGTACTACGACTGAAGCACTTTCCAAGGGGTGGCACCCTACTCGACACCGTCGCTTTGGTACGATAAGGACTAGTGGACAATGAGAGCCCACATTCAAAGCCTTCGAATCCGAAAATCCTTTTAGTCGCCTATTACAACAGGCAGAGCTTACCTTAGTGCTATCTTTACTATAGTTTGCTCCTGGTGCACCTGATGCGAAGTACCTTCAAGACCACACCGTGATACATAGTTTATCAACGAGCAGTAGATAAGAATTTATGAAGCGGATTCGAATCCCGAATCTTAATGAATAAACATCACATTAAGATGTGTACACACTACGTTAGTTAATGCTGTTTGTGTACACACACCATTACGTTAAGGAGTGTTTACACGAGCTGATAACGACGCGGCCGGGAGTGGTGCAGTCAGCGCCGCAGCGGTATAAGAACAGCGGAGCCGGCAGCGGGGACTCACAGTGGAAGTGGAGGAGCGACAACATGTGGAAGCTGGTGGTGGTGCTGGTATGCGCGGTGACGGAGAGTCAAGCGAGGAGCCTGGAGGAGCCGGCGGCGGCCCTCGGCGGCGACTACAAGCTCATCTACAGCTGGCCGAAGCTCGGACAGGAAGTACCCAACTGCAGCCCGGTGCTCATCTCCGCAGCCGATCCGTCACGCTCGGCCAGCTGCAAGTGCGAGAGGCAGTCGGCCAACATCGGCCTGATCTCCCTCCAGTCCAGATCCAAGAAGTTCACGTTGCTGGCGGACGTCATCTCCAACGGCGAGGAGCTGAAGCGGGCTGTCAGCGACAAGTGCGCGTGCGGCGACGGCAGCATCGATCACTCGGTCGTGCTGAAGCTGAGCGGCGGCTACATGCTCCACTTCGACACCAACATCTCCAAGGGTTTCCTGATCGGCAGGTCCGCACCCTCAGCAGACCAGCTCCAGGACATCATCTCCAGCCTCCCATTGGACGCTAGAGACGGCAGCCTGGTTTGCCAGTAACCGGAAATTGAAATATATCTACTATTAACAAACAATTGTCTCATTTACGCCTGCGCATGGAGCTGATGGTGAAGACCAGCTCACCAGCTCCAAGCGTTGCTGGTGACAGGTGACTTGGACATGCAGGTATCATCATCAGTAAGATGCAACACATCAGGTGCTGGAGCTGATGAATAATACTTACACCATCACCATCACCAATAATTTTTCTCATATCCATTGCTGTACCCTCCATCATCAGGCAGATATCCACCGCTGGACGTGGGAAACTACTTGCATAATACAAACCGACAATCATTTACCGTCTAAAATTGACACCGGAAGGTAGCTGATGATGGACAGCATATCCGATACATTCAAAATTCCGGTGACAATTGGCGCGGTGGGTAAACAGTCATGATTCCTTACTTGTCATGAGTTTGGGTCCCAGCAGTGGGAATGTGACGTGGGCTACGTTATGTGTATAGGAGTTGTAAGTAACTCCGTCAACTAATAACCGAACAGTAATAAAAAAAAAAGTAATCAATTGTTGTTGTTGTTGTTGTTTGTATCCCTGTTGTCGTCCCGTCCTATACCAAATGTATTAATGGATGCTAATGTCAATACGGGAGCTACGTATAACTCGCCCCATTGATCTTGATCCTCGAACTTTCCGCGTCGACTGCGGCGCAGCGGTTAGGGCGCTACCTCAACAAGTGCCGGGTTCGATTCCGTGAGTACATGTTAGTGTTGATTGTGAGAGGTGGGTAAGTGATCTATACCATCGAACACTTAAAAATGAGTGATAGATATATACCGCGATTCAGATGTATTATACAGTTGTTCGATTGATGTTCCGGTTTGAAGGGCGCTGTGGCTTCCGTGTGAGGTGACGATTGTAATTTTAGTATCAAGTATACGTACTTGCTTCTGCTGGCTGATAAAGCAACGTCATTGACTAAATAAAAAAAAAAAATATATAAATCTTTTTTTTAAAATGGAAATACCGGCTTTTTTTTTTGTTCACTTGATATTAAGTGATATACCTGCTTATATCATAGCGATAGTTAGATGTTTTTTTTTTTTTTTTATTTATATATGATAATTGCGCCCACAGTACTTTTGGGATGCGGCCAGTGTATTTCCAATTTTATTATCACTTTCACTTTTTTTTTTGTTCTACTTTTAATTTCTTTTCATATAAGATGTTCTATCTCGTTACCACAGTTACACTAGCTACAGCGCACTTCAAACCGGATCACAGCGATGTCTGCACAGTACTACCGGCCGGTTGCAACAGGCGCTGCGGCGGTACCTACCTATACTGTCTCCGCCAACAGTGACACTACCACCAGTAATAACTATTGGTCCTTCAAACCGGATCACGGTAATGTCATTAAGCATACATACACCTAAGTATATCCGGTTTAATTTATCCGTATCACACATTCGTGTGTCGGTGTGTAGTTTAAATGTGGAACGACTCCATACAAAGATGGCTGCCGCTCTATAGCCGTACTGTGGAGACTGTTGTAATTGATAAAAAAAAATACAAAAAATCTATTAAACAGTTTGTTGTGTATATTTCCGCTTGTTGCTTAAGAAACGACCTATCGATTGGTACCACAGTTAGGATGTTTGCACGATTCCTTGCGGTTGATACGAGCATTCAAACTCCGGCGCATTGGTGGGACCGAAGCACGAACACAATTGAAGTAGAACGTTCGGCGAGCTTCTTTGGAACTGCTCCGATGAGGACCGGTTCATCATTCTCATCATGGATGAAGCTTGGAGTATCCTCATCATGGCTAAGGATACTCCAGGACAGGAGTTTCCAAGGTATGCTATGTGAGGTTAGAGAAGACTTAGAAGTAAGACACTAAAAGGCGACTAAATTGAAATGTTTAATTAAATCTAGCGGCGATATTCGATGTGGTGTTATCGGCACACCCGGCTGCCGACCTGGTCGACGAAGGTCAGACCTTCGAGGATCTTCTCCAGCTCGCCGGCGGCCGGCACCGACCTGCTGAGGAGGAACGACCTGGATATGTTCGTGTCGTAGTGTATCATGTAGCTGTCGTTGACATGGTACACTACGCTGTGGTCGATGTGGCCGTCGGAGCAGGAGCAGCTGTCGTCCAGCGCCTTCTTCAGGTCTCCGGCGCTGCTGACGATGTCGGACAGCACGGTGAACTTCTTGGACCTGGCCTCGAGCGATATCAGGCCGGTCCGGGCCGGCCGCTTGCAGCTGCAGGACTGCAAGGACGCGGACGGGTCAGCTCTGGAGATGACGACCGGCGTGCAGTTCGGCACGTCGTTGCTGACCTTCGGCCAGATGTACACCAGCTTGTACTCCCCGTAGAGCGATGCAGCTGGATCCTCCAGATTCTTCGCCTGGCAGGCGACCAGCGCACACAGCAGTATCATCAGCTTCATCATCACGACCTGGCTCCCGACTGCCACCAACTAGCGAGCTGGTGTATATATACGCGCGCGTTATCTGCACTTGACCTCGGCCGGCCGCAGCTTATCATTGCATTAGGAGAATGAAAACAAAATTGATTGCCCCTATAGCTCATTGGTTGGCG
Source organism: Troides aeacus (assembly GCA_033220335.2). Lineage (NCBI taxonomy): Eukaryota > Metazoa > Arthropoda > Insecta > Lepidoptera > Papilionidae > Troides > Troides aeacus. Next base: position 6,725,122 of record CM067296.1, read on the forward strand.
GCCTATCGACAAAGTTCCAGGTTCAAATCCGTGATAAATTTTTTTAAACTACTCTCGCTGTACTCTGGAGCTGGTGATGCAGTGAATTTCGGTCAAGTGCGAGTTGTTAAAAATGGCGTCCTCCCCCCCCCTCCGACTACTCTTCGTGTAGAAAATGGCGGTTCGTTTCGACGCGAGTTTGCCTATAAAGTTACTACACCTACCCATACAGTTCGTTTAACCCGTCGGCCGGGTTCGAACGCGGGGCCGCGCGCACGTACAGCGCACGCACGCACACACACACACGCACACAGCTCACTGAGCACACACGCACACACCTCCGATATTTACTTTGTATTCCAACTGAAAGAAGTAATAATATGTGCGGAACCCTAACTTTTCGAAAAAGTTACCACTAAAGGCTAGATAGAACGCTCACTCTGTATCAGATTGCACACATTTTTTTCTGAGGTCCTTCGAACCGGATCACCTAAACTATAGGAGGGGATCAGTTTTTTGCGGAACTCTAACTTATCAAAACGTTAGATCGTTTACACTGCACCAGATTATACCTATTTCATTTTTGTGGTCCTTCGAACCGGATCATAATCCAACTAGAAGGGGGTAGCACTTTTGTGCGGAACCCTATTTTTTTAAAACGTCTGTGATATACGGTAGTAAGGATGTTTACACTGCACCAGATTATATCTATTTATTTTTATGGTCCTTCAGACCGGATCACAATCTAAAGAAAGTAACATTTTTGTGCGGAACCCTAATTTTTCCAAGCGTTAGTAATAAACGTTAGATAGCACGTTTACACTGCCACAGATTGTACCAATTTTTTTGTGGTCCTTCGAACCGGATCACAGTTAAATGTATACGACTTAAAAATCAACGAGCGGTTATTACGTAGTATAAATTTAATAATAACTTGACAATTGGAATCGAACCCGCGACCGCGCCGCAAGCGGCACCGGCAGCCGCTTAAGGGGGAGTTGAGCGGTCGGATTGTTAAGGGCATTATGCGTTTCAAAGTGGAGCCTGACGCCGCGCCCGGATATAACTTGGGAGGTAATGCGAAAGGTTGAAGTTATCTCAAGTTATAGCGCGTTTAACTTACCGTACGTCTGGCACAGAGGCAACAGTACTGTGATCCGGTTTGTAGGATGCTATAGCTATCACTGGCGGTAGTGTCTCTGTCGCCGCAGACCGTCTAGGTACCGCCGCAGCGCCTGTTGCAGCCGGCACGCGGTGCTGTGCGGACATTGCTGTGATCCGGTTTGAAGGATGCTATAGCTATCACTGGCGGTAGTGTCTCTGTCGCCGCAGACCGTCTAGGTACCGCCGCAGCGCCTGTTGCAGCCGGCACGCGGTGCTGTGCGGACATTGCTGTGATCCGGTTTGAAGGATGCTATAGCTATCACTGGCGGTAGTGTCTCTGTCGCCGCAGACCGTCTAGGTACCGCCGCAGCGCCTGTTGCAGCCGGCACGCGGTGCTGTGCGGACATTGCTGTGATCCGGTTTGAAGGATGCTATAGCTATCACTGGCGGTAGTGTCTCTGTCGCCGCAGACCGTCTAGGTACCGCCGCAGCGCCTGTTGCAGCCGGCACGCGGTGCTGTGCGGACATTGCTGTGATCCGGTTTGAAGGATGCTATAGCTATCACTGGCGGTAGTGTCTCTGTCGCCGCAGACCGTCTAGGTACCGCCGCAGCGCCTGTTGCAGCCGGCACGCGGTGCTGTGCGGACATTGCTGTGATCCGGTTTGAAGGATGCTATAGCTATCACTGGCGGTAGTGTCTCTGTCGCCGCAGACCGTCTAGGTACCGCCGCAGCGCCTGTTGCAGCCGGCACGCGGTGCTGTGCGGACATTGCTGTGATCCGGTTTGAAGGATGCTATAGCTATCACTGGCGGTAGTGTCTCTGTCGCCGCAGACCGTCTAGGTACCGCCGCAGCGCCTGTTGCAGCCGGCACGCGGTGCTGTGCGGACATTGCTGTGATCCGGTTTGAAGGATGCTATAGCTATCACTGGCGGTAGTGTCTCTGTCGCCGCAGACCGTCTAGGTACCGCCGCAGCGCCTGTTGCAGCCGGCACGCGGTGCTGTGCGGACATTGCTGTGATCCGGTTTGAAGGATGCTATAGCTATCACTGGCGGTAGTGTCTCTGTCGCCGCAGACCGTCTAGGTACCGCCGCAGCGCCTGTTGCAGCCGGCACGCGGTGCTGTGCGGACATTGCTGTGATCCGGTTTGAAGGATGCTATAGCTATCACTGGCGGTAGTGTCTCTGTCGCCGCAGACCGTCTAGGTACCGCCGCAGCGCCTGTTGCAGCCGGCACGCGGTGCTGTGCGGACATTGCTGTGATCCGGTTTGAAGGATGCTATAGCTACCACTGGCGGTAGTGTCTCTGTCGCCGCAGACCGTCTAGGTACCGCCGCAGCGCCTGTTGCAGCCGGCACGCGGTGCTGTGCGGACATTGCTGTGATCCGGTTTGAAGGATGCTATAGCTATCACTGGCGGTAGTGTCTCTGTCGCCGCAGACCGTCTAGGTACCGCCGCAGCGCCTGTTGCAGCCGGCACGCGGTGCTGTGCGGACATTGCTGTGATCCGGTTTGAAGGATGCTATAGCTATCACTGGCGGTAGTGTCTCTGTCGCCGCAGACCGTCTAGGTACCGCCGCAGCGCCTGTTGCAGCCGGCACGCGGTGCTGTGCGGACATTGCTGTGATCCGGTTTGAAGGATGCTATAGCTATCACTGGCGGTAGTGTCTCTGTCGCCGCAGACCGTCTAGGTACCGCCGCAGCGCCTGTTGCAGCCGGCACGCGGTGCTGTGCGGACATTGCTGTGATCCGGTTTGAAGGATGCTGTAGCTATCACTGGCGGTAGTGTCTCTGTCGCCGCAGACCGTCTAGGTACCGCCGCAGCGCCTGTTGCAGCCGGCACGCGGTGCTGTGCGGACATTGCTGTGATCCGGTTTGAAGGATGCTATAGCTATCACTGGCGGTAGTGTCTCTGTCGCCGCAGACCGTCTAGGTACCGCCGCAGCGCCCGTGGCGGCCGGCACGCGGCGCTGTGCGGACATTGCTGTGATCCGGTTTGAAGGATGCTATAGCTATCACTGGCGGTAGTGGTAGTGTCTCTGTCGCCGCAGACCGTCTAGGTACCGCCGCAGCGCCCGTGGCGGCCGGCACGCGGCGCTGTGCGGACATTGCTGTGATCCGGTTTGAAGGATGCTATAGCTATCACTGGCGGTAGTGGTAGTGTCTCTGTCGCCGCAGACCGTCTAGGTACCGCCGCAGCGCCCGTGGCGGCCGGCACGCGGCGCTGTGCGGACATTGCTGTGATCCGGTTTGAAGGATGCTATAGCTATCACTGGCGGTAGTGTCTCTGTCGCCGCAGACCGTCTAGGTACCGCCGCAGCGCCTGTTGCAGCCGGCGCACAGTGCTGTGCGGACATTGCTGTGATCCGGTTTGAAGGATGCTATAGCTATCACTGGCGGTAGTGTCTCTGTCGCCGCAGACCGTCTAGGTACCGCCGCAGCGCCCGTGGCGGCCGGCACGCGGCGCTGTGCGGACATTGCTGTGATCCGGTTTGAAGGATGCTATAGCTATCACTGGCGGTAGTGGTAGTGTCTCTGTCGCCGCAGACCGTCTAGGTACCGCCGCAGCGCCCGTGGCGGCCGGCACGCGGCGCTGTGCGGACATTGCTGTGATCCGGTTTGAAGGATGCTATAGCTATCACTGGCGGTAGTGTCTCTGTCGCCGCAGACCGTCTAGGTACCGCCGCAGCGCCTGTTGCAGCCGGCACGCGGTGCTGTGCGGACATTACTGTGATCCGGTTTGAAGGATGCTATAGCTATCACTGGCGGTAGTGTCTCTGTCGCCGCAGACCGTCTAGGTACCGCCGCAGCGCACGTGGCGGCCGGCACGCGGCGCTGTGCGGACATTGCTGTGATCCGGTTTGAAGGATGCTATAGCTATCACTGGCGGTAGTGTCTCTGTCGCCGCAGACCGTCTAGGTACCGCCGCAGCGCCCGTGGCGGCCGGCACGCGGCGCTGTGCGGACATTGCTGTGATCCGGTTTGAAGGATGCTATAGCTATCACTGGCGGTAGTGTCTCTGTCGCCGCAGACCGTCTAGGTACCGCCGCAGCACCTGTTGCAGCCGGCACACAGTGCTGTGCGGACATTGCTGTGATCCGGTTTGAAGGATGCTATAGCTATCACTGGCGGTAGTGTCTCTGTCGCCGCAGACCGTCTAGGTACCGCCGCAGCGCCCGTGGCGGCCGGCACGCGGCGCTGTGCGGACATTGCTGTGATCCGGTTTGAAGGATGCTATAGCTATCACTGGCGGTAGTGTCTCTGTCGCCGCAGACCGTCTAGGTACCGCCGCAGCACCTGTTGCAGCCGGCACACAGTGCTGTGCGGACATTGCTGTGATCCGGTTTGAAGGATGCTATAGCTATCACTGGCGGTAGTGTCTCTGTCGCCGCAGACCGTCTAGGTACCGCCGCAGCGCCCGTGGCGGCCGGCACGCGGCGCTGTGCGGACATTGCTGTGATCCGGTTTGAAGGATGCTATAGCTATCACTGGCGGTAGTGTCTCTGTCGCCGCAGACCGTCTAGGTACCGCCGCAGCGCCTGTTGCAGCCGGCACGCGGTGCTGTGCGGACATTGCTGTGATCCGGTTTGAAGGATGCTATAGCTATCACTGGCGGTAGTGTCTCTGTCGCCGCAGACCGTCTAGGTACCGCCGCAGCGCCCGTGGCGGCCGGCACGCGGCGCTGTGCGGACATTGCTGTGATCCGGTTTGAAGGATGCTATAGCTATCACTGGCGGTAGTGTCTCTGTCGCCGCAGACCGTCTAGGTACCGCCGCAGCGCCTGTTGCAGCCGGCACGCAGTGCTGTGCGGACATTACTGTGATCCGGTTTGAAGGACGCTGTAGCTACTGAAGTCACTAAGGTGACCAGATACATCTTATGTCTCAGGCGACGAGCGCAATGTTGTGCATGTACCATTATAACTAGCGCTACGTTATAAACAAACGAATCACTTACTATCAAGTGAATGTTCTCACTCGTCGCTTATATATTTTTTTTTTTATCTCTAAAACACTGATAAGGTTGGTATCACTGCTAAAGGTGAAGTATAAAATGGCGGTCAAAGGTCGCTTCCGATATCTGTCATACTTTAAGTATAGTAATGGATCAAGATTATATGTTCCATGTATATTTTTTTATTTTAAAGGAAAGCTACGAGAGCAGTGGGACGATCACTTGATATTGAGTGATAGTACTGCTCATAACATAGGCGCTAATCATGATGGTATACACATTGCAGGCAGATGTCGGTTGTCAAAATTTGCGGCATACACGTTCGCCTGATGGTGAAGGTGCTCGTGTCGAACACGCGCGCTTGTTAGTGAAGGTGCTCGTTTCAAACGCGCTCCTTATGGTGAAGGTGCTCGTGTCAAATGCGCGCCTAATAGTGAAGGTGCTCGTGTCGAACACGCGCCTAATAGTGAAGGTGTTCGTGTCGAACACGCGCGCCTGATGGTGAAGGTGCTCGTGTCAAATGCGCGCCTAATAGTGAAGGTGCTCGTGTCGAACACGCGCCTAATAGTGAAGGTGTTCGTGTCGAACACGCGCGCCTGATGGTGAAAGTGCTCGTATCAAACACGCGCGCCTGATGGTGAAGGTGTTCGTGTCGAACACACGCGCCTTATGATGAAGGTGCTCGTATCAAACGCGCTCCTTATGGTGAAGGTGATGATGTAGCTCCAACACCTGATGTTCTGTGTTGCAGTAATCTTACTGATGGTGATGACTGCATTTCCAGGTGCACCTGTCACCAGCAACGCTGTTCCGCTGCGACGCTTGGAGCAGGTGAGCTGGTCTTCACCATCAGCTCCATGCGCAGGCGTAAATGAGACAATTGTTTGTTAATAGCAGATATATTTCAATTTCCGGTTACTGGCAAACCAGGCTGCCGTCTCTAGCGTCCAATGGGAGGCTGGAGATGATGTCCTGGAGCTGGTCTGCTGAGGGTGCGGACCTGCCGATTAGGAAACCCTTGGAGATGTTGGTGTCGAAGTGGACCATGTAGCCGCCGCTCAGCTTCATCACCACCGCGTGGTCGATGCTGTCGTCGTCGCACGAGCACTTGTCGGCCAGGGCCCGCTTCAGCTCCTCGCCGTCGGAGACTATGTCCGCCAGCAGCGTGAACCTCCTCGACCTGGACTGCACGGAGAACAGGCCGATGCTGGCCGACTGCCGGCCGCACTTGCAACCGGATGAGGACAGCTCCGGCGCGGCGACCACCACCGGGCTGCAGTTGGGTATGTCCTTGCCGAACTTCGGCCAGCCGTACACCAGCTTGTAATCCCCGTAGAGCGACGCAGTCGGATCCTCCAGGTTCTTCGCCTGGCAGACGACCAGCGCACACAGCAATATCATCAGCTTCATCATCACGACCTGACCCCCGACTGCCACCAACTGGCGAGCTGGTGTATATATACGCGCGCGTTATCTCTAACCCCTGACCCCGTCTTGGGCCTCAATCTTCCAGCTCCGTTATCAAGACATCGGGTATACACGTGGGTACAATTTATCACCTCTATTGCACAGCGGTTATCAGCTATACCCAACGCGTTCCGGTTTGAAGGGCGCTGCAGCTGGTGAGTTTAATCACAACACACAACACTGTTCAGTAATAATTTAATCAGTGTACTAGTTCAAAACACTCAATAAAAGGTGTCGCCGCGCATCTGCCTAAGTATCTGAAGGTCGCTTTGTAGGCTAATAAGCTGCATACAGCTAGCACGCGCCGCGGTGTTATATCAATTCTGTTAGTTCATTATAAAGTATCGCCTAGTACCGAACACTTGATTTCGCTTCACATTTTTTCCGTCGTTAGATATATATATACTATAACTTTATTTATTATAGGTCAATATATTATCTTGTTGTAAATATTAATATAAAAAAATATTTAAATACAATGGGATTGCTAAATATATCATCAATTAATTCAGGAGGGGATGAACTCTTAGAATGTTTTAGAGCAAACCATCTTGATGATGAGGCGTGCTGCTCCCCACACGGATGTATGGCAGTAGAAACATGAAAGTAGGATTAATGCTGCAGATGAGAAGCCTGAGAAGTATAACTGGAGTGAAACGGATGGACAAAGTGAAGAACAGTGTGATGATGGAGCGGCGTGGTTGAAGATGTAGTGACGAGGATAGAGAAAGGGATGCTTAGATGGTTCGGCCATGTCGAAAGAATGGATGGAAGAAGATTAACGAAAGGGGTATACAAGGTAAGAATGATTGGAGAAATCGGTGCAGGTCGACCTAGGCGGACATGTTCCGATCTAATCGGAGATGTCCTAAAGAAAGGCCGGGTCAAGAGTACTAGCAAACGACGAGCGTGCGTGAAGACGTTCATGAAAGTGGAGGAAACGAGAGAGGTGTGCCAGGATCGTAGCAAGTGGAGAGAGCTGGTCTCTGCCTACCTAATCTTGATATTTGATGTCTACTTGGTCTGTCGGTGTTTGTTGGTGTTCTTGAGCGAATGTGAGTGGAAATCTAGCTCAAGCACAGTAAGCTAGCATTAGGTATCGCCTATCAGCTTCTTTCTCAAAATTCTCTTGCATATGACTTGCTGAAGGAATCGTTGGCTATATTTGTACCTCAGTAGGACACCATTACCTTATTAGGTGATTTTGATATCAATTCCATGAATCCTAATAAGACTGTATACAGTGTCTTGCTTCATAGATCTCAACTTCCTCCTTTCTACGGAAATCCTCCATGACCTAATATTTTTAAATTAAATCCCCACTCAGTCCACGTTGTTCATAACGATAGTCTCTGTGGTCACGGTGTAGTTGTAGCCAACTTAACACTAGAAAAAACTACAATCCGTCCCAGAGCAATGTCTTATAGACAGCTTAATCATAACGAAGATGCTACTAAATGATGTCATAATTACAAGGCAAAGAATGGCAAAACTTCGGAAGCAAGGAAGTAAAATTATAGTTTCTAATGTCTTGTCTAAGGTCTTCTAATGGATGATAACTTTAGATTTTAAGAACATGTTCAGGACTGGATGCGAGCAACGTGGGACCGATCGACGTGGAGATCTTTGGAGAGGCCTATGTCCTGCGTTGGACGTCTGTTAGCTGAAGATGATGATGTTCAGAACTCAGTACGCAAGTGTGTTGCATCATAATAGATGAGACTATTTACATAATTAGATGATTCACTGACTAAAGATCACGCTATCTGATGCTGTTCCACTCGCACTACTGCAGTCTTGTACATGGACCGTGTCAGACCTTCGAAGAGCACGGAGACACTACCTATTACTTCATATGATAAAAAAGGATGTGCTGAGAATGGAGAACTTGAGGAGTATGAAGCTGACGAGCTTTTTACATTCACTGATAAAATTTAGGACGCCATTTTATAATAAGCTGGGCTGGTGGACCGAGCGTTCGTCCTCCTGCTGCACCAAAACACAGCTCGGAGCGAACCCGAGGCGGTTTTGAATTCGCTGCATCAGAATTTTGGATGACCGACCACCTCCGCTGCATTGTTGATGACTTCTGATGCAGCAACCACTCAACACAAACAGTTCTGGTTGATTTCTGTGTGTCTGCTTGTCATTGAACTGTTTCATCAAACGTTTGTACAATTAAGTGTTCACTTGTGTTAATGACGTCAGGCCAGGGCGGAATGCCAGGACCTGGCACCAGGTGCCAATGACTCCTGCACCTTTTTGTTTAATGTATTTATTTTTGTTGCGTTTTAATCTAATACACAGACTTGACCTTTTTTTGGCATTTCTTTTCTGTTATTCTTTTATTTTGGGATCTCATCTTAGGGGGGAAGACAATCGTAGCGTGGGCAGGCCCCCCACAAGGTGGACCGACGACCTGGTCAAGGTCGCTGGCAACCATTGGATGCGGGTGGCCCAGGACCGGTCTGAGTGGAAATCTTTGGGGGAGGCCTTTGTCCAGCAGTGGACGTCTTCCGGCTGATTGGATTGGATTGGATTGGATTGGATATTCTTTTATTGTTACTATTATAGTTTTTGTTTATTGTCGCTCGGTTTTATGTCAACCGGTTTACAAATATGCACGGGTCTAAACCGAGTGCATATCCGGGGATTTCAGAAGGGTATCAGTGTGTGCTTGATAAAGAGGTGTTGGACTCCAAAAGGGCCTGGTTGTTGTTTGGCGTGTATTTAAAATGGCTGCTTTTTGTAACATTTTTTCGTAGTTTCGGACACTTGATCGGATCGTGCAGTTGTTTAGTTATAACACCGGTTGCGGAAATAACGTTAGGAACTGTTATTACTTCTTGAAGACGCCAAAGTCGAGCGATTTCTTTCAGTTTGGTGTACTTTGAAAGTTTTTCAACGACTGTTGATTGCAAATTGTGTGTGTTTGGAACAGCTACATCAATTAGGTAGCCTGTGTTATTAGGTTTTTCTACAAACGTGATGTCGGGTCTATTATAGTGCAATGTTCGGTCAGTAAGAATTGCTCGATAGTAGTAGGTTCATATTTGTGTGCAAGTTTTTGATGGATTATGTTCGCTATCCGGTCATGTCTGTGCTTGTAGTCTGTACTATTATTTTGTATGGTACTGTAATATGCTGAATGGTTTCTGGGATTTTAGAGTTTTTATTATGTATTTCTGATAGCTCTTCATTTATATTACTTAGTCTTGAATGTCCGATATGAAACCTTCGCTCACCGGGCAGAGTTCGCCATGATTGAGCCAAGCGTTCTTCAGTGAGTTTCCGGTCCATTCGGCTAGTTTTGTTTTGTCGTTTATCAGTTGTTCGTTGTGTGGTACAGACTTAAAGGTTTAATGGAGTTGATTTCCGATCGTTCAGTTCAATTGCTTTATGGAAAGTGGATGATTCTATTTTATTAAGAAATTAGTTACGCAGATTTGTTATCTGTTTGTTATGTCTACAAGTGCTCCCAGTCCCTGCCATGCTCTTTTCTAGCGCATGTCAGTCTTTATAGGCAAAATCTAGAGTGATGCTTACGGAATTTTCTCATTGTAGTATTTACTTTGCGCTGAATAGATTTTAGATCAGATTTAGTCCAGTTAATAATTCCAAAAGAATATGTTAGTGCTGTGTTTCGGGAAATAAGTTGAGTTTTAATGACACTATTGAGTCGATGTTGAAATTGGCGCTTCAGCTTCTGTTTTGTATCTTTATGCCTTATCTGTAGTAACTGACGATACTTTAAATATTTAAACGTCCCATATTCTTCTAGTGCGTCTATTTTTACTTCCGTCTCTAAGGTTGATATTTATTTCCTGCTTTACATGAGTTTATTTTGCAGTTATCTATACCAAACTGCATCTTTATATAATTTTTATATCATTCATATGAAGTAGGTTAGTTATGGTATCCGTGGAATCAGTCTCTATGATGTTATCACGTTTTTTTTTATTTCAAACAGTATCCTAATTTAGTTAAATTCAAAATGTTCGAAAGGTTGTTTAGAGGAAGACAGAACAGCAATGGACCGAGTGCGTCTCCCTGGGTAACGCCCCGATGTATTATAATCGGATCAGTTTCAATAGTTTTCGTAGGAGTGCTGAGTTTAAAATTTGGTCAGTATTTGGTCCAGTTAGTCATCGTGGATTTCAGGAGTGTAATAATTTTTTGGGTGACTTTTATTTATTTCTAGAACATGTAGTAACCAAGAATGTGGAACGGAATCATATGCTTTTTTGCAGATCTTAGTACATATATTTCAATTTACAGTTACTGGCAAACCAGGCTGCCGCCTTTAGCGTCCACTGGCAGTCCGGCGATGATGCTCTGGAGCTGGTCGGCTGACGGCACGGACCTGCCGATCAGGAAACCCTTGGAGATGTTGGTTTCGAATTGTACTAAGTAGCCTCCGCTCAGCCTCATCACCACCAAGTGATCGATGCTGTAGTCGCTGCACGAACACTTGTCGGCCAAAGCCTGCTTCAGCTCCTCGTCGTTGGAGACTAGGTCCACAAGCAGATTGAAATTCCTCGACCTGGCCTGCACGGAGAACAGGCCGATGTTGGCCGACTGCCTGCCACACTTGCAGCTGGACGAGGACAGCCCCGACGCGGCGATCACCACCGGGCTGCAGTTGCGTATATCCTTGCCAAGCTTCGGCCAGCCGTAAATCAGCTTGTACTCCCCGTAGAGTGACGCAGCTGAATCCTCCAGGTTCTTCGCCTGGCAGGCGACTAGGGCGCACAGCAATATCATCAGCTTCATCATCGTGACCTGATTCTCGACTGACACCAACTGACGAGCTGGTGTATATATACCGGCGCGTTATCTCTAACCCCTGACCCCGTCCGTTTGGGTTTTTGCAGCTTCGTTATCATGACATCGTGTAATCACGTGGTTACTTTTTATCACCCCCTACTGCATAGCGGTTAGCTACCTAGTAATAAAGTGCCGGGTTCGGTCACAGTAATCATCACAAGCTACAGCGCCCTTCTAACCGGATCACATGTGTAGGCTGCAATAGGCGCTACGTCAGTACCTAAATTGTCTCCTGCCAACAGAGACACTATCACCAGTAACACTAACTTCGCGGTGGAATCAGGATTGTGATAATTTCTCACCTCCCCAAGACGGAGCTGATGGTACAACTCCTGTCTCCAACAGTACAACGGCCAGGGATAACATAAATTCTTACAATCGCTTGTATCATGGTCACGAATTCGAATCTCACTGCTGGGCATGACCCAAACCTTTCCCCACCCCTTCATCAGACTGACAACAGTTCCTTGATGCATGTATTGTTTCGCGAGGATACTTTTTGGGGGCGAATCAATCATGCTGCATGAATATCAAACCCTCACTCCTCCCCGTCTTCCCTCCGACACCCTCTCAACCCTCCGCCGTGCCCAGTCCGGGAGGAGGAGGGTTTGTATATAATCGAATGATATTAGAAACTTGAACGAAATCTTCACTAGTTCAGGGAGGCACGTGAGCTGTGAAAGCGGCACAACCGGGTTACCCGGACAAGTCACGAAGACAGATGTGAAAATGGTTGTTTGTATGTTTTTGTCGCATAACGTTGGTGCTTGTCCACTCTGAAGTATCTGGAAGTAGCTGCAGGTTTTTTTTAAATATTAGGTTGCCTTTTCTTACTTTCCAACATTGTAGCCGAATTGTTTAAAAAGTAAATATTTTCATATTAAAAACTTTTAATATTGTTCGGATTATATTGATCCACTCACTGATTCTATCAACTTATTAGTTTTTCTAAAAAAAAATCTTATAAACGTTTGTTTTGTACAAATGCAAGGAGTATGCGTGATAATCTTGTTGACCTTCACAAAAACTCATGCCTTGATATCACAAAAGTTCAGTCGCGTATTTCTGCCTTTTCACGTACCTACGAAATCTCGCTCCCGAAGTGTTCGTTGGGTAAGTAATCACAAGTTGGCTTATAATTCTCATTCGGAGCGTATTTATAGAAAATGCTTCAAAAACCGACTGAACATCTCTACATCGTTTGTCGCTTTGTTAATGATTGAAGTTTGCTATTTACTTAGATCATTACTGAAGGTTAATTTAAGAAATTTTAGCATTAATAGCGATAGTAAAACTACTTGTTTGTCTTCTAGCATTGTTTTTTTTTTATATTGTCACGCCATTTTCCCAGTAGGGGTAGGCAGAGGTGAATAAACACTCACTTTTCGCCAGATGTGGTCCCATGTAACAGGGGGCGAGCCTGTTGCCACTTTATTAGGACAACCACACACACACACACACACACACATACAAAGATGTATATATATATGTATGTATATGCATTATATACTTCTAATTATTTCAACACACATTATAAACGTACTGATTTATTTAGGCTACTGGCAGCGGTGTGTGCGGCAATGGTACAACGCTCAGGCTCATTAAACCGGTTAAAGGTCATTTTGATATTTAGACGCGATACTACGGTACAGTGCGTTATAATGGGTATTCAACGTACCGATAGCGGCTAGCACTGAGCATCTCAAGGTATCTGTACAGGGCAAGACGACTTTGTAATTGCAATAGACAGTTTTGCGCCAGGTATTGTTACACACACAGCTACAGCTAGATGGTTCGGCCATGTCGAAAGAATGGATGAAAGAAGATTAACGAAAGAGGTAAGAATGATTGGACAAATCGGTGCAGGTCGACCTAGGCGGACATGTTCCGATCAAATCGGAGATGTCTTAAAAAAAGGCCGGGTCAAAAGCACTTATGAAAGTGGAGGAAACGAGGGAAGTGTGCAAGGATCGTAGAGAGAGAGCTGGTATCTGCCTACCCCACTGGGAACGAGGCGTGATATATATGTATGTATGTATTATTGCAATAAATGAGACATGGTTAAGACCATCCATCATCATCCATCCAATCAGCCGGAAGACGTCCACTGCTGGACAAAGGCCTCCCCCAAAGATTTCGTGGACCGGTCCTGAGCCACCCGCATCCAATGGTTGCCAGCGACCTTGACCAGGTCGTCGGTCCACCTTGTGCGGGGTCTGCCCACGCTACGTCCTCCGGTAAGACAAACGGTCTACGTGGTTAAGACCAGGACAGAATAGCTGATAGACCCCGCATTGTTATTGGTGCTGCACACAGAAGTCAGTGGATATGTCGACTTGCTCATTGACGAGCTCACGGAGGAATATCTATATTCTAAAATAAAGTTCTCTCCTCACCAAGACAGATCAAACGCAAGAAGTGCGCGCACCTATGTCTCCTATTATAAGCACAAAACTGTCTCATTTACGGGCAATTTTCGACTTCCGGCCACCAAGCGTTGGAGTAATGTACCTCCGCCTGTGAGGCAATCAAAAACACTTGATAGTGGCTCACAATTCAAATCTATAGTTAGCTCTTTTGTCTATGTCCTAGGCTACATGTTTACTTACATAAATCTATTGCAATTACAGTTATAAAGATTTATGGTTATAATAAGGAACAACACCTGCAGCAGGTGAATAATCCACTGAGCTACAGCCTTTTGTACACACGCACACACACACGCTCTCATGTCTATACTGTTCAGTGTGTCAATGTAGCTCATGCGGTTTATAATGTCTTGTTTGTTTGTGTGTATGTGTGTGTGTGTTACATATTTTGACTACAATAAACGACTTATCTATCTATCTATCAAATCGTGGCGGTGAAAGCTTATAGTGATAGACCACTGCGTAGCGTATATATAGGGTGGTGGTATGTATGAGGAGTACGAGCTCCATCAATGGGGAGAATGTTTGAGTTTGTCACTAAAGGCTACTGCTACACATGAAAACTTTACCGTGTACCGGTTTGAAGGGCGCTGCGGCTGGTGAAATTACTTGAATAACTCACCGGCGAGGAGCGCATAGCGGTGCAGTATATATCACTTACTGTTAGACGCACGTCCGGTCTCCTAATAAAATAAAATTAAATTAAAAAAAAAAACAACTAAATCCTTATTGATCCCACCGCTGGGAAAGCGTTCCCACTTCTTCGCTTCAAATAAAATTACTCACGTATCGTAACTGCCGTCTTCAGTGATAAGAACATTCAACGCTTCATCCTGTTATCTAAACTCCAGTTAAAACTGCTTACTACCCTGTTAACTACGTAACCTACTGGAGTACAGTAAGAAGTAAGACTTCATAACTGGACAACAGTAATTGAATATTCAGACTTGAGGTTACTGCGGAGCGCAATCGGCCCGTTCGCATGTAAGGAATAGGAAACGGAAGGGTCAAACAAACGCCTTGCTCCCCAGAGATAACCACAAACAAACTACAAAGAGAAGAAACATTTTTAAAATGGCGGAAGCGAGGGTAGATATGTTTTTATCTAAATGAAAACATTCATATATATAGTAGCTGATAATTGTGTTTTATCATCATCACCCTCATCATCATCCGATAGACCTCCAATAGTGGACACAAACCTTCCCCCAAAGATCTCTCCAGTATATTTATAGCATGAAATAATTGTTTCGATCGATCAGGGCTCCTAATCGTCTAGTACAAGGAAATGTCCGGCGGCCATTTTGTTCTCGTTGTCAGCCCTACGTTTACACAATTATATCCGCCATTTCCGTATAACTTACTATTATATATATGATACCTCACCAGTGTATAAATATTGTAATTCAATTTCAACTGCCCAATATATGTTCCCATTGCTGGGACTCTAATCTCAAATCATCATCATCATCATCATCATCATCATCATCATCATCATCATCATCATCATCATCATCGCCATCGCCATCGCCATCGCCATCGCCATCGCCATCGCCATCGCCATCGCCATCGCCATCGCCATCGCCATCGCCATCGCCATCGCCATCGCCATCGCCATCGCCATCGCCATCGCCATCGCCATCGCCATCGCCATCGCCATCGCCATCGCCATCGCCATCGCCATCGCCATCGCCATCGCCATCGCCATCGCCATCGCCATCGCCATCGCCATCGCCATCGCCATCGCCATCGCCATCGCCATCGCCATCGCCATCGCCATCGCCATCGCCATCGCCATCGCCATCGCCATCGCCATCGCCATCGCCATCGCCATCGCCATCGCCATCGCCATCGCCATCGCCATCGCCATCGCCATCGCCATCGCCATCGCCATCGCCATCGCCATCGCCATCGCCATCGCCATCTACATGCCTCCACTCAAATTCTTAATGGATACGCTCCTCATTAGTTCTTCAATTCATCAGGAGAAAAACCCTTTAACACTACTCATCATCAACATCATCATTTGAACATCATTTAATAGACGTCCACTGCTGGGCGTAGGTCTCTTGCAGTATGAACACATCATGAAATTTACACAGGGCATCACCTCGCATCGTTATCGCAACTACTGCATTTGTAATACAAGAAAATCGTATTTTCAAAAGTTCAATGGCTCCAGGCACATTGTTGAAGGTGCATTGTTGTGTGCGTGTGTGTGTAAATGGCGCGTCTACACACATACACACACAAACAGCTAGGCTTTTGCAACGGTGCGCTAGTTTGCGTTAGTCAACAGGCCGCGCGCGTGCGCACACAATACACGGCAACCAGAACACCGCGCTAGCACAGTTTTTTTTTAGACCACTAAAGTAGCAAACGGTACTGTGGCCCGCCTGACGGTGAGCGGTAACCACCAATAACACTAGAAGTAACCCTGGATGCGTTGCCAACCCTGCGGAAACCTTTTCACGCCCTATTAGAAGAACTTCACATTGTAGCTCGTAAGGAAAACCTACACAGGTAACACGTTCGACAATTTGAGTGTTCTCGAGAGACGTTTTCTCTCTGGAACCGGACAGTACGTGACAACTGCGGTTCGAGGGTATGATGATGAATCCTCTGCCGATGGCGAGCGGTGCGATGATGAAACGTGGCCGTGGGCATTAGGTCTCTCCTAAAAATCAACAGAGTCAACACCATCCGTTGGCAAAGGGTCATCCATAATTCTAATAGCTCTGATCTTCACCAAGTCCAAAGGGACCAGATGACATCCAGGTGCTTCCGCCCAAAGATGAGAGCAATACTCCATGTGAGGCCGGACTTCCGCTCTATATAGCAACAACCTTTGCTCAGCAGTGAGGTACTGCTTCGCGCTATCGATTACACCGGGTTTTTTAGATGCCAGGTTTACCTGGTCTTCCAAGTACCCTCGGTACTGGACGTCAGTAGAGGTTTCGACAACTAAAATTCCAATGCATCTTGAGATGATCACAGCTGTATTCTGGAACTGAGGAGCTACAATAAATGGAGTATTCCCAGCGGTGAACATGCAAGCTTGTATCTTGAATGGATTAAAATCAACTAAATTGAGACGACTCCACTCCGAAACACGAGCAAGTGTTACCTCAAATCTTCACACAAGTTTCTTTCGGCTTTCCTCTACAGCGGTTTGAAGGACGTTGTTACGGCTGTTATCAGGTGTCGCCGTTGCTGTCTTCCGCATAGCAATGAATGCCGTCAATTGACAGCATGTCATTTATATGGAGTGTAAACAGCGTCGGCACCAGCACAGAGCCTTGTGGAACACCTGGGTTTATGTCCACGCTAATAGAGTTGCTGTGGTCATTGACGGCTCTTAAGCTTCTGCAGGACAGAAAGCTAGATATCCATTGTCACAATCCGAAGAGTCCGGACTCGAGGAGTCCCTACGATAGTAATTTCATAAGAAGACAGCGGTGCTAGACCTAATCGAATGCCTTAGCTATGTCCAAACTCACTGAAGCCTCTCCTCAACTCTCAAGGTCTAACGCCCAGCGATGTATAGGGTTCACTAGAAGGTCACCACCAAGGACAGCAACCATTACGGAAACCTTACTGTCGGTCGCTTAATAAACTGGTTTCTTCAAGGTAGTTGAGGAGCGGTTTTTTTTTAATTTTCTTTTTTTCTCTCCTTCTCTCAGGCATTTGTAGGAATGGGCTTCAATTCTTTACTTTATTACCTTCCTTCTCTTCTATCTTGCTCTTCCCCTTTCTTCCGTTTTCTTTTCTATTTCTCATTCATTCTCCATTCTACTTCCTTCTATCATCGCGCTTAATATAGAGACAGCCATTCTTTATTTATTTTCCTCACTCGTCCTGATTACACGTTCTAGCAGCATAAAGAGGATGGAGGTAATACCAATCGGTCTACAATTCATCTCTTTTAGGTAGGCGACGGCCATTTTTTTTTACTATAATTCTCCTGTCTGTTGTGGGTTAGAGCCACAATTTCATCTGCCATCAGTTAATGTTTTTCTGTCTCCTTCTCATTCTCACCTTTCACTCTTTCTTATCTTACACACTGCTCATCTTCTTTTCTCTGCCACTCTGCATTCAAATTCTCTTATATTTCTCTCCACCAGTAAGAGACCTGAAATAAATGAAGATACCTACTTCTACATTCTTCTTCATTTTTGTTTGTTTTCTTTCTGTTTCTCTTCTTCCTTTAACGTTATGTATTTTTTTTTCTATTTACAATTTTTGCGTTATCCGGACTTCCGGTGTGCAACAGCTGGTTATCAGTATGGTGGGTGGTGCAGCTCCCTTCCTAATGCAGTGAGGGAGAGCACCGAGGGAGGTTTTAGTTGGGAGAAGCTTCATAACCTTCTCTTCCCCCCAGAACGAAGGTATCTTTTATGATTTCCAAAAAAAATGGAATGCAGCTTCTCCATCGTTTATATTTGAATTAGCAGGAAACAGAGCTTCCATATCTTCGACCTTCTCAGTCGCGCTGTGAGCTGGACTTCCAACAGGGTTCCGCAGCAGTGGTGACGAGGATCGACAGGAATCTCCCTCGGTAGATTTCCCTCTGGCGATTACTTTCTTGCTGCACCTTGTGGCACGCCTCACTAACGTCATTACCTAAACAATCTCACTTCGATTACATTGTGTTGTCACAAGCAAAAGGTCCTTCAAGCCGGACCACAATAATATCGTACACTACTATCCGTCGAGTGCAATAGACGCTGCGGTTATAACTGAAATGTGTCAAACAACAGAGACCTACCAGTATCACCAGTAATATCACAATGAATTGGTCCTTCGAACCGGATCGCAATAATACTTGAACAATAGTGTTTACCGGTGGTACCTAGACAGTCTACGACATGGGGTGTCTACCACTAGCATTAGAGATCTACCATCAGTGTTATCACAAAGCAATCGGTCCTTCAAACCGGATTATTTATTCACACAGAACCCGCGCCCGGCGACTGGTAATTACACACGCGCGACTGTAATCCGAGGTGTGGCGGAACCCGCGGGAAGCGGCAGCTGCGCCGGCGTTCGTGTGATGCGCTCTAATTACCGGTAATTGCGGCTTCGCATGCTTTTAAACGCCCGCACCGAGCCGCCAATTACCGCGGTAATACATTTTTTATTCGCGGTAATTCCAACAGTCAATATACCTCCGTATGACGCCAAGCAGGAGCGTGCAAACTTTATTGTGAAGTGCGCTGTAGCTAAACTGGAATTACTTAGGTAACGATGCTTAACACGTCACCATCGCCGGACGATGACTACAACGTAGTACTGTCTATCCCAGCACCGGGTCATCATGTTTGAAGGACGCTGTAGCTAAACTGGAAATTACTAAGGTAATGATGCTTAACACGTTACCATCGCCGGACGATGACTACAACGTAGTACTGTCTATCCCAGCAGCGGGTCATCATGTTTGAAGGGCGCTGTAGCTAAACTGGAAATTACTTAGGTAATAATGATGTGCGTATAGACTTTTGTTCACGACTGTCCTCTAATCGAATCGTTCGAAGGCATTACAATGATATATGGAAGACCTGTGCCTTTAAATCGTGCATTGCAGTATTAATTTCCGGTCTCCGGCGCCAGGTTCACTTCCGGTAGTAACTTACCTCCACTCACTAAGTATAGGTGAGTTAGTAACTTATATTACTTGCATATATTACGTTAAGTTAGTTGATCGACGAACACTTATGTATCGGCCTCTTGGTTAACATGGGAGCGGCGGTGCTGTGTTCGTCCGCAGTTGCCATGGAAACGGCTGAACCGATTCCGTTGGGACCTTGACTGGTGGACAGCTGATGTCTTGAATAATGATTTAGGCTACATTTTTATATTCATTTTTTTTATTTACGCTACAATATGAGATCGAAAAACTACATCGTTTTCTTCGTGTTTTATTGTGAAATAATAGTAATGCCCACTGTATATTCCCACTGTAACTGTAAGCGTTGTGAAGAAGTGCGAGTCGATAGATGCGACGTCTCCACTGGTGTCCGTGAAGTTTAGGCCGGGGTTCGAACCCGAGACTCTCATACGCGCGCAGCCTCACACGCTGAACCATCGCGTACTCGGTACATATAACAACAAAGAGCAATCTATATATATTTGGACTTTAAATTAATTTCATTCGACTTCAAAATAACAGGGAAATTAAAAAAAAAATAATTGTATCTTTTATGAAAAGGAAAAGATACATTTCTTGAATTAATTGAAACTCGTCCGGGGATGGAGGGTGAGGGAGGGTTTAATCCGAGGATTCAATTAGGAGTACCGTGGGGAGGAAGGAGGAAAAAAAAACCGCTTCCAGCTCATATTAATATCGTATAACACCCCGACGGCGCAGCGGCTGGCGGCCTTGTTTGCAGGAGTTGCCGGTTCGATACCGAATACCAGGGGTCCCATAACTTCTCACGGAATCCAAGCCAAGATCACCAGCTCGAGATGCAGCCAGCTAATGAACTAACCAGGCATTAGCTCCCACTATTAAGGCAGCATGGTGGGAAATTGCTCAAATCCCCACCATATAAAATCCTTACAAACGTGAGGTTCTATAACGGCGGTCCATGTCCAGCTGTGGCTGATGATAGCGATGATGATGACACAGCAGTTCAAAGACCCTCACCGACCTTCAGCTGGAGACCCTCAGGGACCTGACCAGGTGCAGACCCGGTGCAATACGTTCGACCTTTAAATACCATCGGCACCCCTCGCCCACAATTACCGTCACAAATGTCTGCTAGTGATGTCACACGTCGGATATATACATGGAGACTTCGGCTAAACGGTGGGATATTTAAAACACATGCCCACTAAACACTCCCACTGCTGGGACTCAGGTGTTTTATCTATCGATGAGACGCCGTCTTTGGAGGATGACGTTTGAACCCTTTCATGCTGCAAGTTATACTGTACAGTTAAGTTATTACTGTATCATAGTTTTCTTACTGCTCTCAACAGTGGATAGTAAGCAAGCTGCGACACAGTAAGTCTTACTGTGTCGCAGTAAGGGATGCGCGCTTCACTACCCTCCGTACTAAGACGCCGCCTTCCGCGCGCTGCAAATGTCGTCGTTATTTACGACCTCGGCGGGATGGGGGGTGACTTCCGGCGCGCCATTACACTCCCAACATCCCCCATGCGGGAGGTGGTAGCGTCACACTGCATACCTTACTGCGCAGTGATAAAATTTTCATTATTCAACACGACGCCGAAATTAAACCCGTACTAATATCAAACGTGCATTCTGAGCGGCGGTGACCTTATCGACCTCCTGACGACGACCATGGAACAAGATTTAGTAGTTAAAGGTCACCATACATTACTGTCTACATCCAGAAGATAGTGTATATTTCCGAAGAACCCCTCTACACCCTCTATTTCCTCCCTCACAATGACATAAAAAATTGGGATACATCAATCTGTGTAACACAATAGCTCAACTCTAACCTAGTTATTGTCTCTGCTCCAATTCAATTCCCTGGTCGTTGAGTGAAATGGATCAGGAAGATACACTACTCACCATCATCATCATCTTCATCACCATCACCTTCATCATCATCAGCTGATAGACGTCCACAGCTGGACATAGATCTCTCCCAAAGATCTCCACGTCAGGTAAGGATTCATATGGAAGGATTTGGGGAATTTCCGACAACGCTAGCCAGAACCTCTGTTGATCAGCTGGCTGCACCACGAGCTGGTGATCCTGGCTGCGGTCCGGTGAGCTGTTGTGCAGGAACCCTGAGACCTCACCATCGGCGCTAGCCAATAACAACATGACAGTTAGGATGTTAAACACCACATTGCGCTCATCGTTAGACAGAAGATGTTGAATCTCGTTACCTCAGTAATTACACTAGCTACAACTCCCTTCAAACCGGATCACAGCAATGTCCGCACAGTACTGTGTGTCGGCTGCAATAGGCGCTGCGGCGGTACCTCGACGGTCTACCAGCAATGAAACGTACATGAACATATTAATGTTTGCACAGTACTGTTTGGAAGCGGAAATAGTTACTGTGCCATCACAGCACCTATTTCCGCACACACACATAAATACCATTAATTACCCGTTCACCGGAAACAGAGCTATCAGAAACCCACCAGAGACCAAGCAGCAATATGATGTTTATCCGCGCACACGAAAGAGAGCAAAGCGTCGCGCAAACGCCAAACAAAGCGCCTGTTGTTTTCGCGTCGGCAATTTTTCTTAATTAAAGAACTTCGTTAAATCCGTTTCAGGCGCCGAACAAAAAATGTCTAGACCATTGTTCAACGTTTTCCGTTTCCGTTTATAAAACTTTATAATTATAAAGCAGTTTAAATATACCCTATACATACATATATATATAAATAATTAACACGCGTTTTCACTGTTCGACGATCACTTGAAAACCAGTGATACTGAGACGGGAACACGAGCATCCGATGAAATGCTGTAGCTGGTTACAAGATTATTTCTATTAAAATAGATACTTCGTCGTTTTATCTCTTCGACTTTTATACTGCTTCATTTGGTATTACTTATGCGGTTGCTATGGTAACGGTTGCTATGGAAAGTCCTCCTGTATCAAGGCTAGCAACTCAGGCATGGATCAGCTAGTATATATATATGATTAATGTTAATATATGTAATGTTTGTTGCTAGATCGTAAGGCCGATGGCTGATGAAGCATCAAGGTCCTGGAATGGTGACCACGTAACGCAAGGACGCAGTGCTGGTGGGCTTCCAACTATCTGGTGAAGGTTGGGAGAAGCAGCTGGAACTGGGCAGCGCAGGAGGTATCTTGGGTTGAGGCCTACGTCCAGCAGTGGACGTCTGTCGGCTGATGATGATGATGACGCTATATTATCTGCTACAAACAGACATACCAACCATATATATATATATGAAGAGTTGAGGAGCCGCTTTGTTCCTGCAGTTCATGAAACGTCCCCCCATTCCACTCCCCCTTAATGAATAACAAACAAACCGTAGAGAGAGAAAGAGAGAGAGAGAGAGATCCTTCACTCACTGTGCAGTCGCTCTTAGCCTTTTTAATTGGTTTATTAATATTCATAAGCGATTTATTTCCCGTTGTCTTAAGAAAAAATAGGTCGACAAATACTGTTATCCGGTTTAAAGGACCAATAGTGATTACTGGTGTCTCTGTCGCCGGAGACCGTCTAGGTACCGCCGCAGCGCCTGTTGCAGCCGGCACGCAGTACTGTGCGGACATTGCTGTGATCCGGTTTGAAGGGTGCTGCAGCTATTGTAATTACTGAGGTAACGAGAATCGATATATGTTTCACGACGAGCGCAATGCGGTGCACTGTATACCATATTGACCAGCACTATGTCATGTTCAGACGTATCACTTACCATCAGGTGAACGTCCTGCTCATCGCGTTCTAAGAGAAGGCGACAATTTCATCCGGTTTTACGTTTGTCCGTGTGAGGAATCCGTTTAATGTTATCAACGGGTTCGAACCTTGGACTTTACCATACAAGGTCGTTACCATCAAACCTATGTACCACTATTGCTTATCAGGGAACGTCAAAACATCTTGACCCTTGAGAACTTACATTAAGGCCAAAAGATCAAGAACATTCAGATAGTTTATCTCACACGTATATATATAAACACTACACCGCGTTGGTAAACGGCGTGGTGAAATACAG
This sequence comes from Troides aeacus, assembly GCA_033220335.2. Taxonomy (NCBI): domain Eukaryota; kingdom Metazoa; phylum Arthropoda; class Insecta; order Lepidoptera; family Papilionidae; genus Troides; species Troides aeacus. The sequence continues at coordinate 6,748,565 of CM067296.1, forward strand.
ACATGATGTTGAAGCTGCTGGTGGTGACCTGCCTGATGGTATCGTGCCGCGGTGACGGCGGTGACAGCCTGGCGGAGTCACTCTACGGCTCCTACAAGTTGATATACCGGTGGCCCAAAATCAACCGGCAGATACCCAACTGCAGCGTGGCGGTCTTCTCCAAGTCCTCGTCGTCCTCCGTATCCTGCCAGTGCGAGAGGTCCGGCAGGCAGGCGCTGCTGCACGTGGAGGCGCCGGGCAAGAGGTTCGACTTCCAGACGGAGATCGTCACCGACCCCGAGGAGCTGCAGCTGGCGCTGGCGAACAACTGCACCTGCTCGACGGACAAGGCGAGGAGTGTGATATACAAGGTGAACGACGATTACATCCTGCAGTACTTGCCCTGGATCCCCAGCGTGTTCCTGCACGGCAGGGTGGTGCCCAGTGCCCAGGAGCGGGAGCGGCTGATCAGCCAGTTCCCGGACCTGAAGGATAAGGAGGGCAACCTGTTCTGCGTTTGATCTCTGGAGCTTTCTGATCGTCTAAATAAACGGAGTCTTACATCTATTGATGCGCTTTCTTTGTATTCTACTTCCCAATTTCCATTATGTAATACTGTAAATATCTTAACGATAATCCAATCCGAAGGATACGATACTAAACATGCAACATATAATGATCATGTTAGGATGCTTACAATAACACCATTATCAAGATCATGATGGTCAGACTAATCATTGTTTTACTATACTAAATATTTATTTTTATTCAATAAGTTAACAATCACTTAATAATAAGTGATATGTTTATCCATTAAGTAAACAGTTAGGATGATATACACTGCAACATTGCGCTCTTTACGTTCAAGTCAAATCGCAATACCTCTGTAATTTCACAATCAAGTTTGTACACTGCCGGTCACCAAGCTACATAGATTTGTCACTAAACATCCTCCGAAGATACTCTAACACATAGAAGGAAGACACGTAGAGTTTGTTTACACTACAACAGTCTCAATGACCGTTGTATTTGTAAATAGTACTGGAACCATTCTGGAGCCTTGTGGAACGCCTGAAGGTATAGGCGCATAACAACAGCAGCAGCTATAAGAATGTTAAGATTCACTCTATCGAAAGCTTTAGACAAATCTAAGATGGCGGACACGCGACAGTTGCAGTATAAAGCATTTAATGAATGGTCAGAAGATGAAATTGACAGAAGAAAGAAGGAGGGAGATTTAGAAGAATGATCAGGAGAGCCAACTCCAAGTAAAAATGGAACCAGGTCTAGCGAGAATCCATCCAATATGTAAAATTTTCATGTTAGTGTATAGTGTTATTGATTCTATATTTTTCATTTATGGTATATATGCGATCGGCGCCATTTTGTAAATAGATGGAAATGGTGCTAAACGGATGGACATTTTAAAATTTATAGATCAAGGATCAAGTAATCCATTTCCGCAAAGATTAAAACGGAACAAACACCATCAGGACCTGATCCTTTTTGGACGTTAACTGAATTGAATTTATCAATGATGGTGTTTTCGTCTATGTTTATAGATCTAGGGTCAACATGTAAATTAGTGTTATTACTAGTAGTAAGGATGGATAGGGTCCCGTACAACAATTCATGGGAGCCGAGCCAAGCTCACCAACTCGTGGGGCAGCCTGCTGATCAACAGATGAGACTCTGACTCCCAACCCACAACCAACCAACATTGAGTCAGCGTGGTCATCCCATATGAACTCCTATTCAAAATGGGGATTTTAGGGAGTGGCTTAAGCCCAGCAGTGGGCGACTATCGGCTAATTGACTACCAGTTGCGATGTTAGTAAATTTATCATCCACGGATTCAACAAAGTCTAAATGTTAGTATTCATTGACATCTTCACCAACGTCTTCTCCATCCACCAGCGTTTCATCATTGATAATGGTTTTATTTAACGTTTCATCAGATTTTTTTTTTTAATTTGTCGTGTTTAGGTACAGTGGGAATCATTTGTAGCAACATCAATGAAGAACCTGGCAACCTTCGGAGAAGACCGTTAAAATTCGGGAAACCTATATACCAAAAATTCTATAAGTCCAAATCTGTGTACAAATTTCATCAGCTCGCAGCTTGTTTACCGGAACCGGCCGCCGGCTATCTGCGCTGACCTTGGCATTAAGATGTTTACACTACAACATATCAGCGGTGCAACGAACCCGCCGGTTCGGCAGTTCAATTGAACTGACGGGTTACGGGTTATCTGGAAACGTGAACATCAACACTTGCGCTGATATCGTTATAAATCGATTTTGTAATTAAAAAACTTAATAGCCCATAGATTAATCCCAATGTTGGGATTGGTTTTCATTCATTATCAGCCTTTCTTTATCCAATGCTGGAATTAGACCTTCCTCAATGTTCTTCCACTATGTGCCCTGATGATGCTATCAATCCACCTTTATTTTTTTACATCCCACCCCCCAAATAGGGGTGATTTAAAAAAAAAACAAAATCCGAAGCGGTTACAAACAACCACTGCGCCATCGCAACTTCTGAACTGAGACAGTTTAATACTTTAATATATATTCAGTAAATACTTGCGATAGCTCCGTTTTTATTTCGTACCCTTGCCGCCTATCAGCCCCTTGGAAGCCCCTGAAAGCCCCCCGGTAACCACCCTGCATCATATTCACACCTGTTCCGACATGTCGGACTTAAGGACTGACGGCGTGGATTTTAAGATCGTCTGGATTATCCTTACTTCTGTCTCGTATATAACTTGCACGTGTTGTGTATTTATACTAAATTTAATTTAAAAAAAAAGGAAATTTAAAGCAGAATCATGTTCAGCTTCGAGCTGAAGATCCATTTCATCATCATCATCATCATCATCACCAGCATCTCCAACTGCCACCGTTCCTCCATCATTTATAATATAGAAAGCATCACCAAAGATTAAAAGCAAATATGACGACTAAACAGTCTCCTTCATACATTCCCCCTGATCATCCCATCCAACTAAAATTTCATAGAAAAAAAGTAGCCTAAAACTGACACCACGGTTACATCCACCTCGTCTCAGTCCATTGATGGAAATCTGGTGGTACGTCGTGATGCGAAACGAATGCACTTCCGGTACTGAAATGTATAACACCAATTAATGATATGATGTAAGCATGCGGCATTGGCAGGAGTTGTTCCAATTTAGTCGACTTTTACGACACTTAATAGAATAATGATTAGGATGTACTTATCTTATCGGTGAGGAGCGACCGAGGATTTCGTTTAGATGGAAATTAGGGTTCCGCATAAAACTGTTTTTACATATATATATAATTACTGGTAATTGTTTTATGTATAGGACCGATCGTGTGGTGATATTTGAGGGGGGGCTATGTCCAGCAGTGATGATGATGATGATATTTCATGTATGATAACCGCAAGGTTTACAGTACTTCAGATCATATCATCTTAGTTGCATTCATAGATATTTTATATATGATCAGGTAATTTCACTGGTTACCGGTCCTTCGAACCGGATAGGAGTAAAGTTTGCATTTTAGCAACCACACCTTTACCATCACTCTAAAAATAAAAAGGGAATTATTTACAATGTATTTTTTATTATTTTCTCCTTAATGATCATCCTCCTCCTCTTCCTTCTTCTTCTTCTCGATACTCCTCCGGATCCTATTGTATCCTCCTTCGCCACTTTGAGAAACCTCTTCCTTCTGAATCCTTCTCATCCTCTATCATACTCATTATTAGTCAGTTCCCACTCCCTACTGCAATTTGCTGAACAGCTTCAGCTCAGAGCTGGGCAAAACTACCGTTTTGTTGAAACACGACCTCCTTCCAACCCCCCACCCACATCCCCCTACTGCGCAGCGATCGAATTAGATTACACGTCCAACGGGTTATCCGGGGGCTGCTCCCGGGTTAAATAGATAATTAAGTTTCGAGCGACGTCCAAATCCGACGCTAACTTACTCGCAACTTAACCCCAACTTACTATCTACAAACTCTGCTTGAGGATTGTTATTGTAGAACATCCAGTTATGGCTGATGGTGGACGGCGTGACGTCATCAGTCACAAGTTCCACTTGGTACTTGACGTGTTCTGATGATAATCACGTCACCAGGATGTCGACAAGCAATCGAACTGGAGACCTCCGCGTCAATAAAGATTCGTTTGTATGAGCCAACTTTATGTTTTAAGTCATATAACTTAGCTGTAATACTATTATTGTTCTGTTGGTTCTACGCCGTAGGTGAACGCTACGCCGTAGCATTTACACTGAACATTAGTCTACGGCACCGCTACGACGTCGTCGTCTCATTTGTTCGGCGAAATGATAACGCTCTTTATCAACGTCAACTTAACTGTTAACTTGATTGGGGGGTAACAAATATTAAACTTAGACTTATATTCTATGTTTTACACCCCTATTGAAGATTTTTTTTTTTTATTACGGATTAAAATGTCTTAATAAATTTGCTACGGTGATGCGTAGTTCAGTGTAAGAGCGCACTTTGGTTGGTGGCATAGATATTTTTTTTAATGAAGTCTAGATTTTTTAGGTTATTATTATTGATATTAGAAGAGCTTGATATAAAAAAAAGAGTGATGATGAGGAGGCCTTCTCTAGAAATCGGTTCCTCGTATATATGATATATGTATTGTATATTGTAGGAGTATAAACGGTTCCCCTCAACGTCATACGCAACCCTGGTCAACCCTTGTTGAGATACCCTGCTGGTGTTAAGACCTAATAACTCTTAATGAGGATCATTGAAGGCTCATACCTAGCAGTAGGTGTTATCTGACTATAGACTGAACAGTCTAAGAGTCACGCAGACCAAATCATGGAATCCAAACCAAGCTCACCAGCTGGTGGTGCTGCTAATCAACAAACGAGGCTCTGGCTCCCAAACCGCAATGGGAAATGGCCTAAATCCCCCTCCATATGAATCCCTATCTCATCGATGTGGTAATCTATGAGGGAGTGATGTCCAGCACTGGTTGCCGATCAGCTGATGTGAAACTAGTCTTGTTTCTCAAGTCCAAGGTTGACTGGTATAAAATACGTATACGCATTAAATCCAGCTACTGAACCCTAAATTAAGGTCATCAATAAATAATAGATCAAGTTTCAAAGTTAACCCGCCGCAGTTAAGTGATGGTTAAGTTCTGTGCGATCTGGTTGAGGAGCCAGTACTACTACTCTTCTGGCGCAGCGATCCAAAGTAAGTCTTGGCTTCCGAAGCAAGGTTGAGGAGCTGGTGGATGAATAAAGACTAGGTGTGATAATTTTTGATTTATTTCCAAAATATACAGTTTTTTTTTGCAAAGGAATTTCAAAGTTTTTTTTTTATTTTTCGCAATAGTCGTAAGTTAATACGAGTGTGAGGTTTTTGTAGTAGTTGTGTTATTGACATGGATCAGATGGGTACCAGCATGGTATGGTGCAAGGCTCGGCGCAGGGCGGCGTCCACGGGTAGTAGCAGGGCGCGCAGGGCTCCGGCGCGGGCGGCGGTGGGCACGGCGGCGGCGGCGGGCACGGAGGCGGCGGGCAGGGCGGCGTGCACACGCACGCGGGCCGCACGCACGGCGCCGCAGGTGGCGGCACACAGACCGCGGCGCGCGCGGCGCACGGCTCCCCCGCCCCGCGCACGCACACTGTGTCCCCGTGCTGCGTGCGGTAGCAGCGCCACGGCGCGCCCCACGCGCTCCCGCACACACCTACACACGCACACGCACACGCGGGCATTAGCTATACAACACACACCGTCACCGTACGTACGTGTGTACACACTGACAGCGCAACGCGCTGACACTCAGCCAACCGAACCTTTATGTTCACGTAACAGATGGCGCTAGTGTACCTGTGCCGCGCGCAACAAGCTCTAGCAAAGGTCCTCAGTTCGATTTCAATGCCATCCAAATTGGAGTTTCTAATAGGTACAGGTAACATGTCCTGCTCCCGGCTTCTATCTCTTGGTTCAATGGCGTTTTCTTATAGATTTCGCCAATTTCAAGTGTATATAATACTCTGCTTTATAAAGCGGGCTTCGTGAATGAGCCAGGTCCCAGATTGTAACTGAGAATTAAGTGAGTGGCTAATAATGTTTGATGACAGGATCGCCGCCGATGCACATCAACAGCGATCCTGTCATCAACTCTTGCTCCCGGCTTAATAGGGCAACTCCATCTCAACCCATAGATGTCGTATGAGACGACTAAGGGAAGTCGCAGATTGTTCTATAGAAATTTATGAATACTATAAGGGTTTGTATTTTTATCCACCCTAACCGTAAGGTGGTGGTTATTCCACCAGCAGTAATTCCCAAGGAGTGATGGTGTCAGGTAGGCGGCCGGCTGTAAAGACTCTAGTCAGAACTTTTGCAGTATGGACTACAATAAATATGTCGATTGCGACCGAATTAGGGCGTCCCTGCAGGCGACGCGACGATGAGAAGTAAATTAGGGTTGTCGCATCAAGCACGGGTGCGACGTAAGACGCGAGTACAGGATGAAATGCTGGGAATTGCTAGTTGGAATGTAGGGACAATGACTGACAGGGGAAGAGAGTTAGCAGATGAATGTAAGAGAAGAAGAATAAATGTGGCTTGTTTACAAGAGACAAAGTGGAAAGGATTAATTGAAGGATATAAATTTTACAATCGTGAGAGCGATGGTAAGAGGAACGGAGTGAGGATTGTGCTAGATAGTGAACTGGAATATTGTGTGAATGTTAAAAGAGTGAATGATAGATTGATTGTGGTAAAAATAACAAAAGGAAAGTTGATTCTAAATGCAGTCAGTGCGTATGCACCCCAACCTGGATGTGATGATAGAATGAAAGAGAAATTTTAGAAAAACTTAGAATCCGTAGTGATAGATGATCCAGAAAATAGGGGATTGTATGTGGGAGGAGATTTTAATGGACATATGGGAAAAATGAGTACAGGATATAAGAGAGTGCGGTTTGAAACCAGAAATAGTGAACGTGAAACTTTGCTCCAAGCGGCTGTTTCTTTTGACCTGGTCGTAGTAAACACATTTTTTGAAAAAAAGAATGAACAAATGATCACGTATAAAAGCGGTAGCTGCAAAACACAAATCGATTACCTTCTCCTAAGTAGAACTAGAATTAGATCAGCCAAAGACTATAAAGTCATACCCAGAGAAAATCTAATTAGCCAACACAGGCTTTCCTGACACAAGAAACTAACATTCGAAGTCGGCTAAACAACAGAAAACCAAAACCCCCTCCTAATATTAAATAGTATATGTTAGATAAAGGTGAACATGCAAAAGAATTTCGAAGGTAGGTGGTAGATGGGAGGATAGAAATGAAAGATTTGACTGGAGTGACTGTAAATGAATGTTGGAATATATAGCTGGATCTATTAGAGGAATAGCAAAAGGTGCACTAGGAGAAACGAAAGGTAAAGGAAAAATTGAAGGAGAAACTTGACGGTGGAGTGAAGAATTGCAAAAAGCCTTGAAAGAAAAGAAGAATGCATTTAAGACATGGCAAGGTATAGAAGAAAGTGAAAAACATTTCAAAGAAAATAAAAAAGAAGGATACAAGACGCGCAAGCGATGAGCAAAGAGACCTATCGCGGTTGCTAAGGCAATGGTACAAGAAAAGCTGTACCGTTCCTTGGACAGCCCGCAAGGACAAAAACAACTGTTCCGGATAGCAAAAGAGAGAGAGAAGAGTGCAAGGGATATAAACCATATCAAATATATAAAAGACAATGGAAAGAATATTTTGGAAGACTGATGAGCGAGGAAATGTCTGGAGCGGAGTATTGGAAAGCGTGCCGGCCAACATGGGTATGGTGAGGAAGATTGCTATGGATGAAGTAAGAAAATCAGTGCAATCAAGAACACACGTCCTTACGAGGGCTCTAGCTCCTCCGAGGGTAAAAGAAGTCCCTGTTGTCCGAGGGTAAAGTAACCCCCTCAAGCACCATCTCTGTGCTACGCCCACAAGTGGGCGATGGTCTTCATCATCATCGTCCTACACAGGTTGCATTTGCATAAGTATACCGTCAGTGAGCAGTGAGGTGTAGAGCAGTTTACTTACCGATGAGTAGTAAAGTCGCGAGGTGCATGCTGCTTACTGCGGCGGAGACGCGGCCGCGCGCCTTTATACCGCGCGGTGCGCATGCGCACGCGCACACTGACGCAGTACTGCATCCGTGCGTCTGCGGCGCGACACACACTGAACAGGTCAACCAGTTCCGATCTACTCCAAGTTTGGAAGGTGACTTGGAAGAAGAAGATTCTCTGAGCTGCAACACGATATCGTCTGAGTTAGAGTGAGACGGCAACACGACGTCAGTACCGACGAGAGCCTCTCGACCGGAACGGCTCCGCGTAGCAGCCGCGCTACGAGCAGCTACGGCGAATTAAGTTTAAACACGTTGAAGCTTAAAGGAGTATAATTCCCGCGGCAGCGGACTGCGTGCTTGTGTTAATGACATTCATTGCTAAATTATACTGAAACGCGTCTTCCACATCGCACCCCAGTCGCGTTGACAACGCGTGAGACAGCTCTGTGTGTGTGTGTGTGTGTGTGTGTGTGTGTGTGTGTGTGTGTGTCGGTGTGTCGGTGTGCTGACGCTGCGTCAGGTCGCGTGACGTCACACCGTGTTTACATACCGCGCGGTCAGCGCGCGTGACGCGTATCGCAAAATATTTTAATTGTGGAAGCGCAGCATGGCGCTAATGGTGAACGGTCAGGTGGTTGCGAATCAAACAACCACCACCACCGCCATCGTCGTCACCGTCGCCCCGCGGACGGTGACCACGCGGCGCGCGGATATATAGCGCGGCGCCGGCGCCGGAGCAGCACACACCATCCGCGGCAGACATGGCCCGACTGAAGGCGCTGCTGACTCTAGGTTCGTCGACACTTCAAACAATCGGCCGACTGAGCGACTGGCTCCGTGCTACAGCTACTTCCGTTTCCTTTTGCAGCACTGCTGTCCACCGTCGCGGCGGCTCCCGCGCCGCAGATCTGCGGCTGCTTCCTGCCGGAGCCGTGCTTCGAGCCCCCGCCATGCCCTGAGCCCGCGCCCCCTTGCCCCGAGCCCGAGCCCCCCTGTCCGGAGCCATGCCCGGAGCCTCCGCCGCCGTGCCCGGAGCCGTTTGTGCCCCCGTGTCCACTGCCCAGCCCCCCACAGCCCTGTGACCCTTCACTACCACCGCCGAGTAAGTATAGATGAAGATGGACTGTACTCCACTCTCAATGGTAGTAATGTAAATGTGACCATCGCCAGCGCCTGGTGGTAACGGACCCATCGGTGTCATCACGCCGAGGTCGAGTGTCGGCGAGAAGCTGCGCGCGGCCGCCTTCCACGCCGTGCAGGTTCCTGGCGGCACTTTCTTCATCCAGCACCTGCCGCCGGTCGTGATCCAGCCGCCTCCGATCCTGGTGCGACCGAAGCCCCTGGATCCGGTAACGCCACCGCCGGTGGTAGTGCAGCCTCCGCAGCAACAGCCGATGGTGCCGCCGCAGATGGTGGTGCGTCCGCCGCCCCTGGCACCCATCACTCCGCCCCCCATCTGCGTGCGTCCGCCGCGCCCATGCCCGGTGCATCCGGAGCCGTTGGTGGTGCGCCCGCCGCGCCCGCCTCCCATCCAGCCGCCGCCGATCACCGTCGCCCAGCCGCAGCCGGAGCCCTTCACGCCGCCGCCTGTCGTCATCCGGCTCCCGGCGCACCCGACACTACAGTTGCCGACCATCAACATCCCGACCTCGGCACTCTTCCGTGGCATCCCCTATCAACCACAACCTGGTCCGGAACCATACCCAGAGCCGTACCCAGAGCCGTACCCTGAGCCGTGCCCAGGGCCGTACCCGGTGCCGTGCCCAGAGCCGTACCCAGAGCCGTGCCCTCTGCCGTGCCCTCTGCCGTGCCCTCTGCCGTGCCCTGCGCCGTGTCCTCCCTCGCCGTGCCCCTACTTCTTGACACCATGCGCTTAAGCCCCTGCAACTAATGATACACCGGATACTGTACCTGATCCCGCCCCCGTGCCCGCTCCAGCTCTGCTTGTAACCATTAGCTTAATGTCCTCTCAAGTTGCTTTAATAAACATGTATTATTGTGAATGGAGTTTACATTTCTGAATCTGCTGCTGCAGGTGTGGTGCCGGCAGCGGCACGCTGCAGCACATTCCTAAAGTCACACCTAGGAACAACACAATGTGTCGAATGTTGTGTAGTTGTAACTTGGGGACATTCTTCGAATGGGTCTGTACTTAAACATGTACATACGTGTAACTAGGTTTCAGTGCTTACACGTGTGCCTAGGTCCAGACCTGCCGACAGTGAACAGATTGCGCGGGACACAAGCGCCCTGATTATAGCACTAAAAGGAAACAGAGTACACAAATTTAGCAAATACAGAATTCGTCGCAATGGATGAACGGTTGGAGCTTCTCAAAAGAAGATGTGTTAGACTGTGTGTCCTGAACTACACAATACGTCCAGAGCGGCCAGGACCATCATCAATAGCATCATAACAGTACCAGCGGAATCAAATCTAATATGCTACTTCCGGTCCCGCTTAGACGTCCACCGGTCTGACGAAAGACAGTTGTAACGTTTCCGCTGATCATTTCCATTCCGTCCACAATGGAAACTATTTCTCTGCTCGACGGACGGTCACCAACTATCTCATGAAAATTTGTGTCACCAAAAGCCAGATCTACAATGTGTTGGACAGACGTTACTCAAGGAGCAGGATCCGACAGTATCCCAATTTCGGTGTAGTTGTTAATTATTGTTTGCTACTCCACTGTCAATGATCTTCAAATAATTTGTTAGAGATGATACCTTTCCCGCTATTTGGAGAGGAGCTCACGTTTTACCTTTGCTGAAGAGCGGAGGTACCTCTGTCAATAATTATAGACCTGTTTCAATTATAAATATATTTACTAAAGCATTCGAATATTTATGTCACCCAATTTTTTTTTGGAACATTAAACAATATTAATCCCTGACCTTCCACCAACCCCCATTGGGCCAGCGTAGTGGAAATTGGCCCAGATCTCCCAATATGAACTATACCGTAGAAATATTTAGGTAAGGCCCAATTCCAGTAGTAGATTTCTGTCGGCTGATTATGATGATGAATGAAGTCTCTGTTGCCGGAGATCATCTGGGTTGGTACCACAGCAGCCTCTATTCTGCTTCCAAACAGTAGTGTACAAACATTACCGTGTTGCGCTTTAAAGGGCGCTGTAGCTAGTGAAATTACTTGTTTAATGAAAGTCAATATTTTCTGTGTCAAACCGACGAGCACAGTGTGGTATAATATATAACATCACTTACCATCACGTGAACGTGCTGCTCGCCTTGTAGCTTAATTTCATTGAAACTAAAATCAGTTACGGTAATGCAAAAGTCCACTGTTACTAATTTAGTTTCTTTGGTCGAAGGAATAGATAACTCATTGGGAATGCTAGATGTCATCTGCACCGACTTTAGAAATGCTCTCGAATAGATGAATCGTTGGAGGTTGCTGGTGAAATTAGAATTGACCGGCTTTGGTGATACTCTGCTGATCCTGTTGAAAATTGACTCAGTAAACAAAACTTCTGTAATTGTGACTGGAGGTTATAAAACGAATTCATTTATTGCTATCACTAGGGTTCCCCAAGGCTCATATTTGAGCCCTTCATTATTCAAAACTTTGATTAACTTCATTAGTAATGCTTTTTTTTCTATTCTAATTACACATGACACACACACACATACCCCTGAATGCTCACGTCTACACACATCACCACACACACGTCACAAATATATATATATAATAAATATACATTATGAAAAAAAGAGAAAAAAAAAATTTTTTTTAATGCTCATAGCGGGACTAAATACTTCACTAATTCACAAGTTAGGGTGAGATACAAGTTGTGCTTAGTTCGGGACCCGAGAGATATCACGTATCTAAATATGTTTGTAAAAGATTGAATAAATAAATAAATAAAGATAAATTTAGGTAATTCTAACAGAGCAATAGTTAAAGTCAAACGTCACACTGAGGCCTAGAAGGAATTTCTTCTCGACTCAAATTAAACTGCGTTTTTCAATCAACATGATACATTTATACTTCTTATCGGTTCCTTCTTTAGACAAGTCTTCTTCTTCTTAAGGTGCCTCTGCGACTGGCGAAGGTTGGCGGTCAGTTCTCCAAATTTAACTCTGTCTCTTGCGAGGCGAAATAGTTGGGCGGCACTCGCACTTCCCGTCCACTCTCGGATGTTGCGTAACCATGATTTCTTTCTACGACCAGCACTCCTTTTACCGGCAACTTTTCCCATCAAGATGAGTTGGAGGAGATCATATCTGTCATGCCTGAGCACGTGGCCGAGATACGATACTTTTCTCATCTTGATGTTCTGCAAAAGTTCCCTTTTTTGGTGGACTCGTCGTAGAACCTCCTCGTTTGTCACTCTCCGAGTCCAGCTTATGGCCAACATGCGCCTATATGCCCACATCTCGAACGCTTCTATACGTTTTCTGAGGTCTTCTTTTATTGTCCAGGCCTCGCATCCGTATAGAAGGATGGGCCAGATATAGCATTTTAGTAGACGGAGGCGCACAAAGACAGAAAAGTATCACTCTCTAACTTTAAGCCTTTGAAAACAACATAACCAGAGCACGTTGTTACATACATACAGCGCCATCTATCGCCAAGGCACGGCCCAATTACTTAGTACGTTTAACACTACTAATTATCACTGGTGGTAGGGTCTCGGTTGCTGGAGACCGACTAAGTACTACCGCAGCTCATCTTTTTACCGGCAAATAGTGATGTGTAAACTTCACTGTGATCCGGTTTGAAGGGCGCTGTAGCTAATCTAATTACTGGAGTAAGACTCAATATCTTATATCTCAGATGACGAGCGCAATGTGGTGCAGTGACGTAGTGTTTAGGATGACGTAGTGGGCAGGCGTATTAATTACCATCAGATGAACGTCTTGGTGGTCTCGTCGTTTAATTGAAATAAAAAACTAAAAGTTACCAAGAATAATAATATAAATAAATAAATATACTTTATTCTGGTCTCTCGGATAGATACTCTGTAGAATGGTAACTTGTGGTAAAATAATCTGGACGAGGTAGTTCCTCATCATCATCATCATCAGCCGATAGGCCTCCTCCAAAGATCCCCACATCGATCGGTCCCTAGTAGTTACAGGTAAGTTCCTCGGTGAATAAAATGTTATGACAGTGAACATGAGGAAGAACCTCCTGGTCAGATTTTATAGAAAACAATCTTCTTTAATCTGTACACACCGTGTTAATGGTATCTTACGTGATGGAGGATCACAAAACCTGATAGCCTTCAGCCGCTTTGCACGAGGACCTGCCCAGCTTAAGTTCTGATTAAGTTGGACATACTTAACTGTCACCGTCCACCATCACCGCCAGTTCTGCTGCAAGTTGTAGTCAAGTTAAATACATTAGGAGATTTCATAAAGCAGCACCGTACATCATATCAAAAGCGGTCTCTTAACCAGCTGAGGGTCTGACTGAAACGGAAACGCCTTAGCATCTAAAGTTCCATCGAACTTTGAACCTCACGGTTAAAATACCATATGATGACGTCACCATCAGCCAGCCTCAGTATTTAGAAATAACGGTGCTTACATTCGTTCCACCCGTCCGCTACCATCAGACAGCACTTGTTCGGTCTCTGGCTCTCCAACGTTGGATCCCACCTCGTGTCAGGTCGCCAAAACTGAACCCGGGCCCGTTCTCCAGCCGCTCGCCCGCCGCCGCACCGCCGGCCTCTCTAATAATATTATATTTCAAATTCAATAACCTCGGCGAGTTGCAGCCAAGCAGCGAAATGTTATGGGTTCTGTCTGAACTCAGGCGCGTCACGTGAAATTCCAATTGTCACGTTTGGTCGCACGCAGCCCGCGTGCCCGTGTGCCCGTGTCTCGCCGCGCGCTATATACGTGCGCGCGCGCAGCCGGACTGCACACCACCGCAACATGGCGCGCGGCGACTGCCTCTGGTTATCCGGTGAGTGCGCTCCTGTTCTATTCACTTGCACCAACCTCCACCTCCACCTCGCCCACAACTCACCCTCTCCCTCCGAGACGACATTCTGGGCGCATGTCTCTGTGGACAAGTTGACCAAGTGCTCCTGTTCCTCTGGCGCGCAGTTCTGCTGGTGAGCTCGGCGTGGTGCCAGCCGCTGCCGTGCCCGGAGCCGCAGTACCAGCCGTGCGAGCCGGCCCCCTGCGACCCCTGCCCGCCGCCGCCCGAGCCGTGTGACCCTTGCGCCACCAGCGACGAGGTGGTGCAAGTGGGTCCCTGCAACCCTTGCGAGGAGCCCGTCAAGTACCTGTATGGTCAGGCGCCGCCCGGTGAGTGTCTATCATTGTTATTGTTGTTGTCGCTGCGTCGTCGCTCATTTATCCTGGACGATGGTCTGTCGCTGCAGGGTCGGTGGTGGTGCGACCGGGGCAGATACGGTTCGGCGCGCCGGGTGTGGTCGTGGTGCGACCGGGCGCCATCCGGCTGCCGCCACCACCCACAGTTTGGGTGAAGCCAGCACCCGTACAGCCGGATACGCCCGCGCCTATCCAGGTGCGCCCGCCGCCCGTGCAGCCGCCCACGCCCGCGCCCATCGAGGTCAGGCCGCCGCCGGTGTGCCCGCCGCGCCCGCCGCCCATCCTCGTCAGGCCCGCGCCCGTCCAGCCACCTAAGCCCGCGCCTATCAAAGTAAGTAAATACATTTTACATTCAAATAACTGAAACTCTAACTAGCTGAGCTCCTGACAGAAGAACACAACTCTTCTGCCGCATTCTTCGAGATCTGAAAATTGCTCCGTAATCACTGCACAATAAACTAATTCCAGGTGCAACCACCTCCGGTCCAGCCACCGGAACCTGACCTGCTGGTCGTGAGGCCTCCAAAGATCACGGTGCCCGGGCAGCCCGTCATCTGCTTCGTGCCGAACCCTCCCACCAACTTCCGGACGTCGGGCTGCGCGCTCGTCTCGCTGTACCGGCCCCAGCCACCGTGCCCCGTGGGACCAATTCCGCTGCCGCCGTGCCTGCCGCCCTGTCCAATTCCATGCCCACTCCCGCCCCCAATCCCGTGCCCAATCCCGTGTCCGATCCCGTTCCTCCCACCATGCGCATAAACTCAACACCATCACCTGATCCCTCTTAAACTTTATATAAATATATATATATATTCAAGCAACAACTAGGACTTAAGCTAGACTTAGGAAACGGAGCGACTGCGAATAAAGCGCGGGCATCACAGCAACAGTTTCATGAAGTTTTCTTTCCTTCCGGTTGTTTACATTTTACAGGCGATTGTTATATTGTTGTTGCAACCACAGTTACAGGGGCAGGATATGGACAACTTTTTTTTGTTTTAGTTGGGGGGGAAATATCTTCTAATACCTCTCCTCGCGGGAGCAAAGGCAGGTTATATGAGACTTGCACCGAGTAAAACCCTTTCGATGTCGCACCGTCATCGACTTACGGCGAGGCCACAGAAACGCATTTGCACACCTCCATGACTCTGCCAGCACCGGCTGCACCGGGCAATTCCATCTCGAAGGAGTAACCTCTTCCGTTATCACCTCTGTAAGGCCGTGCCAGAACATACAACGTGCCATCCTCTTCTCAGCCTCTCACCAACGCCTGGGCTACGGTTCCCTCGAATCCGATATCCAGAGACCATGGGAGCCAAGAGAGAAAACTTTCCCGGCTACCTGCGGTGTATCTGGTCTTGGGCTTTAAGTATAGAGAGAACGGCGGAACCGAGAATTCGTCGAGATCTTAGATGGAATCGTAAATATACAAGTATACAAAGCATTAGTCCACAGTTTTTATCCTGAAAAGCTTGGATTATTCAAAAATAGATCCACACACGACAATATTCCTATATTTCTAGACTTTATTACTAAAGATATGAAGGGTGATAGGCAGGCCGATGCGGTATTTACTAATCATAGTAAAGCATTCGATAGAATTGGTCATCAAGTGCTGTTGTAAAAACTCCTAATGTCAGATACTCATGGTGACATATTCAGATGGTACAGTTCCTATGTAAGTAATTGATCACAGGATGCAGTGGTTAACGGCTGTATTTCCAACTGGAACTGCATCTCACCGGGAGTTCCGCAAGGATCCTCTATATGTCCTCTACTGTTTTATATATTATTAAATTATATTATTGGTTGATTTAAATATTCTAAATTGTTTTGATGATGCCGATAATATGAGAATTAACAAAAAATTAGTGAAACTTCAGATAGTACTCTGTTACAGTAAGATTTACACGGCCCGCCATAAATTATCCAGATCTAAACGTAACTGGATATCAATTCATAACTCTTACCCGGAACCAATGCAAGTACACGTTGATCACACATGAGTATGTAATAAAGCTAGTAGAGCGATAGAAGTTGTCCTAGGATCTAGCTCACAAATAACTTGTGAGAGTAAGCTGAACACTGTACGGCTCTTTTGAGAGTAGTAGACGATGGGTCTAGTATTGTTCTTATGCTATAGAGTCTCCAATTTTTATTTCTAAGGTTCTTGCAATACCAATGCTATTAGTATGTTTCGAGGAGTGAAGAGAGGGGCAAGAGATTACATACGCTACCTTTTCAAGAAAGGAGAGAAACTGCTGATATTGTATATTTGGTGAATGTTACTCAATCTGTCATAAACCTTTCGTATTTCCTCTTAGGCTGCGGGAAACATCTGGATGCAGGCAGCGCAGGATCGATCGATGTAGAGAGCTTTGGGGGAAGCCTATGTCCAGATGTAGACGTCTGTTGGCTGATGATGGATGGATCTACTCTCAAAAATAACGTATATATTGCTACTAGGTCGCATCGATACTCTTATTGTGTGATCCTCACTGCTGGTTTAACTGTAGAAAACACTCCTTTTCCAATAGATTCTTAAACTTGGCCTCATCGCAACAAAAGCGCACATAACCAGATCTTCACTAGATAAGCACTGCTCCTGTCGGTTTTGTGTTGTGCGAGGTTTCCTCACAAACAATTCAGCACCAAATTATCTGACGACTGCTTCAGGGAAAGAAGAGAAATAGGAGTTGTACACTGCACCGGAACAGCATCGCAATGTTGTGTAAGAAATCAAAAAGCATTCACAAATCAAATAATTTATTTCCAAAACTAAATGCACAGCGCGTCAGCGTCACCGGAAGTGGTTGCTTTGGGATTTTGGTTCCATGGAAGCTTCCAGCTAAAACAAAGGAAAAGGATTTAACATGAACTTGCGGGTCTGTGTTTGTGTGTGTGTGTGAGTTTTGTTTAAGTAATGGAGAAGATTAAGCAACGTTGCTTGCATCAGGTCACAGGACAAGCGACGCGACGTGGTGACGAGACAGCGCCATGCTCTGCGATTTAGAATTTTGATACACGAGTGGGGAGCGCGCACCCATCCCTCCTGCCAGCGTGTTGGTGTTGTCGCTGAAGCAGCGGGAGGTCTGGGTGTTCATAAAAAAGGAATCGCCGGAGTCAAGCCCAGACCCAGGCCCAGGCTGTTCAGTGGTAGACCGCCGAGCGGTAGACCGTACGAGCCCAGACCGACCACGTTGGGTGAGCTTTCGCAGACGGTGGAGGAACCCAACCCGCCCGCGAGCGGATAGGGGTAGCCAAGCGCGCCCACGCCCAGCAAGTTGGGAACGTTTTCGCAGACCGCCGCGGAGGTTATGCTGGGACGACCGTACGGCATCCCCAGGGGCAGGCCGAGGGGGTAGTTGCCCAAGCCGAGCGCTCCCGGAGCCCCCAACCCGATGATGTTAGGGGTGCTCTCGCACACGGTCGCTGAGCCCGTCGCCGGGTACGGCAGCGGGTAGGGGAGCCCGATGTTGTTGTAGAGCGGCGGTGCAAAGCCGCCCTGGAGCCCGTAGAGATAGGGGAGGATGTTGGGGAGAACGCCGGGGAAGGTCTCGTAGACCGCCGCGGGGCCAGCGCTCTGCGCCGACTCGCACACCGTGGTTTGGCCGAGCGGGCTGCATTGCGCCACGCTGATCGCAGCTGGAAACAGTTCACAACACTTATAATATCCACAACCCATAAGCATGGCAACCCTGACAATGTGGCACCAGCTTGGATGATGACTTCATCGTGGATGTCCTATTGAGGCATCTGATGTTGAGTCTCATTACCGTAATAATATCGCTAACTATAGGTCTTTCGAGCCAGGACTTACTCCTTGGATTCTCTTAGTAGGTGATGCTGCTTCAATTCCTTAATCCTCAGAACAATAAATCTTTGTCTTCACGAGCTGACGGTCTATTCCAAATAGAGAGGAACTAAATTGAACTGATAATGAGGCAGCTTACCCAGGAAGAGCAGTAGCGTCTTAGTCTCCATGTCCTGTTCGTTCCACACTGTGTAAACTGCATGAGCTGCATCCGGTATATATATACGACCTGATCGTATACTTCCAAGAGTTTCACGGTTCACGGCAATCACCAATAATTCCAATCTGGATGTAGGCCGAGATGTTTTGCAAACTGTTTTTAATTAAAAAAAAAAAAGATTAGTATCAACGCTGATTATACTGTAATGTAATAACCACGGTTTCGATGGTGATAAGTACCATCAGTGCATGCGTTTTCTCTTTTGGTACTGCTCCTCTGGATGCTAATGTTGTTCCTTTGATGTCTGATGTGAGGATCATCATAACACCAGCAGACTGAAGGCTGAAGAACAAGAGCACGTTCAGCTGGTCTTCTAATTTACCTTCTTGGTTACAGGACCATGAAACCACCGAGTATACTCCAAAGAGGACAAATAATAATATCTGTGTATCGAGGGTCCTGGTCAGGATATGAAGATATTATACAGTTTCAATAGTATATAAATTAAAAAGTTGGCTTATGGCATATTCCCCCGAACAGGTTTTCCCTTTCTCATGACGGTGGAGGCAGTGGCCGTGCCTTGGTCATCCATGGTGGAGCTAGAAGAAACCTACCTACCAATATATGTTGGTGGGCTGCAAGAGCAGGCATGCACTGCCCTTCACAGCCGTAGTGATGTTGCGGAGGAAGAGGAGTCGGTATTGCGGTTCGCCGCTCCCCCTACTGAGTGATGTATTCGGCGAATTCAAGGTGACAATAAGAGGGGGCGCTGAATCTTTCGGCTCGCCCTTACAGATGTGGAAAGAGGGTCTCTCTCCCCCTGAAGATAGCGGAGACACGTTGTGCGAGAGCGTTCCTCTGACCCTGTCGTAAAGCGACGAAGGTGGAACATTGTGAGAGTTTCAGTCGGTGCAAGTCCGACATAATCAGACTTTTCCCCCGCGAGGGCTGATATGCGAAGGTATGTCCCCGCGTATTTTATAGGTTTGTATGCGTTTATATATAAGAAAGGATTAAAAGGACAGATGTATATTACTGTTTACTAGTAAACACGCATTTATTACTTCATTATGATAAGTATTAAAATTAAATTATAATTAACTTGTGGTGTACTGTTCTTTATTTATAAGGATAATCGAATAACAATCAATTCTAATATTATATCATAAAATTTGGATCACTCATTTATAAGTGATCGCACGTGAACGGTGCGGGATCAAAAGGGTGTTGAGGTTTGTACATATCTCCCACGCACGACAGCAGGACGCGGTAGCCCGAGCTCCAGGGCAGGTTGGGAACGAGGCTGTACCTCAACCTGAGCCGACGACGCGCCATGTCCACGCCCACACCAACGCTGGGCGAGCATCCCACTGCGCAGACCAACAAACCTGTGGAGCAAATACACTCAGCTACAATTTGAAGTTCTCTCTAACAACTGTCCTGCATATACATATATATCTATACGAAGGCTCCTCATTCCCACTAGTGGGATTATCATATCGCCAAAGTAACCCAGCATTCAGTCCACCCTCATGTTCTAAGTATAGCTTTCGTAGTATATCTCCTTGTGTTGCTTCGAGTACAATCAGCGGGATTGGTGCCGTTATATAATACATCACTACCGAGGCTATTATCATCAAGTGGAACTGTTCACGGGCTGATCTGATGATTACCTATCAGCAGCGACACTCCCGCCACGGACATGTCCGACTGCAGTCAGCAGACCACGTCGCCCCCCCATTATATACGGCAGCCTGTTTGCTAAACATCCACTGTGTATACTCTACGCTCTGCTTCATTTAACAGCCGACCAAAAAGAGGTGATCCCTCTTCGAACGTTCTCCTAGATCTGATGATGATGGTCACCGTTACACGCTGATGACGTTTTTTTTTAAACTCGTTCCCGGGCATTAGTGGGTTCCTGAGCTTCATTTCTTTATTTATTTTCCTTCCTCATTCTCATCTTACCTTCTCTTCTCCTTCTATACAAATTTAGTCTTTTATACCTTTCTTTCATCTATGTTCCATCCTACGCTGGTGATACACAGCTGAGGGATGTTCCAGAGTGAAGCTCGCTTGTAGAGATTGCTGGACTTGTGGCAGTGGTCATGGCTGATCTCTGAGGCAGTAAGGTCTTCGACTGGTGGCCACGTACTGGCAGAAGTGGTGTGAGACCTTCCACAAGGTGGGCAGACATTCTAGTGACAGTCGCGGCAAGCCTCTGGATATGAGGATTATGGGAAACTTATGTTCAGCAATAAACGTCTATCGACTGATGATGATGATGAAGTATGTACTTAACTCTGAGCAAGGTCAATAGGCCTCAATCTTTGAATGGATATCAGCTCATTTCCGGTTCCTCTCGAAGGTTTTAAAAGATCCTTGTGGAGGCAAATAGATACCTGCCTATAGAAAATAGTTGCTGTATCATAGTAAACTCTTTTCTATCTGAAACGTTGTAATATTAGCACGCAGAATAAAGTGATGTAGTGTATTAATTAGTCGACTTTCTAGTCAATTTTAAGTGTACTATATTACGTATATATTTTTTTTAATACAATTAAACACAACGATTATAAAACTAAAGCGTTACTAAAATTATTATCATTCGTTAACAGCCGTGGTGAGGTGTGACTTTAAACCAAAATTGTAACTTAAACGAATTGGAACTCTGTGTTAGTCGACTAAAACTGGTTTCCCGCGTTCGCCAGGTCGCGCGGTTGCAGTGAATATATGTTAGGTTTCGAATAAAAAAAGTTTTAGATACAATCGTCATCGTCGAAGGTCGCCGTGCGCACACAATATGAGGCTTAATATGCGATCATTTGTATTTATATTTGGTGAGTTTTATATAATTATCATCAGTCTGTATGCCCACTGCTGGGCTCAGATCTTTCCCTAAACATCACTACATCGATCGGTACTAGCAGCATTTCCCACAACTATCATCAGATCGTTGAAAACATCATCAGTCTACACAGTAGCTGTTCGTTGGGATGACCGTTTAATATTCTTCCTTAGTAGACAAATTGGTCTATGGCTCTCTCCCTTCTATCTTTTTTTATATCTATAATAAAGAGAGAGAGAGAGAGAGAGAGAGAGCGCGATAATTTTTGTAAATTTTTTTCCCTAGGACCACTGTTGGGATTAATCAGTGGGCACTACTGCTATATTATTCAGCCGGGCGTCGCGGCGACCAATCCGAACTTGTATCTATATCCGGTCAACGTGTTGGTGAAGAACGGGCAAGGTAATCAGTCATATCAGTTTGTTGCCCACCGCTGGGCATGATGTTATTAATAAATTTCCAATGCGCTGTAATCACCTGCATCGAATCATATACACAGTAATATACGCTTCAACATGTTTTCGCCCCGCGATGGTCTTTCCCACGCGTGGACTCCGTCCCACATTGCTTGCTTTTGGTATTTCACGTAGTGCAAGTTCAGGTTGTTGTCCAGTTGATCAGCCCCCGGCGGTCGCTGCGCCAGCCCCACCAGCCCCGGCGACCCTGTGCGGCAGGCCCGGCGACTCCAGGACGAGGGTGTTCACGAAGCTGTTCAGCGTGCCGGGCGCCGTCGCGGACTCATTGCTCAGCGGCGAGATCGTCATTTGAACGCCAATAAACATATCCCACATTTACCGCGTGTTAATATTCCCACTGCTGGTACCAGCCTCTGGCCTACACCCACAACATACAAAGCTATATTGCTCTAAACCGGTAACCCAACCTTCGCTGGAATATAACCTGGAACTATTCGAAACGTACCGCAGCACGTCAAACATCGTAAATACACACGAAATGATCCGGTTTGAAGGGTACTGTTACTAGTGTAATTACTGGGGTAATAAGGCTCAATGGCTACCGACACGGTAGCGGCAGGAGTATCACTAAATATCAGGTGTACGTCCAGCTCGTCTTGTAAAAAATATTCTCTTGTACCATCAGCTCGTCTGTATGCTCTGTGCGCCTTCCTGACGCGTCTTTATACCATAAGTAATAAAAAAAATATTATGTATATATAAAAAAAAATCATTTGCGAATCGAAACTGTTAAATTCGCGACCAGGTTTCAAAACCTAGTATTCGCATTCGAGTACGCGAGTACGTGAGCGAAATACTTTCAAGTATTTGTATACACACGAGGCGGCAGGTTGTGACACGCTTACTATTTGTAGATAATTTATATCAGGTATGATACACTGTGTACGTTATACTATACTTACACAGTATAATGTGAACGAACAGTGCAATGTACGCCGTACTAGTTTAATTATCATACTTCAACGAAATAGTATTTATATTCTAAGAAATACTAGGAAGACTTGCAAACGTGTATTGAGAAATAAATCTTTGTCTTTAGAAATAACTTTATTACTTAAAATCTTTGTTTTTTTTTTAAATTTAACAACTTTACTTTTTTAATTTAGTTAGTTTAAAAAATGTATGTAGAAACAAATTCATTATTATTCATCATTGGAGGACAGGCTTCTCCCGGAGAAGCATGTCCGTCCACCCCTGGGTGCGGCCAGGCGACCGGCGGCGCAAGCCGACAAAAAGCCTGGTCCCGCGCCGAAGGGAGCGAGAAGGACATTCGCGGAAACTGATCCGCGACCTCGGTCCTCTTTACCCGTGCCCATCCCACCTCCCTTGGAGGAGGCGTGGAACGCGGTGATACAGTAGGTGCCCAAAGAGGGGAAGGATAGTGCTCCTCCTCCGGCGAAGAAGACTATCCTGCAGGCTACGCTGCAGCAGCGGCCGAGGCGGCGACAGCGGTCGCGGCCGAAGCCGCAGCAGCAGTAGCGACAGAGCGCCGCGGCAGACGCTAAGCGGAAGCGTCTCCACGGTCGTTCGGCAGCGGCAGAGAATAACAGGCGGTCCCGAAAGCCGCGGGCCCCGAGGTCCGCAGCCGTAGTGCTCACTCTGCTGCCTGAGGCTAAGGAGAAGGGCGTCTCGTACGCCCAGATCCTGACCCAGGCGATGCAGAGTGTGGACCGCAACGACATCGGCATTGCCGGTGTCCGCTTCAAGGTGGCGGCGACCGGGGCACGGATTTTAAAGGTGCCCAGATACGGTTACGACAATGGCGTCAAGGCCGACAACCTCGCCGAGAGGCTCTGAAAGTCTTTCGACGAGGGGATCGTCCGTGTCGTCAGACCGGTCAAGTGCGCCGAGTTGAGGGTCTCCGGGTTCGACGACTCGACCACGTGCGCCGGTGTAGCTGCAGCGGTGGCGCGAGCGGGCGGTTGCTGGGTCGGGCAACATCTCGGTCGGCGCCTCCGGCCTCGCGACGGCGTGGATACGCTGTCCCGTGGGAGCGGCGCGTAAAATTGTCGACGGTGGACGACTTTTGATAGGGTGGGTGTCGGCTCGAGTAACGTTACTCAAGATCCGACCTAAGCGTTGCTTCAAGTGCCTCGAAGAGGGGCACTTGAGAGCAAAGTGTAAGTCCGACTTTGACTGCAGCGAAGAGTGCTTCGGCTGTGGACAGACCGGCCACGTAGCGGCCGACTGTACCGCCCGGCCGCACTGCAACCGTTGCAGTTCGACGGCGAAAGCGGCCGGCAATAGGTGCGGCGGACAGGCGTGCTCCACCAAGGTGGCGCCGCCCCGTCGTCGCGGAGGACAAATCGATCCTCCCGGTCGCCGCGGACCAGCCGGAGAGGGACTGTGGAGTCCTTAATTTCCAACAGGCGTGGATGTGTCACGAGGCGCTCTTATGCTTAGGGACTCGTCCACGCCTGAGTAGGGACGGAGGCGGACGAGGCGTGCGACGACCCGTCGTCCCACACCTCGGCCGCCAGCTCTCACCGGAGAGCCGTGTAGGACCGCACTCGTGGCAGTACTAGGGAGTGGCCGCTCGCTTGCCGGTTTTGGTCGCAAGCGATAGGTCTTACTAATGTTTAAATAAAAACCTTTACCAAATAGTTCATTTTACTGCTGAATAACGGTTATGTTGTTCAATATATAAGGTTGTCAAATATCTCCCTTCCGCTTTTTTGCTCTTTATTCAATGCTTTATAAAAAGTGTTACAGTGATCGGATTTAGTTCAAATATGCGCCGGTTTGTTCGATAATCTGTTTCCATCTAGACGGCAACTTCATAATACCTCCCTCGTAGAAGCCCCCCTCCTTATTTGCGCAGAACTCGGACAGCCACTTTTCACAAGCCTCTTTTGAGTTCAACTTTACACCACCAAGGGCGTTCACCATGGACAGGAACAGGTGGTAATCACTTGGCGCTATGTCCGGGCTATATGGTGGATGCGATAAAACCTCCCATCCGAGCTCCCGTAGCTTCTGACGAGTCATCAACGAAGTGTGTGGTCTCGCGTTGTCCTGGTGGAACACTACACCCTTCCTGTTGGCCAATTCTGGACGCTTCTGGTCGATCGCCTGCTTCAAGCGGTCCAGTTGTTCGCAGTAGATGGTAGAATTAAGCGTCTGGCCATATGGGAGCAGCTCATAGTGGATGATTCCCTTCCAATCCCACCAAACACACAGCAAAACCTTCCTGGCCGTCAATCCCGGCTTGGCCACTGTTTGGGACGATTCACCGGCCTTCGACCACGACCGTTTTCGCTTGATATTGTCGTATGTGATCCATTTTTGGTCGCCAGTCACCATCCGCTTCAAGAATGGGTCGAGTTCGTTCCGTTTCAGCAGCATATCGCAGGCGTTGATTCGGTCCAGAAGGTTTTTTTGCGTCAAATCATGCGGCACCCAAACATCAAGATTTTTTTTGTATCCAGCCTTCTGCGGATGGTTTAAAATGGTTTGGTGACTAACTCCCATCTCCTGGGCGATGTCACGAGATGCCACATGCCGGTCTAACTCGATGTAGTCCATGATTTGATCGGTATTTGTCGTCACAGGTCTTCCGCCGGCTGGCTTATCCATGGTGTCGTTTTCACCGGCTCTGAATCGTCGAAACCATTCCTCCGCGGTTCGAAGTGATAGAGTACCATCCCCCAAAACACCATTAATCTCACGAAACGTTTCTCTAGCGGATTTGCCTTTAACGAAGGAAAACTTTAAAATAGCGCAAATTCGGCGTTAGTGAACTCCATGTTTACACGTCTATAACTGTTGAACGCAATATCCAAACTAATTATGCATAGCGTCGTTTTGTAGGTTATGTCAAGACCTTTCAAATTATGTATAGTATTGCCAGATACGAGCTCTGTAGCGCTTTGTACATAGCCGCGAAATTCAAAAGACAAAAAGGCGGAAGGGAGATATTTGACAACCTAATATTTTTTATGAAACGATAGTTTTATTTCGCTGCACCAACACGATGGAGAGTAAATAATGATAATACAACGTTTTAAAAATATTTTTTTTTTATCAGGACCAATTTCGTCCGTTCCATCATCAAAGGTGTCGTTAGTACTGTCGTCTGTCTTCGTTTTCGGAAGCGGTCTCCTAACACCCTGTATAAACAAACATTGCCGCATGTGTTAAATTAATTATTATAACTGCCTTTACGATTAAACAGTTTTTTTTTTAATATCACTTTTCTCATACAATCGAAATTCTAATTGATGTTATTGTTTGGCAAAACTTTTGAATTGAAAATAGTTCAAGCTAGTATTTCTTCATAGGTTCCAAATATTTATATTTAATTAACAATTGACCTCCCTCAAAGATTTAGGGGAGGCGAATGTCCAGCAGTGGACATCTATCGGCTGATGATGATGATGAATCAACAATAGTATAATACATTATTACTTCTGTTTTAAAAATTCTAAAACCAGTAAGGATTTTCAGGAAGGTTGTTGCAGCCTGCTAATCCATAACCGTGGCTCTGGCGACCACCAATATGTATTAGGCCAGCGTGGTGGGACATGGCCCAAATCCTCCCATGTGAACCTCACCAAGCGACTGAAGGTCGCTGGAAGCCGCTAGATGCGAGCAGCGCAGCACCGATCGATGTGGGAATCTTAGGGGGAGGCCTATGTCCAATAGTGAACGCCTATCAGCTGATGATGATGAATACAATCATAATTAGCACCGCATTATTATGATGGTGCGTATCATTTAGCAGCAAGTGAACGTCCGGCTCTTCCAGTCGGTTCATTATATTAAAAAAAATTACGTATCCTTCGAACCGGATTACAGCTGTGATGATACCCAAGACCTTGATCCAATAAATTTATTAGCTATTGTGCCTTTTACACTAAATTTTAACATTGGTTAGGTGACGTTCTCCAATCGATTGTGAAGAAAAACTGGAGATTCCTATACAGTGTAAACTTCCTAACCATGTTTCAACATATTACATAGTATTCTTAGGAAATACCACGACTCTACCACCACATCATACCATCAAACAGTAAGCAAACTTAATTAAAGATCACGATAAGAAATAGATAAATAAATTTTAATTAGTAAAACTCCGTGAACCGTAAAATCGTTTGCGTGTAAACAGTGGAATTGAAATGTTCGTATATATACAGCAGGCGCTGATGGACCAGTCCACAGGCAGCGGGATCTGAAGACATGGAGACGGTCACCTGGTTGTTATTAGCTGGTAAGTTGCACCGCAATGGTTGGACGTTAGTTAGCTACCAGCGCAGCGTCCGCTCCTGCCGCTGAACGGTACTGTGCAAATATTACTGTGATCCGGCTCGAAGGAGCAGTAGCTAGTGGCACAATAAAATGGTGCCACATTTTCAGGGTTGCCGTAGGTGACGTGGATATTAAAAGTATTATAAACTATTTCCAGCTGCGATCAGCGTGGCGCAGTGCGGCCCGCTGGGCCAGACCACGGTGTGCGAGTCGGCGCAGAGCGCTGGCCCTGCGACGGTCTACGAGACCTTCCCCGGCGTTCTCCCCAACATCCTCCCCTATCTCTACGGGCTCCAGGGCGCCTTTGCACCGCCGCTCTACAACAACATCGGGCTCCCCTACCCGCTGCCGTACCCGGCGACGGGCTCAGCGACCGTGTGCGAGAGCACCCCTAACATCGTCGGGTTGGGGGCTCCGGGAGCGTTCGGCTTGGGCAACTACCCTCTCGGCCTGCCCCTGGGGATGCCGTACGGTCGTCCCAGCATAACCTCTGCGGCGGTCTGCGAAAACGTTCCCAACTTGCTGGGCGTGGGCGCGCTTGGCTACCCCTACCCGCTCGCCGGCGGGTTGGGCTCCTCCACCGTCTGCGAGAGCTCACCCAACGTGGTCGGTCTGGGTTCGTACGGTGTCCCGCTCAACGGTCTCCCGCTCGGCGGTCTCCCACTCGGCGGTCTCCCACTCGGCGGTCTCCCACTCGGCGGTCTCCCACTCGGCGGTCTCCCACTCGGCGGTCTCCCACTCGGCGGTCTCCCACTCGGTGGTCTACCGCTGAACGGCCTGGGCCTGTCGCCGGCGATTCCTTTTTTATAAACACCCAGACCTCCCGCTGCTGCAGCGACAACACCAACACGCTGGCAGGAGGGATGGGTGCGCGCTCCCCACTTGTGTATCAAAATTCTAAATCGCAGAGCATGGCGCTGTCTCGTCACCACGTCGCGTCGCTTGTCCTGTGACCTGATGCAAGCAACGTTGCTTAATCTTCTCCATTACTTAAACAAAACACACACACACAGACCCGCAAGTTCATGTTAAAACCTTTTCCTTTGTCCTAGCTGGAAGCTTCCATGGAACCAAAATCCCAAAGCAACCACTTCCGGTGACTCCGAAGCGCTGTGCATTTTGTTATGGAAAATAAATAATTTGCCTTGTGAATGCTTTTTGATTTCTTACACAACATTGCGAAGCTGTTCCGGTGCAGTGTACAACTCCTACTTCTCTTCTTTCCCTGAAGCAGTCGTCAGGTAACTTGGTGATGAATTGTTTGTGAGGAAAACTCACACGACACACCACCGATAGGAGCAGTGCTTATCTAGTAAAGATCTGGTTACGTGCGCTTTTGTTGTGATGAGGCCGAGTTCAACGACAACGAACATGCGTCGATGCGACTTGGTGGGATTTTATACGTTTAAATTTGAGAGTAGATACGGAGACTATGACAAATTGAGTAATATTTACCAAAAATACTAATAGGGGGACCGGAAAGTAATGTCGTTTCTGCGCATGCCAATACTTGATTGTCATTTGTCAGCTCATTGTTTTGTTCAGAGGCGTACCAAAGACATTGTGAGGTTATAGTGATTTCTTTACTTATAGACAATTGAATTACAATTTTTTTTTGTAATTTTGGGTAAAATGGCCAGCCAAATACCAGAAGAGGTACACATCCGGCATTGCATGCTCTTTGAGTTTCGCAAGGGAAATAACGCAACAGTTGCTACCAAAAACATTTGCGATGTTTATCCAAATGCACTGGACATTCGTAAATGATGTGCCAAAGGTGGTTTTCCAAGTTCAAATCGGGTAATTTTGATCTTTCCGACTCGTATCGATCAGGAAGACCATCAGCGTTAGACAACGACGTGTTAAGGGCGGAAGTGGAAGCAAATCCGTGTCAGACGATCGAGGAATTGTCAAACAGTCTCAACAAACCTTGGTCGACCATCCACCATCCAAGAACATTTGAAGCAGATTGGAAAAGTAAGCAGAGCAGGTGTTTGGGTCCCGCATAATCTGTCCGAACAGAATAAGGCTAACCGATCAATCACATGCAACTTATTGCTTCAACGACACAACACAGAAGCGTTTTTTGATCGCTTGATCACAGGAGATGAGAAATGGGTCCTGTATGATAACCCAAAACGCAAAAGGCAGTGGCTCTCTCCAAATGAAATCCCT
This sequence comes from Troides aeacus, assembly GCA_033220335.2. Taxonomy (NCBI): domain Eukaryota; kingdom Metazoa; phylum Arthropoda; class Insecta; order Lepidoptera; family Papilionidae; genus Troides; species Troides aeacus. Next base: position 6,777,691 of record CM067296.1, read on the forward strand.
CGGAGTACTGCTAAGCCAGGTTTACACCCCAAAAAAGCGCTTTTGTGTGTTTGGTGGAGTATTCGCGGCATTGTTCATTTTGAATTACTGAAACCTGGAGAAACTGTTACTGCAGACCTCTACAGCGAACAATTGCAGCGAGTCAATCAATCTTTAATTGAAAAGTGGCCAGCGATTGTCAACCGAAAAGGCGTCATTCTCCAACATGACAATGCAAGACCGCACTGCGCAAGGCGAACTCTAGAAAAAATTAATGAATTGGGGTGGGAGGTGCTGCCTCATCCACCATATTCGCCCGATGTTGCACCATCGGATCTCCACTTATTCCGAGCGCTGCAACACTTTTTAAGTGGCAAAACATTTGCAAATTTGGATGATATCCAAAATGCCATCTCTAGATATTTTGCCGAAAAACCAATTAATTTTTATCGATCAGGGATTGAAAATTTACTCACTAGATGGCAAAAGGTTATTGACAATGATGGGGAATACATCATTGATTAAAAATAAAGACTCGTTAAAAATGTATGTGTTTGTATTTAGCGTAAGAAAACGACATTACTTTCCGGTCCCCCTAATACATCAGTAGTTTCTCTCCTTACTTGAAAAGGTAGCGTATGTAATCTCTTGCACCTCTCTTCACTCCTCGAAACATACTAATAGCATTGGTATTGCAAGAACCTTAGAAATAAAAATTGGAGACTCTATAGCATAAGAACAATACTAGACCCATCGTCTACTACTCTCAAAAGAGCCGTACAGTGTTCAGCTTACTCTCACAAGTTATTTGGGAGCTAGATCCTAGGACAACTTCTATCGCTCTACTAGCTTTATTACATACTCATGTGATCAACGCGTTTACTGTTCTTAAGTATTGAGTCGCGAAACACTCCGAAGTAGTGAACTTCATCAACCCTTTGGAAGTGAAATCGGGTAATCGTGTACTTGCATTGGTTCCGGATAAGAGTTATGAATTGACATCCAGTTACGTTTAGATCTGGATAATTTATGGCGGGCTGTGTAAATCTTTCAGTAACAGTACAATCTGAAGTTTCGGTAGTTTTTTTAAATTCTCATATCATCGGCATCATCAAAACAATTTAGAAAATTTAAATCAAATAATAATATATTAAACAGTAGAGGACATATAGAGGATCCTTGCGGAACTCCCGGTGAGATGCAGTTCCAGTTGGAAATACAGCCGTCAACCACTGCATCCTGTGATCAATTACTTACATAGGAACTGTACCATCTGAATATGGCACCATGAGTATCTGGCATTAGGAGTTTTTACAACAGCACTTGATGAGCAATTCTATCGAATGCTTTACTATGGTTAGTAAATACCGCATCAGTCTGCCTATCACCCTTCATATTTTAAGTAATATAGTATAAAGATATATGACAATATTGGCCATTTTGTATGTTGAAGAATCTAAGCTGTTCAGAAATAAAACTGTGGACCAAAGCTTTTTATACTTGTATATTTACGATTCCATCTAAGATCTCGATAAATTATCGGCTCCGCCGTTCTCTCTGTACCTCGAGCCCAACACCAGATACACCGCAGCTAGCCGAAAGAGTTTTCTCTCTTGGCACCCATAGCCTCTGGATATCGAATTTGGGGAACCGTTGCGCAAGTGAAAATGAGAGGCTGGGAAGAGGACGGCGCGCTGTATGTTCTGATGCGCCCTTACAGGGGCGATAACGGAAGAGGTTACTCCCCCGAGATGGAATTGCCCGGTGCAGCCGGTGCTGGCAGAGTCATGGAGGTGTGCAAATGCGTTTCTGTGGCCTCGCCGTAAATCGACGACGGTGCGACATCGAGTGGGTTTTAGTCAGTGCAAGTCTCATATAACCTGCCTTTGCTCCCGCGAGGAGAGGTATTAGAAGATATTTCCCCCCCAAGTAAAACAAAAAAAAGTTGTCTATATCATGCCCCTGTAACTGTGGTTGCAACAACAATATAACAATCGCCTGTTAAATGTAAACAACCGGAAGGAAAGAAAACTTCATGAAACTGTTGCTGTGATGCCCGCGCTTTATTCACACTCGCTCCACTTCCTAAGTCTAGCTTAAGTCCTAGTTGTTGCTTAAATATATATATCTTTATAAAGTTTAAGAGGGATCAGGTGATCGTGTTGAGTTTATGCGCATGGTGGGAGGAACGGGATTGGGCACGGGATTGGGGGCGGGATTGGGCAAGGAATGGGACAAGGCGGCAGGCACGGCGGCAGCGGGACTGGCCCCACGGGACACGGCGGCAGGGGCCGGTACAGCGAGACGAGCGCGCAGCCCGACGTCCGGAAGTTGGTGGGAGGGTTCGGCAGGAAGCAGATGACGGGCTGCCCGGGCACCGTGATCTTTGGAGGCCTCACGACCAGCAGATCAGGTTCCGGCGGCTGGACTGGAGGTGGTTGCACCTGGAATTAGTTTATTGTGCAGTGATTACAGAGCAATCTTCAGATCTCGAAGAATGCGGCAGAAGAGTTGTGTTCTTCTGTCAGGAGCTCAGTTAGTTAGAGTTTGAGTTATTTGAATGTAAAATGTGTTTACTTACTTTGATAGGCGCGGGCTTAGGTGGCTGGACGGGCGCAGGCCTGACGAGGATGGGCGGCGGGCGCGGCGGGCACACCGGCGGCGGCCTGACCTCGATGGGCGCAGGCGTGGGCGGCTGCACGGGCGGCGGGCGCACCTGGATAGGCGCGGGAGTATCCGGCTGTACGGGTGCTGGCTTCACCCAAACAGTGGGCGGCGGCGGCAGCCGGATAGCGCCCGGTCGCACCACGATTGCACCCGGTGCGCCGAACCGTATCTGCCCCGGTCGTACCACCACCGATCCTGCAGCGATACACCACCGTCCAGGATAAATGAGCGACGACGCAGCGACAACTACAATAACAATGATAGACACTCACCGGGTGGCGCCTGTCCGTACAGGTACTTGACGGGATCCTCGCATGGGTTGCAGGGGCCCACTTGCACCACCTCGTCGCTGGTGGCGCAGGGGTCGCACGGCTCGGGCGGTGGCGGGCAGGGGTCGCAGGGGGCCGGCTCGCACGGCTGGTACTGCGGCTCCGGGCACGGCAGCGGCTGGCACCAGGCCGAGCTCACCAGCAGAACTGCGCGCCAGAGGAACAGGAGCACTCGGTAAACTTGTTCACAGAGACATGCGCCCAGAATGTCGTCTCGGAGGGAGAGGGTGAGTGGTGGGCGAGGTGGGCGAGGTGGAGGTGGAGGTTGGTGCAAGTGAATAGAAGAGGGGAGCGCACTCACCGGATAACCAGAGGCAGTCGCCGCGCGCCATGTTGCGGTGGTGTGCGGTCCGGCTGCGCGCGCGCACGTATATAGCGCGCGGCGGGCACACGGGCACGCGGGTTGCGCGCAACCACTCGTGACAATTGGAATTTCACGTGACGCGCCTGAGTTCAGACGGAACCCACAACATTCCGCTGCTTGGCTGCAACTCGCCGAGGTTATTGAATTTGAAATATAATATTATGAGAGAGGCCGGCGGTGCGGCGACGGGCGGGCGGCGGGAGAGCGGGCCCGGGTTCAGTTCCGGCAACTTGACACGAGGTGGGATCCAATGTTGGAGAACCAGAGACCGAACAAGTGCTGTCTGATGGTAGCGGACGGATGGGAAGAATGTAAGCACCGTTATTTCTACATACTGAGGCTGGCTGATGGTGACGTCATCATATGGTATTTTAACCGTGAGGTTCAAAGTTCGATGGAACTTTAGATGCTAAGGCGATTCCGTTTCAGTCAGACCCTCAGCTGGTTACGAGACCGCGTCTGATGTGATGTTCGGTGCTGCTTTATGAAATATCGCATTGTATTTGATTTCACTACAACTTGCACCAGTACTTCATGGACGAGATAATTCCTCGTCCAGGTCCTTTTACGTCAAGTTACTATTCTCCAGAGTATCAGCCCGAGAGACCAGAATAAAGTATATTTATTTATATTATTATTCTTAGTAACTGGTATTTTATTATTTCAATTAAGCGACGAGACGAGCGGGACGTTCACCTAATGGTAAGCGACATGGCTACCTATAACAACGTGGCGGTGGTTAAGATGTTATACACTGCACCACAATCCGCCCGTCGCCAGACGGCAGACATAGGCGCTGCGGTGATACGTACCTAGACTGTCTCCAGCAACAGAGACACTACCACCAGTAATAGTAGTACTAATTCGGCCATTCCTTTGCCTTTAGATGGCGCTGTGTGTATATAACGTCGTGTTATGGTTGCTTTGTTTTCAAAGGCTTAAGCCCAGACTGCGATATTTGTGTAGTGAAGGAACCAACAAGAAGTATAAAGGTATCAGGTTGATTGAAAGACGCAGTTTAATTTAAGTCGAGAAGAAATTCCTTCTAACCGTCAGCGTGAGGTTAGACATTAACTATTCTATTAGAATTGGCAAAAATATCTTAAGTGTATGCCAGCTTGTCGCCGATAGCTCATTGGTTTCTTGCATAGCAGTGCCAGTCAGTAGAGTGAAGTTGGCGCGGAATGCACACAGATACCATGCATGCAATTATCATTGTCAAATTCAATTTCCGTAACAATTAAACATTGATATTAATTAAAAGTTTTTAATGTAAAACATTGTTCATATACACATACACATTTCACGGATTACCCACAACAATGATAAGATTGTTTAACATCAAAATATCCACTGATTTGATTCAATTTCTCCAACAAATAGTAATAATTGCAATATGAATTAGCAAACATCTTTGCACAGATATTCATAATCACTATCCATAGTATTTATAACAGCAGTCAATTCTATTGACTTGCTTTCACTAGTTGAATAATAAAGGACCAAAATGTGTGCCCTGGGGAACCCTAGGTACATCAATAAATGAATTCGATTTATAACCTTCAGCCACACCTATTCGAAAGCATTCCTAAAGTCTGTGCAGATCACATATAGGGAATGCACGTTATCTATTCCTTCTACCGAGGAAACTAACTTAGTAACGGTGGAGGTTGCTTTAGCATATGCTGTTCAGGGGTTCATCATCATCATTGGCGACAGGGCGGTCCACACCGCCCTCGTCCCGTGTCACAGGCGAAGGTGATCGGAGGACGGGCCCGAGCCCCCCTCCGATGACCTCATAGGATTGCCGCCATCCGACGCGCACCGCGCGCGTCATAAATTCATATGTATATTTATCTATGTATATATTTTAATACACCCCTTTCTCTTCCCTCATAGCACTGTCCTACTCTTCAACCCTTCCACATCCAATATCTTCTCATCTTTCTCCTCCCCTTCATACATACTACTTTATCTGCATCGAACCTGGCGCCGCGACCGACAAGGGCCGTCGGGCCGGTGCCCCCCTTGGAGAGGGTTCCTGGGGTGGATATGGTGATGCGTCTCGTATTCCGACGCGTCGCCACGTAGGGATTTTTAACGGGAGGGGTGCTGACACCCCTCCTCGAGGTGGGCCCGGTCATTCGGGCGCCGTTCGGGGGGTCGTGGATGAACTGCAATACTTAATCCCGCGACCCCACGAACACGTGGATGAGAGTGGAATACCGTGTGAAGCTTTTTAGTCGGTTGGAGTTCGACACTACCACCGAAGCCGGCCCAATTTGGCGACGGGGTGTGCATTTCCGTTAGCGTTTTGTTACACACGTAAATAAAAAAAAATAAAAAAAATCATCATCATCATCGGCCGATAGACGTCCACTGCTCCTTGTTTGTAAAGGTTCATATGGAAGTTCTGGGCCATTTACCACTACGTTGGCCCAATGCGGGTTGGTGGGAGTTCTGGGCTTAATATTTATTAGTGTACCAAATAAAATTGGGCGAAATTAATATTCGAATATTTTAGTAAATATATTTATAATTGAAACAGGTCTATAATTATTGACAGAGGTACCTCCGCTCTTCAGCAAAGACAAAACGTGAGCTCCCCTCCAAATAGCGGGAAAGGTATCAACTTTAAGAGATTTGTTGAAGTTCATTGATAGTAGAGTCGCCAACAATAATTGACAACAACAAAACAATTGGGATCCTCTCAGATCCAGCTCTCTGTGTTCTGTCCAACACATTGTAGATCTGGCTTTTGGACACACAATTTTTCATGAGATAGTTGGTGACGATCCGTGGAACAGAGGAATGATTTTCATTTTGGACGGAATGGAAATGATCAGCGGAAACTTTTCAGCGGGACCGGAACTAGCTGCACCGCTTTCACATTCAATGTAAGGCCATATTATTTTTGTATATGATGCTGCTGTCATGCTATTGATGATGGTCCTGGCCGTTCCTAGTTACACGTAGACGTGTTTAAATACATACTCATTCGAAGAGTGTTCCCAAGTTACAAGAACACAGCGTTCGATGCAGTGTGTTGTTCCTAGACGTGACATTGGAAAAGTGCTGCAGCACAAGCTGCAGCAGCAGGCAAAGAAACATAAACTCAATTCACAATAAATACATGTTTATTGAAGCAACTTGAGAGGACATTAAACTAATGGTTACAAGCAGAGCTGGAGCGGGCGCGGGGGCGTGATCAGGTACAGGATCCGGTGTATCATTAGTTGCAGGGGCTTAAGCGCATGGTGTTCGGCAGTAAGGGCACGGCGAGGGAGGACACGGCGCAGGGCACGGTAGGGGGCACGGCAGGGGGCACGGCTCCGGGTACGGCTCTGGGCAAGGCTCTGGGCACGGCACTGGGTACGGCCCTGGGCACGGCTCAGGGTACGGCTCTGGGTATGGTTCCGGACTAGGTGGTGGTTGGTAGGGGATGCCACGGAAGAGTGCCGAGGTCGGAATGTTGATGGTCGGCAGCTGTAGTGTCGGGTGCGCCGGGAGCCGGATGACGACGGGCGGTGGCGTGAAGGGCTCCGGCTGCGGCTGGGCGACGGTGATCGACGGCGGCTGGATGGGAGGAGGGCGCGGCGGGCGCACCAGCAACGGCTCCGGATGCACTGGGTATGGACGCGGCGGACGCACGCAGATGGAGGGCGGAGTGATGGGTGCCAGCGGCGGCGGACGCACCACCATCTGCGGCGGTACCATCGGCTGTTGCTGTGGAGGCTGCACTACCACCGGCGGCGGCGTTACCGGATCCAGGGGCTTCGGTCGCACCAGGATCGGAGGCGGCTGGATCACGACCGGCGGCAGGTGCTGGATGAAGAAAGTGCCGCCAGGGACCTGCACGGCGTGGAAGGCGGCCGCGCGCAGCTTCTCGCCGACACTCGACCTCGGCGTGATGACACCGATGGGTCCGTTACCACCAGGCGCTGGCGACGGTCACATTTACATCACTACCATTAACAATGGAGTGCAGTCTATCTCCAGCTATACTTACTCGGTGGTGGTAGTGAAGGGTCACAGGGCTGTGGGGGGCTGGGCAGCGGGCACGGGGGCACGAACGGCTCCGGGCAAGGCGGCAGGGGCTCGGGGCATGGCTCCGGACAGGGCGGCTCGGGCTCGGGGCAGGGGGGCACGGGCTCAGGGCATGGCGGGGGCTCGAAGCACGGCTCCGGCAGGAAACAGCCGCAGACCTGCGGCGCGGGAGCCGCCGCGGCGGTGGACAGCAGTGCTGCGAAAGGAAACGGAAGTAACTGTAGCACGGAGCCAGTCGCTCAGTCGGCCGATTGTGTGAAGTGTCGACGGACCTAGGGTCAGCAACGCCTTCAGTCGGCCCATGTCTGCCGCGGCTGGTGTGTGCTGCTCCGACGCCGGCGCCGCGCTATATACCCGCGCGCCGCGTGGTCACCGTCCGCGGGGCGACGGTGACGACGATGGCGGTGGTGGTGGTTGTTTGATTCGCAACCACCTGACCGTTCACCATTAGCGCCATGCTGCGCTTCCACAATTTAAATATTTTGCGATACGCGTCATGCGCGCTGACCGCGCGTTATGTAAACACGGTGTGACGTCACGCGACCTGACGCAGCGTCAGCACACCGACACACACACACACACACACACACAGACCTTTCTTACGCGTTGTCATGGCGACGGGGGTGCGACGGGGAGGACCCGTTTCAGTATAATTTTGCAATGAATGTCATTAACACAAGCGCGCAGTCAGCTGCCGCGGGAATTATACTCCTTTAAGCTTCAACGTGTTTAAACTTAATGCGCCGTAGCTGCTCGTAGCGCGGCTGCTACGCGGAGCCGTTCCGGTCGAGAGGCCCTCCGTCTCCACGCCGCGACCTTTACGAGCTCCATTCAAACTTCTTATTACTCATTTCATTTCCGATTCTGCGCGCACTTGACGCCAGAGTACAGACGTCAAGTTGCCGTCTCGCTCTAACGCAGACGATCTCGTGTTGCAGCTCAGAGAATCCTCTTTTTCTAGGTCACCTTCCAAACTTGGAGTAGATCGGAACTGGTTGACCTGTTCAGTGTGTGTCGCGCCGCAAACTCACGGATGCAGTACTGCGTCAGTGTGCGCGTGCGCATGCGCACCGCGCGGTATAAAGGCGCGCGACCGCGTCTCCGCCGCAGTAAGCAGCATGCACCTCGCGACTTTACTACTCATCGGTAAGTAAACTGCTCTACTCCTCACTGATCACTGGACCCCACAGTAAATACCGTCCAGCGTAGCCGTCACTCCTCACTGACGGTATACTTCTACAACTGCAACCTGTGTAAGATGATGTTGATGAAAACCATCGCCCACTTGTGGGCGTAGCACAGAGATGGTGCTTCAGACGGTTATGACTAGGACTGCTCTTACCCTCGGAGGAGCTACGGCCCTAGTAAGGACGTATGTTCTTGATCCCAGACGCAATAGACAACTAGCGACATCTGTTGTACGAAGTTTTCTCGCTGAAGATTCCGTTTCAAGGTTTTTTCCATCTCCGGCAACAGAGACACTACCACTAGTAATTACTGTTGGCCTTTCAAACCGGATCACAGTAACGTTACTGGTACTTCTTCCTTCTGCCCTTTTCTAAGCTATATGGGGTCGGCACAGTATGAACTTCTCTTCCACGTCCTTCTATCAGCTGTCATATCTGATTCACACTCTTCTTACACATGTCATCTTTCACACAATACATCCACTTTCTTAGGTCTTCCTCTACCCTTATAACGATCCACTTTCATTCTCATTCCTTTCGTTGTTATATCTCCTTCATCCCTCCGCACAACATGCCCGTACCACGTTGACCTCTTACTCCTCAATTCTTCTGTCACTGGAGCAACTTTCAGACTTCTACTCATTCTGAATTCTATCCATCCTCGTCACACCGCGCATCCATCTTAACATTCCCATCTCGGCCAAATGTAATCTCCTTTCATTCGAACCCCTGGTGGCCCAACATTCAGCTCCATAGAATAGGATATAGGAATCTAACGACCGACTTGAAGATCTTTCCCATAAGTTTAACGGGCATTCGTGGATCACAAGTGGTCCCAGTGACCTGTCGCCATTTCATCCATCCTGCATTTATTCGGCTTCTTACATCTCGATCGATATCGCTGTCGCATTGTATGAGAGAACCTAGGTACTTGAAGTCGATGGAGGTTGGTAGGGATATGCCATTTAAGGCGATCGGAGAAGAGTTAGTGGGACAGCCGAAGTCATAGAACAAATGTTCAGTTTTGGTCCTGCTGATCTTCAGTCCATCATTTTCCTAATTATTTCGTCAATCTTCCAACCTGAACTGCACCTCGCGTTTATCGTCCCCAACAAGTACGATGTCGTCGGCAAATAGCATACATACACCAGGATGACTCCTCCTGTATGTCTGATGTCAGTGCAATGCCGATCCCTGGTGTAGGCCCACCAAGACCCCGAAACTGTCGCTTTCGCCAGCCGTGGACAGGATATGTGTACTGGCACGATACATAGCACGAATAAGCTGCAGGTATCCCCCCGGCACTCCTTTCACTTTCAGAACTCACCACAGAACCTCCCGCGGAACCTTATCGTATGCCTTTTCGAGATCCAAGAACACCATGTGCAGGTTTTTGTGCATCTGTATCTTTCGCACAGTTGGCGAAGAGCAAAAATGGCGTCCGTAGTACCCCGCCCACGCATAAAACCAAATTGGTTCTGGCCTACCTCACTCTTCTCCCTGTCTTCCCGCTAAGAGCCTTTCCCACACCACACATGAGCTTCATTCCTCTACAGTAGTTACAGAGCTGTACATCACCCTTGTTTTTAAAGATGGGTACCTGTGAACTGCTACACCACCCATCCTGGACCTCCTCTTGTAACAAATTGTTGAAGAATAAAGTCCGCTACATCCATCCATCCGACTTTAACACCTTCCATACCTCCACTGACATTCCATCCGGCCCAACAGCCCTTCCATTCTTCATACCTTGCACTGATTTTCTTACTTCATCCATAGCAATCTTCCTCACCATACCCATGTTAGCCGACACGCTTTCTAGTACTCCGCTCCAGACATTTCCTCGTTCATCAGTCTTCCAAAATATTCTTTCCATCGTCTTTTATACGTTTGATATGATTTATATCCCTTGCACTCTTGTCTCTCTCTTTTGCTATCCGGAACAGTTGTTTTTGTCCTTGCGGGCTGTCCACAGAATGGCACAGCTTTTCTTGTACCTTTGCCTTAGCAATCGCGATAGCTTTCTTTGTCCATCGCTTACGCTCCTTGTATACTTCTCTTTTATTTGCTTTTAAAACTTTTCACTTTCTTCCACACCTTGCCATTTCTTAAATTCATTCTTCTTTTCTTTGAAGGCCTTTTACAATTCTTCACTCCACCACCAAGTTTCTCAATCAACTTTTTCTTTACCTTTCGCCTCTTAGCACACCTTTTGCTATTCCTCTAATGCACCCGCCATTTTATTCGAACATTCATTTACTGTCATTCCAGTCAATTCTTTCATTTTTATCATACTGTCTTTGCATATTCACCTTTATCTAACATATACCATTTAATATTAGGAGCTGGTTTTGGTTTTCTGTTGTTTAGCCTAATTCTAATTTTATTTTCTAGTATCAGGAGCCTATGTTGCTTTACTAGATTTTCACCGGGTATGACTTTACAGACTTTGGCTGATCCAATTCTAGTTCTGCTTAGGACAATATAATCGATTTTGTGTTTTGCCGCTACCTCTTTTGTACGTGATTCAATCATTCTATCTTTCAAAAGGGTGTTCACTATAACCAGGTCAAAAGCAACAGCCGCTTGGAGTAAAGCTTCACCTTTACTATTTCTGATTCCAAATCGCTATCCTCCATGCACTCTCTGGTATCCTGTACTTATTCTTCCCACATGTCCATTAAAATCTCCTCCCACATTCAATCCCTCAATTTCTGGAACATCCATCACTACGGAATCGAAGTTTTCCCAAAATTTCTCTTTCATTCTATCAGATCCGGGTTGAGGTGCATACGCACTGACTACATTTAGAATCAACTTTCCTTTTATAATTTTTACCGCAATGAATCTATCACTCACTCTTTTAACATTCGCACTATTTTTCCGTTCACTATCCAGCACAATCCCCACTCCATTCCTCCATTTACTACTGTGGGAGTCTCTTGCAAACAAGCTACATTTATTCTTCTTCTCTTACATACATCTGCTAACTCTCTTCCCCTACCAGTCATTGTCGCCCTATTCTAACTCGCAGTTCTCAGCCTTTCATCCTGGACTCGCACCCGTCCTTGATGCGACAACCCTAGTCCACTTCTCATGGTCGCGTCCCCTGCAGACGACGCCCTAACTCGCTTGCAATCATTTTTGTAGTCCATACTGAAAAGTTTTGACTAGTCTTTATGGCCACCCGCCTAACACCAATCCTCCTCGGGAAATACTGCTGGTGGAATAACCGCCACCATGCGGCTAGGGGGAGATAAAAATGTACTTCCACGGGTTGAGAGGGATTTGTCCTATTGTTAAGCCGGGAGCAGGACTTGTTACCAGTACCTAATAGAATCTCTATTTCGGGTGGCATTGGAATCGAACTGAGGACCTTTGCTAGAGCTTGTTGCGCGCGGCACAGGTACACTAGCGCCATCTGTTACGTGAACATAAAGTTTCGGTTGGCTGAGTGTCAGCGCGTTGCGCTGTCAGTGTGTACACACGTACGTACGGTGACGGTGTGTGTTGTATAGCTAATGCCCGCGTGTGCGTGTGCGTGTACGTGTGTAGGTGTGTGCGGGAGCGCGTGGGGCGCGCCGTGGCGCTGCTATCGCACGCAGCACGGGGACACAGTGTGCGTGCGCGGGACGGGGGAGCCGTGCGCCACGCGCGCCGCAGTCAGTGTGCCGCCACCTGCGGCGCCGTGCGTGCGGCCCGCGTGCGTGTGCACGCCGCCCTGCCCGCCGCCGCCGTGCCCGCCGCCGCCGCCGTGCCCACCGCCGCCCGCGCCGGAGCCCTGCACGCCCTGCTACTACCCGTGGACGCCGCCCTGCGCCGAGCCTTGCACCATACCATGCTTCTGATCAAACTGCTTCCTTTTAAAATGAATCATCGTTTCGGTTTTGCTATTGCTGTATAAATTCCCTTTATTAATGAAAAGATTATTATTATTCGAAATAAATTTCTGTTTTGGATATTATTACTGTTTATATACTGGCAACACTTTTCACTAGTGGTGGACCTCTATTGCTGGAGGCCGTATACACCACTACATCTATTTCCGCCGACAAACAACAGCGTGCAAACATTACTCTGTTACGGTTTGAAGGGCGCTGCAGCTAGTAAAACTACTGGCGAACGAGGCGACGACTTATGTTAGCGATAGTTACAATGTGGTGCAGTGTATGTCATCCCAACCAAAGTTATGTACAGAAGTTCTATTTAACATCAGTTGAACATCTCGCGTGCCTGTTCGCTTCTACTCAAGTACATTTCCTTGCACTAATTTACTGCACAAATAACCTCAGTTATTTAAGTCTGAAATCCCAGCGGTGGGAACATTTAATGGGCTGATAATATTATTATATATTACAATATTCACGCGACGAAGACAGTTAATATATGGATAGTTATACTTAGATGGTGAATCGTGAGCATGGGAAATGTAAACAAAATGGCCGCCATCAATGACAGAAACAAAAAACTCCAAACTCAGATATAAATAAAGGTCTACATAGTGTCATTTCTTTTTTGCTGTAGCAACATTAACACACAAAATTGTAATGAAGCAGTTTTCTCCATTGTTAAGCTGTAAATAAGCGGCATATGGCGTTGACAACTGTTTTCCTTTTCTTTTATTTCTTGTTAATCTTTGAGCTGACAGGGTAAATATCGAATGACGTAATTGACAGTGTATCACTCACCATTAAGTGAACGTCCAACTCGTCTGGCCAGTTTTCATTTAGGCGTTAAGTATGAAACCTAGATTTAGGTAATACGGTAATAACTAAAGCCAGTGACATAACAATAAAAATTCCTTTAATAATATACACAAGTCCGAAAATATATTCTATGCACCCCTTATTATATAATTACATATAAACCCTCCCCCTCTCCTCCTTCCATTATTCTTCTACTCGTCCCCTCTCCCCTCCGTATCTCCTCCATTTGTTCCAGTCTCCGCCTGCCCACTTCACAGCATCTTCCTTATCATGTAGTTGAGTATGCCGCCGTTCCGGAAATATGTGAGGTCGACTTCCGTGTCGAACCGGATCTTCACTTGGAATGACTTTCCGCTGTCAACCTGAAATTGTTTTTTTTTTTACCTCAAATACCTTGGCGCTGTTTAGGATGTTTAGTTACTGCAAAAATTTCTTTAACTACCGGTCCTTTGAGCCGGATATTTGTAGGAATAAGAGAGTACAGAGAACATATGAATTAGGGAATTATGGAGTAGAAGGTGGAAAGATTTACAGGAGGAACATGTCTCCTGTGGTCATGGTGTAGAAGATGAGGAGGCTTACGGTGACGGTCGCCAGGTCGCCGGGCGCCAGCTCCTCCGGCAAGGTGACGGTGTACCGCTCGCTGCCGTCCAGCGCCAACGAGTCGGCGCTGTCGCCGGGCAGGAACTGCAGCGGTATGATACCCATGCCGACCAGGTTCGAGCGGTGGATGCGCTCGAACGACTCCGCTATTACCGCACGGATGCCCTGTCACCGGGAAACGAGTGTTACAACGTGCTCTGCTACAACGATATACACCATCAAAAACAACCATTCACTCATAATCAAGTGTGATACGGTTACTAACAACAATGTGGGACTAAGTTAAGATAATATACAGCACCACAGTGGCCTACATTTCGAGAAATATACTGAAAGTCCTTCAAACCGGATTACTGTTTTTTTTTTATTTTATTCAGTGACACGAGCCGCACTTTCTACCTGATGTTAAGTGATACCCCTGCCAATAACAGTACATACATACGACAGAGACATAACTAGTTAAATCTCGTTATCCCAGTTATTTACTAGCTATACAAGTCCTTCGAGCCGGATACCAATAAAGTTCGCACACTACTACTTGCGTGCTTCGGTAACACCTAGACGGTGTATGGCAACAGAGATTTGCCAAGATCAGGAGCACTCACCAGGAGGAAGGGTCCCTTCGCCGCCCAGTCCCTGCTGGAACCTGAGCCGTAGTCCTTGCCCACGACCGCGATCAGCGGAACGTTCTCCGTGCCGTACCTGGACAATCGGACAAATTCAACACTTGGGGAGCTCATCATCATCATCACTAGCACCATCATATTCAGCTGGTCCACCAAAAATCACGGCGATAGATCTGGAGACACGACTCCTCCCTCAACTCTGATCACGGCCAAACCAACCAAATAATCCCACATAACCTTACTTCTACATTCAGCACCATCTACTCATAAGATGGTATGTCTTATCACCATATCATCAGCTAAGACCTTCAACCACCATCACAGGAACCAGAGCTCCTGTGGTACTATACCATCATGATCTTCCAAACGGAATCATGTAATTGCATCAGCTGGTACCTTCCGAGATAGTGTAAAATTGGTGGTATGGGTGATGGTGGTTTGGATGTTGGTGGTATTGGTGGTGGTATAGGGTCCACTGGGCACTTACGGAGTACTGGTATGATGTACAGAACCCTTGTCAGAGGAGAAGGCATGACCGGGCTGTGGTTGTGAAATAAGCATCGCTCCAGTGGTGTTGGAGCGAATCTTCACCACCAGCTACAACTGGTATCTGGTGGTGACCACTCACCGTTCAGCCGCATCGTATATGTCCATCAGGTCGCCGCTGGGGAAGTGCTTGGTGCGCGGACCAGGGGCGCCGGCCAGCCGGTTCACCAGCCGGATGTTGGCGAAGGTGCCGCGCGACATCACCGCGTCGTTTCCGCGCCGCGACCCGTACGAGTTGAACTCGCGCGGGCTCAGCCTGAAGGTGGAAGAGGGTAGGAGTGAAATGGCTGAACTCAATGATCCCACTGGTGGGACTGGGTGCTTCCCCACTCGCAGTCACCTCTCTGACCAATTGTGAGCTGGTTGACGGATGGAAAAAGGAGATAAGAGAATGACAGGATTGGTATGAGAGAGCCCACAGTCCCACAGCAGGGAAACGAGAAGCCACATATCCAAGACAGCTGTTCTTGGAGCAAGCTGGTTGTCGCTGGGAATCGAACCCGCGACCCATCGCAACCTGCTTCTCCACCGCACCTGATCATCACCGCTTCGGAGTCAAAGATTTTCGGCAGCCATTTTGTTTAAGTTTCCCCAACTCGTGTATTCACTATCATATCCATCTTTGGACCACGTGGACTGGGCTCCGTCTGTGTTAATATTGCAATTTAATTATAATAATACCAACGCCCACTTAACGTTCCCAGCAGTGGGACTTCACAAGTAAGTCTAAGTAATTTGTCATTAAGTTAGAGTAAGAGAAAAAATGATAGGGGCAACGAACTGGTGCTACTGCACTGGTGGCAGTGTCTCTGCTGCCGGAGGTCGTCTAGGTAGGTTCGTCATCGCCTAATGCGGCCGACACAGTACTGTGATCCGGTTCGAAGGGCGCTGTAGCTATTACTGGTAATTGTGTCTCTGTTGCCACAGATCGTCTAGACTCCACCGCAGCAACTATTACAGCCGATAGTCCGTACTGTGCGGACATTACTGTTATCTGGTTTGAAGGGCGCTGTAGCTAGTGTCATCCTATGTCTCGGGTGACGAGCTTTGTGTGGTGCAGTGTATACCATCTTAACTAGCGCCACGTTACGTGCGAGCGTATCACTCACCATCAGGTGAACGTCCCGCTCGGCTCGCCGCTTAGATATTTAAAAAAAACATGACTTTTCTAATGGTAAATAATATACCTTGACAAGAACATATGGCGGTCAGTTAGGATGATGTACACTACATGACAACGTGCTCGTCGTCTTGAGGAATAGCACGTGATGTGTGGTTGATGAATAAGGGTGAGTGCTCACCCCCTCGCGGCGAGGTAGCGGGCGGCGGGCGAGTTCCTCGCGATGGAGCCGGCCGGCGATATGTGGTCGGTGGTGACGGAGTCGCCCAGCAGCAGCAGGCAGCGGGCGTCCTGCACGCCGCGCGCCGCCGGCAGCTCCTGGCGGTGGGGAGGGAGAGAGAGAGATAGAGAGAGAGATGCGATAGTAAATTAGTGAATAATGAAACCAAACTTAAATGAATGGATAATATTTGCTTGGATGAAGGAATTAATGAAATAATGATTCAATATACGAGGCAATGAAAAGATGGTTGAAGAAACAAATTTATGAAATAATGATTGAATGTATGCGAGACAATGAAATGGTGGTTGAATGAAGGATAGAATGAAATATTGATTGAATGTATGCGAGACAATGAAATGGTGGTTGAATGAAGGATAGAATGAAATATTGATTGAATGTATGCGAGACAATGAAATGGTGGTTGAATGAAGGATAGAATGAAATATTGATTGAATGTATGCGAGACAATGAAATGGTGGTTGAATGAAGGATAGAATGAAATATTGATTGAATGTATGAGAGACAATGAAAGGATAGTTTAAGGGAAGAGAAAATAAAACAGAGAGACATTGAAATGGGGGTCGAATGAAGAATAGAATGAAATATTGATTGAATGTATGAGAGACAATGAAATGGGGGTCGAATGAAGGATAGAATGAAATATTGATTGAATGTATGAGAGACAATGAAAGGATAGTTTAAGGGAAGAAAAAATAAAACAGAGACATTGAAATGGGGGTCGAATGAAGAATAGAATGAAATATTCATTGAATGTATGAGAGACAATGAAAGGATAGTTTAAGGGAAGAGAAAATAAAACAGAGAGACATTGAAATGGGGGTCGAATGAAGAATAGAATGAAATATTGATTGAATGTATGAGAGACAATGAAATGGGGGTCGAATGAAGGATAGAATGAAATATTGATTGAATGTATGAGAGACAATGAAAGGATAGTTTAAGGGAAGAAAAAATAAAACAGAGACATTGAAATGGGGGTCGAATGAAGAATAGAATGAAATATTCATTGAATGTATGAGAGACAATGAAATGGGGGTCGAATGAAGGATAGAATGAAATATTGATTGAATGTATGAGAGACAATGAAAGGATAGTTTAAGGGAAGAGAAAATAAAACAGAGAGACATTGAAATGGGGGTTGAATGAAGAATAGAATGAAATATTCATTGAATGTATGAGAGACAATGAAAGGATAGTTTAAGGGAAGAGAAAATAAAACAGAGAGACATTGAAATGGGGGTCGAATGAAGAATAGAATGAAATATTCATTGAATGTATGAGAGACAATGAAAGGATAGTTTAAGGGAAGAGAAAATAAAACAGAGAGACATTGAAATGGGGGTCGAATGAAGAATAGAATGAAATATTCATTGAATGTATGAGAGACAATGAAAGGATAGTTTAAGGGAAGAGAAAATAAAACAGAGAGACATTGAAATGGGGGTCGAATGAAGAATAGAATGAAATATTCATTGAATGTATGAGAGACAATGAAAGGATAGTTTAAGGGAAGAGAAAATAAAACAGAGAGACATTGAAATGGGGGTCGAATGAAGAATAGAATGAAATATTCATTGAATGTATGAGAGACAATGAAAGGATAGTTTAAGGGAAGAGAAAATAAAACAGAGAGACATTGAAATGGGGGTCGAATGAAGAATAGAATGAAATATTCATTGAATGTATGAGAGACAATGAAATGGGGGTCGAATGAAGGATAGAATGAAATATTGATTGAGAGCATGGTTGAATAAATAAATGAATATGTGGATAAATGGATTTTCAGGGTCTCACACAGCTCACGGGATCTTAGTCAACCCTCACGTGCTCGTGGTGCAGCCTGGTGACGAGACTGTCTCCCTCCAACCAACCACCATTGGGCCAGCGTGATGGGCAACGGCCCAAATCCCATCATATGAACTCCTACAGGGTCGCCGGAAGCCGTTGCATGCGGTCAGCGCAGGACCGATCGATGTAGGCATCTTGGACATATATCAGCTGATGGTGATGATGATGATGAACAGATGGATGTGTGGACTTGGTGGATCATTGATACCTTGGTCATTCCATCGAAGAACGGCGGCTTCTTTATATAGGTCGAGTCCGCGTCCCAGCCGTACAGCTTGCCGCGGGGCACGTCCAGCGCCTGCCACGCGGACGAGCCCAGCTCGATCCTCTCGTACACCTGGGTAATTAGAAAAAGAAAATTTTAAAACTACCCACATCTTTAAAATAATAATTAATCTTGATATATATACAAACTCAACGTTCCCACCGCTGGGAATTACACGGTTGGGTAGGATTTGGAGGATGATGTATTTCCTCCATAGCTTGACGTTTGCCTTCACCGGAACTTCAGGGTCGGAGGTCAAAGGTCAGTGGAGATGAGATTTTTTATGGACGGCCATCATCACCATCAGCTGATAGACGTCCACTGATTGGACCTTCACCATAATTACCGCCCCTCTCCTTCCTCCTATACCACCATCCAGCACCACCTCACCTCTTTGAACATGCTGGGTATGACGTTCCTGTCCTCCACCTCCTGGATCTCGGCCCTCGTCGGCCAGATGTCGCGTAGGTACACCGCGCTGCCGTCCGCCCTCTTGCCTGGAACAGATCGGTGTATATTTCCACTGATGGTATGTTTACCATCAGCCCAATAAAAAAATCGTAGAGGACGTTTTCATACCACTCCCTGTATGGTAACTTACCACCAGAAAATGCTGCAGTGTATCAAACTCTACATAGTCCTAGCAGTTCTCATGATGGTATAATGTATATACACTAGCACAACTGCAGTGTATAAGTAAACATTACTGTGATCCGGTTTGAAGGGCGCTGTAGCAAGTGAAATTAGCGGAGTAATGAAACTCAACATCTTATGTCTCAAGGCTACGGGCGAAATGATGTGCAGTGTACCATTTACCATCAGATGAACCACTGGTCCTTCAAACGGGATGATAATTTTTCCAGACTACTGCCTGTAGACAGACATTGGCGTCTAGACGTGTTAGAACTGCTGCATGTTAGAACATACAACTGTTTGGCTGGAGCGGAGCCTGCGGTGGTACCCAGACGGTCACCAGCAGGAGATCTCACCACCAGCGGTGACCATATCGTCCACACGGTGACGACGGTAGTGTAATTACCGAGGGGCTGGGTCTCGAAGTCGATATCCACGGTGCCGGCGAGCGCGTACGCGATTACCAGTAACGGGGAGGCGAGGTAGTTGGCGCGCGTGTTCGGGTGGATGCGGCCCTCGAAGTTCCGGTTGCCGGAGAGCACGCCGCAGCACACCAGCTCGTTCTGGAATCAGACCTTACATCAGTGCTGGTGCTGGTCCTCCTACCTGGTCGTCTACCTGGCGGTAGTAGCAGAGGAACCTTTAAATACTGGCGGTAGTGTCTCTGCCGCCGGTGACGGTACCACCGCAGCGCCTGGTGCAGCCAGTAGATGGACTCTGGCAACAGAGGCACTATCAGTAATAGCTACAGCGCCCTTCAAACCGGATCACAGCAATGTCCGCACAGTACTATTTGGCGGCTGTGATAAGTGCTGAGGTAGAACTTGGACGGTATCCTACAGAAGAGACACTACCACCAGTAATAGCTACAGCGCCCTTCAAACCGGATCACTGTTCAGGACCTCGAAGTATATAATATGTAATTATAGTATTGGAGCATTGAGACGTTATCACCATCGTAAGGTATCGATAGGCATCGGGCCAGCGTGGTGGGGAATGGTCCAAATCCCCCCCATATGAACTCCTTACTAACGACAGCCCCTACTGCCCATCGACCTGTATGTCTCTGTCATATCTTTGAGGAAGGGCTACGCCCAGCAGTGGACCTCTATAGGCTGCTGATCCTTACTTGCGGCTAGTAATCAGCACACTACCACCAGTTGGTTGTCTCACTGCCAACACGAAAGCGCGATACAGTTCAGACGCTCCACAGGGGCTCACCTTCTCTATGGTGTTCGCGATGTTGTCGTCGATGGGCCCCGAGTTTCCGATGCAGGTCATGCAACCGTAGCCGACGATGTCGAAGCCCAGCTTCTCCAGGTACGGCACCACGCCAGACTCCTGGAAGTGGACGACGTGGTCCAGGGTATAGCACCCCGACCAGCGCCACATTATCAACAGGTTACCGGCAGTAACTCCTGCTTATCTCATCCATAAACATTTGTGGGTGTTTTGTTGTCGGATGGTTATGTCCAGCAGTGGGCATCTCTGAGTGGAAATTGGTGTTGAAGGAGTTACTCATACATATTCTTCAAAATCTTTGGAAGGGAGTCGCAGGCTATGTCCAGCAGTGGGCATCAATCAATGAACATTGGTGATGATGAAGTTAACCATACATATTCTTCAACGACCTTCAAGATTTTTGGAAGGAAGTCGTGAGCTATGTCCAGCAGTGGGCATCTAAAAGTGGAGACTAGTGTTGATTGAGTCAATCATACATATTCTTCAACGACTTTCAAGATTTTTGGAAGGGAGTCGCAGGCTGTGTCCAGCAGTGGACATCAATCAATGAACATTGGTGATGTTGGAGTTAACCATACATATTCTTCAACGACCTTCAAGATTTTTGAAAGGGAGTCGTGAGCTATGTCATCTAAAAGTGTAGAGTAGTGTCGATTGAGTCAATCATACATATTCTTCAAAGACCTGAACCGCTATACGCTGACGCGGATTTGCACAGCCGGTCGTGGTACACAACGTTGGAGTGTGAGTGTACCTTCACCATCACACCGTCGGTACACCAGATAGCTGACCTTCAGATAGTAAGTGACGACTCCCGACCCCGGCGACAGCGACGTCTTGATGTACGGCAGCACGCTCAGCCCGTTCTCCACCGCCTTCTTCGCGAGGAGACCTGGCGGTGAACACTCATATCAGAGACGTGGAGGATACAGAGCATCTGATGAACGGGTGTTAGTGGACAGTAGACGAGCTGACGGTGTGGGGTGGTGCTCACCAGCTCCGAGCATGACGGTGGGGTTGGAGGTGTTGGTGCAGGAGGTGATCGCCGCTATGACGACCGATCCGTGGGTGATGGTGTAGGTCGCGCCGTCGCTGTACGTGAAGCTGCCGGACGCCGACAGCTGCTCGGGCGACAGCCCGTAACCCTTGAATCCGACCTGATAATGGAACACGTGACCATCAATTATTAGGATATATACACAGGTATCCTATACTAGTCCTGATGATGAACAGGATTATAACCTGGCGAGAGGATGTTTACACTGCAACTTCATCTTCAGACAGAATACATCGAATATACCACCAGTTAAATAACTTTAGCAGCAGTAAGTTTAATCCGTCTAATACTGTTGCAGTGTAAACATCCCACGACCAGGGGTACAGTTCATCATCAGAACATACCCTCGTCATCGCTATACACAAATGTGTACGTATGTTTACAGCCGATGTTACTTTCCTCCTTGACATATA
The DNA here is from genome assembly GCA_033220335.2 of Troides aeacus. Taxonomy (NCBI): domain Eukaryota; kingdom Metazoa; phylum Arthropoda; class Insecta; order Lepidoptera; family Papilionidae; genus Troides; species Troides aeacus. The sequence continues at coordinate 6,799,567 of CM067296.1, forward strand.
TACACTGCACGCGGAAGCCGTCGGACGTGCCGATGCGGTTAAACAGTCGCGGTGTGTACGGCGCGAGGGCGTAGAGCTCAAGTTCGTTTGACGCTCCGATACAAAATAAACGCTGAACCAGAGTTTACGGAACCTTGACGAGTTCGCTGTTCGAAATGTGTATGTACTAGTGTTGTCGCTGCGGCGGCGCTCGCGCGTACGTCCGGTCTGGAGGAGGTCTGACGAGACGGAGGAGAGAGTAGGAGAGTGTCTAAGGTAGTCGAGGGGGAGGACGTTCTAAATTCAAAATGTTAGTGGGGAGAGAGGGGGTATGTCCTAAAATAAACGTTAGGATGGTGTTGATATAATTGAATAGAAAGATGTTCTTTATTCAAAAAATATGGCAGCGGTCGGAGCGTGGGAACCGATGTCCAGCACTGGACGTAAAGTGATATTGATACAACCGAACGGAGGGGGGTAGTTAAAAATAAATTCCAAGGGATTTACTAATTCACGAATCTAGAACGTTGCTCCACTCCGCCGTAACATCGTCCCCTCTCCGTCGCACTGCAAATCCAAGATGGCGGTCGGCGATGAAGGTGAGATAGACATACATACGTACAGACCTGACAGAATATATATATATATATGAATTGTTAGAGCACCGCTGACTCGGTTAATTGACATATAAATGATGAGCACGTGACTGGCGCGATGCAGTGCGCCGGAAGTGCAGCTCAAGCGACCAGGTGGCGAGGAGTGGCGGATTGAGGGGGGGGGATATGGAGGTAAGTAGCCATTTACCCCATAAACTCGTTACTATTATAACGGTGGCGGTGGGTGACCATCCCAACGGAACGTCACCGTATTGAAATCTGAGGGGGGGTAGGATGTCCACACTGCACCAGATTCGTGACATCGGTACCAAGATGTGTGATATCATTTTAGCGACTGCAGTGCGCTTTACACTGCGTCGATATAAGACGTTCAGTTTCGGTGTCTCAATAATTTTCAACCTACAGCGCCTTTCAAACCGGAACACGGTGATATTTACCGCTGTGAAATCATTATAGGATCGTCGCGTAATCAAATCAATATAACAAATGTTTGTTTATATGTATTGTTTAAATGTTTTTTTTTTTTACAAAATACAGAAGAGACCATGGAAATGCACCCTCCTTAACCCCCCACCTCACGCGACCCTACCTCCCCCCCGCGCGCGCGCACGCACCCTATCAACTTCCCTTATCGCCGCCGATAGCCGCAAGGCGTATCAACCGCAGTTAGATAGGTCCGAAACCGTCGCGTCGCAGTCACTGCGACAAATCCCAACATCGGACCTACTCTGCCCAATATATCTCTCTCTCTTTCACTCTTCGAAATATGTTTGTCTCTTCAACTCTTCACTATTTATCTCAGTCTCTTTCATTGTACAGAATATGTCTGTCTCTTTTACTCTTCAATACATATCTTAATCTCTTTAACTCTTTGAGATATCTCTGTCTCTTTCACTCTTCAAAATATGTTTGTCTCTTTCACTCTTCACTACATATCTCCATCTCTTTCATTGTACAGAATGTCTCTCTTTTATTCTTCAATACATATCTTAGTCTCTTTAACTCTTCGAGATATCTCTGTTTCTTTCACTCATCAAAATATGTTTGTCTCTTTCACTCTTCACTACATATCTCCATCTCTTTCATTATACAGAATATGTCTGTCTCTTTCACTCTTCAATACATATCTCCATCTTTTTCATTGTACAGAATATGTCTGTCCCTTTCACTCTTCAAAATATGTTTGTCTCTTTCACTCTTCACTACATATCTCCATCTCTTTGTTTGTACAGAATATGTCTCTTTTATTCTTCAATACATATCTTAGTCTCTTTAACTCTTCGAGATATCTCTGTCTCTTTCACTCTTCAAAATATGTTTGTCTCTTTCACTCTTCACTACATATCTCCATCTCTTTGTTTGTACAGAATATGTCTCTTTTATTCTTCAATACATATCTTAGTCTCTTTAACTCTTCGAGATATCTCTGTCTCTTTCACTCTTCAAAATATGTTTGTCTCTTTCACTCTTCACTACATATCTCCATCTCTTTCTTTGTACAGAATATGTCTCTTTTATTCTTCAATACATATCTTAGTCTCTTTAACTCTTCGAGATATCTCTGTCTCTTTCACTCTTCAAAATATGTTTGTCTCTTTCACTCTTCACTACATATCTCCATCTCTTTCATTGTACAGAATATGTCTGTCTCTTTTACTCTTCGATACTTTTCTCTATCTCTCACTGTACAGAATATGTCTGTCACTTTAACTCTTCACTACATATCTCCATCTCTTTCATTGTACAGATTATGTCTGTCTCTTTTATTCTTCAAAACATATCTCCATCTCTTTCATTGTACAGAATATGTCTGTCTCTTTTACTCTTCGATACTTTTCTCTATCTCTCACTGTACAGAATATGTCTGTCACTTTAACTCTTCACTACATATCTCCATCTCTTTCATTGTACAGATTATGTCTGTCTCTTTTATTCTTCAAAACATATCTCCATCTCTTTCATTGTACAGAATATGTCTGTCTCTTTTACTCTTCGATACTTTTCTCTATCTCTCACTGTACAGAATATGTCTGTCACTTTAACTCTTCACTACATATCTCCATCTCTTTCATTGTACAGATTATGTCTGTCTCTTTTATTCTTCAAAACATATCTCCATCTCTTTCATTGTACAGAATATGTCTGTCACTTTAACTCTTCAATATATATCTCAGTCTCTTTAACTCTTCAATATATATCTCAGTCTCTTTAACTCTTCGAGATATCTCTGTCTCTTTCACTCTTCAAAATATGTTTGTCTCTTTCACTCTTCACTACATATCTCCATCTCTTTCTTTGTACAGAATATGTCTCTTTTATTCTTCAATACATATCTTAGTCTCTTTAACTCTTCGAGATATCTCTGTCTCTTTCACTCTTCAAAATATGTTTGTCTCTTTCACTCTTCACTACATATCTCCATCTCTTTCATTGTACAGAATATGTCTGTCTCTTTTACTCTTCGATACTTTTCTCTATCTCTCACTGTACAGAATATGTCTGTCACTTTAACTCTTCACTACATATCTCCATCTCTTTCATTGTACAGATTATGTCTGTCTCTTTTATTCTTCAAAACATATCTCCATCTCTTTCATTGTACAGAATATGTCTGTCTCTTTTACTCTTCGATACTTTTCTCTATCTCTCACTGTACAGAATATGTCTGTCACTTTAACTCTTCACTACATATCTCCATCTCTTTCATTGTACAGATTATGTCTGTCTCTTTTATTCTTCAAAACATATCTCCATCTCTTTCATTGTACAGAATATGTCTGTCTCTTTTACTCTTCGATACTTTTCTCTATCTCTCACTGTACAGAATATGTCTGTCACTTTAACTCTTCACTACATATCTCCATCTCTTTCATTGTACAGATTATGTCTGTCTCTTTTATTCTTCAAAACATATCTCCATCTCTTTCATTGTACAGAATATGTCTGTCTCTTTTACTCTTCGATACTTTTCTCTATCTCTCACTGTACAGAATATGTCTGTCACTTTAACTCTTCACTACATATCTCCATCTCTTTCATTGTACAGATTATGTCTGTCTCTTTTATTCTTCAAAACATATCTCCATCTCTTTCATTGTACAGAATATGTCTGTCACTTTAACTCTTCAATATATATCTCAGTCTCTTTAACTCTTCAATATATATCTCAGTCTCTTTAACTCTTCGAGATATCTCTGTCTCTTTCACTCTTCACAATGTACCTCTTGTCTCTTTCACTGCTTAAAGAGATCAGCTCTGAATTCATTCTATCCATCTCTCCTGACTTCCACGTAGCACCGCACTCCTCGGATATCTTGTGGAGGCGGTAAACAGATAAAGAGAGAGAGAGAGAGAGAGTTCGACTGGAAGATTTATTGGTAGAGGTAGGAATGCAAGTGTGATGAATCAAATAATGTTATATAAATTTCAATGTATGTAACATATCTTTTTCTCTCTTTCTTTCTCTTCATATATTTAGAGAGAGACAGAGATATTAAGACCAATCTGTATGCACAGTGCGCGTGCGGCGGAGCAGTTGACGCGCTGCGGGCCGTTGCGTGGGAGGCGCGCGATAGATTACGTTTCTCTCTCTCTCCCTTTATATATTTAGAGAGAGACAGAGATACTACGACCAGTCTGTATGCGGACTGCGCCTTATAGCAGCGCCGCGGGCGGCCGCAGCGGTGAAGGCGAGCCATAGAGACGCTTTATAGTATCGTCTTCCGTCTCTTTCCCTCGCAGCGGAAACAACATATACCTGTCTCCTTTTTTTTTTTTAAATCAACTTCCACCGTCACATGATATAAAATTCAGACGTTAGGGTAAAAGACCGAATGTCTGACCACAGAATAAATGTATACCACCACATTAACGATAACATATATATATATATATATATATATATATACGTATTTGTGTTTAAATATCATTACCTAAAATAGTATCGAAGAGTCTGTAGCATCGAATAAACCGGATATAGAGTTGGGGTAAGTCGTTTGATGTGCTGCTACCGTCAGCCGCAGCTGTGAGCTGATGTGGGCGGGCGATTCCAGAGGAACTGCTGCCACCGTCCATACTACACAAGCTGCATCGGATTCGAACCCGGGACCGACGTGATCCAAAACTATAGGGGTAGTGTCTACGCAGCCGACACTCTTTACTGATCCGGTTCGAAAGGCGCTCTAAATCGCGATAACAAAATTTAACATTGTGCTTATTTATACAATAAGGCGATGAGACGAGATAGGTGTTCACCTGATGCTAAGTGATACACCCGCCCATAACAACGTGGCGCTAGTTAGGATGATATACGCAGCACCACATTACGCTCTTCGCTTGGGTCATGTTGAGCTTCCGTACTCCAGTAATTTCATTAGCTACAATGCCTTTCAAACCGGATCACAGCAATGTTCGCACAGTACTGAGTGCCGGCTACAACATCCGCTGCGGCGGTACCTAGACGGTCTGCGGCGACAGAGACACTACCGCCAGCGATAGCTATAGCATCCTTCAAACCGGATCACAGCAATATCCGCACAGCACTGCGTGCCGGCTGCAACAGGCGCTGCGGCGGTACCTAGACGGTCTGCGGCGACAGAGACACTACCGCCAGTGATAGCTATAGCATCCTTCAAACCGGATCACAGCAATATCCGCACAGCACTGCGTGCCGGCTGCAACAGGCGCTGCGGCGGTACCTAGACGGTCTGCGGCGACAGAGACACTACCGCCAGCGATAGCTATAGCATCCTTCAAACCGGATCACAGCAATATCCGCACAGCACTGCGTGCCGGCTGCAACAGGCGCTGCGGCGGTACCTAGACGGTCTGCGGCGACAGAGACACTACCGCCAGTGATAGCTATAGCATCCTTCAAACCGGATCACAGCAATATCCGCACAGCACTGCGTGCCGGCTGCAACAGGCGCTGCGGCGGTACCTAGACGGTCTGCGGCGACAGAGACAATACCAGCAGTGATAGCTATAGCATCCTTCAAACCGGATCACAGCAATATCCGCACAGCACTGCGTGCCGGCTGCAACAGGCGCTGCGGCGGTACCTAGACGGTCTGCGGCGACAGAGACACTACCAGCAGTGATAGCTATAGCATCCTTCAAACCGGATCACAGCAATATCCGCACAGCACTGCGTGCCGGCTGCAACAGGCGCTGCGGCGGTACCTAGACGGTCTGCGGCGACAGAGACACTACCGCCAGTGATAGCTATAGCATCCTTCAAACCGGATCACAGCAATATCCGCACAGCACTGCGTGCCGGCTGCAACAGGCGCTGCGGCGGTACCTAGACGGTCTGCGGCGACAGAGACACTACCGCCAGCGATAGCTATAGCATCCTTCAAACCGGATCACAGCAATATCCGCACAGCACTGCGTGCCGGCTGCAACAGGCGCTGCGGCGGTACCTAGACGGTCTGCGGCGACAGAGACACTACCGCCAGTGATAGCTATAGCATCCTTCAAACCGGATCACAGCAATATCCGCACAGCACTGCGTGCCGGCTGCAACAGGCGCTGCGGCGGTACCTAGACGGTCTGCGGCGACAGAGACAATACCAGCAGTGATAGCTATAGCATCCTTCAAACCGGATCACAGCAATATCCGCACAGCACTGCGTGCCGGCTGCAACAGGCGCTGCGGCGGTACCTAGACGGTCTGCGGCGACAGAGACACTACCAGCAGTGATAGCTATAGCATCCTTCAAACCGGATCACAGCAATGTCCGCACAGCACTGCGTGCCGGCTGCAACAGGCGCTGCGGCGGTACCTAGACGGTCTGCGGCGACAGAGACACTACCGCCAGTGATAGCTATAGCATCCTTCAAACCGGATCACAGCAATATCCGCACAGCACTGCGTGCGGGTGCAACAGGCGCTGCGGCGGTACCTAGACGGTCTGCGGCGACAGAGACACTACCAGCAGTGATAGCTATAGCATCCTTCAAACCGGATCACAGCAATGTCCGCACAGCACTGCGTGCCGGCTGCAACAGGCGCTGCGGCGGTACCTAGACGGTCTACGGCGACAGACACTACCGCCAGTGATAGCTATAGCATCCTTCAAACCGGATCACAGCAATGTCCGCACAGCACTGCGTGCCGGCTGCAACAGGCGCTGCGGCGGTACCTAGACGGTCTGCGGCGACAGAGACACTACCGCCAGTGATAGCTATAGCATCCTTCAAACCGGATCACAGCAATGTCCGCACAGCACTGCGTGCCGGCTGCAACAGGCGCTGCGGCGGTACCTAGACGGTCTGCGGCGACAGAGACACTACCGCCAGTGATAGCTATAGCATCCTTCAAACCGGATCACAGCAATGTCCGCACAGCACTGTGTGCCGGCTGCAACAGGCGCTGCGGCGGTACCTAGACGGTCTGCGGCGACAGAGACACTGCCACCAGTGATAGCTATAGCATCCTTCAAACCGGATCACAGCAATGTCCGCACAGCACTGTGTGCCGGCTGCAACAGGCGCTGCGGCGGTACCTAGACGGTCTGCGGCGACAGAGACACTGCCACCAGTGATAGCTATAGCATCCTTCAAACCGGATCACAGCAATGTCCGCACAGCACTGCGTGCCGGCTGCAACAGGCGCTGCGGCGGTACCTAGACGGTCTGCGGCGACAGAGACACTGCCACCAGTGATAGCTATAGCATCCTTCAAACCGGATCACAGCAATGTCCGCACAGCACTGCGTGCCGGCTGCAACAGGCGCTGCGGCGGTACCTAGACGGTCTGCGGCGACAGAGACACTACCACCAGTGATAGCTATAGCATCCTTCAAACCGGATCACAGCAATGTCCGCACAGCACTGTGTGCCGGCTGCAACAGGCGCTGCGGCGGTACCTAGACGGTCTGCGGCGACAGAGACACTACCACCAGTGATAGCTATAGCATCCTTCAAACCGGATCACAGCAATGTCCGCACAGCACTGTGTGCCGGCTGCAACAGGCGCTGCGGCGGTACTTAGACGGTCTGCGGCGACAGAGACACTACCACCAGTGATAGCTATAGCATCCTTCAAACCGGATCACAGCAATGTCCGCACAGCACTGTGTGCCGGCTGCAACAGGCGCTGCGGCGGTACCTAGACGGTCTGCGGCGACAGAGACACTACCACCAGTGATAGCTATAGCATCCTTCAAACCGGATCACAGCAATGTCCGCACAGCACTGTGTGCCGGCTGCAACAGGCGCTGCGGCGGTACCTAGACGGTCTGCGGCGACAGAGACACTACCACCAGTGATAGCTATAGCATCCTTCAAACCGGATCACAGCAATGTCCGCACAGCACTGTGTGCCGGCTGCAACAGGCGCTGCGGCGGTACCTAGACGGTCTGCGGCGACAGAGACACTACCACCAGTGATAGCTATAGCATCCTTCAAACCGGATCACAGCAATGTCCGCACAGCACTGTGTGCCGGCTGCAACACGCGCTGCGGCGGTACCTAGACGGTCTGCGGCGACAGAGACTACCACCAGTGATAGCTATAGCATCATTCAAACCGGATCACAGCAATGTCCGCACAGAAACTGTACGTCCACTACGTATCCCGACCAGCGGTGAATTGTTGCAGGCAGGTATCACTCACTATCATCAGGTGAACGATCCGCTCGTCTCGTCGCCTTGTAGAATAAGCAAAAACTTGTATACAGGGTGATTGGTAATAGGTGTAAGAGATCTGTCAGGGCTAAATTATAGCTCGTGTCCTATATATCTATATATGGAATGCCTCATCCAAAAACAATGCTTCCGTAGTTATTCATTGTTTAAATATTTTTCAAAAAATTCCCGATTTCCTAGGAAAAAATTCGATAATTACATTTCTTAATTATTTCTACACAAATTTCAATGTAATAATTAATGTTTAATCATTTTTTTAATTAAATTAAATTAACAATCATTACTTAGAGGCGAAATCTTTTAAATTAGGTTCTTTGAAACTCGTGACAGCTATAAATAAGGCGTCATACATACATTACATTTTTATTTAATATTGAATAAAGAATTTATTTAAAAAAAAATTCGTATAAAGCACATAAATAAGTATCTGACTTTAATACCTATCCGACAAGGTGTGAGATAAAAAAAACAGTTTTTTGATCAAACTGACGGCCACGATCCCTGTATCCGGATACAAGCCTTTTTTTAAAGTCAGAGCTGATCCCTGTGAGTTGTTCTCTTAATCTGTCAGCACACTATAGATTTCATGTGACCCCATAATAATCGCAAGGTCACCTTGAGCGGCCACGGTGTTGGTCCGCCCCGGCCGATCCATCGCAGAGACGGAAATGGGCGGGACAACCGTCACACTGGAACTCCATTTCTCTTCCGGTTTCCAATGGTATATCCGCTAGATATTTAAAAAAAAAATATGTCAAAAAAAATCTTCGTACGTTTAAATAGTTGGGCAAGAAGACTGGGCCTATTAAGTATGAATTATGCCCATCCATTCGTTTCCGGAGAATCTTCGCTGGTGAGCTCCTTTAAACCCTTGGGGATTTCCAGCCCAATAATGACTATTATGAATATTTGTTATGCCGTCTCTTTCAAACTTCGATTCAACAGTCCATAATGTTTCTTGTCTGCATGCAGCATGAAACGGCAGAAGTCTAACCTGCAGGGTCTCCTTCCTCCAGGGTCGGGACTGGTGTGTAATGGCACGAGTAGAGTCAAACCCAGCAACCTTGCCCTGACCATGGTAGACGTCTTCAACAAAATAGTCTATGATTCCTTCTTCCTCTTCAGTATCGCAGCAAAGAGTATGACTCGGTAGGTGACGATTTGTAAAACGTTGCTGATGTTCTCTTCGTGCTTATAAAGAATTTCCATCACAAAGTCCATTGCAATAGAAAATAGATTATTCTTAATTTTTTTTTTATTTATTATATCAAATTATCCCTGATATTATTATTTAGGGCTGAGCCTGTCTCCTGCTCAAAATCATACCTAAGGCATTTATGTATAGGACACTCTGTCAGCAAACGAAGAACCGTTTCTTCCACGGCGTCATTGCATTTGCACCACGGACTCTCCCGACACTTGAAACGGTTCAAATATTGGGAGAATCCACCGTGACCAGTGAATATCTGGGTTAACTGCCCCATTGGCCGGACCTTCCTTATCAACTGATATGCCTCTGCTGCGTTCGGGAAAAATAACTTAGTGATGGACGCGGTGCTACCCTCGCTATATCGGGCGCTCCATCTCGCAACTGAGGCATCTCGAAGCAAACGTTTAACATACGATACCGGGCACTGATCGTAATCTGGCTTCCTTCGGCTGTTAAGAGGGGCCAGCTTTGCTAATTCATCAGCACGCTCATTACCAGGAACGCCCGCGTGGGCTTTGAACAAAGACCCGTCTTTGGTCTGGGTAGAAGCCCTCTGCAGATTCTCCCTGGCCACAACGGCAAGAGGATGAAGCGAGCCATAATTCGTAACAGTATCGAGCGCGGCTTTACAGTCACTGTACAAACCATAGCTCGCCTCTGTCCTCCTGATAACTATTTTAGTTGCCTCACATATGGCCAGGAGTTCGGCCTGGTAGACTGTGCAGTACGCGGACAGACATAGCTTCCGGTTTTGGATCTCGGCCTCGCCTTTCCATATGGAAAGTGAGGCCCCAACCTTCCCCTCAAGCTTACTGCCGTCGGTGTATATCTTCACCGCCTGTGAGTTGTGCTCATGAACAGAATTTTGGTCAACCAAGCATATATATTAAAGATCCATTTGCGAAGCAGGGTGAGGAGTCTCTGCAAATCCTACGACCTGTTCTACTTCTCTATCGCCTAGAAGTCTCTGGGACAACCCTCTCCTAGTCTCATACAGGTCGGACATCTCCTGAATTCTTAGATCTAGTGGTAGTATCCCCGACAGCAACAGGACCGAATGTAGAGAGGTCGTGCGGTACGATCTACAGAGTTTCATCGCAAATCCTCTCTGTACGGTGTTTAGTTGCCTCTGAATCCCTATTTTCTTACCTGCTGGTGCCCATGCCGCAGCCGCGTATAGCACAATCGGCTCGACCGCAGCTATGTAGATGGATCGGATGATTTCGGGGTCAAGACCCCAAGAGATCTTGGCCACCCGAGCGATTAGCCTATACAATCCTAATGCTTTTTTGCACTGATTCGCCACGTGGCTATTAAACGTTAAACGATCATCAATGGTTAGTCCCAGAATCTTGACTTCCCTGGACATGCCAATGCAGGTTCCCCCCATGTTCAGCCGTGGGGTATCGTACTTGAGTTTGTTCGTAATCACCATTGCATATGTCTTGTGCGGTGCGAATCTCAACTTATATTGACAACCCCATTGCCGAACATAGTCGAGGGTGGCGTTAGCACGTCCTTCTATTTCGTGTGCTATGTCTCCGTCGAAAACAAGGGTGACGTCATCCGCAAACGCTTGACAATATTCTCCTCTTGCGGCAAGTCCTTCAAGAAGCGGGTTTAAAAGAAGATTCCAAAAGAGGGGACCGCCAATGCACCCTTGCACGCAACCTTTCGTGGTATTGTGCGTGCATTGCTCCTCAGCAAACCTTACTGTGACTTTTCTGCAGCTCAGGTAGCTATCTATTAGTCTCTTCATATTCACGGGACACTTTTCTTCGGCCAGCCTGACTCTGATTGCAGGCCACCAGGCGCTGTCGAAGGCCCCTTCTATATCCAATGATACAAGGGTAATTAGCTTCTTGAGTCTTAACTTGCCCCTGATATGGTGTACTAGTTTATAGAGGGCGTCATCGGTGCTTGCCTGAGGCATGAATCCGAACTGGCGGGTACTAATCCTCGGTAATATGTGCCATTTTATCCATGCTTCTTCTCTTCATTACCATAATCCGCCATTGAAATTTAATTTATTTGGTATGTATAAGAAAAACTATTCAGAATTAAGAAGACAACGATAATGTTACGTCCGCTCACAGAACTAGTTCAATTTTAACTGTCGTATTGACTCATTACCTAAAAAGTACTTTTTTTTCTAAATTCTAGTAATATTATGTCCTTTCTTATACCTTGTCGGATAGGTTATAGAAGTCAGGTACTTTATACGTATATTATATAAATAAAATTTTATTTTAAGTTTATATAAAAATGTAAGTACGACGCCTTATATTTTACTATAACGACTTTCAAAGAACCTAATTTAAAAGATTTAGCCTCTAAGTAATGATTATTAATTTAATTTAATAAAACAATGATTAAAGTTTTTGTAGAAATAATTAAGAAATAAAATTATAGAATTTTTTCCTAGGAAATCAGTAATTTTTTGAAAAATATTTAAACAATGAATAACTCCGGAGCCATTGGTACTGGATGCGGCATTCCATACATAGATATATAGGACACGAGCTATACCAATCAAGATGCTGCTTAAATAATGGCAGCATAAAAAAAGATTTACACTACCGACAGCTGAAGTACTTCGAGCTACCGTCCCTCACCGTCACCGACCACCCCCGCGCTAGAGTTGTTGTTGTTGTTTACATCATCAATTGCACTACAACAGTAATGGGATAGTGGTTGAGTAAACATGTTTACAACGTCATTAATTGGATATATACAAATGGTAAACAATCGTATAATCCCTTTGTTTTTTTTTTTTTTTTAATTATGTTTACACTTACATCTTCAACTAGCCGCGACTGAGGGTAGTTTATAGACACACCGGAAGTAGTCATATTGATGGTAGGTGTCTGTTGCCGGAAACAGTATAGGTACCACGGCAGCTTAATGCAGCCGATAAACAGTATTTTGCAAACATTACTGTGATCCGGTTTGAAGGGCGCTATATATAGTGAAATTAGTATAAGATTAAAATTTTTATATCTTTAATCGATTAAAAATTGATATAGTGTATGTCATCCTAACTAGCGTCACTTTATGAATAAGTGTAATCGCGTTTATTAAAAAACAAACTTTACTCTATCAATTCCATACTATTTTCAAACATATATAACATAAATAACAGCGAATGTATTATATGAGAAAAACCATACAAATAACGACCGAATCAGTGTAAATATTTTTCAAATTATATCGAATTATTATTATTTAAAAAATTTCTTAATTAATATAAACGTATCCCCCATTAGTAATTACATAATAACAAATTAAAAATATAATTAACATAATCATATCGATTAATATTAATTGGCGACATTGTACAAAACAATCGGTAATGGATCGATTGATCGTTAGTACATCGTTAATGCGATCCGCCGGTAACCCATCCGGAATGCCCATTAGCTAACGACCACTGGCTCTAGTATAAAAGGTGGTCGCGGGTTCGAATTCAGTCACAGTACTAAACATTAATACTTGCAGTGTACATACCTCAATATTGTATACGAGTGTTGTATTAAAATAAAAAATAAATGTGTAAGAAAATAAATGATATATAGAAGTACAGAAAGAAATGTATAGTAAGTAATCAAATTACAAAAATGTGTGTGTTTGTGTGTGTGTCGTGTCTCTAATACATCTGTTAAACACAGCGATCGCTCGCTCAGTAGACATGTACACAATTCTGTCACTGGGTGTGTGATAGCTGCGGATAGCAGGTACAGTCGCCGAGAGATATTTTACTGCATATTTACAGTGTGTTTGTGTGTGTGTCGTGTCTCTAATACATCTGTTAAACACAGCGATCGCTCGCTCAGTAGACATGTACACAATTCTGTCACTGGGTGTGTGATAGCTGCGGATAGCAGGTACAGTCGCCGAGAGATATTTTACTGCATATTTACAGTGTGTTTGTGTGTGTGTCGTGTCTCTAATACATCTGTTAAACACAGCGATCGCTCGCTCAGTAGACATGTACACAATTCTGTCACTGGGTGTGTGATAGCTGCGGATAGCAGGTACAGTCGCCGAGAGATATTTTACTGCATATTTACAGTGTGTTTGTGTGTGTGTCGTGTCTCTAATACATCTGTTAAACGCAGCGATCGCTCGCTCAGTAGACATGTACACAATTCTGTCACTGGGTGTGTGATAGCTGCGGATAGCAGGTACAGTCGCCGAGAGATATTTTACTGCATATTTACAGTGTGTTTGTGTGTGTGTCGTGTCTCTAATACATCTGTTAACCGCAGCGATCGCTCGCTCAGTAGACATGTACACAATTCTGTCACTGGGTGTGTGATAGCTGCGGATAGCAGGTACAGTCGCCGAGAGATATTTTACTGCATATTTACAGTGTGTTTGTGTGTGTGTCGTGTCTCTAATACATCTGTTAAACACAGCGATCGCTCGCTCAGTAGACATGTACACAATTCTGTCACTGGGTGTGTGATAGCTGCGGATAGCAGGTACAGTCGCCGAGAGATATTTTACTGCATATTTACAGTGTGTTTGTGTGTGTGTCGTGTCTCTAATACATCTGTTAAACGCAGCGATCGCTCGCTCAGTAGACATGTACACAATTCTGTCACTGGGTGTGTGATAGCTGCGGATAGCAGGTACAGTCGCCGAGAGATATTTTACTGCATATTTACAGTGTGTTTGTGTGTGTGTCGTGTCTCTAATACATCTGTTAAACACAGCGATCGCTCGCTCAGTAGACATGTACACAATTCTGTCACTGGGTGTGTGATAGCTGCGGATAGCAGGTACAGTCGCCGAGAGATATTTTACTGCATATTTACAGTGTGTTTGTGTGTGTGTCGTGTCTCTAATACATCTGTTAAACACAGCGATCGCTCGCTCAGTAGACATGTACACAATTCTGTCACTGGGTGTGTGATAGCTGCGGATAGCAGGTACAGTCGCCGAGAGATATTTTACTGCATATTTACAGTGTGTTTGTGTGTGTGTCGTGTCTCTAATACATCTGTTAAACACAGCGATCGCTCGCTCAGTAGACATGTACACAATTCTGTCACTGGGTGTGTGATAGCTGCGGATAGCAGGTACAGTCGCCGAGAGATATTTTACTGCATATTTACAGTGTGTTTGTGTGTGTGTCGTGTCTCTAATACATCTGTTAAACACAGCGATCGCTCGCTCAGTAGACATGTACACAATTCTGTCACTGGGTGTGTGATAGCTGCGGATAGCAGGTACAGTCGCCGAGAGATATTTTACTGCATATTTACAGTGTGTTTGTGTGTGTGTCGTGTCTCTAATACATCTGTTAACCGCAGCGATCGCTCGCTCAGTAGACATGTACACAATTCTGTCACTGGGTGTGTGATAGCTGCGGATAGCAGGTACAGTCGCCGAGAGATATTTTACTGCATATTTACAGTGTGTTTGTGTGTGTGTCGTGTCTCTAATACATCTGTTAAACACAGCGATCGCTCGCTCAGTAGACATGTACACAATTCTGTCACTGGGTGTGTGATAGCTGCGGATAGCAGGTACAGTCGCCGAGAGATATTTTACTGCATATTTACAGTGTGTTTGTGTGTGTGTCGTGTCTCTAATACATCTGTTAAACGCAGCGATCGCTCGCTCAGTAGACATGTACACAATTCTGTCACTGGGTGTGTGATAGCTGCGGATAGCAGGTACAGTCGCCGAGAGATATTTTACTGCATATTTACAGTGTGTTTGTGTGTGTGTCGTGTCTCTAATACATCTGTTAAACACAGCGATCGCTCGCTCAGTAGACATGTACACAATTCTGTCACTGGGTGTGTGATAGCTGCGGATAGCAGGTACAGTCGCCGAGAGATATTTTACTGCATATTTACAGTGTGTTTGTGTGTGTGTCGTGTCTCTAATACATCTGTTAAACACAGCGATCGCTCGCTCAGTAGACATGTACACAATTCTGTCACTGGGTGTGTGATAGCTGCGGATAGCAGGTACAGTCGCCGAGAGATATTTTACTGCATATTTACAGTGTGTTTGTGTGTGTGTCGTGTCTCTAATACATCTGTTAAACACAGCGATCGCTCGCTCAGTAGACATGTACACAATTCTGTCACTGGGTGTGTGATAGCTGCGGATAGCAGGTACAGTCGCCGAGAGATATTTTACTGCATATTTACAGTGTGTTTGTGTGTGTGTCGTGTCTCTAATACATCTGTTAAACACAGCGATCGCTCGCTCAGTAGACATGTACACAATTCTGTCACTGGGTGTGTGATAGCTGCGGATAGCAGGTACAGTCGCCGAGAGATATTTTACTGCATATTTACAGTGTGTTTGTGTGTGTGTCGTGTCTCTAATACATCTGTTAAACGCAGCGATCGCTCGCTCAGTAGACATGTACACAATTCTGTCACTGGGTGTGTGATAGCTGCGGATAGCAGGTACAGTCGCCGAGAGATATTTTACTGCATATTTACAGTGTGTTTGTGTGTGTGTCGTGTCTCTAATACATCTGTTAAACACAGCGATCGCTCGCTCAGTAGACATGTACACAATTCTGTCACTGGGTGTGTGATAGCTGCGTATAGCAGGTACAGTCGCCGAGAGATATTTTACTGCATATTTACAGTGTGTTTGTGTGTGTGTCGTGTCTCTAATACATCTGTTAAACACAGCGATCGCTCGCTCAGTAGACATGTACACAATTCTGTCACTGGGTGTGTGATAGCTGCGGATAGCAGGTACAGTCGCCGAGAGATATTTTACTGCATATTTACAGTGTGTTTGTGTGTGTGTCGTGTCTCTAATACATCTGTTAAACACAGCGATCGCTCGCTCAGTAGACATGTACACAATTCTGTCACTGGGTGTGTGATAGCTGCGTATAGCAGGTACAGTCGCCGAGAGATATTTTACTGCATATTTACAGTGTGTTTGTGTGTGTGTCGTGTCTCTAATACATCTGTTAAACACAGCGATCGCTCGCTCAGTAGACATGTACACAATTCTGTCACTGGGTGTGTGATAGCTGCGGATAGCAGGTACAGTCGCCGAGAGATATTTTACTGCATATTTACAGTGTGTTTGTGTGTGTGTCGTGTCTCTAATACATCTGTTAAACACAGCGATCGCTCGCTCAGTAGACATGTACACAATTCTGTCACTGGGTGTGTGATAGCTGCGGATAGCAGGTACAGTCGCCGAGAGATATTTTACTGCATATTTACAGTGTGTTTGTGTGTGTGTCGTGTCTCTAATACATCTGTTAAACACAGCTATCGCTCGCTCAGTAGACATGTACACAATTCTGTCACTGGGTGTGTGATAGCTGCGGATAGCAGGTACAGTCGCCGAGAGATATTTTACTGCATATTTACAGTGTGTTTGTGTGTGTGTCGTGTCTCTAATACATCTGTTAAACACAGCGATCGCTCGCTCAGTAGACATGTACACAATTCTGTCACTGGGTGTGTGATAGCTGCGGATAGCAGGTACAGTCGCCGAGAGATATTTTACTGCATATTTACAGTGTGTTTGTGTGTGTGTCGTGTCTCTAATACATCTGTTAAACACAGCGATCGCTCGCTCAGTAGACATGTACACAATTCTGTCACTGGGTGTGTGATAGCTGCGGATAGCAGGTACAGTCGCCGAGAGATATTTTACTGCATATTTACAGTGTGTTTGTGTGTGTGTCGTGTCTCTAATACATCTGTTAACCGCAGCGATCGCTCGCTCAGTAGACATGTACACAATTCTGTCACTGGGTGTGTGATAGCTGCGGATAGCAGGTACAGTCGCCGAGAGATATTTTACTGCATATTTACAGTGTGTTTGTGTGTGTGTCGTGTCTCTAATACATCTGTTAAACACAGCGATCGCTCGCTCAGTAGACATGTACACAATTCTGTCACTGGGTGTGTGATAGCTGCGGATAGCAGGTACAGTCGCCGAGAGATATTTTACTGCATATTTACAGTGTGTTTGTGTGTGTGTCGTGTCTCTAATACATCTGTTAAACGCAGCGATCGCTCGCTCAGTAGACATGTACACAATTCTGTCACTGGGTGTGTGATAGCTGCGGATAGCAGGTACAGTCGCCGAGAGATATTTTACTGCATATTTACAGTGTGTTTGTGTGTGTGTCGTGTCTCTAATACATCTGTTAAACACAGCGATCGCTCGCTCAGTAGACATGTACACAATTCTGTCACTGGGTGTGTGATAGCTGCGGATAGCAGGTAGTCGCCGAGAGATATTTTACTGCATATTTACAGTGTGTTTGTGTGTGTGTCGTGTCTCTAATACATCTGTTAAACACAGCGATCGCTCGCTCAGTAGACATGTACACAATTCTGTCACTGGGTGTGTGATAGCTGCGGATAGCAGGTACAGTCGCCGAGAGATATTTTACTGCATATTTACAGTGTGTTTGTGTGTGTGTCGTGTCTCTAATACATCTGTTAAACACAGCGATCGCTCGCTCAGTAGACATGTACACAATTCTGTCACTGGGTGTGTGATAGCTGCGGATAGCAGGTACAGTCGCCGAGAGATATTTTACTCCATATTTACAGTATGTTTGTGTTTGTGTCGTGTCTCTAATACATCTGTTAACCGCAGCGATCGCTCGCTCAGTAGACATGTACACAATTCTGTCACTGGGTGTGTGATAGCTGCGGATAGCAGGTACAGTCGCCGAGAGATATTTTACTGCATATTTACAGTATGTTTGTGTTTGTGTCGTGTCTCTAATACATCTGTTAAACGCAGCGATCGCTCGCTCAGTAGACATGTACACAATTCTGTCACTGGGTGTGTGATAGCTGCGGATAGCAGGTACAGTCGCCGAGAGATATTTTACTGCATATTTACAGTATGTTTGTGTTTGTGTCGTGTCTCTAATACATCTGTTAAACACAGCGATCGCTCGCTCAGTAGACATGTACACAATTCTGTCACTGGGTGTGTGATAGCTGCGGATAGCAGGTACAGTCGCCGAGAGATATTTAATTGCATATTTACAGTGTGTTTGTGTGTGTCGTGTCTCTAACATGTCTGTTAAACACAGCGATCGCTCACTCAGTAGACATGTACTCAGTTCAGTCACTGGGTGTGTGATAGCTGCGGATAGCAGGTACAGTCGCCGAGAGATATTTAATTGCATATTTACTGTGTTTGTGTGTGTGTAGTGTCTCTAATACATCTGTTAAACACAGCGATCGCTCGCTCAGTAGACATGTACACAATTCTGTCACTGGGTGTGTGATAGCTGCGGATAGCAGGTACAGTCGCCGAGAGATATTTAATTGCATATTTACAGTGTGTTTGTGTGTGTCGTGTCTCTAACATGTCTGTTAAACACAGCGATCGCTCACTCAGTAGACATGTACTCAGTTCAGTCACTGGGTGTGTGATAGCTGCGGATAGCAGGTACAGTCGCCGAGAGATATTTAATTGCATATTTACTGTGTTTGTGTGTGTGTAGTGTCTCTAATACATCTGTTAAACACAGCGATCGCTCGCTCAGTAGACATGTACACAATTCTGTCACTGGGTGTGTGATAGCTGCGGATAGCAGGTACAGTCGCCGAGAGATATTTAATTGCATATTTACAGTGTGTTTGTGTGTGTCGTGTCTCTAACATGTCTGTTAAACACAGCGATCGCTCGCTCAGTAGACATGTACTCAGTTCAGTCACTGGGTGTGTGATAGCTGCGGATAGCAGGTACAGTCGCCGAGAGATATTTAATTATATATTTACAGTGTGTGTTTGTGTGTGTGTCGTGTCTCTAATACATCTGTTAAACACAGCGATCGCTTGCTCAGTAGACATGTACACAATTCTGTCACTGGGTGTGTGATAGCTGCGGTTAGCAGGTACAGTCGCCGAGAGATATTTAATTATATATTTACAGTGTGTGTTTGTGTGTGTGTCGTGTCTCTAATACATCTGTTAAACACAGCGATCGCTTGCTCAGTAGACATGTACACAATTCTGTCACTGGGTGTGTGATAGCTGCGGTTAGCAGGTACAGTCGCCGAGAGATATTTAATTATATATTTACAGTGTGTGTTTGTGTGTGTGTCGTGTCTCTAATACATCTGTTAAACACAGCGATCGCTCGCTCAGTAGACATGTACACAATTCTGTCACTGGGTGTGTGATAGCTGCGGTTAGCAGGTACAGTCGCCGAGAGATATTTAATTATATATTTACAGTGTGTGTTTGTGTGTGTGTCGTGTCTCTAATACATCTGTTAAACACAGCGATCGCTCGCTCAGTAGACATGTACACAATTCTGTCACTGGGTGTGTGATAGCTGCGGTTAGCAGGTACAGTCGCCGAGAAATATTTAATTATATATTTACAGTGTGTGTTTGTGTGTGTGTCGTGTCTCTAATACATCTGTTAAACACAGCGATCGCTCGCTCAGTAGACATGTACACAATTCTGTCACTGGGTGTGTGATAGCTGCGGTTAGCAGGTACAGTCGCCGAGAAATATTTAATTATATATTTACAGTGTGTGTTTGTGTGTGTGTCGTGTCTCTAATACATCTGTTAAACACAGCGATCGCTCGCTCAGTAGACATGTACTCAGTTCAGTCACTGGGTGTGTGATAGCTGCGGATAGCAGGTACAGTCGCCGAGAGATATTTTACTGCATATTTACAGTGTGTTTGAGTGTGTGTCGTGTCTCTAATACATCTGTTAAACACAGCGATCGCTCGCTCAGTAGACATGTACATAATTCTGTCACTGGGTGTGTGATAGCTGCGGATAGCAGGTACAATCGCCGAGAGATATTTTACTGCATATTTACAGTGTGTTTGTGTGTGTGTCGTGTCTCTAACATGTCTGTTAAACACAGCGATCGCTCGCTCAGTAAACATGTACACAATTCTGTCACTGGGTGTGTGATAGCTGCGGATAGCAGGTACAGTCGCCGAGAGATATTTTACTGCATATTTACAGTGTGTTTGTGTGTGTGTCGTGTCTCTAATACATCTGTTAAACGCAGCGATCGCTCGCTCAGTAGACATGTACACAATTCTGTCACTGGGTGTGTGATAGCTGCGGATAGCAGGTACAGTCGCCGAGAGATATTTTATTGCATATTTACAGTGTGTTTGTGTGTGTGTCGTGTCTCTAACATGTCTGTTAAACACAGCGATCGCTCGCTCAGTAGACATGTACTCAGTTCAGTCACTGGGTGTGTGATAGCTGCGGATAGCAGGTACAGTCGCCGAGAGATATTTTACTGCATATTTACAGTGTGTTTGAGTGTGTCGTGTCTCTAATACATCTGTTAAACACAGCGATCGCTCGCTCAGTAGACATGTACACAATTCTGTCACTGGGTGTGTGATAGCTGCGGATAGCAGGTACAGTCGCCGAGAGATATTTTATTGCATATTTACAGTGTGTTTGTGTGTGTGTCGTGTCTCTAACATGTCTGTTAAACACAGCGATCGCTCGCTCAGTAGACATGTACTCAGTTCAGTCACTGGGTGTGTGATAGCTGCGGATAGCAGGTACAGTCGCCGAGAGATATTTAATTGCATATTTACTGTGTTTGTGTGTGTGTAGTGTCTCTAATACATCTGTTAAACACAGCGATCGCTCGCTCAGTAGACATGTACACAATTCTGTCACTGGGTGTGTGATAGCTGCGGATAGCAGGTACAGTCGCCGAGAGATATTTTATTGCATATTTACAGTGTGTTTGTGTGTGTGTCGTGTCTCTAACATGTCTGTTAAACACAGCGATCGCTCGCTCAGTAGACATGTACTCAGTTCAGTCACTGGGTGTGTGATAGCTGCGGATAGCAGGTACAGTCGCCGAGAGATATTTTACTGCATATTTACAGTGTGTTTGAGTGTGTCGTGTCTCTAATACATCTGTTAAACACAGCGATCGCTCGCTCAGTAGACATGTACACAATTCTGTCACTGGGTGTGTGATAGCTGCGGATAGCAGGTACAGTCGCCGAGAGATATTTTATTGCATATTTACAGTGTGTTTGTGTGTGTGTCGTGTCTCTAACATGTCTGTTAAACACAGCGATCGCTCGCTCAGTAGACATGTACTCAGTTCAGTCACTGGGTGTGTGATAGCTGCGGATAGCAGGTACAGTCGCCGAGAGATATTTAATTGCATATTTACTGTGTTTGTGTGTGTGTAGTGTCTCTAATACATCTGTTAAACACAGCGATCGCTCGCTCAGTAGACATGTACACAATTCTGTCACTGGGTGTGTGATAGCTGCGGATAGCAGGTACAGTCGCCGAGAGATATTTAATTGCATATTTACAGTGTGTTTGTGTGTGTCGTGTCTCTAACATGTCTGTTAAACACAGCGATCGCTCGCTCAGTAGACATGTACTCAGTTCAGTCACTGGGTGTGTGATAGCTGCGGATAGCAGGTACAGTCGCCGAGAGATATTTTACTGCATATTTACAGTGTGTTTGAGTGTGTCGTGTCTCTAATACATCTGTTAAACACAGCGATCGCTCGCTCAGTAGACATGTACACAATTCTGTCACTGGGTGTGTGATAGCTGCGGATAGCAGGTACAGTCGCCGAGAGATATTTAATTGCATATTTACAGTGTGTTTGTGTGTGTCGTGTCTCTAACATGTCTGTTAAACACAGCGATCGCTCGCTCAGTAGACATGTACACAATTCTGTCACTGGGTGTGTGATAGCTGCGTATAGCAGGTACAGTCGCCGAGAGATATTTTACTGAATATTTACAGTGTGTTTGTGTGTGTGTCGTGTCTCTAATACATCTGTTAAACGCAGCGATCGCTCGCTCAGTAGACATGTACACAATTCTGTCACTGGGTGTGTGATAGCTGCGGATAGCAGGTACAGTCGCCGAGAGATATTTTACTGCATATTTACAGTATGTTTGTGTTTGTGTCGTGTCTCTAACATGTCTGTTAAACACAGCGATCGCTCGCTCAGTAGACATGTACTCAGTTCAGTCACTGCGTGTGTGATAGCTGCGGATAGCAGGTACAGTCGCCGAGAGATATTTTACTGCATATTTACAGAATGTTTGTGTGTGTGTCGTGTCTCTAACATGTCTGTTAAACACAGCGATCGCTCGCTCAGTAGACATGTACACAATTCTGTCACTGGGTGTGTGATAGCTGCGGTTAGCAGGTACAGTCGCCGAGAGATATTTAATTATATATTTACAGTGTGTGTTTGTGTGTGTGTCGTGTCTCTAATACATCTGTTAAACACAGCGATCGCTCGCTCAGTAGACATGTACACAATTCTGTCACTGGGTGTGTGATAGCTGCGGTTAGCAGGTACAGTCGCCGAGAGATATTTTACTGCATATTTACAGTGTTTGTGTGTGTGTGTCGTGTCTCTAACATGTCTGTTAAACACAGCGATCGCTCGCTCAGTAGACATGTACACAATTCTGTCACTGGGTGTGATAGCTGCGGTTAGCAGGTACAGTCGCCGAGAGATATTTTATTGCATATTTACAGTGTGTTTGTGTGTGTGTCGTGTCTCTAATACATCTGTTAAACACAGCGATCGCTCGCTCAGTAGACATGTACACAATTCTGTCACTGGGTGTGTGATAGCTGCGGATAGCAGGTACAGTCGCCGAGAGATATTTTACTGCATATTTACAGTGTGTGTCGTGTCTCTAACATGTCTGTTAAACACAGCGATCGCTCGCTCAGTAGACATGTACACAATTCTGTCACTGGGTGTGTGATAGCTGCGGATAGCAGGTACAGTCGCCGAGAGATATTTTATTGCATATTTACAGTGTGTTTGTGTGTGTGTCGTGTCTCTAATACATCTGTTAAACACAGCGATCGCTCGCTCAGTAGACATGTACACAATTCTGTCACTGGGTGTGTGATAGCTGCGGTTAGCAGGTACAGTCGCCGAGAGATATTTTACTGCATATTTACAGTGTTTGTGTGTGTCGTGTCTCTAACATGTCTGTTAAACACAGCGATCGCTCGCTCAGTAGACATGTACACAATTCTGTCACTGGGTGTGTGATAGCTGCGGATAGCAGGTACAGTCGCCGAGAGATATTTTATTGCATATTTACAGTGTGTTTGTGTGTGTGTCGTGTCTCTAATACATCTGTTAAACACAGCGATCGCTCGCTCAGTAGACATGTACACAATTCTGTCACTGGGTGTGTGATAGCTGCGGTTAGCAGGTACAGTCGCCGAGAGATATTTTACTGCATATTTACAGTGTTTGTGTGTGTCGTGTCTCTAACATGTCTGTTAAACACAGCGATCGCTCGCTCAGTAGACATGTACACAATTCTGTCACTGGGTGTGTGATAGCTGCGGATAGCAGGTACAGTCGCCGAGAGATATTTTACTGCATATTTACAGTGTGTTTGAGTGTGTGTCGTGTCTCTAACATGTCTGTTAAACACAGCGATCGCTCGCTCAGTAGACATGTACACAATTCTGTCACTGGGTGTGTGATAGCTGCGGTTAGCAGGTACAGTCGCCGAGAGATATTTAATTATATATTTACAGTGTGTGTTTGTGTGTGTGTCGTGTCTCTAATACATCTGTTAAACACAGCGATCGCTCGCTCAGTAGACATGTACACAATTCTGTCACTGGGTGTGTGATAGCTGCGGTTAGCAGGTACAGTCGCCGAGAGATATTTAATTATATATTTACAGTGTGTGTTTGTGTGTGTGTCGTGTCTCTAATACATCTGTTAAACACAGCGATCGCTCGCTCAGTAGACATGTACACAATTCTGTCACTGGGTGTGTGATAGCTGCGGTTAGCAGGTACAGTCGCCGAGAAATATTTAATTATATATTTACAGTGTGTGTTTGTGTGTGTGTCGTGTCTCTAATACATCTGTTAAACACAGCGATCGCTCGCTCAGTAGACATGTACACAATTCTGTCACTGGGTGTGTGATAGCTGCGGTTAGCAGGTACAGTCGCCGAGAAATATTTAATTATATATTTACAGTGTGTGTTTGTGTGTGTGTCGTGTCTCTAATACATCTGTTAAACACAGCGATCGCTCGCTCAGTAGACATGTACACAATTCTGTCACTGGGTGTGTGATAGCTGCGGATAGCAGGTACAGTCGCCGAGAGATATTTTATTGCATATTTACAGTGTGTTTGTGTGTGTGTCGTGTCTCTAATACATCTGTTAAACACAGCGATCGCTCGCTCAGTAGACATGTACACAATTCTGTCACTGGGTGTGTGATAGCTGCGGTTAGCAGGTACAGTCGCCGAGAGATATTTTACAGCATATTTACAGTGTTTGCGTGTGTGTGTCGTGTCTCTAACATGTCTGTTAAACACAGCGATCGCTCGCTCAGTAGACATGTACACAATTCTGTCACTGGGTGTGTGATAGCTGCGGATAGCAGGTACAGTCGCCGAGAGATATTTTACTGCATATTTACAGTGTGTTTGAGTGTGTGTCGTGTCTCTAACATGTCTGTTAAACACAGCGATCGCTCGCTCAGTAGACATGTACACAATTCTGTCACTGGGTGTGTGATAGCTGCGGTTAGCAGGTACAGTCGCCGAGAGATATTTTACTGCATATTTACAGTGTTTGTGTGTGTGTGTCGTGTCTCTAACATGTCTGTTAAACACAGCGATCGCTCGCTCAGTAGACATGTACACAATTCTGTCACTGGGTGTGTGATAGCTGCGGATAGCAGGTACAGTCGCCGAGAGATATTTTACTGCATATTTACAGTGTGTTTGAGTGTGTGTCGTGTCTCTAACATGTCTGTTAAACACAGCGATCGCTCGCTCAGTAGACATGTACACAATTCTGTCACTGGGTGTGTGATAGCTGCGGATAGCAGGTACAGTCGCCGAGAGATATTTTACTGCATATTTACAGTGTGTTTGTGTGTATGTCGTGTCTCTAATACATCTGTTAACCGCAGCGATCGCTCGCTCAGTAGACATGTACACAATTCTGTCACTGGGTGTGTGATAGCTGCGGATAGCAGGTACAGTCGCCGAGAGATATTTTACTGCATATTTACAGTGTGTTTGTGTGTGTGTCGTGTCTCTAATACATCTGTTAAACACAGCGATCGCTCGCTCAGTAGACATGTACACAATTCTGTCACTGGGTGTGTGATAGCTGCGGATAGCAGGTACAGTCGCCGAGAGATATTTTACTGCATATTTACAGTGTGTTTGTGTGTGTGTCGTGTCTCTAATACATCTGTTAAACGCAGCGATCGCTCGCTCAGTAGACATGTACACAATTCTGTCACTGGGTGTGTGATAGCTGCGGATTTTTTTTTTTTTTTTTTTTTATAAGATCTAGTAGGCAAACGAGCAAGACGGGTCACCTGATGGTAAGTGATTCACCGCCGCCCACGGTCACCAGCGATGCCAGTGTGTTGCCTACCCTTCAGGTAAGAGTATGCTCTTTTCTTGAATAACCCAATGTCGCAGTTATTGGGGAAGACCGCTGATGGCAACGAATTCCAGAGACTTACTGTGCGTGGCAAAAAACTGTTTTTAAAACGCATTGTAGTGGAACGCCAACCATCCAGATGGTGCGGATGATAGTTCCGGCGCGACGATCGGTTGCGAAAATCAGCGGCTTCTATTAAATCGAACAACTCCTCAGAACACTCCCCATTGTAAATTCGGTAAAGTATGCATAGGGAAGATAGATCCCTACGCAGTGCCAAAGGATCTAGCCGATCGGCAAGTTCAGGATCGTCGACAATCCGAGATGCCCTACGTTGGATTCGGTCAAATGGAGATAGCTGATAACCCGGAGCCCCGGCCCAAAGGTGGCAACAATACTCCATGTGAGGCCGCACCTGCGCCTTATACAGTTTAAGGCGGTGAGCCGGCCTGAAGTACTGTTTGGCCCTGTTGAGTACTCCGAGTTTTTTGGAGGCCATTTTAGCCTTGCTCTCCAAATGACCGCCAAACTGGACAACACTCGAAATATCGACACCTAGAATGCCAATGTTCGGCTTGGCACAAAGGTGAGTGTTTCCGAAGAGTGGCGATGCGACAAAGGGGGCTTTTTTAGCGGTGAACGCGCAAACTTGAGTCTTAGAAGGGTTAAACTGGACTAGATTTAGTCCCCCCCAATCGGAAATCTTCACAAGGGATGATTCGATTTCAGACACAAGTTTGTTCCGACACTCATCGACGTGATCCCGAGAGATATTGCTGCGGCCGAAATACAGTGCATCCACGGTACTGTCATCCGCATAGCAATGAATGCCACTGGTATGCAACAAATCATTGATATGCAGAATAAACAATGTCGGGGATAACACGCAGCCTTGGGGAACACCAGCATTTACGGTTCGGAGGTCCGAGCACGAGCCGTCTACGACGACTTTAACTCTCCGTTCCGCAAGGAAACTGCTGATCCACCTACAAAGTCTCTCAGGAAGCCCATAGGAAGGAAGCTTCGATAGTAAGGCTTTATGCCAAACCCGATCGAAGGCTTTCGCTATGTCCAAACTAACGCCTAGTGCCTCACCCCTACTTTCGACCGCCTGCGCCCAACGGTGAGTTAGTAAAGCCAGAAGATCACCAGCTGATCGGCCTTTGCGGAAGCCATATTGGCGGTCGCTGATCAGCTGGTGCTCCTCCAGGTAGCCCATGAGCTGGCGGTTGATTATGGATTCCATAATTTTGGAGAGCAAGGAGGTGATAGCGATAGGCCTGTAGTTGAACGGATCTGAGCGGTCGCCTTTTTTAGGGATCGGGTGTACTAGAGCCGTCTTCCATGAATGTGGGACAACGCCGAGGACATAAGAGTGTCTGAATAAGCGCGTTAAAACCGGTGCCAGCTCTGGAGCACACACCTTCAGCACAATAGGAGATACTCCATCGGGCCCACACGACTTGTTGACATCCAGGGAGAATAGTGCTTTCCGCACAGCACACTGTGTGAAGCGGACGTCCGCCATTGTGGTTTCACACCTCGGGATGGTAGGAGGTGTGTTCCCCCTGTCGTCAAGAGTCGAGTTTTCCGCAAAGATAGAGCCAAGAAGATCGGCTTTTTCCCTTGCGGAATAGGCCAATGAACCATCCTCCCCGCGCAAAGGTGGAAGTGTCGACCGACAGAAATTACCCTGGACAGCTTTGGCGAGAGACCAGAACGCACGAGAGCCAGATGGCAGCCGTGCTAGTCTCTCGCCAATTCTCCCAACGTACTTCGACTTTGCCAATGCAATTTGCCTCTTTAAGAACCTGGAAGCAGAGTTGTACTTCTTCTTGAGTGAGTCAGAGTTTACATCCTTAGAGGCCTTAGCCCTAGCCCAAGCTTGGTAGCATTCCCGCTTGCGACGATGTGCGTCACGGCAGGACCCACCAAACCAGGGCCGAGATCTGCCACCGACGGGTACCGCTGAGCTAGGAACAAACAATTCCATGCCCTGCAGCACGACGCCGGCAACCGAATCAGCGCAGGTGCTAGGATCCTCTGACTTGAAGCAAATCTGCCCCCATGGGTAGGATGCAAAGAAAGAGCGCATCCCGTCCCAATCTGCCGACCTGTAGTGCCAAACACGTCGTCTACCAGATGAAAGTGGTTGCGACGAGACGGTGAGAGGCACCACGCTCCTAATTAGGCAATGGTCCGATGACCCGAGAGGAGCATCGACCCATACCCGAATGGGTTCAGGGCGAGAGGTCAGCAGAAGGTCCAATAAGGAAGGCGAATGGTCTTCCACATCTGGCACACGTGTGGGAGAAGTTACCATCTGCGTCAGACCATTGGCAATGGCAAAATCGTGAGCAGACCTTCCCGCATGGTCAGTACGTGTTGACCCAAGCCAGTCAGAGTGATGGGCATTAAAGTCGCCCAAAACCACGATTTCTGCGGTAGGAATTTGCTCAAGTATTCTGTCAGTGGACACCTGCAGGTGCTCGAAGAGCCGGTCAATTTCCGAATTTCCGCTATGAGACCTGTAAAGGCACGCGTAGACTCGAATGTGATCCTCACAATCGACGCGCACCCAAAGGATCGACAGGTCTCTGCCTTCAAGATAGCTGAGCCTACGGTAACAAATTCCCTCCCTAACGTACACACACACGCCGGCGCGCGGCACAAAAAAGTGCTCCAGGCTATAGGCCGGGCACTTTAGATATGAAGTGTCCGTCGGGGAGGAAATCTGCGTCTCCGTCAGGAAAAGCAAATCTGGCCTTTCCGTCTCGAGATGGTGGTGGACGGCATTTAAGTTCGAGTGAAGTCCCCTGATGTTAGAAAAATCCACTACTAAAGTGGAGGGGGACTTCCTCGTGATTGGGCTCAGTTTGCACCCAGCAGCTGCGATAAACGACGCTTCATGTGCCCCCCCAGAATACGATGGGCAGCCTGAGCGAGAGCGAGAGGATAACATCTCTCGCTCTCGCTCAGAGAGGGATTCTCCAGTCTCTAAGAGACTGGTACCCTCCTGGGGTATTTTATTTCTATCACTCGTCGCCATCACAGTAAGAGCATAAGGGGTGGGGGAGGAAAGGGAAGGAGAAAGGTCACAGAGGGTGAGGAATTGTGGGACAGGGAATAAAAAGACAGGAAGGGGCCAACTGATACTCATTCCCACACGCAACGCAACAGTCCCTAGAAAATCTGTTGCGGTACGTGTAGTATAATGAAAGTGCCAGTTGCTATTTGGGCCCCGAGGTAGAGGGATAAGGGCGCCGGGACTCTCACTCACCAGTCGAAACGCGGTGGCCTCTAGGAGGCCCCCACTTCACGCTGATTTTCTGTGAGAGGGTAGTGTTTCACCGGTCGATCCTGCCCACCTACGTGCTACAGCGAACTGCAGACTTGGATCTGATCTTGGACTCGGATCTGATAGCAGGTACAGTCGCCGAGAGATATTTTACTGCATATTTACAGTGTGTTTGTGTGTGTGTCGTGTCTCTAATACATCTGTTAAACACAGCGATCGCTCGCTCAGTAGACATGTACACAATTCTGTCACTGGGTGTGTGATAGCTGCGGATAGCAGGTACAGTCGCCGAGAGATATTTTACTGCATATTTACAGTGTGTTTGTGTGTGTGTCGTGTCTCTAATACATCTGTTAAACACAGCGATCGCTCGCTCAGTAGACATGTACACAATTCTGTCACTGGGTGTGTGATAGCTGCGGTTAGCAGGTACAGTCGCCGAGAGATATTTAATTATATATTTACAGTGTGTGTTTGTGTGTGTGTCGTGTCTCTAATACATCTGTTAAACACAGCGATCGCTCGCTCAGTAGACATGTACACAATTCTGTCACTGGGTGTGTGATAGCTGCGGTTAGCAGGTACAGTCGCCGAGAGATATTTAATTATATATTTACAGTGTGTGTTTGTGTGTGTGTCGTGTCTCTAATACATCTGTTAAACACAGCGATCGCTCGCTCAGTAGACATGTACACAATTCTGTCACTGGGTGTGTGATAGCTGCGGTTAGCAGGTACAGTCGCCGAGAAATATTTAATTATATATTTACAGTGTGTGTTTGTGTGTGTGTCGTGTCTCTAATACATCTGTTAAACACAGCGATCGCTCGCTCAGTAGACATGTACACAATTCTGTCACTGGGTGTGTGATAGCTGCGGTTAGCAGGTACAGTCGCCGAGAAATATTTAATTATATATTTACAGTGTGTGTTTGTGTGTGTGTCGTGTCTCTAATACATCTGTTAAACACAGCGATCGCTCGCTCAGTAGACATGTACATAATTCTGTCACTGGGTGTGTGATAGCTGCGGATAGCAGGTA
This sequence comes from Troides aeacus, assembly GCA_033220335.2. NCBI lineage: Eukaryota > Metazoa > Arthropoda > Insecta > Lepidoptera > Papilionidae > Troides > Troides aeacus. The sequence continues at coordinate 6,829,793 of CM067296.1, forward strand.
CAATCGCCGAGAGATATTTTACTGCATATTTACAGTGTGTTTGTGTGTGTGTCGTGTCTCTAACATGTCTGTTAAACACAGCGATCGCTCGCTCAGTAAACATGTACACAATTCTGTCACTGGGTGTGTGATAGCTGCGGATAGCAGGTACAGTCGCCGAGAGATATTTTACTGCATATTTACAGTGTGTTTGTGTGTGTGTCGTGTCTCTAATACATCTGTTAAACGCAGCGATCGCTCGCTCAGTAGACATGTACACAATTCTGTCACTGGGTGTGTGATAGCTGCGGATAGCAGGTACAGTCGCCGAGAGATATTTTATTGCATATTTACAGTGTGTTTGTGTGTGTGTCGTGTCTCTAACATGTCTGTTAAACACAGCGATCGCTCGCTCAGTAGACATGTACTCAGTTCAGTCACTGGGTGTGTGATAGCTGCGGATAGCAGGTACAGTCGCCGAGAGATATTTTACTGCATATTTACAGTGTGTTTGAGTGTGTCGTGTCTCTAATACATCTGTTAAACACAGCGATCGCTCGCTCAGTAGACATGTACACAATTCTGTCACTGGGTGTGTGATAGCTGCGGATAGCAGGTACAGTCGCCGAGAGATATTTTATTGCATATTTACAGTGTGTTTGTGTGTGTGTCGTGTCTCTAACATGTCTGTTAAACACAGCGATCGCTCGCTCAGTAGACATGTACTCAGTTCAGTCACTGGGTGTGTGATAGCTGCGGATAGCAGGTACAGTCGCCGAGAGATATTTAATTGCATATTTACTGTGTTTGTGTGTGTGTAGTGTCTCTAATACATCTGTTAAACACAGCGATCGCTCGCTCAGTAGACATGTACACAATTCTGTCACTGGGTGTGTGATAGCTGCGGATAGCAGGTACAGTCGCCGAGAGATATTTTATTGCATATTTACAGTGTGTTTGTGTGTGTGTCGTGTCTCTAACATGTCTGTTAAACACAGCGATCGCTCGCTCAGTAGACATGTACTCAGTTCAGTCACTGGGTGTGTGATAGCTGCGGATAGCAGGTACAGTCGCCGAGAGATATTTTACTGCATATTTACAGTGTGTTTGAGTGTGTCGTGTCTCTAATACATCTGTTAAACACAGCGATCGCTCGCTCAGTAGACATGTACACAATTCTGTCACTGGGTGTGTGATAGCTGCGGATAGCAGGTACAGTCGCCGAGAGATATTTTATTGCATATTTACAGTGTGTTTGTGTGTGTGTCGTGTCTCTAACATGTCTGTTAAACACAGCGATCGCTCGCTCAGTAGACATGTACTCAGTTCAGTCACTGGGTGTGTGATAGCTGCGGATAGCAGGTACAGTCGCCGAGAGATATTTAATTGCATATTTACTGTGTTTGTGTGTGTGTAGTGTCTCTAATACATCTGTTAAACACAGCGATCGCTCGCTCAGTAGACATGTACACAATTCTGTCACTGGGTGTGTGATAGCTGCGGATAGCAGGTACAGTCGCCGAGAGATATTTAATTGCATATTTACAGTGTGTTTGTGTGTGTCGTGTCTCTAACATGTCTGTTAAACACAGCGATCGCTCGCTCAGTAGACATGTACTCAGTTCAGTCACTGGGTGTGTGATAGCTGCGGATAGCAGGTACAGTCGCCGAGAGATATTTAATTATATATTTACAGTGTGTGTTTGTGTGTGTGTCGTGTCTCTAATACATCTGTTAAACACAGCGATCGCTTGCTCAGTAGACATGTACACAATTCTGTCACTGGGTGTGTGATAGCTGCGGTTAGCAGGTACAGTCGCCGAGAGATATTTAATTATATATTTACAGTGTGTGTTTGTGTGTGTGTCGTGTCTCTAATACATCTGTTAAACACAGCGATCGCTCGCTCAGTAGACATGTACACAATTCTGTCACTGGGTGTGTGATAGCTGCGGATAGCAGGTACAGTCGCCAAGAGATATTTTACTGCATATTTACAGTGTGTTTGTGTGTGTGTCGTGTCTCTAATACATCTGTTAAACACAGCGATCGCTCGCTCAGTAGACATGTACACAATTCTGTCACTGGGTGTGTGATAGCTGCGGATAGCAGGTACAATCGCCGAAAGATATTTTACTGCATATTTACAGTGTGTTTGTGTGTGTGTCGTGTCTCTAACATGTCTGTTAAACACAGCGATCGCTCGCTCAGTAGACATGTACACAATTCTGTCACTGGGTGTGTGATAGCTGCGTATAGCAGGTACAGTCGCCGAGAGATATTTTACTGAATATTTACAGTGTGTTTGTGTGTGTGTCGTGTCTCTAATACATCTGTTAAACGCAGCGATCGCTCGCTCAGTAGACATGTACACAATTCTGTCACTGGGTGTGTGATAGCTGCGGATAGCAGGTACAGTCGCCGAGAGATATTTTACTGCATATTTACAGTATGTTTGTGTTTGTGTCGTGTCTCTAACATGTCTGTTAAACACAGCGATCGCTCGCTCAGTAGACATGTACTCAGTTCAGTCACTGCGTGTGTGATAGCTGCGGATAGCAGGTACAGTCGCCGAGAGATATTTTACTGCATATTTACAGAATGTTTGTGTGTGTGTCGTGTCTCTAACATGTCTGTTAAACACAGCGATCGCTCGCTCAGTAGACATGTACACAATTCTGTCACTGGGTGTGTGATAGCTGCGGTTAGCAGGTACAGTCGCCGAGAGATATTTAATTATATATTTACAGTGTGTGTTTGTGTGTGTGTCGTGTCTCTAATACATCTGTTAAACACAGCGATCGCTCGCTCAGTAGACATGTACACAATTCTGTCACTGGGTGTGTGATAGCTGCGGTTAGCAGGTACAGTCGCCGAGAGATATTTTACTGCATATTTACAGTGTTTGTGTGTGTGTGTCGTGTCTCTAACATGTCTGTTAAACACAGCGATCGCTCGCTCAGTAGACATGTACACAATTCTGTCACTGGGTGTGATAGCTGCGGTTAGCAGGTACAGTCGCCGAGAGATATTTTATTGCATATTTACAGTGTGTTTGTGTGTGTGTCGTGTCTCTAATACATCTGTTAAACACAGCGATCGCTCGCTCAGTAGACATGTACACAATTCTGTCACTGGGTGTGTGATAGCTGCGGATAGCAGGTACAGTCGCCGAGAGATATTTTACTGCATATTTACAGTGTGTGTCGTGTCTCTAACATGTCTGTTAAACACAGCGATCGCTCGCTCAGTAGACATGTACACAATTCTGTCACTGGGTGTGTGATAGCTGCGGTTAGCAGGTACTGTCGCCGAGAGATATTTTACTGCATATTTACAGTGTTTGTGTGTGTCGTGTCTCTAACATGTCTGTTAAACACAGCGATCGCTCGCTCAGTAGACATGTACACAATTCTGTCACTGGGTGTGTGATAGCTGCGGATAGCAGGTACAGTCGCCGAGAGATATTTTATTGCATATTTACAGTGTGTTTGTGTGTGTGTCGTGTCTCTAATACATCTGTTAAACACAGCGATCGCTCGCTCAGTAGACATGTACACAATTCTGTCACTGGGTGTGTGATAGCTGCGGTTAGCAGGTACAGTCGCCGAGAGATATTTAATTATATATTTACAGTGTGTGTTTGTGTGTGTGTCGTGTCTCTAATACATCTGTTAAACACAGCGATCGCTCGCTCAGTAGACATGTACACAATTCTGTCACTGGGTGTGTGATAGCTGCGGTTAGCAGGTACAGTCGCCGAGAAATATTTAATTATATATTTACAGTGTGTGTTTGTGTGTGTGTCGTGTCTCTAATACATCTGTTAAACACAGCGATCGCTCGCTCAGTAGACATGTACACAATTCTGTCACTGGGTGTGTGATAGCTGCGGTTAGCAGGTACAGTCGCCGAGAAATATTTAATTATATATTTACAGTGTGTGTTTGTGTGTGTGTCGTGTCTCTAATACATCTGTTAAACACAGCGATCGCTCGCTCAGTAGACATGTACACAATTCTGTCACTGGGTGTGTGATAGCTGCGGATAGCAGGTACAGTCGCCGAGAGATATTTTATTGCATATTTACAGTGTGTTTGTGTGTGTGTCGTGTCTCTAATACATCTGTTAAACACAGCGATCGCTCGCTCAGTAGACATGTACACAATTCTGTCACTGGGTGTATGATAGCTGCGGATAGCAGGTACAATCGCCGAGAGATATTTTACTGCATATTTACAGTGTGTTTGTGTGTGTGTCGTGTCTCTAACATGTCTGTTAAACACAGCGATCGCTCGCTCAGTAGACATGTACACAATTCTGTCACTGGGTGTGTGATAGCTGCGGTTAGCAGGTACAGTCGCCGAGAGATATTTAATTATATATTTACAGTGTGTGTTTGTGTGTGTGTCGTGTCTCTAATACATCTGTTAAACACAGCGATCGCTCGCTCAGTAGACATGTACACAATTCTGTCACTGGGTGTGTGATAGCTGCGGTTAGCAGGTACAGTCGCCGAGAGATATTTAATTATATATTTACAGTGTGTGTTTGTGTGTGTGTCGTGTCTCTAATACATCTGTTAAACACAGCGATCGCTCGCTCAGTAGACATGTACACAATTCTGTCACTGGGTGTGTGATAGCTGCGGTTAGCAGGTACAGTCGCCGAGAAATATTTAATTATATATTTACAGTGTGTGTTTGTGTGTGTGTCGTGTCTCTAATACATCTGTTAAACACAGCGATCGCTCGCTCAGTAGACATGTACACAATTCTGTCACTGGGTATGTGATAGCTGCGGTTAGCAGGTACAGTCGCCGAGAAATATTTAATTATATATTTACAGTGTGTGTTTGTGTGTGTGTCGTGTCTCTAATACATCTGTTAAACACAGCGATCGCTCGCTCAGTAGACATGTACACAATTCTGTCACTGGGTGTGTGATAGCTGCGGATAGCAGGTACAGTCGCCGAGAGATATTTTATTGCATATTTACAGTGTGTTTGTGTGTGTGTCGTGTCTCTAATACATCTGTTAAACACAGCGATCGCTCGCTCAGTAGACATGTACACAATTCTGTCACTGGGTGTGTGATAGCTGCGGTTAGCAGGTACAGTCGCCGAGAGATATTTTACTGCATATTTACAGTGTTTGTGTGTGTGTGTCGTGTCTCTAACATGTCTGTTAAACACAGCGATCGCTCGCTCAGTAGACATGTACACAATTCTGTCACTGGGTGTGTGATAGCTGCGGATAGCAGGTACAGTCGCCGAGAGATATTTTACTGCATATTTACAGTGTGTTTGTGTGTGTGTCGTGTCTCTAATACATCTGTTAACCGCAGCGATCGCTCGCTCAGTAGACATGTACACAATTCTGTCACTGGGTGTGTGATAGCTGCGGATAGCAGGTACAGTCGCCGAGAGATATTTTACTGCATATTTACAGTGTGTTTGTGTGTGTGTCGTGTCTCTAATACATCTGTTAAACACAGCGATCGCTCGCTCAGTAGACATGTACACAATTCTGTCACTGGGTGTGTGATAGCTGCGGATAGCAGGTACAGTCGCCGAGAGATATTTTACTGCATATTTACAGTGTGTTTGTGTGTGTGTCGTGTCTCTAATACATCTGTTAAACGCAGCGATCGCTCGCTCAGTAGACATGTACACAATTCTGTCACTGGGTGTGTGATAGCTGCGGATAGCAGGTACAGTCGCCGAGAGATATTTTACTGCATATTTACAGTGTGTTTGTGTGTGTGTCGTGTCTCTAATACATCTGTTAAACACAGCGATCGCTCGCTCAGTAGACATGTACACAATTCTGTCACTGGGTGTGTGATAGCTGCGGATAGCAGGTACAGTCGCCGAGAGATATTTTACTGCATATTTACAGTGTGTTTGTGTGTGTGTCGTGTCTCTAATACATCTGTTAAACACAGCGATCGCTCGCTCAGTAGACATGTACACAATTCTGTCACTGGGTGTGTGATAGCTGCGGATAGCAGGTACAGTCGCCGAGAGATATTTTACTGCATATTTACAGTGTGTTTGTGTGTGTGTCGTGTCTCTAATACATCTGTTAAACACAGCGATCGCTCGCTCAGTAGACATGTACACAATTCTGTCACTGGGTGTGTGATAGCTGCGGATAGCAGGTACAGTCGCCGAGAGATATTTTACTGCATATTTACAGTGTGTTTGTGTGTGTGTCGTGTCTCTAATACATCTGTTAAACACAGCGATCGCTCGCTCAGTAGACATGTACACAATTCTGTCACTGGGTGTGTGATAGCTGCGGATAGCAGGTACAGTCGCCGAGAGATATTTTACTCCATATTTACAGTATGTTTGTGTTTGTGTCGTGTCTCTAATACATCTGTTAACCGCAGCGATCGCTCGCTCAGTAGACATGTACACAATTCTGTCACTGGGTGTGTGATAGCTGCGGATAGCAGGTACAGTCGCCGAGAGATATTTTACTGCATATTTACAGTATGTTTGTGTTTGTGTCGTGTCTCTAATACATCTGTTAAACGCAGCGATCGCTCGCTCAGTAGACATGTACACAATTCTGTCACTGGGTGTGTGATAGCTGCGGATAGCAGGTACAGTCGCCGAGAGATATTTTACTGCATATTTACAGTATGTTTGTGTTTGTGTCGTGTCTCTAATACATCTGTTAAACACAGCGATCGCTCGCTCAGTAGACATGTACACAATTCTGTCACTGGGTGTGTGATAGCTGCGGATAGCAGGTACAGTCGCCGAGAGATATTTAATTGCATATTTACAGTGTGTTTGTGTGTGTCGTGTCTCTAACATGTCTGTTAAACACAGCGATCGCTCACTCAGTAGACATGTACTCAGTTCAGTCACTGGGTGTGTGATAGCTGCGGATAGCAGGTACAGTCGCCGAGAGATATTTAATTGCATATTTACTGTGTTTGTGTGTGTGTAGTGTCTCTAATACATCTGTTAAACACAGCGATCGCTCGCTCAGTAGACATGTACACAATTCTGTCACTGGGTGTGTGATAGCTGCGGATAGCAGGTACAGTCGCCGAGAGATATTTAATTGCATATTTACAGTGTGTTTGTGTGTGTCGTGTCTCTAACATGTCTGTTAAACACAGCGATCGCTCGCTCAGTAGACATGTACTCAGTTCAGTCACTGGGTGTGTGATAGCTGCGGATAGCAGGTACAGTCGCCGAGAGATATTTAATTATATATTTACAGTGTGTGTTTGTGTGTGTGTCGTGTCTCTAATACATCTGTTAAACACAGCGATCGCTTGCTCAGTAGACATGTACACAATTCTGTCACTGGGTGTGTGATAGCTGCGGTTAGCAGGTACAGTCGCCGAGAAATATTTAATTATATATTTACAGTGTGTGTTTGTGTGTGTGTCGTGTCTCAAATACATCTGTTAAACACAGCAATCGCTCGCTCAGTAGACATGTACACAATTCTGTCACTGGGTGTGTGATAGCTGCGGATAGCAGGTACAGTTGCCGAGAGATATTTAATTGCATATTTACAGTGTGTTTGTGTGTGTCGTGTCTCTAACATGTCTGTTAAACACAGCGATCGCTCGCTCAGTAGACATGTACTCAGTTCAGTCACTGGGTGTGTGATAGCTGCGGATAGCAGGTACAGTCGCCGAGAGATATTTAATTATATATTTACAATGTGTTTGTGTGTGTGTCGTGTCTCTAATACATCTGTTAAACACAGCGATCGCTCGCTCAGTAGACATGTACACAATTCTGTCACTGGGTGTGTGATAGCTGCGGATAGCAGGTACAGTCGCCGAGAGATATTTAATTGCATATTTACAGTGTGTTTGTGTGTGTCGTGTCTCTAACATGTCTGTTAAACACAGCGATCGCTCGCTCAGTAGACATGTACTCAGTTCAGTCACTGGGTGTGTGATAGCTGCGGATAGCAGGTACAGTCGCCGAGAGATATTTAATTATATATTTACAGTGTGTGTTTGTGTGTGTGTCGTGTCTCTAATACATCTGTTAAACACAGCGATCGCTTGCTCAGTAGACATGTACACAATTCTGTCACTGGGTGTGTGATAGCTGCGGTTAGCAGGTACAGTCGCCGAGAGATATTTAATTATATATTTACAGTGTGTGTTTGTGTGTGTGTCGTGTCTCAAATACATCTGTTAAACACAGCAATCGCTCGCTCAGTAGACATGTACACAATTCTGTCACTGGGTGTGTGATAGCTGCGGATAGCAGGTACAGTCGCCGAGAGATATTTAATTGCATATTTACAGTGTGTTTGTGTGTGTCGTGTCTCTAACATGTCTGTTAAACACAGCGATCGCTCGCTCAGTAGACATGTACTCAGTTCAGTCACTGGGTGTGTGATAGCTGCGGATAGCAGGTACAGTCGCCGAGAGATATTTAATTATATATTTACAATGTGTTTGTGTGTGTGTCGTGTCTCTAATACATCTGCTAAACACAGCGATCGCTCGCTCAGTAGACATGTACTCAGTTCAGTCACTGGGTGTGTGATAGCTGCGGATAGCAGGTACAGTCGCCGAGAGATATTTTACTGCATATTTACAGTGTGTTTGTGTGTGTGTCGTGTCTCTAACATGTCTGTTAAACACAGCGATCGCTCGCTCAGTAGACATGTACACAATTCTGTCACTGGGTGTGTGATAGCTGCGGATAGCAGGTACAGTCGCCGAGAGATATTTTACTGCATATTTACAGTGTGTTTGTGTGTGTGTCGTGTCTCTAATACATCTGTTAAACGCAGCGATCGCTCGCTCAGTAGACATGTACACAATTCTGTCACTGGGTGTGTGATAGCTGCGGATAGCAGGTACAGTCGCCGAGAGATATTTAATTGCATATTTACTGTGTTTGTGTGTGTGTAGTGTCTCTAATACATCTGTTAAACACAGCGATCGCTCGCTCAGTAGACATGTACACAATTCTGTCACTGGGTGTGTGATAGCTGCGGATAGCAGGTACAATCGCCGAGAGATATTTTACTGCATATTTACAGTGTGTTTGTGTGTGTGTCGTGTCTCTAACATGTCTGTTAAACACAGCGATCGCTCGCTCAGTAGACATGTACTCAGTTCAGTCACTGGGTGTGTGATAGCTGCGGATAGCAGGTACAGTCGCCGAGAGATATTTTACTGCATATTTACAGTGTGTTTGAGTGTGTGTCGTGTCTCTAATACATCTGTTAAACACAGCGATCGCTCGCTCAGTAGACATGTACATAATTCTGTCACTGGGTGTGTGATAGCTGCGGATAGCAGGTACAATCGCCGAGAGATATTTTACTGCATATTTACAGTGTGTTTGTGTGTGTGTCGTGTCTCTAACATGTCTGTTAAACACAGCGATCGCTCGCTCAGTAAACATGTACACAATTCTGTCACTGGGTGTGTGATAGCTGCGGATAGCAGGTACAGTCGCCGAGAGATATTTTACTGCATATTTACAGTGTGTTTGTGTGTGTGTCGTGTCTCTAATATATCTGTTAAACGCAGCGATCGCTCGCTCAGTAGACATGTACACAATTCTGTCACTGGGTGTGTGATAGCTGCGGATAGCAGGTACAGTCGCCGAGAGATATTTTACTGCATATTTACAGTGTGTTTGAGTGTGTCGTGTCTCTAATACATCTGTTAAACACAGCGATCGCTCGCTCAGTAGACATGTACACAATTCTGTCACTGGGTGTGTGATAGCTGCGGATAGCAGGTACAGTCGCCGAGAGATATTTTATTGCATATTTACAGTGTGTTTGTGTGTGTGTCGTGTCTCTAACATGTCTGTTAAACACAGCGATCGCTCGCTCAGTAGACATGTACTCAGTTCAGTCACTGGGTGTGTGATAGCTGCGGATAGCAGGTACAGTCGCCGAGAGATATTTAATTGCATATTTACTGTGTTTGTGTGTGTGTAGTGTCTCTAATACATCTGTTAAACACAGCGATCGCTCGCTCAGTAGACATGTACACAATTCTGTCACTGGGTGTGTGATAGCTGCGGATAGCAGGTACAGTCGCCGAGAGATATTTAATTGCATATTTACTGTGTTTGTGTGTGTGTAGTGTCTCTAATACATCTGTTAAACACAGCGATCGCTCGCTCAGTAGACATGTACACAATTCTGTCACTGGGTGTGTGATAGCTGCGGATAGCAGGTACAGTCGCCGAGAGATATTTTACTGCATATTTACAGTGTGTTTGTGTGTGTCGTGTCTCTAACATGTCTGTTAAACACAGCGATCGCTCGCTCAGTAGACATGTACTCAGTTCAGTCACTGGGTGTGTGATAGCTGCGGATAGCAGGTACAGTCGCCGAGAGATATTTAATTATATATTTACAGTGTGTGTTTGTGTGTGTGTCGTGTCTCTAATACATCTGTTAAACACAGCGATCGCTTGCTCAGTAGACATGTACACAATTCTGTCACTGGGTGTGTGATAGCTGCGGTTAGCAGGTACAGTCGCCGAGAGATATTTAATTATATATTTACAGTGTGTGTTTGTGTGTGTGTCGTGTCTCTAATACATCTGTTAAACACAGCGATCGCTCGCTCAGTAGATATGTACACAATTCTGTCACTGGGTGTGTGATAGCTGCGGATAGCAGGTACAGTCGCCGAGAGATATTTTACTGCATATTTACAGTGTGTTTGTGTGTGTGTCGTGTCTCTAATACATCTGTTAAACACAGCGATCGCTCGCTCAGTAGACATGTACACAATTCTGTCACTGGGTGTGTGATAGCTGCGGATAGCAGGTACAATCGCCGAAAGATATTTTACTGCATATTTACAGTGTGTTTGTGTGTGTGTCGTGTCTCTAACATGTCTGTTAAACACAGCGATCGCTCGCTCAGTAGACATGTACACAATTCTGTCACTGGGTGTGTGATAGCTGCGTATAGCAGGTACAGTCGCCGAGAGATATTTTACTGCATATTTACAGTGTGTTTGTGTGTGTGTCGTGTCTCTAATACATCTGTTAAACGCAGCGATCGCTCGCTCAGTAGACATGTACACAATTCTGTCACTGGGTGTGTGATAGCTGCGGATAGCAGGTACAGTCGCCGAGAGATATTTTACTGCATATTTACAGTATGTTTGTGTTTGTGTCGTGTCTCTAACATGTCTGTTAAACACAGCGATCGCTCGCTCAGTAGACATGTACTCAGTTCAGTCACTGCGTGTGTGATAGCTGCGGATAGCAGGTACAGTCGCCGAGAGATATTTTACTGCATATTTACAGAATGTTTGTGTGTGTGTCGTGTCTCTAACATGTCTGTTAAACACAGCGATCGCTCGCTCAGTAGACATGTACACAATTCTGTCACTGGGTGTGTGATAGCTGCGGTTAGCAGGTACAGTCGCCGAGAGATATTTAATTATATATTTACAGTGTGTGTTTGTGTGTGTGTCGTGTCTCTAATACATCTGTTAAACACAGCGATCGCTCGCTCAGTAGACATGTACACAATTCTGTCACTGGGTGTGTGATAGCTGCGGTTAGCAGGTACAGTCGCCGAGAGATATTTTACTGCATATTTACAGTGTTTGTGTGTGTGTGTCGTGTCTCTAACATGTCTGTTAAACACAGCGATCGCTCGCTCAGTAGACATGTACACAATTCTGTCACTGGGTGTGATAGCTGCGGTTAGCAGGTACAGTCGCCGAGAGATATTTTATTGCATATTTACAGTGTGTTTGTGTGTGTGTCGTGTCTCTAATACATCTGTTAAACACAGCGATCGCTCGCTCAGTAGACATGTACACAATTCTGTCACTGGGTGTGTGATAGCTGCGGATAGCAGGTACAGTCGCCGAGAGATATTTTACTGCATATTTACAGTGTGTGTCGTGTCTCTAACATGTCTGTTAAACACAGCGATCGCTCGCTCAGTAGACATGTACACAATTCTGTCACTGGGTGTGTGATAGCTGCGGTTAGCAGGTACTGTCGCCGAGAGATATTTTACTGCATATTTACAGTGTTTGTGTGTGTCGTGTCTTTAACATGTCTGTTAAACACAGCGATCGCTCGCTCAGTAGACATGTACACAATTCTGTCACTGGGTGTGTGATAGCTGCGGATAGCAGGTACAGTCGCCGAGAGATATTTTATTGCATATTTACAGTGTGTTTGTGTGTGTGTCGTGTCTCTAATACATCTGTTAAACACAGCGATCGCTCGCTCAGTAGACATGTACACAATTCTGTCACTGGGTGTGTGATAGCTGCGGTTAGCAGGTACAGTCGCCGAGAGATATTTTACTGCATATTTACAGTGTTTGTGTGTGTCGTGTCTCTAACATGTCTGTTAAACACAGCGATCGCTCGCTCAGTAGACATGTACACAATTCTGTCACTGGGTGTGTGATAGCTGCGGATAGCAGGTACAGTCGCCGAGAGATATTTTACTGCATATTTACAGTGTGTTTGAGTGTGTGTCGTGTCTCTAACATGTCTGTTAAACACAGCGATCGCTCGCTCAGTAGACATGTACACAATTCTGTCACTGGGTGTATGATAGCTGCGGATAGCAGGTACAATCGCCGAGAGATATTTTACTGCATATTTACAGTGTGTTTGTGTGTGTGTCGTGTCTCTAACATGTCTGTTAAACACAGCGATCGCTCGCTCAGTAGACATGTACACAATTCTGTCACTGGGTGTGTGATAGCTGCGGTTAGCAGGTACAGTCGCCGAGAGATATTTAATTATATATTTACAGTGTGTGTTTGTGTGTGTGTCGTGTCTCTAATACATCTGTTAAACACAGCGATCGCTCGCTCAGTAGACATGTACACAATTCTGTCACTGGGTGTGTGATAGCTGCGGTTAGCAGGTACAGTCGCCGAGAAATATTTAATTATATATTTACAGTGTGTGTTTGTGTGTGTGTCGTGTCTCTAATACATCTGTTAAACACAGCGATCGCTCGCTCAGTAGACATGTACACAATTCTGTCACTGGGTGTGTGATAGCTGCGGTTAGCAGGTACAGTCGCCGAGAAATATTTAATTATATATTTACAGTGTGTGTTTGTGTGTGTGTCGTGTCTCTAATACATCTGTTAAACACAGCGATCGCTCGCTCAGTAGACATGTACACAATTCTGTCACTGGGTGTGTGATAGCTGCGGTTAGCAGGTACAGTCGCCGAGAGATATTTTACAGCATATTTACAGTGTTTGCGTGTGTGTGTCGTGTCTCTAACATGTCTGTTAAACACAGCGATCGCTCGCTCAGTAGACATGTACACAATTCTGTCACTGGGTGTGTGATAGCTGCGGATAGCAGGTACAGTCGCCGAGAGATATTTTATTGCATATTTACAGTGTGTTTGTGTGTGTGTCGTGTCTCTAATACATCTGTTAAACACAGCGATCGCTCGCTCAGTAGACATTTACACAATTCTGTCACTGGGTGTGTGATAGCTGCGGATAGCAGGTACAGTCGCCGAGAGATATTTTATTGCATATTTACAGTGTGTTTGTGTGTGTGTCGTGTCTCTAATACATCTGTTAAACACAGCGATCGCTCGCTCAGTAGACATGTACACAATTCTGTCACTGGGCGTGTGATAGCTGCGGTTAGCAGGTACAGTCGCCGAGAGATATTTTACTGCATATTTACAGTGTTTGTGTGTGTGTGTCGTGTCTCTAACATGTCTGTTAAACACAGCGATCGCTCGCTCAGTAGACATGTACACAATTCTGTCACTGGGTGTGTGATAGCTGCGGATAGCAGGTACAGTCGCCGAGAGATATTTTACTGCATATTTACAGTGTGTTTGAGTGTGTGTCGTGTCTCTAACATGTCTGTTAAACACAGCGATCGCTCGCTCAGTAGACATGTACACAATTCTGTCACTGGGTGTGTGATAGCTGCGGATAGCAGGTACAGTCGCCGAGAGATATTTTACTGCATATTTACAGTGTGTTTGTGTGTGTGTCGTGTCTCTAATACATCTGTTAAACACAGCGATCGCTCGCTCAGTAGACATGTACACAATTCTGTCACTGGGTGTGTGATAGCTGCGGATAGCAGGTACAGTCGCCGAGAGATATTTTACTGCATATTTACAGTGTGTTTGTGTGTGTGTCGTGTCTCTAATACATCTGTTAACCGCAGCGATCGCTCGCTCAGTAGACATGTACACAATTCTGTCACTGGGTGTGTGATAGCTGCGGATAGCAGGTACAGTCGCCGAGAGATATTTTACTGCATATTTACAGTGTGTGTTTGTGTTTGTGTCGTGTCTCTAATACATCTGTTAAACGCAGCGATCGCTCGCTCAGTAGACATGTACACAATTCTGTCACTGGGTGTGTGATAGCTGCGGATAGCAGGTACAGTCGCCGAGAGATATTTTACTGCATATTTACAGTATGTTTGTGTTTGTGTCGTGTCTCTAATACATCTGTTAAACACAGCGATCGCTCGCTCAGTAGACATGTACACAATTCTGTCACTGGGTGTGTGATAGCTGCGGATAGCAGGTACAGTCGCCGAGAGATATTTTACTGCATATTTACAGTGTGTTTGAGTGTGTGTCGTGTCTCTAACATGTCTGTTAAACACAGCGATCGCTCGCTCAGTAGACATGTACACAATTCTGTCACTGGGTGTGTGATAGCTGCGGATAGCAGGTACAGTCGCCGAGAGATATTTTATTGCATATTTACAGTGTGTTTGTGTGTGTGTCGTGTCTCTAATACATCTGTTAAACACAGCGATCGCTCGCTCAGTAGACATGTACACAATTCTGTCACTGGGTGTGTGATAGCTGCGGATAGCAGGTACAGTCGCCGAGAGATATTTTATTGCATATTTACAGTGTGTTTGTGTGTGTGTCGTGTCTCTAATACATCTGTTAAACACAGCGATCGCTCGCTCAGTAGACATGTACACAATTCTGTCACTGGGCGTGTGATAGCTGCGGATAGCAGGTACAGTCGCCGAGAGATATTTTACTGCATATTTACAGTGTGTTTGAGTGTGTGTCGTGTCTCTAACATGTCTGTTAAACACAGCGATCGCTCGCTCAGTAGACATGTACACAATTCTGTCACTGGGTGTGTGATAGCTGCGGATAGCAGGTACAGTCGCCGAGAGATATTTTATTGCATATTTACAGTGTGTTTGTGTGTGTGTCGTGTCTCTAATACATCTGTTAAACACAGCGATCGCTCGCTCAGTAGACATGTACACAATTCTGTCACTGGGCGTGTGATAGCTGCGGTTAGCAGGTACAGTCGCCGAGAGATATTTTATTGCATATTTACAGTGTGTTTGTGTGTGTGTCGTGTCTCTAATACATCTGTTAAACACAGCGATCGCTCGCTCAGTAGACATGTACACAATTCTGTCACTGGGTGTGTGATAGCTGCGGATAGCAGGTACAGTCGCCGAGAGATATTTTATTGCATATTTACAGTGTGTTTGTGTGTGTGTCGTGTCTCTAATACATCTGTTAAACACAGCGATCGCTCGCTCAGTAGACATGTACACAATTCTGTCACTGGGCGTGTGATAGCTGCGGTTAGCAGGTACAGTCGCCGAGAGATATTTTACTGCATATTTACAGTGTTTGTGTGTGTGTGTCGTGTCTCTAACATGTCTGTTAAACACAGCGATCGCTCGCTCAGTAGACATGTACACAATTCTGTCACTGGGTGTGTGATAGCTGCGGATAGCAGGTACAGTCGCCGAGAGATATTTTACTGCATATTTACAGTGTGTTTGAGTGTGTGTCGTGTCTCTAACATGTCTGTTAAACACAGCGATCGCTCGCTCAGTAGACATGTACACAATTCTGTCACTGGGTGTGTGATAGCTGCGGATAGCAGGTACAGTCGCCGAGAGATATTTTACTGCATATTTACAGTGTGTTTGTGTGTGTGTCGTGTCTCTAATACATCTGTTAAACACAGCGATCGCTCGCTCAGTAGACATGTACACAATTCTGTCACTGGGTGTGTGATAGCTGCGGATAGCAGGTACAGTCGCCGAGAGATATTTTACTGCATATTTACAGTGTGTTTGTGTGTGTGTCGTGTCTCTAATACATCTGTTAAACACAGCGATCGCTCGCTCAGTAGACATGTACACAATTCTGTCACTGGGTGTGTGATAGCTGCGGATAGCAGGTACAGTCGCCGAGAGATATTTTACTGCATATTTACAGTGTGTTTGTGTGTGTGTCGTGTCTCTAATACATCTGTTAAACACAGCGATCGCTCGCTCAGTAGACATGTACACAATTCTGTCACTGGGTGTGTGATAGCTGCGGATAGCAGGTACAGTCGCCGAGAGATATTTTACTGCATATTTACAGTGTGTTTGTGTGTGTGTCGTGTCTCTAATACATCTGTTAAACACAGCGATCGCTCGCTCAGTAGACATGTACACAATTCTGTCACTGGGTGTGTGATAGCTGCGGATAGCAGGTACAGTCGCCGAGAGATATTTAATTATATATTTACAGTGTGTGTTTGTGTGTGTGTCGTGTCTCTAATACATCTGTTAAACACAGCGATCGCTCGCTCAGTAGACATGTACACAATTCTGTCACTGGGTGTGTGATAGCTGCGGATAGCAGGTACAGTCGCCGAGAGATATTTTACTGCATATTTACAGTGTGTTTGAGTGTGTGTCGTGTCTCTAACATGTCTGTTAAACACAGCGATCGCTCGCTCAGTAGACATGTACACAATTCTGTCACTGGGTGTGTGATAGCTGCGGATAGCAGGTACAGTCGCCGAGAGATATTTTATTGCATATTTACAGTGTGTTTGTGTGTGTGTCGTGTCTCTAATATATCTGTTAAACACAGCGATCGCTCGCTCAGTAGACATGTACACAATTCTGTCACTGGGTGTGTGATAGCTGCGGATAGCAGGTACAGTCGCCGAGAGATATTTTATTGCATATTTACAGTGTGTTTGTGTGTGTGTCGTGTCTCTAATACATCTGTTAAACACAGCGATCGCTCGCTCAGTAGACATGTACACAATTCTGTCACTGGGCGTGTGATAGCTGCGGTTAGCAGGTACAGTCGCCGAGAGATATTTTACTGCATATTTACAGTGTTTGTGTGTGTGTGTCGTGTCTCTAATACATCTGTTAAACACAGCGATCGCTCGCTCAGTAGACATGTACACAATTCTGTCACTGGGTGTGTGATAGCCGCGGATAGCAGGTACAGTCGCCGAGAGATATTTTATTGCATATTTACAGTGTGTTTGTGTGTGTGTCGTGTCTCTAATACATCTGTTAAACACAGCGATCGCTCGCTCAGTAGACATGTACACAATTCTGTCACTGGGTGTGTGATAGCTGCGGATAGCAGGTACAGTCGCCGAGAGATATTTTATTGCATATTTACAGTGTGTTTGTGTGTGTGTCGTGTCTCTAATACATCTGTTAAACACAGCGATCGCTCGCTCAGTAGACATGTACACAATTCTGTCACTGGGCGTGTGATAGCTGCGGTTAGCAGGTACAGTCGCCGAGAGATATTTTACTGCATATTTACAGTGTTTGTGTGTGTGTGTCGTGTCTCTAATACATCTGTTAAACACAGCGATCGCTCGCTCAGTAGACATGTACACAATTCTGTCACTGGGTGTGTGATAGCCGCGGATAGCAGGTACAGTCGCCGAGAGATATTTTATTGCATATTTACAGTGTGTTTGTGTGTGTGTCGTGTCTCTAATACATCTGTTAAACACAGCGATCGCTCGCTCAGTAGACATGTACACAATTCTGTCACTGGGTGTGTGATAGCTGCGGTTAGCAGGTACAGTCGCCGAGAGATATTTTACTGCATATTTACAGTGTTTGTGTGTGTGTCGTGTCTCTAACATGTCTGTTAAACACAGCGATCGCTCGCTCAGTAGACATGTACACAATTCTGTCACTGGGTGTGTGATAGCTGCGGTTAACAGGTACAGTCGCCGAGAGATATTTAATTATATATTTACAGTGTGTGTTTGTGTGTGTGTCGTGTCTCTAATACATCTGTTAAACACAGCGATCGCTTGCTCAGTAGACATGTACACAATTCTGTCACTGGGCGTGTGATAGCTGCGGTTAGCAGGTACAGTCGCCGAGAGATATTTAATTATATATTTACAGTGTGTGTTTGTGTGTGTGTCGTGTCTCTAATACATCTGTTAAACACAGCGATCGCTCGCTCAGTAGACATGTACACAATTCTGTCACTGGGTGTGTGATAGCTGCGGATAGCAGGTACAGTCGCCGAGAGATATTTTACTGCATATTTACAGTGTGTTTGTGTGTGTGTCGTGTCTCTAATACATCTGTTAAACACAGCGATCGCTCGCTCAGTAGACATGTACACAATTCTGTCACTGGGTGTGTGATAGCTGCGGATAGCAGGTACAGTCGCCGAGAGATATTTTACTGCATATTTACAGTGTGTTTGTGTGTGTGTCGTGTCTCTAATACATCTGTTAAACACAGCGATCGCTCGCTCAGTAGACATGTACACAATTCTGTCACTGGGTGTGTGATAGCTGCGGATAGCAGGTACAGTCGCCGAGAGATATTTAATTGCATATTTACTGTGTGTTTGTGTGTGTGTCGTGTCTCTAATACATCTGTTAAACACAGCGATCGCTCGCTCAATAATTTGTCTCTTTTATATCTAACACTTACCTTATTTGTGAGACATTCACTGAAATCTTTTTTCATGACAGCAACGGACACTCTGTCTTGAGGGCGCTTGGGCCCGCTCACAGACGTCACCACTGTAGAAAGGTCTAGCTCAACCACCTGGAAATTTGACGTTGGTTTTAGTAGAAACCAGCAGGTTGCTAAAGGCAGACCTAAGTAAGGAGCAGAGAAAATTATCGGAAGATTGAAGACAGTAAGAGTAAGCAGCGATTAAGGGGGAAGAGGATGCTGAGTAGAGAATGGTGGTGAGGAGCTGGTAAGGAGACCCTTGAATAGATATTCAACTGTCTACTGGAGTACTTTACTACTAGTATTAACTAATTCCGATGGAATTGTAGTCATGAGATAAATCGCTGTAGTTTTTCAATTGGTTGACATCATCCAGGCATTCTGATGAAAGCAGTTCCTGACATACATGAAGATGTCCAGCATTGGACGAAGGTATCCCATTGCTAGCCACAGTATAGAATAGGTAGACGCGGTGTCCTTACTTCCGAGAAGATGGGATCCTCATTGGGGTTGGTGTAGTCCCGGAACTGCTTGGTGGCGCGAAGGTAGGCTTCGATGATCTTGATCTTAGCGTCCGAGCGATCTTGTAAGAGACAGAAGCAATATTAATTTGATACAGAGTTGTGTTGTCATTTATGTGAACGCAGCTCTTTTTTTTTTTTAATTCATGAAACGACAACAGCAGCGGTATCTTCACGTAATGTTAAGTGATACGCCTGTCCATAACAATATGGCACTAATTAGGATATACGCAGCACCGCGTTGTACTCGTGGCGTTAAGACATATCGAGTCTCGTTACCGCAATAATTACGAAAGCTACAGCGCCCTTCAAACCGGATCACAGTAATGTCTGCACACTACTGTTTATCGGCTGAAGAAATTGCTGCAATAGAGACGGGACCGGCAGTGTGTAAACATTACTGTTCCGGATTGAAAGGCGCTGTAGTTAGTGTAATTATCGAGGTGACGTGAATCAACATGTTATATGCCGGTAGTCGAGTGCAATGTGGTGCTACATGTATCATCATATCTAGCACCTTGTTGTTATGGGTTGACTGGTGAAAAAAAAAAAACCCCTCACTCGTCTGCGCGAGGTACTGCAGCGTGCGCGCGTCCACCGGGAAGTGCGCGACGGTCGCGCCGAACTCGGGGCACATGTTCGCGACGGTCGCGCGGTCCGCGATGCTCAGCGCCGCGACGCCCGGACCGAAGAACTCCACGAACTTGCCCACCACGCCCAGCCCGCGCAGGTGCTGCGGGGCATCACCGCTGCAATCAATATTACTGCGATCCGGCTTGAAGGACCATTACATAATGAATATTACTGCGAACCGGCTTGAAGAACCATTAGCTAGTAAATATTACTGCGAACCGGCTTGAAGAACCATTAGCTAGTAAATATTACTGCGAACCGGCTTGAAGAACCATTAGCTAGTGAATATTACTGCGAACCGGCTTGAAGAACCATTAGCTAGTGAATATTACTGCGAACCGGCTTGAAGAACCATTAGCTAGTAAATATTACTGCGAACCGGCTTGAAGAACCATTAGCTAGTGAATATTACTGCGAACCGGCTTGAAGAACCATTAGCTAGTGAATATTACTGCGAACCGGCTTGAAGAACCATTAGCTAGTGAATATTACTGCGAACCGGCTTGAAGAACCATTAGCTAGTGAATATTACTGCGAACCGGCTTGAAGGACCATTAACTAGTGAAATCACTGCGATAACTAGACTTAACATCTAATGGTGAGTACAATAGTAGTTGAATCTAGTACACGAAGTCAAATAAATCATCAACTGTATTTACCTTGGTGATTGTGAGCACCAGATCCGTGGACGTCGCCAGCGGGTTCAGCTCCCCGATCAGCCTGTAGCCGACCACCTTCGGAAGCAGCATGCTGATCGCCTGCCCCAGCATCACAGCCTCCGCTTCGATTCCTGGATTAAGGGCACAACGTTGTGATACAGTACAGCGAGCAATAGTTATATATAAGGGACGATCACCTGATAGTAAGTGATAAGTGCGCCCATGATAAAATGGCGCTGGTACGGGCGATACGCATCACCACATTATACTAGTGAGTGAGATATAAGATATCGAGTCTCGTTACCTCAGTAATTTCACTATCCACAGCGCCCTTCAAACCGAATCACGGTAATGTCCGCAAAGTACTGTGTGTCAGCTGCAATGGGCGCTGCGCTGGTACCTATACGGTGTCCGACAATAGAGACACTACCATCAGTAATAGCTACAGCGCCCTTCAAACCGGATCACAGTAATGTCCGCACAGTACAGTGTGCCGGCTGCAATAGGCGCTGCGGCGGCACCTAGACGGTCTCCGTCAACAGAGACACTACCATCAGTAACAGCTACAGCGCCCTTCAAACCGGATCACAGCAATGTCCGCACAGTACTGTGTGACGGAAATAATGAATACGGTACTCACCACCGACCCCCCATCCGACCACACCCAGCCCGTTGATCATGGTCGTGTGACTGTCCGTACCCACCACGGAGTCGGGGTGCAGTATGTCATTGGTGAACACCACCCTCGCCAGATACTCCAAGTTCACCTGGATTGATAATTGTTCTTTTAGTATCATCTATATACATCCTTGTAACAGAGGTTCAAGGTTCGAATCCCAGGTCATATAACATGGTCGGTGGCAGGGTATATTAGCTGCCACCATTTTAAATCTACCTTCATACCTCCAATGAGATAACTACCTCATCGTGGCACGTCTGCCCTTAACGCGGCAGCATCACCTTTACACATGAGATGTCTTGGTGCCACAGTAAACCAGCGTATAGTAATATCTGCACATTACTGTTCGGCAGTAATATTAGCTCCGGTGGTATCTAGTCCACCAATAGAATCATCATCGCTACCACCCGACTGTCAATATGTGAGAGCTTGGATATTCTGGATGAAGAAGCTTCATTATCATCATAATCTTCATCATCATGATCATAATCATTATATTCTTCATCGTCAATGTAATCAAAATAAAAATCATCATTATCATCATAATCTTCATCATCATGATCATAATCATTATATTCTTCATGGTCAATATAATCAACATAAAATTCATCATTATCATCATAACCTTCATCGTCATTACCATCATTCTCTTCCCCAAATTAAACAACAAAAATCAATTTAATCATTGTCATCCTCAACATAATATAAAAATTATCATTATCATCATAATCTTCATCATCATGATCATAATCATTATATTCTTCATCGTCAATATAATCAACATAAAAATCATCATTATCATCATAACCTTCATCGTCATTACCATCATAATCTTCATCGTCATTACAATCATTCTCTTCCCCAAATTAAACAACAAAAATCATTATAATCATTGTCATCCTCAACATAACATAAAAATCATCATTATCATCATAATCTTCCATCATTATAATCATCATCTTCTTGCCCTATTCCAACTTCATATTATCAGCTCATGACTTTCTTTAACTCAATTGGGATCATCACTAACCTCATCATCATCATCAGCTGACAGTCCACTGCTGGACATGGGGATAACCATAAGATCACAATCTTGGCTAGAATTAAATAGTACGGTCTGTTGCGGTGAAGCTGAACTGCTTATGGCCTATTCACTCTTCTCCTCTATCTTCCATCTCTTTCTAACAACCATCAGCTCACTCCACTCCTCCAGCACACATATCCTCATCCTCACAATCCACACACAAATTAAATTAAAAAAAAAAATACAGCTGTCAATTGTCAGCCGGGTGATATACCACTCCTCTTATTGACTCCCCTCTCAATAAGAGTTGGTGAGGATTCTTCTTCCTCCTCTTAATGAGGAACTCTATCATATCTTCAAGAATCTACTTCTTCATCTGTTCCCAAGGAATCCTCTCCCTCGTGATAGGTATCATATTGATTGTCAGGGTTCGGTAAATATATTATAGTCAGCCATTTTGATTTCTCCAACTCCTTCTCTTTCTCTTTCTCTTCTTCATAACACATGCTCATCCTCTTAACGTTGCTCACCTGATGCACAATGCCGGAGCCAGGCGGGACTATCAGCATGTTGTCGAACGCTTGGGCACCCCACTGGAACACAACACGTACATTACAGCAGACATTTTTTCTCCTTCTCCTTCTCCACTCGACATTAAGTGATGCGCCCCTCCATAACAAAATGGCGCTAGTTACGATGATATACACAGCACCACG
Source organism: Troides aeacus (assembly GCA_033220335.2). Classification (NCBI taxonomy): domain Eukaryota; kingdom Metazoa; phylum Arthropoda; class Insecta; order Lepidoptera; family Papilionidae; genus Troides; species Troides aeacus. The sequence continues at coordinate 6,852,756 of CM067296.1, forward strand.
ATGTGCACGCCGTGAGAGATAAAGCGATCGTTACCCTTGTAATTTTACTAGCTACAGCGCCCTTCGAACCGGATCACAGGAACGCTTGTACACAACTGTTCGTCGACTGCAATAGATACCTAAACGGTCTCCGACAATAGAGATCTACAATCAGTAAAATAATTTCACTGGTCAGTCGGTCCTTCGAACCGGATTACAGTTGTTTGCATAGTACCAAGACATTCTCCGGAGCTGATGCAGCATCACCGAGCACATTTGACCATCTCGCAAATTACACCTTCGTCTACCAGTCATTATACTAGCTACAGCACCCTTCAAACCGGATCTCAGTAATGTCTGCCCACTACTGTTTATCGGCTGCACAGACCTATCAGTAGTATATACTATCGCTATAAGATGTTAGGTATCATACAAGTTACGTCACTGGCTAGGTGGTCCTTCGAGCCGGATCACAGGTGCTTGCGCACCGCCGGCTGGCGGTGGACCACACAGATATATAAACATGACCCTGACCTTCAGAAACTGGAACCTCTCCTTGTTCCTCTGGAACTCCAACTCCTGGTTCTTGTTCAGAGCGTCCGGCCTTGAAAGAAGAGAATTCACCGAATCATTATCTCTTACTGTAAATAAAACTAACGTAACACTTGACTTTGGGTGTCCGCGTTATTGCGAGTGACAGCAACTCACTGCAACGCAACTGATCCTTCGAGCCGGATCAAACAAACATTACCATCGACATAGGATGGTTGTCGTTACCACAGTAATCTCAACAGGTTACGATCCTTCGAACCAGACTCGGATCGTCTGAGATGTAGATCTTCGTCACGTGATATTGAGAGGTTTCTCTAGCACCTGGTCCGTCCTTCGAGCCGGATTAAAGTTTCACCAGTCAAACATTCGACTATTGCACTAATGACACTACAGTAATCTTACTGGAGCACAGTAATGTTAGCCACATTGGCAACTTCTTCCACTGTAGATAGAGAGGGAGAGAGAGAGAGAGAGAGAGAGGAGGAAAAGATAAAGAGAGAGGAAGGGATGAGAGAGACGATGCGAGAGATAAGAGAAAGAAGAGATAAAAGAGAGGAAGAGATGAGAGAGACGATGCGAGAGATAAGAGAAAGAAGAGATAAGAGAGAGGAAGAGATGAGAGAGACGATGCGAGAGATAAGAGAAAGAAGAGATAAAAGAGAGAAAGAGATGAAAGAGACGATGCGAGAGATAAGAGACGATGCTAGAGATAAGAGAAAGAACAGATAAGAGAGAGGAAGAGATAAGAGAGAGGAAGAGATGAGAGAGACGATGCGAGAGATAAGAGAAAGAAGAGATAAAAGAGAGGAAGAGATGAGAGAGACGATGCGAGAGATAAGAGAAAGAAGAGATAAGAGAGAGAGAGAGGGCGGAAGGAGAGACGAGAGAGAGAGAGGAAGAAGAGATAAGAAATAGATACTCACATTCTGGCGAAGTCAACTTGAACGGAATGGTCTATGACCAAGTCGGCCGGGCAGATGGGGTTGATTTTGTCAGGGTTGCCACCCAGCCCCTTCACAGCATCCCTCATCGCGGCAAAGTCCACCACAGCAGGCACCCCTGTTAGATCCTGAAAACAATTTAGTATTTTTTATACACCTTAGCCACGTACTGCTGGTAGGTCTCCGTTGCCGGTGACCGTCTGACAAACTGAGATCCGGCTCGAAGGACGTTTCAATTGAAATTACACAATAAGAAGGGAATACATAATTAATGCACAGCTCAGACTCGAGAAGTCGCAGGTTCGTTTCCCAACGAGCTTGGACTTCCTGTGAGGGAGCACTTTCACGAGTCCCAGCAGTGGGCTCTATAATAACTAACTAGAACATTCGTGAAATCTACATAAAAATTATAGCCCTTTTAGTATTTAAATATCTAGGGATTAGATTAACACACAAGCCCACGCGTGGGCAACCGCAATTACCAGACTATAAAGATCAAATTGAAAACAGCGAGCCCACTCACCTGCAGAATAACCCTCGCCGGTTTGAAGGCGATCTCGACGCCACCTTCGACCTTCTGGTTGGTCTCCCAGTCCAGAACGTTCGCGACGTCCTTCTCCAGCACCTGGAAGTTGTCGCAGTTGCGCACGCACGACTCCAGCAGCACCCTGATGCTGAATGGCAGACGCTCTGCAGATAAACGGGCGTCAAGGTCAAAAGACATCATCATCGTCATCCGATAGACGCCCCACAGCTGGACGTAGACCTATCCCAAAAACTTCATCATCATCACCAGATAGACATCCACTTGATGGTAGGTGATACGCTTGCGCACAGCACCACATTGTAATCGACGAGTTGAGACAGTCGCCTGGTTATAGTATTTTCACTAGCTAGTAGTCCTTCGAGCCGGATAACAGTGACGTTTTCACACTGTAATGATAATGTCGCTATTGCCGGAGACCGTCTAGGTACCGCCGCAGCACCTGTTGCAGCCGGCACGCAGTGCTGTGCGGACATTGCGGTGATCCGGTTTGAAGGTCCTATAGCTATCACTGGTGGTAGTGTCTCTGTCGCCGGAGACCGTCTAGGTACCGCCGCAGCACCTGTTGCAGCCGGCACGCAGTGCTGTGCGGACATTGCGGTGATCCGGTTTGAAGGTCCTATAGCTATCACTGGTGGTAGTGTCTCTGTCGCCGGAGACCGTCTAGGTACCGCCGCAGCACCTGTTGCAGCCGGCACGCAGTGCTGTGCGGACATTGCGGTGATCCGGTTTGAAGGTCCTATAGCTATCACTGGTGGTAGTGTCTCTGTCGCCGGAGACCGTCTAGGTACCGCCGCAGCACCTGTTGCAGCCGGCACGCAGTGCTGTGCGGACATTGCGGTGATCCGGTTTGAAGGTCCTATAGCTATCACTGGTGGTAGTGTCTCTGTCGCCGGAGACCGTCTAGGTACCGCCGCAGCACCTGTTGCAGCCGGCACGCAGTGCTGTGCGGACATTGCGGTGATCCGGTTTGAAGGTCCTATAGCTATCACTGGTGGTAGTGTCTCTGTCGCCGGAGACCGTCTAGGTACCGCCGCAGCACCTGTTGCAGCCGGCACGCGGTGCTGTGCGGACATTGCGGTGATCCGGTTTGAAGGACCTATAGCTATCACTGGTGGTAGTGTCTCTGTCGCCGGAGACCGTCTAGGTACCGCCGCAGCACCTGTTGCAGCCGGCACGCGGTGCTGTGCGGACATTGCGGTGATCCGGTTTGAAGGACCTATAGCTATCACTGGTGGTAGTGTCTCTGTCGCCGGAGACCGTCTAGATACCGCCGCAGCGCCTGTTGCAGCCGGCACGCGGTGCTGTGCGGACATTGCTGTGATCCGGTTTGAAGGACCTATAGCTATCACTGGCGGTAGTGTCTCTGTCTCCGGAGACCGTCTAGGTACCGCCGCAGCACCTGTTGCAGCCGGCACGCGGTGCTGTGCGGACATTGCGGTGATCCGGTTTGAAGGACCTATAGCTATCACTGGTGGTAGTGTCTCTGTCGCCGGAGACCGTCTAGGTACCGCCGCAGCACCTGTTGCAGCCGGCACGCGGTGCTGTGCGGACATTGCTGTGATCCGGTTTGAAGGACCTATAGCTATCACTGGCAGTAGTGTCTCTGTCGCCGGAGACCGTCTAGGTACCGCCGCAGCACCTGTTGCAGCCGGCACGCGGTGCTGTGCGGACATTGCGGTGATCCGGTTTGAAGGACCTATAGCTATCACTGGTGGTAGTGTCTCTGTCGCCGGAGACCGTCTAGGTACCGCCGCAGCACCTGTTGCAGCCGGCACGCGGTGCTGTGCGGACATTGCGGTGATCCGGTTTGAAGGACCTATAGCTATCACTGGTGGTAGTGTCTCTGTCGCCGGAGACCGTCTAGATACCGCCGCAGCGCCTGTTGCAGCCGGCACGCGGTGCTGTGCGGACATTGCTGTGATCCGGTTTGAAGGACCTATAGCTATCACTGGCGGTAGTGTCTCTGTCTCCGGAGACCGTCTAGGTACCGCCGCAGCACCTGTTGCAGCCGGCACGCGGTGCTGTGCGGACATTGCGGTGATCCGGTTTGAAGGACCTATAGCTATCACTGGTGGTAGTGTCTCTGTCGCCGGAGACCGTCTAGATACCGCCGCAGCGCCTGTTGCAGCCGGCACGCGGTGCTGTGCGGACATTGCTGTGATCCGGTTTGAAGGACCTATAGCTATCACTGGCGGTAGTGTCTCTGTCGCCGGAGACCGTCTAGGTACCGCCGCAGCACCTGTTGCAGCCGGCACGCGGTGCTGTGCGGACATTGCGGTGATCCGGTTTGAAGGACCTATAGCTATCACTGGTGGTAGTGTCTCTGTCGCCGGAGACCGTCTAGATACCGCCGCAGCGCCTGTTGCAGCCGGCACGCGGTGCTGTGCGGACATTGCTGTGATCCGGTTTGAAGGACCTATAGCTATCACTGGCAGTAGTGTCTCTGTCGCCGGAGACCGTCTAGGTACCGCCGCAGCACCTGTTGCAGCCGGCACGCGGTGCTGTGCGGACATTGCGGTGATCCGGTTTGAAGGACCTATAGCTATCACTGGTGGTAGTGTCTCTGTCGCCGGAGACCGTCTAGGTACCGCCGCAGCACCTGTTGCAGCCGGCACGCGGTGCTGTGCGGACATTGCGGTGATCCGGTTTGAAGGACCTATAGCTATCACTGGTGGTAGTGTCTCTGTCGCCGGAGACCGTCTAGATACCGCCGCAGCGCCTGTTGCAGCCGGCACGCGGTGCTGTGCGGACATTGCTGTGATCCGGTTTGAAGGACCTATAGCTATCACTGGCGGTAGTGTCTCTGTCGCCGCAGACCGTCTAGGTACCGCCGCAGCGCCTGTTGCAGCCGGCACACAGTACTGTGCGGACATTTCTGTGATCCGGTTTGAAGGGCGCTGTAGCTAACGTAAACTGGGGTAACGAGACTCGACATTTTATGTATCAAGGCGACGAGCGCAATGTGGTACAGTGTATACCATTCTAACTAGCGCCGTGTTATGGACGGGCGTATCACTTAACATCAGGTGAACAACCCGCGCGTCGATAAATCGAATAATAAAAAAAAACATGATATTTATTCGATATATTGTGCATGGGTTTCACTAGCTAGAACGCCCTTCAAACCGGATCGCAAACACAACTTACACGGCAAAAAGAGACCTAAAATAAACAGAATTAATCTAGATTAAGGTTCAATTAATTCTGAATGGAGAACTGTTCCTACGTGATAAGGGGGAGGTCACGGCCAGGTTAATCTTACATAATTATTTTATTTGATATGCGAACTGTACAGGGTGTTCACACTGACCGAAATCATCACCGGTCAACCAGTGTTCCGGCACCGAGGACCATACAGATGATATTACCGCGGTACCCAGACTTAGTCTCATAGTGATGCGGTGTGTATCATTCTATTCCCATTTAGACACTTAAGATGTTAAGTCTCATTGTCTCTAATATCACCAGCTATTGATCCTTCGAGCCGGATATAACGCTGTGAGGATAAGAGTGAAACGTTCACCTGATAGTAAGTGTAAAGCTTATAGACTCAGCACCAAGTAGATGTCAAGAAGAAATTCAGCAGATTGAAGGTATAGGAAATGGATATAGAAGTTCTTTTGGGTCAGTGTTAATAGCACGTTAAAAGAAGTGGGCTTAAAGAAACGAAAGAAGTGGGATACAGTGTTAAGAGCACGTTAAAAGAAGTGGGCTTAAAGAAACGAAAGAAGTGGGATACAGTGTTAAGAACACGTTATAAGAAGTGGGCTTAAAGAAACGGAAGAAGTGGGGTACAGTGTTAAGAGCACGTTAAAAGAAGTGGGCTTGAAGAAACGGAAGAAGTGGGGTACAGTGTTAAGAGCACGTTAAAAGAAGTGGGCTTGAAGAAACGGAAGAAGTGGGGTACAGTGTTAACAGCACGTTAAAAAAAGTGGACTTAAAGATTACAGACAGTAGGAAACGGCAGAAGAAAAAGAAGTGGGGGACAGACGAGTGTCAGAAAATGGAGATGTAAGAAGGCATCGTATTCTCGCAGAGTAGGAATCAAGGTGGAAACGGAAGGCGAAAAAGACCATTCGTCTTCTTGTTCCTCTCCAATTAATGAAGATTGGACCACCAGCTCTGCGAATCCATTCCTGTCGCAACAGGCGAAAAGGAAACAGCTGGAAAGCAGGATGAAAGAGATGGAAACATTGAGACGAGCTAATGAGTCGCACAAATTCTACCAAGAGCTCCGTGCTGCTAGAGGGGGAGACTAACATGCTAATCTCAGACGGAGAAGACCTTAAAAGGATGTAATGGAATTATTCTCAGACTAAAACAGTCCAGGTCCGGTGGAGCCGGTTACTTCTGACCCTGACGTGAATGCTGACACAGAAGCAGCGCCATTATCGATTCAAGAAGTCAAAAAGGTGAGACTGAGAAATAACAAAGGTCCTGGCATGGACCAGGTTAAATGTCGAAATCTGGCGAAATGGAGACCATGACGTACAGTGGAAATTTTCAGAGGATCAAAAGGCCGTAAAAGTGGGAATTGTAAACCCTCTCTTCCAAAAGAGGGGGATGCAAGAAGCCGTGTCTAAATTACCGAGGAATCGCTCTACTTCCGACAGCGTACTAGGTTCCCTTCTACGTGCTGCTGCTAGATGAACTGGACCCAACCGTGGAGCAAATTATCGTGGATTATCAGTGTAGGTTCAGACGAAATCGGAACACCATAGATCAGATTTTCCTCCTGAAGCAACTCATGGAAAAGAAATAGGAGTACGCACAAAAGATCCATTCGACATTCGTGGACTTTAGTAAAGCTTTCGATAGCATTGACATAGTGTAATTACACGCCATTCTTAACAAATTAGGTATACCATAGACACTCATTTTCATGATTAAGACCGCCACCAAAGTAAGTAGAATATTGGTTAGAGTCGGAGATGAAGTCACCGAGGAACTTGAGGTAGTCACTGGAGTTAAGCAAGGAGACGCACTAGCCCCTATGTTGTTTAATCTCACTCTGGAGTACATCATAAGAAAAGTCTTGGTCAACATTTTGGTTACGCTGACGATCTGGCTCTCCTGGGTGAAAGTAATAAGGAAGTGGAGTGTGCCGGTCGAGCTCTTGCGTCCGAAGCTTCCAGGGTTGGGCTCAGAAGTAACCACGATAAAACAGAATAACTTCACATAAAGCATAATAAAAACACATAACAAAAGAGCGAAGACTAGAGCGTTGAAGATGTTCTGTTCAAGGGGATTAATCAATTCAAATACCTGCATGCACTATCACGCACACATAACACACGGGAATAGGCATTCGATATCCGGATCCGATTGTAGTGCCGCTTTCCACATAGTATTGGTATCCAAGCTTCAGAGAGGAAAGACCAAAATTCGCATATACAAGACGGTGATAAGACAAATATTGATGTACGGTAGCGAGACCTGGACATTAACGCTTAAAGAACAAGAGCGACTCTTCGGTCCGACCCAGAGAGAGGTCGGTAGGTGGCTAGCCCGCAGCCCTGTAGTCCCGGGACATTAAGAATAGGACTAAGGTACTCCCTGCCTGTCGTACAAGGCGACTAAAAGGGTCCTTGGTTTCATGGGCTTTGAGGGTGGGGGCCCTCAGAGCTTAACAAGCGAGCCTTAGGACGGTAAATACATTGCGGTCTTGTATTTGCCGTAGCAAAGCGTGGGGTTTAGGAAGGCTTTGCCCTTCCGTGGAATATTTTAGTGAGAGTGCAGAGGGGCACCGGTGCGTTCCGTAGGAGATCCCGGAGCCCCTCCTAATGCACTGAAGGAGACCACCGAGGGGTTTTAGTGGGTAGAAGCCCCACATAACCTTGTCTTCCCCCAGAAACAAGGTATCTTTTAAGATGATTTCCCCCACGAGAAAAAAAAAAAAAGAAAAGATGGCTAGCCCGCTAGCTATGCTTGGCATTTCTCTAAGCGTCAAGATCCGAAATGAACATCTTCAAAGGAAAACTGGAGTTGGCAGTGGATCGGCCATGTCTGTCGTGTCAGCGACGGGGGAGAAGTTTTGGAGTAAAGGCCGTGTACAGGTCGCAGAAATATCGGACGCCCTCGCTTCAGATGGACTGAAAACATCATCACGGCGGTCGGAAGCAGGTGTATGAGAGAAGCTGAGGATCGCATTCAGTGGAAGACATTGTGGAAGGCGTAAATTCAATAGTAGATAAACAAAGACTGATAATGATGATGATGAATTATAAATAAATGTTACTCACCATATTTACTTCCCAAAGCACTTAAATCATAGTATTTAAATATCTCCCTGCCAACAGTTATGTCCTTTAGGTACTTGCTGTAAGGATTGCTTGCGGCTGGAAGAAGAACAGACAGAATCATAATCATGTTCAGAGACTGAAAAATATGAAGAAGATCACAAAACATTCACATACATTACTTAATTATTAATAATTATAAATTATACAAATTAGTAAACAAACAATGTATATAGAATATTCACATATATTCTTCTAATCTCAATCAAAATCTAGTTCAATGCTGGTCTTTGTTGCTAGAGACAGTCCAGGTTTCACCGCTGCTCCTATTCCAGTTTGACGAGTGCTGCAGCTAGTGAAATTACCAAGGTAAGGACACTCATCATGTCAACATTCAATAACAAAAAATACATAAATGTAAAGTACATTCCACATATTCTGCAGACAAGTCTTCATGTGAACCTCCACTTTTAGTGACCTCTTATAGTAACGATATATTGTACTAAAAGTTCTAGATATATAGTCGAGCGAGGAGTGATATATATGTATGTATGTATATAGTCCAACCCTTGAAACTCCCTTTGGGGAATAAATTTAGCTGATCGCTAAACAGCTGAAGCAATGCCTCTACCGAACTTGTAGTGTTGTTCTAATAGTTTAATTTGTTTGAAGTATACCTTGAGAGCAAACATTTCTATACCAACCGTTACTATAGCAACAGAATAAATAATACAAAATGTAAATAATTACGAATAAGATGATAGACGATGTATATAATTCAAAAAATAAATATCTTACATCCATCTACTGATCATACAGTGTCGGATGCTTCTGTACCCAGGTCGGTGTGTACACGAGCGTTCATGTGATTAATGATCAAACAGAACCCAATTTCATTATGTAAATATACACAGATATCGGAGTTCAGAATATAAGAAAATCAACTAAGATATGATAATAATAAAATAAAATCACAAGGCCTGAAATATTAAGATAAAACTTACATGTTTACCATTCAGATAAACTTACTACTAATGGCGTAACCCAGTTCACAGATAATAAATATTACATAAGTTTTATGTTCAAAAAATTATTAACATATAAACAACATATTTAGACAGTCAAAAAGGGATATAGTAAGAGAATGAATATATATTACCTTATATGTAAACTTTGTTTAAAATGAACAACTAAACCGAATAATCACAAATTGTTGTTGAGTTGAAATAAATGTTCAATGAACTTTTAATTAACATTTTCTAATTGATATATCCATAAATGAGCTTATATTATAAATTCTCATTGGTTATAATTTAAAAAAATCTTTTCGAATGGAATAAAAAATACTTTTGTAGTTTCAAACATTTTGACAATAATTTATAACTGACAGCATTTTTACTTTTTTTTTTTTTGTGTTGAAAAATTAGTAACAATTTATATTAGACTTTATAAACTTCTTTTAATGTAACTAATGTTAAACCTAATTGTGTATTTAACCTTTACTGAACATTTTGTAATTATTTATGCAAAGTACATTTAACAGCTAAACACATAATAAGTACACTGTATGTAAGTTATGTAAAACTATTTAAAATATGTTAATTTTAACTAGTCATGAATCTCCTTCAAATCATATTGGAAGATTATGAAATATGAACATACCAATATCACCTTTAGTAGTTAAACTTGAAGGTAACCAAATGGGGAAACTTATTTAAAATGTTAAAATAATGGTCAAAGGTTGATTTCAATAAATTAGATAGGATTTATTCATAAAATGTGATCTATGATCATGACAATAGTAGAATGTTAACCTGATGGTAAATAAAACAATGTGACTCTACTTAGGATGGCATACACCACATCATATTGTGCTTGTCATTATGAGCCATCAAATGTGGTTTCATTAACCTATTAAATTTAATAACTACAGCGTCATTTAAATTGGAATAGTAATCTTTGCACACTCATTTTTGGCGACAATAATATACACAGTTGACCTATCTAGAGAATCTCCAGTAACAGAGGCTTACCACCAATAAAATAATCTTTGAAATATCGCTAGAAAATTATAAAATCGGTTGTAATAATACGACCTTCAAAATTTACTTCGGAGGTAACTAAACGTAGGTAACTAGTTCGAATATGTATAAAAGCGGTCAAAGGTTAATCAATATAAATTTGGTAATTTTAAATTAAATTCAATGGATATAGAAGAATTAGTAAAAATTTATCTAAATATTAATTGAAACAAAATTAATTGCCAAAAAATATATTTTTTTAATTTATTAATTCTTCTTTTTTACGACGTTAGAAAGTTGTTAATAACTGGCCGAAAAAGCAAGTGCATAGTTCATTTAATAAGATATTTAAAAAAAATATACGAACCCGCCATAGCGTTCGGCTTTATAGTCACGTAGCACCCACACGACGCAGACCGACCGGATTGGCGTAATATTTACTGTAATTTTAATACACTAAGACGCAGTTCACCACACAACACACCATGAAGTTTGAAGAACGAAACTCTTTCAATCAACCACGCTATTTATCGTTACGTCAGATTCGTTCATTAATTATTAACAAAACTTGTATTAACTTTCAAATAATAAAAAATCTTAAACCATATAAAAATATTAAATACAGATGGAATAATAAAAAATTTAATAAAAAAAATTATTGTAAAATGTATTGTACTCAATAAAGCACCCACAGCCGAAACAGGGGTTTATAAATGTCTGCTGACAGGCGCGATAATATGCTGTAAACTTTACTATTATTATATATACCATTAAAATCTGAATTGCTTTTGTGTTATTTTAAACTATGGCTTCCGTTATATTTTTTGTGACTAAATGAATAAATTAAATCATAATAAAAATATTATCATGTAATATAAAGAAAATGTTTTTTCATAAGACAATTATGAGTACAAATGAATTTTTTAAATGAAATATTAATAATAACGTTTTAATTATTATCTCAAAAAATTTTGTGAAATAAATTTACTATTTCTCAACGGATAAATTTTTTTAATTCATTTATTTTATAAATTTGTAACATGTTTAAGTAGTTTAGAAAATTATTAACGACAGTAAAACTTATTTGTTTTTTTATAAAATGTTCTAATTTTAATAGAATCTATCTGAAATAAAATTAATTATTTGATTTATTTGTTATGGCAATAATTTATTAAAAAATCAACTTTTCAATAAAAATGACAAATTGAAAAAAATAACCGTTTGTTGGTGTTGTTTTCATATTTTTATTAATTACTAACAATTTAAATATTATACACAGAAATGGCTACGTTTGATTTTAACTCATTTAATTCAGCGCTCACTGATACGAGTAGACTTGAAACGGGAGTAGATTTTTCTGGAAAATCACTTAAATTAGATACAGCACAAGATGGTAAGTAAACAAACAGCCGATAAGAAATAATTTAATTTCTTTTCATTCTACTTATATAAATACATTATATATATTTTTACTTCGCACTTTTTTAAGTTATGAAAACAATAACAATTGGAAAGCATGACGTTCGATACATAACCTTTTAGTTATTTATTAATACATAATGATATGCAGTTCCACATTGTAGGTGAGTAAAATGTAAAATTTTTTCAGCTCAACCGATCATTGATGCTATCAACGCGTGTTCCGACCTTCAATACCTGACATTAACAGGCAATACACTTGGCGTAGCCGCTGCGCAAGCTATTGCTAAAGCATTGGAAAACCATCCAGAGCTAAAGATTGCGAGATTCTCCGATATGTTCACTGGAAGAATGAAAACCGAAATACCACCTGCTTTGGTATGATTTTTTCAACCGCCATTAAATAATATTATTTGGATTCTATGTTTTTGTGTGGCTAATGAAGATATAGCCCAGAACTCTCTAACTCTCATTGCTGCTAGAAGAGATCAATATTTTAATATGAGCAGTTTGACAACATAAGTATGGTAAATTGCCAGACATCAAAATACCTTTATCTTACAAAATCTTAACCACAATATGTATGTTGTTTTTTCAGAGTGCACTTGGAGAGGGCATGATAACAGCTGGTGCTAGGCTCTCAGTATTGGAGTTGAGTGACAATGCCTTTGGACCCATTGGAGTACAGGGATTGGCAAAGCTGCTCCAGAGTGATGTGTGCTCGCAATTACAGGTTTGATTTTTTTTCTCGGGTAAATAAGATTTCTAATGGAGTACTTGGGTAGAAAACCATGGTTACTCACATAGTTTTCCAAGTAGGCAAAGTGAAGTAGGGATCAGCAGGCCGTGTTGTATGCAGAAGTAACTACTGTTGTAGTACATGTGTATTAGATTGAAGACTGTTAAGGCAAATATGACATAATACACCCCTGACCAAATGGAGTGATGACATTCACATCCTGCTATCAACTGGATGCACATGCTTGAAGAACAGTCTAAATGAGGAGGGGCTTATTTTAACACTGGACTAGCACCAACTGGTGATGTTGGAAAGTAACAGACTTAAATGCTGTTATGTTTAGCGATTTAGAATAAATACTATTCCAGGAGCTCCGTCTAAACAACAATGGTTTAGGCATAACAGGGGGCCGCTTATTAGCTGAGGCGCTGTCAGCCAGCCCACAGAAGCTGAAGGTGTTCATTGCTGGAAGGAATCGTATGGAGAACGACGGAGCCACTGCCCTTGCGCGTGTTTTTCAGGTTGGTATTATTTTAGATTATAGAGAAATTTTAACTGACCAAGTTACTTCGCTAATTACAGCTTAAAATACACCTTCAATTATAAAATCGATACAGAGATTAGTACTTACATACCTTTACATACCTAACGGTTAATGATATGTGTGGTCATAGCGAAATGGTCTTACTAGAGATGTTTATACTACACCTAATGTTACTTCTCATCTTAAACCATACAGCCAACAGAAACACACTGCTTATAGGTCTCTGTTGCTGGAGACTGTCCAGGTAGGGACCGCTGTAGTGTCCATTACAGCTCAAAAATATTATATTTTTTTATATTATCACGCCTTTATCCCAGTAGGGGTAGGCAGAGGTGAATAAACACCTACTTTTCGCCAGATGGAGTCAGATTAGGTCCCATGTAACGGAGCGAGCCTGTTGCCACTTTATTGAGGCTACCACACAAACACGCACAATGATGATTTCAGTGTGCGTGTTTCCTCACAATGTTTTCCTTCACCGTTTGTATCTCGCTGCTGTAACTAAAGTTCACAAATGTACACAACTTAAATATTAAGTCATCGGTACATGCCGAGGTTCGAACCCGCGACCTGAGGAATGAAAGCCGCACGCTCTAACCATTAGGCCAGCGAGCTAGAAAAAATACTGTGCAAACATTACAGTGTTCTAGTTTTAAAGGTGCTGTAGCTAGTGTGTAAGGGGAATGTGATGTAGTATTAGTTTGGCAAATATTTTCCTTCCGCTTTTTTGCTCTTTATTCAATGCTTTATAAAAAGTGTTACAGTGATCGGATTTAGTTCAAATATGCGCCGTTTTGTTCGATAATCTGTTTCCATCTAGACGGCAACTTCATAATACCTCCCTCGTAGAAGCCCCCCTCCTTATTTGCGAAGAACTCGGACAGCCACTTTTCACAAGCCTCTTTTGAGTTCAACTTTACACCACCAAGGGCGTTCACCATGGACAGGAACAGGTGGTAATCACTTGGCGCTATGTCCGGGCTATATGGTGGATGCGATAAAACCTCCCATCCGAGCTCCCGTAGCTTCTGACGAGTCATCAACGAAGTGTGTGGTCTGGCGTTGTCCTGGTGGAACACTACATCCTTCCTGTTGGCCAATTCTGGACGCTTCTGGTCGATCGCCTGCTTCAAGCGGTCCAGTTGTTCGCAGTAGATGGTAGAATTAAGCGTCTGGCCATATGGGAGCAGCTCATAGTGAATGATTCCCTTCCAATCTTACCAAACACACAGCAAAACCTTCCTGGCCGTCAATCCCGGCTTGGCCACTGTTTGGGACGATTCACCGGCCTTCGACCACGACCGTTTTCGCTTGATATTGTCGTATGTGATCCATTTTTGGTCGCCGGTCACCATCCGCTTCAAGAATGGGTCGAGTTCGTTCCGTTTCAGCAGCATATCGCAGGCGTTGATTCGGTCCAGAAGGTTTTTTTGCGTCAAATCATGCGGCACCCAAACATCAAGCTTTTTTTTGTATCCAGCCTTCTGCGGATGGTTTAAAATGGTTTGGTGACTAACTCCCATCTCCTGGGCGATGTCACGAGATGCCACATGCCGGTCTAACTCGATGTAGTCCATGATTTGATCGGTATTTGTCGTCACAGGTCTTCCGCCGGCTGGCTTATCCATGGTGTCGTTTTCACCGGTTCTGAATCGTCGAAATCATTCCTCCGCGGTTCGAAGTGATAGAGTACCATCCCCCAAAACACCATTAATCTCACGGAACGTTTCTCTAGCGGATTTGCCTTTAACGAAGGAAAACTTTAAAATAGCGTGAATTTCGGCGTTAGTGAACTCGCATGTTTACACGTCTATAACTGTTGAACGCAATATCCAAACTAATTATGCATAGCGTCGTTTTGTAGGTTATGTCAAGACCTTTCAAATTATGTATAGTATTGCCAGATACGAGCTCTGTAGCGCTTTGTATAATACATAGCCGCGAAATTCAAAATACAAAAAGGCGGAAGGGAGATATTTGCCAAACTATTATATATTATTCTCACTAGCGCCTGGTTATTACATGCAGGCATATCACTTATAAACAGGTAAATGATCTGCTTGCTATGTCGCTTAATTAAATAAAAAAAAAACTTTGGTTAATGAGGATTTTCTCTTTCTTTTCATCTTACTCTTAATGCATGATTGTCTAGTTTATTCTTGAATCCTCATCCATTCCTATTTTCACTGATTATATTAAAAGGATGCATTTCATCTTAATTGATGATGATTATCAGCCGAAAGACGTCCACTGCTGGACAAAGGCCTCCCCCAAAGATCTCCACTCAGACCGGTCCTGGGCCACCCGCATCCAATGGTTGCCAGCGACCTTGACCAGGTCGTCGGTCCACCTTGTGGGGGGTCTGCCCACGCTACGTCTTCCGGTACGTGGCCGCCACTCGAGAACCTTTCTGCCCCAACGGCCGTCGGTTCTGCGAGCTATGTGCCCTGCCCATTGCCACTTTGCGACGGCGACCCTTCGAGCTATGTCGGTGACTTTTCATCTTAATTGTGAAGGTTTAATAAAAAAAAGAGAAAATTTAGTTCTTCTTTTTCTTGCCATATCACATCCTCATGCATAACATCAATTTTCCTTCTAAAAATTCTTTATTCTCTTTCGACTACTTCCTCAGCAACCAAATTCGCATTACTATTTCAGTGTAGTAATAAACACTGCTCTTGTATGATCATAGTCCATATAAAATTTTAATCAACTTTCTTCCAGGGTATGGGTACATTGGAGGAGATTGCAATGCCGCAGAATGGAATATACCACAAGGGTGTCTCTGCGCTTTCGGAGGCATTCAAACATAACCCTAACTTGAGCTGCCTCAACCTTAACGATAACACTATTGGATCTAAAGGAGCCGAAGCCATCGTCACTGCATTACCCCGGTGAATACATATACTGTACCAGAGGTTCCCAAACTTTTTTTCTCATAGAACACCTTTCAAAATTGAGCTGTTCCTGGTCTACCATCTACAGTTACATTTCTACTCGACTCGACGAAAAATGTGAAGGTTACTGCCAACAGTCCCCCGTCGAGTCTCCCATAGAAACCCTCGGATCCATCTAGACCATACAGGGAACTAAGGATATACACAAAAAAAAACATAATACATCTTGATTCATATGTGGTGTAAGATGTTGCGCCCAACAACTCACGGAACCCAGCCAACCTCACAAGCTTGTGGGGCTGCCTGATAATAAACTAACGAGGCTCTGGCTCTCATCAACCCGCAGTGGGCCAGCTTTGTGGGAAACGGCCTAGTCCGAAAGTCCCTCCATATGAAGTCCGACAAGGTTAGGTTCTTTTGTTTCTAGACGGTAAGGAGTGTATATCATAATCATCACCCGATAGATGTCCACTCCTGGACATAGGCATCCCTCAACGATCTCCATATCTATCGGTCACGCGTTACTCGAATCCAGTGGGTTCCACTAGATCGTCGGCCCACCTCGTGAGAGGCCTCCCAGCACCATGTCATAGCAGTGGTATATATATAGGTCATAGGTTATTCTATTTCTGTTCTTCTTTCAGGCTGAAGAAGTTGAAGTCGATCAACTTCGGAGACTGCCTGTTGAAAAGTAAAGGCGCCAAGGCTCTGGCGAAGGCGTTCAAAGATAACTCTGTGCTCTTGGAGGTGATTATACTTTTTTCTATCAAGCGAGACGGAAGGGATATTCAGACAATGGGGCACCAAGGTTCTTGAATGACACCCCCGTGCCGGAAGACGTAGTGTTGGCGGGCCCTCCACCAGGTGATTCCGACGAGATGGTGAAAGTTGCGGCAGGCAGCTGGTTGCGGGCAGCGCGAGATCCATTGATATGGAAATCTTTAGAGGCCTATATCCAGTAGTGGACGTCTGTCGGCTGATAATTATGATGATGACCTGATGGCAAGTAATTTGCCTGCTCATAACATGGCGCTAGTTAGGATGGTACACACTGCACCACATTGTGCTCATCGTTTTAAGACATAAGATGTTAAGTGTCGTTACCTCACTTATTTCACTAGCAGCGCCCTTCAAACCGGAACACAGTAATATTCGCGCAGTGTTTGTCGGCTGCAGTGATACCTCTGACGCTACTTTATTATGAGCAGGCATATCACTTACCATCAGATGAACTTCCCATTCGTCTCATAGCTGGAATTAAAAAAAAAAAAATATTGCTTATTACTTTGTTTATAATCTCTAATAACTCTTCTTCCAGTCTCTGGATCTGAGTCACAACGAAATCGGCCGCGAAGCCTGCATGGATGTGGTGAACGCTGTCACCGCGTTACCGGATGCCACTGACCGGCTTTCGAGGGTTGTCTTAGCAGGTTACCACCGCACTGTATATATTTTGTGGGGTTGTTTTTTTTATTACAACAATAATGACCTGGGGGCTGTAAAGACCTCATCTTGATGCTTGTTATTTTTTTTTATATATGTATCGGATTATGATCTCACCTGATAGTAAGCGGAGATGTAATGTAATCTAGATAATAAAGCACACTAGTCTAGAAAATACTAAACTGGTGGTAGACCTTTGATGCACAGTCCTGTACCCTCGGGCTAATAAGAATAGAAGTTAGGTAAGCCCTATCTGTAGAAGGCGATCAAAGGGTCTAGGAGTTTCGCGGATTGAGCGTGGGGGCTCTTGTCGCTCAACAAGCGAACCTGCCTGGGATAGTGTATGGCTCAGCAATGGTGTCTAGGAGAGTTAGTCTCCTCGGAGACACGCTAATACATAGTGTAGACGGGCACCACTCCAAACTGATGCAGACCATTGACTTCTCCTCGGGAGCATCTTTCGAAGAAAAACAAGCCTCTGTTGCTGCAGATTGTCTGGGTAGTTACCACCGCAGCTCCTTCCGTCGACAGACAGTAGTGTTGTCAATATTACTTCTATCCGGCTCGAAGGACCAGTAGCTAATGCTTATGTGATCACTGTCTCAAAGCATCAGGCACAATGTGGACACTCATTTCTATAGAAACTACTTCACAGTGGTTAATCGCTTATGGTGTCATAAGGAGGACCCTGGATCGATTCTGGTGAAATCTCTTGTGGAGTTTGAATCTTGGTTCCAACAGTCAGCATCTGATTAAATTATTCCTTTTGTATACAATGAAGCGAAGAGGACGTTCACCTGATAGTAAGTGATACACTTATCTATAACATAGCGGCGCTAGTTGAGACAACATGTTGATCTTACCGCAGTAACTACACTAGCTACAGCGTCCTTTAAACCGGAACACTGTATAAACTAAATACAGATTGAAATAATCATCATCATCATCAGCCTTTGTTTATCCACTGCTGGGTATATGCCTTCTCCAATGTCTTCCACCAGATGCGATCGTCAGCTTCTCTCATCCATCCGCTTCCGACCGCTCTGATGATGCCGTCGGTCCATCAGTAGGGAGTCTCCCCAACATGAACTACGATTGTGGGATTTTTCGCGGGAGGCCTATGTCCATCAGTGGACGTCTGACGACTGATGATGATGATGATACAGTATCAAAGAATATGTTGTACGATGTTTGATTGTTTTTCTTTTGTATGATCAATGTTATTGTTCATATCAGGCAACAGCCTCGGCGATTCGTCCAATAAGAAGAGGATGAAGGAGAAATTGGGTCCGTCCGCCGAGCTGAGCGACGGGGAGGGGAGCGACGACGAATGTAAGCCACACTTTTAACAACTACCCGCACACTGAAAAAATAAAAGGTCACGTATGAAAGAGTTGACATACAGTAGGAGAGAAACTCAGTGTTCTGGTTAATATATGAGAGAACGAAATGGAAATGATGTGGGGTCGAA
Source organism: Troides aeacus (assembly GCA_033220335.2). NCBI lineage: Eukaryota > Metazoa > Arthropoda > Insecta > Lepidoptera > Papilionidae > Troides > Troides aeacus. The sequence goes on from CM067296.1 coordinate 6,871,548, forward strand.
AGAGAGAGAGAGAGAGATGGATTTTTTTATTGATTGAAGTAGAAATCAACAAAAGAGAGAGAAGTGTAGTATACAATTAATTTCAATATTTTTTTTAATCAACTAGGTTATCGCTAGACCACTACCCCACCTGATGGTAATTGGTGGTGTAGTCTCTGGTGTTAAAGAGAGTGAACTTAGTAAAACTCAATTATCTCTTTTTTTATTTTGAAGATCACCCACGTCGTATTTGATGGGAACAACGATGCCGGCAAATTGTTCCAACTCCTTTGCTGTTTGTATGAAGAACGAGGAGTTGAACGTCTTTGAAATGTTTCCCTAACTCTCTCTCTTACTCCTCATTTATATTGTCATATATTCTCTGTACATTGCAGCGGCAGAGTAGTGGGCTCGCTGCAGGTCATAGTGTGGATTGGAGAGTCCATAGAGAAACTATATACAAATGCGTTCCATCTCACTCTCTTGCAGCCAGAATCCTTTAAATGCTATAGTCGTCTTCTTTTTATTATATAAAAATCTAGTTTAGCCCCTAAAAAGAAACTGCAAACTTTACTAAATCTATGGTCGACGCTGAACTTTTATTCTAACCTAACCTAACCTAACCCGTTCATATTGAAGGTATTTCTAAAATCCGATTTGTATGCGGTTCACTGTCCTATTGCTATCTCAGACGTGTCCGGCTCTGAGGAGGAGTGCTCCGAGGGAGAGGAGGACGATGACGGCGAAGAGGACGACAGCGCCGCGGACGACGATCCTCCATACATGGACACGATACTTGACGTGGGGAAAGTCATCAATTTGGACAACTCCGGTCAGTTAATACATTGTTTTAATACCTTTGCCTCCTAGCAGCTGAGGGTCAACGAGGGTAGAGTTCCACATTCAATTTGGAAGCAGCATGGAGATTTTGAATGGTGGCATGGCATGGAGCAAGATACATTGTTTCCCGGACTGATGAATGATGGAGGTAATATGCTCCTCGAACGACAGCCTCTGCAAGGTTGACTGACAATCTGATGTCAAGAAGCCACTGGATGAGGGTAGCGCAGGATAGATCTGCTTGGAGATTCTTGAGCGAGAGCTCACCAGTGGATAATGAATATGATGGTGCAGCAGCAGTTCCACTGTACCTACTTCCAACATATGAGAACCGGATTACTTGAAGTGAGAATACTTCAACATCCACTTCCTCATTATTAGGGTTTTTTTAAGGAAATATAATTAGAGAAGTAATGACCCTGGGGTCTTTTATATAACCCCTAAATGGGGGGTGGGAGGTTAGCCTACTACCCTCAACCCTCACACAGTATTCATTAGAGATTTGTCTAACCGTTACATATTCTAGGTGTGGAGGAAGTGGAGTCGGATGTCGGAGAGTTCCTCAAGTGTCCAACGCTGGAGAACCTGAACCGGCTAGGACCGAAGGCAGCGGAGGTCATAGACTCACATCTTCAGGTCAGAGCTAGGTTTAGTCAACTTGTATACGGTCATCTTTACATATCACAAACGGTAATCGGACAGTGGTCCTCAACCTTTTCTGTTCTAACTTCTATTCACTTGATAATAAGTGATAATTAGGCCAAAGACAGTGGAATATTGGTGCATAGTCTACCATAGGATTATGAGGTCCTGGAATCGAACCCAGTGTATACACTACACCACATTGCGATCGACTTATGCATTACTCACTGTTGGTAGATCTCTGTGACTGGAGTCTGTTAGTGTGCAAGCATTTCTGTGTTCCGGTTTGAAGGACGCTGTAGCTAGTGTAATTATTAGGGTAAAGAGACTCCATATGTTCTGCCTTAAAACGATGAGCTCAATGTGGCGCAGTGTACACCACTCTAACTAGCGCGATATTATGTGCAGGTGTATCACTTACCATCGGGTAAAAGTATCACTCTTGAAAAAAAAAATCAATGACATCTTTGTCTAGGAATCATGACTTTTTGCCAGTATACAAGAAAAAAAATTCTAAAAATTGATGCATCAAGATGGCCTATGTCCAGCAGTGGACGTCTATGGGCTGATGGTGATGATGATGATAATGAGGTGCTGGTTAGGATGTTTACTCTGCCGCACATTGTACGTACATAGATTTTAAATATCATTATCCAGGTAATATCACTACTGGTGGTAGGTCTCTCCTGCTGGAGACCATCTAGGACCACCGCACCTTTTATCATCATCAGCCGATATACGCCCACTGCTGGACATAGGTCTCCCCCAAAGATATGAGAGGATTTGAACCATTCCCCACCACACTGGCCCAATGTGGATCGGTGGAAGCCAGAGCCTCGTTAATTAGGAGCACGAGCTGGTGAGGTTAGCTTAGGTCCTGCGAATTGTTGTGCGGGACCTATTGCAGCGTGCAAACTATACTGTGTTCCGGTTTGACGGGCGCTGTAGCCAATGCAATTACTAAGGGAACGAGACAATTATGATCGATAAGTAGCGGCAAGTTATGTTCACCATCACTTAAAATCAAGTGATAGTTCGCTCGCATCGATGAAAAAAAATTTTAAGTATTCGGAGCTGCGGCGATATCTAAATGATTACTTGTAAGAGAAAGTGAAATAAAAAAAAAATTGTCGTTCTCATAATCAGGGTATAAAGGACGCCAGCGAGCTGATCACCGCGTACGTGGAGGCGACGTACTGCGTGTCCGGGCTGTGCGAGGAGAGCGCGCTCGCCGCGCAGGTCGCGCAGGAGCTGTACGCGGCGACGCTGGCCCGCGCCGGCCAGCGGCACGCGACCGCATGGCTGCTCGCGAACACCATGCTGCGGGGCCTCGGCCTGATCAAGGTGACCACTTCCACGTTCACATCTTGTCCCACAAAGCGACGAGACGTGGTATACATTCACCTGTTATTAAGTGATACACTGCACCACATTCCCCTCGTCGCCTGAGACATAAGACGCCGAGTCTGATTACCCCAGTAATTTCACCAGCTATAGCGTCCTTCAAACCGGAATAGAGTAATATTTGAAGGCGGAAATAGTAGCTGCGGTTTATAGTAACAGAGACCTGACACCAGTATAGCATGAACTGGTTGGCTGAAACCTGTTTTCACTTGTTGGCAGTCGGAGAACAAGCAGTACAGGATCCGGTGGAAGACTTCCGGTTGCTACCAAGCGCTGGCGCGCGCCTTCAACTCGCCGTTGTTCCCCGCCCCCCTGCGCGACACCATCAGGTTCTTCATCGCCAGCAAGCTCCCAGTCCTCGCCGACCGGGAGCTGGTGGAGCGGCACCCGATCCTCTACCGCTCGTAGCGGACCCTCTAGTGTTGTGTGTGCTTTGTGATGGTGTCAACCGACGGAGACAGTGTACATTGGAACGTTGTGCATAATCAAAATGGCGTCTATTTAACACGGCTTCAGGTTTTTACACTACAACGATAACCTGATCAATTAAATCTCAATAACAACTGAACTGTATATATTATACAGTATAATGCTGAAGCTGGTCATCATTTCATCACCCCCATGCCCACTGCTGGGGTGTAAGGGTTCCCGCACAACATCTCGCAGGACCAAAGACAACCTCACCAGCTCGCGGTGCAGCCGGCCGATCAACAAACGAGACTATGGTTCCTCTCCTTTTTTTTTTTTTTTTTTTTGTTATCGGTGGTGGAAATCCTGTTACCGCATACCCAGCGTCCTTTTCAGGAGGGGGACGCCGGGTTATGTGGGGCTCGGGGCCACTGAGATGTTGTGCGTGACCCCCATACCCACTAAAACCACCACCGCTTGTCCCGCCATACGCATACTGGAGACGTCCGGGTTTCAGTCAAGCAACTCTCCGGGCGCCTCCGCGTATAAAACTCCTCCTGGTGGGTGCCCGCGGGGAGCAAAGGCACCCACCTGCCGTCCCGTACCGGCCCCTCGCGGGACCGGCACGTTGGGGCCCCCCGACCCCACAGACGACCGCGCGCGCCCAAGACGGAGCGCACGCCCGGCCGCCGCCCTCCCGTGAAGGAATTGGGCGGCGGCCTCCTCCCTCCAGACTCCCCCCCCACTTCGATGAGGGAGGGGGATGGTTCCTATCCTAACCTAACCTTCCTTGGGCTAGGGCGTTCGGTGGGGAATAACCGAAATCTCTCCATATGAGTCCCTACATACGACAGTACCGGAAGCCATGCTGACTGGATGCCATCTTTAGAGGAGGCCTATGTCCATTAGTGGACGTCTATCGGCTGATGATGATGCCCACTGCTGAACACGTATCTCACTGAAAGTGGGACTGCAAGAAAATTGATATCGTCACCCTTGAATTGTTTCATTATTAGTCACCTTTATACAACAAGGGTACAGCGGCGGTGATTTCTCTATCTCATATTGGAGGAAGTCAGGGTGGGTACTCTGCGAACATTCCTGTGATCCGGTTTGAAGGACCTAGAGCTGTTACTGGTGGTAGTGTCTCTGTCGCCGCAGACCGTCTAGGTACCGCCGCAGCGCCTGTTGCAGCCGGCACACAGTGCTGTGCGGACATTGCTGTGATCCGGTCTGAAGGGCGCTGTAGTAAGTGAAAGTACTGGTAATGATACTACATCTTATCGCCAAGGGGAGGAGCGCAATGCTGTGTATTACATCCTAACTAGCGCCACGTTGTTATAGGCGAGCGTATCACTTAGCATCTGGTGAACCGACAATGAATTAACGTCTTTCGAGCTGGATCTCGATATATACTAATTGACGTCACGCTGATAGCTACAACGCCTTTCAAACCGGATCACAGCAATGTCCGCACAGCACTGCGTACCGGCTGCAACAGGCGCTGCGGCGGTACTTAGACGGTCTGCGGCGACAGAGACACTACCGCCAGTGTCTATTATTGTGGTGATTTTTTTGGGAAGCTATGTCCAGCAGTGGGCATGACTGAAGAGATCAAGACAGGTGGAATCTTTCTATATATATGTAACCAGATCATCGCTTCAACAATGCTGCCGCAACGATAACGTACTGTATATCTTTTCATAGTGAACCGCAGTTCAATACACACACACACACACATATATATATATATATATGTGTGTGTGTGTGTGTATGTCATCAGTCTATACATACTGTCCCAGTGATGCTGATAAATGGCTTTCACTTGTAATCGAGTGAGAACCAGGCTCGAGTCCCACCGGTCCCAGCATTAACAGGACCTTTCCTCATACAGATGAAAACTACTATACATATATTATATATATATGTAGCTGGAGACTCTCTTGTTAGTCACCACTGAATCTAGTATTAGTACTGTGATCTGGTTTGAAGGATCAGTAGCTGTAGTTACTGAAGTAAGCAGAATATGTGGATGTCTTAACGATGCGGTGTTCACTATATATGTCATAGAGAGTACGATGTGATGCAGTGTATATTATCTTAACCGGCTGTTTTACGCGAAGAGGGAGCGCCACATCCCCTGTCCTCCCATCTTGCGCGTGCTGGTGAAGTTGACAAGAAGGGATGAGATCTTAGTAACGTTTGCCTCCTCCCCTTACTCTCTAATTTAATGCATGCACGATCTCTATACAGTGTTCGAGGAAACCGTGCATCGACTTTGAAACGAATACATCGACTTTGAAATGAATGCATGACCTTGAAACGAATGAATCTCCATACATAAACTTTGAAATGAATGAATCTCCATGCATTCACTTTGAAATGAATGAATCTCCATGCATCCACATTGAAATGAAAGAATCTCCATGCATCAACTTTGAAATTAATTAATGTCCGTGCATAGATTTTGAAATTAATGAATCTCCATGCATTCACTTTGAAATGAATGAATCTCCATGCATCCACATTGAAATGAAAGAATCTCGATGCATAAACTTTGAAATGAATAAATGTCCATGCATAAACTTTGAAATGAAAGAATCTCCATGCATAAACTTTGAAATGAATGAATCTCCATGCATCAACTATGAAACGAATACATCTCAATGCATCGACTTTGAGAAGAATGCATCGACTCTGAAACGAATGTATCTCCATGCATCGACTTTGAGACGAATGCATCTCCATGCATAAACTTTGAAATGAATGAATCTCCATGCATCGACTATGAAACGAATACATCTCAATGCATCGACTCTGAAACGAATGTATCTCCATGCACAAACTTTGAAACGAATGAATTTCCATGCACAAACTTTGAAATGAATTAATCTCCATGCATAAACTTTGAAATGAATGAATCTCCATGCATCGACTGAAACGAATGCATCCACTTTGAAATGAATGAATCCTCATGCATAAACTTTGAAATGAATGGATCTCCATGCATCCACATTGAAATGAATGTATCTCCATGCATCGACTATGAAACGAATACATCTCAATGCATCCACTTTGAAACGAATGCACCTCCATGCATCGACTTTGAGTCCGACACTACGTATGGCTACTGGTGTCGACTACACATGATGTATGAAACACAATAGAATATAGACCTTATTACTTAAGTAATAAAGTTAGAATAAACTTAGGATGTATACACACTGCCCGAACTACAACTGTGTAATGTGTTGCGCCGTTCTGTTATCGCGTGTCGTTGCTACGTACAGTTTCATTACTCGCAACAAATTGACTTTGCCGTTGTGCAGTCACACAAACGATATACACGACCGCCTCGCCGATAGCGGCGACCGTCCGCCATCTTGTTGTTTATGGAATTTTTCGTTTTTTTTTTCAACCGTAATCTATTAAAGGAAGAACATTTTAAAGATACGAGGTGAGTAAACTGTTATATATAAATCGACGCTGTGTAAATATCCGAGCATATTTTTTTTTTTTCTCAATGAAGCGTTGAACGAGCTTAACGTTTACCTGATGGTAATTAATACACTCGCTCATGAAATTATGGTAGTTAGGTTGACAGTCTAGTAATATATAATAAGAAGTTAGGAGTCCTTCGTGCCGGATAAATAATGTTTGCATACTGTTCAACAGGTAAAGCGACAAAACGTTTATCTGATGGTAACTAATACACCAGCATGTCCAACACTGCAACATTGAATTTAGATATAATATGAGAAGACTAGTCCAGTAATTTTAGAAGGTACGAGTCCGTCGAACCGGATAATTGTTTGTACGCTACCGTGTTGACCATGTCCACTATCAGGATGGTAACCAGCTCAAGTTTTGTTATTAAAAAAAAAAACGACCTCGTCAGTTGCATCGAGTTATCAAAATTGAAGGTTGAAGGTTGAAGGTCAGTGCGATAACAGCTGAGTATATATACCGCGGAAGAGCTGATCGGGCAGCGGAGAAGACGACGCGCGCCAGGATGTGGAAGCTGCTGACCCTTACGACCCTGCTGTGCGTGGCTGCCGCCGGCCACGCGAACGACCTGGCGGACGCTGCTCATCTCTACGGCGAGTACAAATCACTCTACACCTGGCCGATGTTCAACCGCGACCTTCCGAACTGCAGCCCCCTGGTCATCTCCCAGCCCGACCCGCCGGTCTCGCCCGGCTCCTGCAAGTGCGGCCGGGACTCCGCCAACCTGGCCGCGGTCAACATGGAGGTGAACGGCAGGAAGTTCAACATACTCCTGGACCTCGTCAGCAGCGCGAACGAGCTGAAGGTCGCCAAAGACGACAAGTGCTTGTGCTCCAACAGCGACATGCACCACGACGCCGTGTGGAAGCTCGACGACAACTACGTGGTGCACTACGACACCAACATGGCGAGGGTCTACCTGCTGGGCAAGGTGGTGCCGAGCGCCGACCAGCTCAAGGGCATGGTGGAAGGATTCTTCTGGAAGGACTGGGGCGGTAAGAGCTTGTGCCACTGACGACGCGTTACTACGAAATAAATAATGTTGCTAGTTGAATTTTTTTTTTACTTATCACACTGTTTCTATAAATTAATTTCGGCTAAAAGACTGGTATCCAAATTATTTCAATAAATAAAAAAAAACGTCAAATGACAGAGAAATCGTATTTTTCTTATTGCTACGAAGCTACATTACGACGGATGTTAATAATATAGCTCTAGTTAGGGTGATATACACTGCACCACGTAGCGCTCTTCGCCTTCGACCCGTCATACGCCATACAGCTCGTACGTGGTTACCGTACCATCTCCTTCGAGGCGGCGTGCGTCCTCGCTGGGACGTCGCCGTGGGAACTCGAAGCGAAGTCGCTGGTGCGCCTCTACTGTCGGCAGAAAAGAGCCCTCGAGCGGGAGGGTTCGCTTCCGTCGCCAGACGAGGTGGAGAGGTGGCGCCGAAAGGCGCGTCAAGAGGTGCTTCGGAGATGGGAGCGGCGACTCCTTGAACCGTCGTACGGTCGCCTCACCGTTGAGGCCGTCCGGCCGGTCATCAGTGACTGGCTGGACCGGGACTTCGGAGTCCTCAGTTTCTGCCTGGTGCAGGTACTCACGGGGCACGGTAGCTTCAGGAGCTATCTGCACCGGCGGAACTGCACGAGTAGGACGGACGAGGCGTGCGACGAGTGTGGCCACCCGGTGGACACATCGTCCCACACCTTAGCTGATTGCCCGCGATGTGGGGGAGACAGGGCCGCGCTCGTAGCGGCGATAGGGAGTGACCTCTCGCTACCGTCCGTAGTCCGGACCATGGTCAGTGGCGAGGCGTCATGGAATGCAGTATCCCGATTCTGCGACTCTGTTATGACGCAGAAGCGGGAGACCGAACGTGTCCGAGAGCGGGCGCCGAGGGGACAGGACGCGGTCGGAGCGCGATGACGGCTCACCGCCGCAAGGCGGAGCCGAGCGCACGACCGCCGAATGGCTCCTCGGCAGGAACCTGGCGCCGCGACCGACAAGGGCCGTCGGACCGGCGGCCCCCTTGGAGAGGGTTCCTGGGGTTCGCCACGTAGGGATCTTAACGGAAGGGGTGCTGCTTCACATCACATCCCTCCCCGGGGTCGACCCTTTCATTCGGGGGTCGCGGAGGAACTGAAATACGTTATCCCGCGACCCCTTGAGCATGTGGAAGAGAGTGGCGGCCCACTGTTGGTCCCGGGGTGTGCATTCCGTCGCCTGAGACGTAAGCTATTGAGAATCGTCACACCAATAATTACAATAGCTACAGCGCCCTTCAAACCGGATCATGGTAATGTTTATACAATACCATTTGTCGGTTAATTAAGCGATGAGACGAGCGGAACGTTCACTTGATATTAGGTCATACGCCCATCCATAACAACGTGGCGCTATTAAAGGGGTTATACACTGCACCATAATACGCTCGTCGCCTTGAGACAAGGTGTCTAGTCTCATTATCCCAGTGATTACACTAGCTACAACGCCCTTCAAACCGGAACACAGTAATGGTTGCATACTCGGGGTTCTTCATAGAATTCTGCCAACGTCGCGCCAGTCTCGCGAGGAGCCGCACTTAAGATTTCTTGACCATATCCGTAAGTACCAAGGTGACCATACTCCAGATGATTGGTAATCCTGAGTGGCAGTGGACTGGACATCCGGCTCGAGGGACTGCCGGCTGAAATAACCAGCAAGGTTCTCGAATGGCAGGCCCTCGATGATGTGGTGAAGGTCGCTAGAAGCAACCCACCGACGTGATCCTTGAATGAGCCCTACGCCCAGCAGTGGGCTTTATTCAGATGATCAATAATTCCTGATATACTTACAACTAAAAATAAGGCAACCCAAAAAGAGATAAGCGCCACCATTTTTATATAAACAACACTAGCATTTACCAGCTTTAGCAACCGTTACCATAGCAACCGCAGGAACCTGGCTCCGCGACCGACAAGGGCCGTCGGTGCCCCCCTTGGAGAGGGTTCCTGGGGTGGATATGGTGATGCGTCTCGTATTCCGATGCGTCTCGTATTCCGACGCGTCGCCACGTAGGGATTTTTAACAGGAGGGGTGCTTCTCACCCCTCCTCGAGGCGGGCCCGGTCATTCGGGCGCCGTTCGGGGGGTCGTGGATGAACTGCAATACTTTATCCCGCGACCCCACGAACACGTGGATGAGAGTGGAATACCGTGTGAAGCTTTTTAGTCGGTTGGAGTCCGACACTACCACCGTCGACGGCCCAATTTGGCGACGGGGTGTGCATTTCCGTTAGCATTTTGTTACACACGTAAATAAATACCATAGCAACCGCATTAGTAACACCAAACGAAAATGTATAAAAGTCAATTGGAAACAAAAAGATGAAGGATCTATGATATACAATAAATAAATATCCTGTTACCGGGAACAGATCGTTCCTCGTCGGATGCTCGTGTTCCTGTATCGATCACTTGTTTTCAAGTGATGGGCGAACAGAAGGAATCCATATATATATATATATAGACGTATGACAACATTTATTTTACTGCTGATAGGTCTTCGTTGCCGGCGATCGTCTAGGTAGGTACTGTGCATACAATACTGTGACCCGATTTGAAGGGCGCTGTAATTAGTGTAATTAATGCGGTGACGAGACTCCACATCTTATGTCTCACGATGATCGCAATGTGGTGCAATTTATATCTTTCAAAAGAGTACTGTTGTGGGTAGGCGTATCACTTATTATCAGGTGAACGTCCCGCATGTCCCTTTGAATAAAATGTCTGTTGACTTGATAAATCGTTGCCGATGAACTATATTGTATTTACTACTAAGTAGCAACATTACTATAGGTCTACCAGGATCTTATGGCAAAAAGGGAAACAAGAAATTGACGCTAGCAATACTGGGGAAATTAAAGTAAAACGTTTTGATACTTTTTTTTCCTTATAGCGGCTAATTCTGTGTGTGATACATGCAAATGTAGAAATTCATCAAATGATCAAGGATAATTTTAGAAAATTCTACCGTGGCGTATGTGGGGGTCGAAATTTAGATAAAAACTGCAATTGCTCTGTTCATGAGTTTATTAATTAATTATAGGCTAGCAGAATTTGAAAATGGTTCCTAATACTGCACATCCATAAAACAAAGCCTTCATCGGAAGAGGAAGACGCAGTATTTCTGATAAACTTTTCCTCCTGCATCTCAATTAATCGATCTTGATCTTTTTTTTATATATTATACCGCATTTTTTCCCAGTACGGGTAGACAAAGGCGTATAAACATCCACATTTCGCCAGATGTGGTCAGATTAGGTCCCATGTAACTGGGGGCGAGCCTGTTGCCACTTCATCTTATTCTATGAACTGATTTTCAATTTTTATAACATGTTCACAACATTTTCGCCATTCATCGATCCCTGTTTGAGAGAAAGCTTCTTCTGTTAAAGATTTTATATCATTTGCAGCTCTATTGACGTTTTTAATTAACCAAACGTTTTTTTAACGTTAATAAACCAAAGTATCAAGACGTGTCATTCCTACTAATCAGTCAACGCTTGCACATGGCTTAATATCGATGATTGTGTTTGTTCTGCAAGTATTCTTTGATAAACATTGAAAATAATATTTCTTGCTTGTGATCGAAGAGGTTTCTTCGACATTATCACCTTTTTTTAAAGGAAATTTGAAGCCAAACCAAAAACAATTCCTCGAAATTCCAGTTGACAGAGGACATTTTTTTTGTTGCTATATGAAAATGTATATTTTTTAATAATTTTTTTACTATCAGATCCTGGTAGACCTATAGTAATGAAATTGGTAATTAATAAATCTCGAAATTTTGCGTCTGACTATTATTTTATTTATAAAAACAATCAATTCAATAAAGTAGTAAATTTAATATTTACAAACAACTCACGGAACCTAAGCCAAAATCACCAGCTTGTGGTACAGCCTGCTGATCAACAAACGAGGATCTGGCCCCGGCCAATTTGCATTGGGCAAGCGTGGTGGGAGATTTTTGGGGGAGGCCTATGCCCAGCAGTAGACGTCTACCGGCTGATGATGATGATGATGATGTTAAATTACTGACGTCATTTTGTCATAAAAGTCATGACTCCAAAGCCGATAAATTAAAAAAAAAACACTGATGACATATAACCTAAAACTTTGATAGAGAATATACGATTGTTTACTAAGTAAATGTTTACTATAAGAATAAATATATTAGTGACTAGTAAAGTTGCGTAGTAAGAAATAAAGTAAAGAAAAAAAACAAAGTTTTTTTATCATTAAATGAGTTGCTTTAGTAAATTTATTGATATATAATAATAAATTTATTACTACACACCTAAATATAGTGCAGTAAGTAAAATTGGTAAGTATTAAAAATTGATTGATTGATGCGTTTTGTGTGTATTTGTGGTTTGGTGAACACCTGTTGAAGCTGGACCCTGGTTAAAATAGCAGAAATATCTGAATTGTATATTGTTTTAAACACAGCAACTCACTGGCACCAAGCCAACCTCACCAGCTCGTGATGAACCCTGATAATCAAGAAACAAGGCTCTAGTTCATACTAACCCTCATTAGGATGGCATGGTGGGAAACGGTACAAATCCCCTAAAAAAAAAACCATACAGACTACAGCTCCTACTGCCCAGTGATACCAGAGACCATGCTGTGTATGTGGAAATTTCTAGAGGGCCATGTCCAGCTGTGCATGTCTGTCGGCTGATGTTCCATAAAGCATCTCAAGACAAGGTGTTATGTCTTGTTACTGCAGTACTAAATTAATGTTTATATACGTTTTATGGACTCATAATGTATTAAACATGCCGAGTTGCATTTTGACTCGCACAGGTTTATATGGAACTCCTTACCAGGAGTTTGTGTGGAGAAAGATTAGACCAGCAACAGGTCACCTAGGATGATGATGAGCAAATACGAGCAGTGTATTATCTAACATCACATTAGATTGACCTCTATAGCATAAGTTTATATATATTTAAATAGTCGTAAGGGTGTAAAGGTTTCCCGCGCAACTACTTACGGGATCCAAGCCAACATCACCAGCTTACAGTGCACCCTGCTAACAAATGAGGCTCTGGCTCTCAGCAACCAACATTGTGCAGTCGTGATGAGAAATGACAAAAATCCCCCCATATAAAATCCATACCCTTTCAGGGAGGTCTACATCCAGAAGCTGATAATGATGATGACGGTGAAATCCTAAAATGCTGACACCTCCACCGCATGCGATAACAGCTAGGAGGAGAGAGTATTAAATAAAAATAATATTTTTTGGTCTCCTGGCCGAAGCCTGCATGAATCACAAACTTGTCTTCTTGCCGTCTCCTCTCATCACTTCTTTGAATATAAAAGAGAACTTGTTTCCTACCAGCATTAAATATGGTGTTGCTGGTCTCCGGAGTACAGCAGCAACCTCTTTAATTAGATGTATGGAATGATATGAATATTGTATATAGTCTATACTCATTGACGGGGAATCAGACCCTAACCCCACCGTGCAGGCTCAGTGCGGGGTGGTAGATGGTCACACCTCGTCTGTTGTTTAGCGAGGTTCAGTGTGTGTAGATCAGTTTGGCTTCAGCTCCATGAGTTAATGAGGATCCTAGGAGGCCTATGTTAACTAATGTCTGCACCAATCCTATCATCCATCATCACCGGCAACTGAAACCGTCACTGCTTCTAACTTACCCGAGTAGGTTGAACACTTATTATAGAGTGTCGGAATGTATGTACTCTTCGGATTGATAGGCTCATCATCATTATCATGATCAGTCCATAGACATCCACCGCTGGACATAAGTCTCTCTTAAAGATTCATTTATAGAAGGATTTCCCACCACACTGGCTCAATGCGGGTCGGTGGATGACAGAACCTCGTCTATTGATCAGCAAGCTGCACTACGAGCTGGTGATCTTGGCTTCGGTCCCATAAGAGAATGGGTTAAAGACTAGATATTACATAATCACACAATTCACCAGCAATAGGTCTCCGTATCTAGGCCTTATTTTTAGTCTCCATCGCAGCTCCTGTTTCTGCCACCGAACTAGTGTATGGGTTCCACCTCGAGAACCTGTGGTGGAATTACCAGGATGCATGAGCACAGTCGGATGCAGTATGAACATCCCAATTAGCTCATGTCATTGACCGGCAGGACTGTTGTCGGAGACCATCTGGATAGGTTGCAAACATTATTCTGCTCCGATTTGAGGATCTAGTCTCATGGTGATGAGGACTAGGTGGTGATGTATATAGATCTCTTCCAGGTCGAGCCTCATGGAGGAGACACTAAAACTGGAGCTACAGTTTGCCGGTGGTGCTGAGCTGCTGTTCGATAAACAGAAGAAGCGAGCAGTGGAGCTGCCGGCCTTGAGGAAGTACTTCCCTGACAGCCAGCACGACAGGTGGACCATCAGGCACCTGTTAGTGTGGATCAAGGATAACCTGTTGAGGGAGAGGCCGGAGCTGTTCCTACAGGTAGGCGTAGAATAGGTTTTTTTTTTTTTAATTCTTCCGAGTGATGTGATGATGAGGATGTCCACCTGATGGTGATACCTGGCCATCGGGATATGGGCAGGTGTACCACTTAACATCAGGTGAGGCCATGCTCGTCTCGTTGCTTGATGATTGTAAGTGGAAACTGGTTGTTCAGGATGAGTCGGTGAGGCCTGGCATCCTGGTGCTGGTCAACGACGCCGACTGGGAGCTCCTCGGCGAGCTGGAGTACGAGCCGCAGCCGGGTGACGTCATCATGTTCATATCCACATTACACGGTGGATGAGTTCCAGTTCTAGTTTTATTCCTAGCCCTCATAATGTCTAGACTAGACTACCTGGACGATCTGCACCACATTACGCTCGTCGTTGAGATATGTCGAGTCCTGTTACTCATGTAATTTCACAAGCTACAGCGCCCTTCAAACCGGATCAGGCAATAGAGACCTACCAACAGTAGTGTTCTGGTACTGGACGGAGACTATGCATATAGTTATTAATATATCTATATGTGCGACAAATCTGTGGTGTTCAATCATAGGGTTCCGGCTCAAAGGACTTTTAGTGGAATTAATGGGATGTACGAGCAAAATGAGATGCTGTGATCCGGTTTGAAGGACGCTGTAGCTATCACAGGCGGTAGTGTCTCTGTCGCCGCAGACCGTCTAGGTACCGCCGCAGCGCCTGTTGCAGCCGGCACGCGGTGCTGTGCGGGCGTTGCTGTGATCCGGTTTGAAGGATGCTATAGCTGGTGTACTTATTAAGGTAACGATACTCAACAACGAATGCCCATAGCGATGAGCACAATGTGGTGCAGTGTGAACATCCCACTAGCTAGCGCTTCGATGAATAAAAAATATTAATAGAATTGAATATATATCACGACTTTTTGCCAGTACATATATATTTATGTCGCCTGGCCAAAAGTCACGACGCCTGCGCAGAGTATGAAAAGTTTATAAGAGAAAATATAAATTGATTTATTCGATTAGAAAAATATGCTCTGTTGTTACACTGAGTCACGGTGGTGGTGTACTGGTGCCGCTCGGCTGCTGCTGCTGCTGCTGCTGCGTCAGCTCGTACTCCACGATGAAGGTCCGGATTTGTTTAGGCTTGATCTGGACCTTCAGTCCACCGTCTCTGTGATCCTCACCGGAAGTGCTATACGATTTGGATTCCTCCACGAACTCCTGATCCGTCCTCCAGGACCACTTGTCCGTGTCCTTCAGCCACCGGTTGGCTGCGAGGCTGGTCTCCTCGTACGATATTATCCTGACGTAACTGAACAGCGCTGACAGGTCCACCACCACCGCCGCCGATGCCGCTCCGTCCAGATAATTCTCCAACCTGAGCAGCAGCTTCGTACCTGACCAGGGTTCCAACGTCAGCAGGTGGACACCAACTGGCAAAGCTGTGCGCATACCTTTGAAACTGCTCGACTTGGTCAGCCATTCGGCCAGCGGCAACTCCTCAGCGTTGGAGACGAACAGCATGGGCTGGTAGTGGAACTGGAGGAGCTGCTTCTTGGCAGCGATCACCTGGGTGGCGACCGATGGGTCTCGGACCAAGATCCTGTGGCGGCCCCTGACGGCCAGGCCGGCTCCGTTCGCCACCTCGTTGAGGGCCTCGCCGACGCCGAACGCGTCGTCGTGCAGGAGTCTGCGGTGCAGCATCAGCTCCAGCTGGCCCTCGCCGAGGGAGGTGCCGCCCTGCGCCCTGTCGGTCAGGACGGCCAGCCGGGTCCCGTCGGCCTCTATGTACAGCTGGTTGGTGACCGGGTAGTAGTTGCCGGCGACCGGCTCCGCCAGGGTCAGGTTCCACTGGGGCCGCCGGCCCAGCCGCCGCTTCAGCACCTGTCTGCCGTTGGAGTCCGTGTAGAAGCTGCCGCCGTTGACCAGGTCGCTCTCGTACCTGACCACGTACTCCTTGCCGACGCCGTCGTCTAGCGGTATGGAGCCGACCAGGAAATCGTGCTCGATGAGGTCCAGGCCGCGGTACAGGCGCATGGTGCTGGACGCGTTGCCAGCGTACTCGAACCGGAGCTCGTTGACCACCGGCCCCCGCCTCACGCTGGTGGTGATGAGCTGGAGCTGCCGCGGCGCCGTGCTGTTCGGCCGGAAGATGTACGCGCCGGAGGAGCGGAAGGAGGTGCCGGTGTTGTTGCCGTAGCACGCCGGCCAGTAGTGCATGCCGATGGAGAGGTTCAGGGTCACGTTGGACGTCACCACCTGAACCAACTGCCCCGTCGCGCGATCCAGCCTCAGCTTGCTGAACTGAAACCGGAGTCAAGCAGTCAGCCGCGGAGCGGCAGCGGGACCAAGACCTCCCACCTGATGGTAAGCGATACGCTCATTGTGCTCATCGTGAGACAATACATTGGAGTCTTGTCCAACCAGTAATTACACTAGCTACAACGCCCTTCAAACCGGATCACAGTACGCTACGGTATATCGCTGCGGTGGTACTTATACGGTCAGCAATAGAGACACTACCACCAATAACAGTGGAGGCCAGCTAGGCGAGCATTTCAATGATCCGGCTCGAAGGACCTATAACTAAATAAATTACTGTTGCACCTATATAGCACTACCAGTCTGAATACCATGAGCGAGCACATCCTTCACCATCAGGTCGACGCCCGGTCCGCGTGGTCGCGCAACCCACCTCGTTCTCAACGACCGTGTCTCCGAACGCGGTCACCACCAGCGGTTCGTCGGACAGCATCCTCATCTCCTCATCATTCAGGCTCGGGTAGTTCAGCCTCTTTGCCTGGTTCTCCGGCGGGTCGGCCCTCGCAGCCTTCACCATGCTCCTCTTCGCTTCCTTTATGATCCTCTCCAGCTGCAGTATATCCTCGCTGATCTCCTCGCCCCTGTCCCGCAACACCTCCACGTCCAGCTCGTTGGCCCTCACGCTCCGCACGTCGCCGCCGTAGTTTACTGCATCCGGCACCCTGTGCTCTGGCCTCCTACTGCTCACCACCAGCTTTCTTATGTCGTAGTAAGGCTTCGCCTTTACTGCCCCCCAGTAATCATCGATGTTTGTGTACTCGATGTCCTCGGTGTGGGCGTGCCTCTTCATCTTCGGATCATCTCTGGTGACGTAGTAGGATTGGAAGCCCAGCGGCACCAGGTCGGCCAGGAAGACCACCTCGTGCGTGGCCTTGGAGACTCTGGTCGGTATCCTCAGGACCGGCTTCGGTATGTCGACCAGTTGTGATGTTATCACGGTACCTTTAAAACAAATCGCGGATGGTGATCATCAGTTGGGGAATAGTGATATGGTGATGGTAACAGGCTGGTGGTAACCATACCACCATTCAAACACACGTGGCCCCGGAATTGATCCTGGGACATCCGTGTTAAGAGGCAAGCGATTATCTAATTTGGCCTTATAACATGCCCAATTTTTGTCCCACTGCTGGGACTGTGGGATTTTGGTTCTCACAAGAGATCGCTTTATAGATAGAAGCATGAGGTGTTACACCATCTTTAGCAGCAGAATAGCACATGAGATCTCTTGAAGATGTATCACTACCACGATCCGGTTTGAAGGATCATGTGCATAAAACGTTCTCTTAAAATTAATATAGTAAAAGGGAACGTCTGATGGTAACGCAGTTATAACATCAAGGCGAAGAGCGCAGTGTAAACGGAACAGGATGATCACAATCATTATCATCATCAGCCGGCAGCCCACTAGTGGACATGACCATTCCCACTCCATTACACCATCACCGATAACTCACCCGAAGATATATACACTGTATAGTTGCCCTCGACGACCGGAATCCTTATCGCCTCCTTGACCTCCCATCCTAGAGGGTTGTACACCGTGACCTGGTGATGAAAGAAGCTGGATGAGTTCCACTGAGGAGAGGAGAATCGACAGCCCATCAGGAGAAGTCTTTCCTTCGTCATCAGATATATGGAGCCACGCCGCCAGTTCCCTCTCCTAAAATACCAGGATCGATGAGGAATCCTCTTCCTCATCCAGCAGTACACTCACCACAAAACTCCTGCTGTCCTCGGTGACGGGGCAGCTGGACTCGTTGAAGCGGCACCGCTGGTACTCCAGCTCCGGCTGTTCCTGGCGCGAGTCACCCTGCATCACCTTCCTGCGACCGGCGTCAGGACGTGAACATATTTCCATACGGAAGAGGAGGGGATGGAAAGGGGAGGACCGGTCTGATCTGCGTACTGTTCTCACAGATGGAACTTCAGGTTTTCCCTGACACGGAATGTCAAGGTCAAGTCACGCTGGTCAAGTGCCTGTTGGTGTATGCCATGTCCATTTAATCTTGGACCGTAGCGGTACCCTCGCTATGTTCTCCTTCACCAGATACTCATGCTGCGAGGACCTAACACACGAGACATGACGATCCTTACATGTGGTAAGTCTGCTGATGGTGGTGGAAGGTCTCCTCCTATTGTTTACTGTGATCCGGTTCAAAGGTCCTAACTAGCGCTGTTAAGACGTTACATATAAGTAAAACTACCCACAAAATACCTCACCAACATTAGTCCGATCTTAAAGGGACGGTTATTAAAATGATCCTTCGAACCGGATTTTGGTGAATGCTTACTTGAAGGCGTGCCGCGCGACGAGCGCGGCGTCGTCCAGCGCGGAGCTCAGCATCCGCTCGTAGTCGTGGGCGACGTGCTGCTTCTCCGTGCCGGTGATGGCGTCGTGATGCTGCATCACGCCTACACCAGCACCAACGGACATTTGCTTTAATAAGGTCCGATCAAATATAACTTAAGATGCCCACTGCTGGGTACCCACTCACCCATTGCGCTCTTCAGCTCGTCGATCACGAACTGGTTGTGCTTGGGCAGATCCAACAGCACTTGGAGCTGCTTCACCATCTGCAAGGAGCTGTGAATGTAGCGCGGCACGGCAGACTGATGCAGGGTCCTCACAACACCAACACGGGCAAGGAACTGACCTGGAGGAAGGCGTTGGCCTCTCTTTCGAAGTACTTGGTGGTGGGCCGGGAGGTGAAGTACCCAGTCCAGAAAGCGGTGGGGTCGCTTGCGTAGGGGAAGAAGTCGTCCTCCTTCGTGGGCAAGCTGGGACTGGAGAAAGAGGTACGATACCTTAAACACAATGGTACTCAAACTGAACTAGACTAGGACATTGGACTCATCGTGTAATTTTTTGACTTCGCCCTAATCCGGTTCGAAGGACCTTATCAAACTGGAATGGTAGTAAAAATTTTTGGCGCTATAAACAAAATTTCCATCTTACCGTGATAGGCCCTAAAAATAGTATGGCGATAGTTAAGATGATACACATCTCTTCGAGTAATTTTATTATCTATTATGGTCCTTCGATCCGGATCACAGTAGTGTCGGTAATAGACACTGATGGATTTTAGTGTATAAGTAGTTCAAATATCACTCACTATGCATCCTTCACTGCCTTCAAGTAACAGTCGGGTGTGGAGTAGAACGCTTTCACGTTCAGACCGTCCTTCGCCGCTTTCAGATTCGTGTGCCTGTGGGAAAATAATCAATTTCATCGACAGATGTCCACTGCTGGGCTTATTAACCTGTCAATCGAGCGGGACGGATAAATACGTCCTTGAAATATACGTTGCGGCCCGGACCGAGTGAACGTATTGTTTCGTACGTTGTCCGGGCGAGACGTACTGACACGTCCTATTGAAAGAGCTTTGTATTAAAAAGGGGATTCCCCGGTTAACAAGTTGAGAATGCGTTATATAAAAAAGAGAATTCCTCGGTTAATAGGTTGAGAAAGTGTAATATTAAAAAGGGAGTTCCCCGGTTAATAGGTTGAGAAAGTGTAATATTAAAAAGGGAATTCCCCTGTTAATAGGTTGAGAATGCGTTATATAAAAAAAGAGAATTCCTCGGTTAATAGGTTGAGAAAGTGTAATATTAAAAAGGGAGTTCCCCGGTTAATAGGTTGAGAAAGTGTAATATTAAAAAGGGAGTTCCCCGGTTAATAGGTTGAGAAAGTGTAATATTAAAAAGGGAATTCCCCTGTTAATAGGTTGAAGAAAGTGTAACATTAAAAAGGGAATTCCCCGGTTAATAGGTTGAAGAAAGTGTAATATTAAAAAGGGAATTCCCCTGTAAATAGGTTGGAGAAAGTGTAATATTAAAAAGGGAATTCCCCTGTAAATAGGTTGGAGAAAGTGTAATATTAAAAAGGGAATTCCCCTGTAAATAGGTTGGAGAAAGTGTAATATTAAAAAGGGAATTCCCCGGTTAATAGGTTGAAGAAAGTGTAATATTAAAAAGGGAATTCCCCTGTAAATAGGTTGGAGAAAGTGTAATATTAAAAAGGGAATTCCCCTGTAAATAGGTTGGAGAAAGTGTAATATTAAAAAGGGAATTCCCCGGTTAATAGGTTGAGAAAGTGTAATATTAAAAAGGGAATTCCCCTGTAAATAGGTTGGAGAAAGTGTAATATTAAAAAGGGAATTCCCCGGTTAATAGGTTGAAGAAAGTGTAATATTAAAAAGGGAATTCCCCTGTAAATAGGTTGGAGAAAGTGTAATATTAAAAAGGGAATTCCCCGGTTAATAGGTTGAGAAAGTGTAATATTAAAAAGGGAATTCCCCTGTAAATAGGTTGGAGAAAGTGTAATATTAAAAAGGGAATTCCCCGGTTAATAGGTTGAAGAAAGTGTAATATTAAAAAGGGAATTCCCCTGTAAATAGGTTGGAGAAAGTGTAATATTAAAAAGGGAATTCCCCGGTTAATAGGTTGAGAAAGTGTAATATTAAAAAGGGAATTCCCCTGTAAATAGGTTGGAGAAAGTGTAATATTAAAAAGGGAATTCCCCGGTTAATAGGTTGGAGAAAGTGTAATATTAAAAAGGGAATTCCCCTGTAAATAGGTTGGAGAAAGTGTAATATTAAAAAGGGAATTCCCCTGTAAATAGGTTGGAGAAAGTGTAATATTAAAAAGGGAATTCCCCGGTTAATAGGTTGAGAAAGTGTAATATTAAAAAGGGAATTCCCCTGTAAATAGGTTGGAGAAAGTGTAATATTAAAAAGGGAATTCCCCGGTTAATAGGTTGAAGAAAGTGTAATATTAAAAAGGTAATTCCCCTGTAAATAGGTTGGAGAAAGTGTAATATTAAAAAGGGAATTCCCCTGTAAATAGGTTGGAGAAAGTGTAATATTAAAAAGGGAATTCCCCTGTAAATAGGTTGGAGAAAGTGTAATATTAAAAAGGGAATTCCCCTGTAAATAGGTTGGAGAAATTGTAATATTAAAAAGGGAATTCCCCTGTAAATAGGTTGGAGAAAGTGTAATATTAAAAAGGGAATTCCCCTGTAAATAGGTTGGAGAAAGTGTAATATTAAAAAGGGAATTCCCCTGTAAATAGGTTGGAGAAAGTGTAATATTAAAAAGGGAATTCCCCTGTAAATAGGTTGGAGAAAGTGTAATATTAAAAAGGGAATTCCCCTGTAAATAGGTTGGAGAAAGTGTAATATTAAAAAGGGAATTCCCCTGTAAATAGGTTGGAGAAAGTGTAATATTAAAAAGGGAATTCCCCGGTTAACAGGTTTAGAAAAGACTCGCTACACTTGTTAAAAAATTTACACAAACAATGTACGATTAGTGTCCATTTTATAATGTATGCAAGGGTTAATTGGTCTTCCTCTTTAGTGTATGTCCAGCCGTGGACTACCGCCGCATGATGGTGGTGCATGCAATACAAACGCGCAAGTCTAATTACTCCAACACCAGACGCTGCTAGTGGCGTAGATCTTAGGTAACAGTTAATAGGAAACTCCATTCCACTCTAGTTCCTGGTACCGTCTTCCACCGCAGGCCTAGAAGGAAGACCATCGGGTTGTCAACTCACTGTATCAGCTTGTCCAGGTTCGTGTACCACATGCCGGCGTCCTGGTAGGTGAAGTCACCACCCATGGTCACCAGCACATTGTTGGTGCGGTAGCGCTTGGCCTGCTCGCCGACGTACTCCAGGAATCTGGCCACCTGTTTTGTGATTTCAGCAAGATGTGTGGCCGGGAGGGAGTCCCCTCGATACATCCGGTTGGTTTCGAACAACAAATTTTTTGATCTACCCTCAAACTGTATATTCAGTTATATATACATGTGATGAGATGGAAGAGAGAAAGAGCTGATGAAGCTCTATAATATACTGGTTATAGTTGAGGAGTTACGGATCCTCATAGAAGAAATAACTCAGAGAGTGAGAGAAAAAGAGAGAGAGACATGTGACTATGATCGTAATTCTTAATTCTCTTTGCGCTGGTTCTCGGCAGATTGGAACCTCTGACGGGATACTCCTGTACTGTACCATAGACTATCAACCCATTGGGACATGCACACACACATGAGGAGTTAGTAAAGGTGAGCTACATTGAACTGCAAAAATGGTCCTTCGAGCCGGACAGCGGCGCTTGACACTCACTGTATAAGCTTGTCCAAGTTTTTGAACCACATGCCGGCGTCTTGGTACTGAAAGTCGTCGCCTATGGTCACCAGTATGTTACCACTCCTGTAGGCGGCCGACATCTGCCGCACTCTGTACAGGAAACTACTGACCTGATGGCAGAAAACGACAGCATATGGAGAACGACCATTTTCTGGGGATACCAGGGTTACATGGGACATACAATTCCATTGGTGGGCAAACCCACCATCAAGAACTGTCAGCACGCGACTGTAGGGTTGAGGACCTGGAAGTACAGTTCAGTTCTCATTGGTACTATACCACCAGCTCCGATCAGACTCGAAGTAATAGGGGGACCGGAAAGTAATGTCGTTTCTGCGCATGCCAATACTTGATTGTCATTTGTCAGCTCATTGTTTTGTTCAGAGGCGTACCAAAGACATTGTGAGGTTATAGTGATTTCTTTACTTATAGACAATTGAATTACAATTTTTTTTTGTAATTTTGGGTAAAATGGCCAGCCAAATACCAGAAGAGGTACACATCCGGCATTGCATGCTCTTTGAGTTTCGCAAGGGAAATAACGCAACAGTTGCTACCAAAAACATTTGCGATGTTTATCCAAATGCACTGGACATTCGTAAATGATGTGCCAAAGGTGGTTTTCCAAGTTCAAATCGGGTAATTTTGATCTTTCCGACTCGTATCGATCAGGAAGACCATCAGCGTTAGACAACGACGTGTTAAGGGCGGAAGTGGAAGCAAATCCGTGTCAGACGATCGAGGAATTGTCAAACAGTCTCAACAAACCTTGGTCGACCATCCACCATCCAAGAACATTTGAAGCAGATTGGAAAAGTAAGCAGAGCAGGTGTTTGGGTCCCGCATAATCTGTCCGAACAGAATAAGGCTAACCGATCAATCACATGCAACTTATTGCTTCAACGACACAACACAGAAGCGTTTTTTGATCGCTTGATCACAGGAGATGAGAAATGGGTCCTGTATGATAACCCAAAACGCAAAAGGCAGTGGCTCTCTCCAAATGAAATCCCTCGGAGTACTGCTAAGCCAGGTTTACACCCCAAAAAAGCGCTTTTGTGTGTTTGGTGGAGTATTCGCGGCATTGTTCATTTTGAATTACTGAAACCTGGAGAAACTGTTACTGCAGACCTCTACAGCGAACAATTGCAGCGAGTCAATCAATCTTTAATTGAAAAGTGGCCAGCGATTGTCAACCGAAAAGGCGTCATTCTCCAACATGACAATGCAAGACCGCACTGCGCAAGGCGAACTCTAGAAAAAATTAATGAATTGGGGTGGGAGGTGCTGCCTCATCCACCATATTCGCCCGATGTTGCACCATCGGATTTCCACTTATTCCGAGCGCTGCAACACTTTTTAAGTGGCAAAACATTTGCAAATTTGGATGATATCCAAAATGCCATCTCTAGATATTTTGCCGAAAAACCAATTAATTTTTATCGATCAGGGATTGAAAATTTACTCACTAGATGGCAAAAGGTTATTGACAATGATGGGGAATACATCATTGATTAAAAATAAAGACTCGTTAAAAATGTATGTTTGTATTTAGCGTAAGAAAACGACATTACTTTCCGGTCCACCTAATATTTTGCTGGTGCTGAGCTGTTATGGTGGTACCACCATGGTGGCCATTTCTACCATCGAGAGATAGTGTGGAGGGATTACTGGGTTTATCAATATGAAGGACGCTGACGAAACAGGAAGTATATCTGATGGTATACCTGCCTATATGACTATGGCGCTTGATCAGACTATTGTGAGCTTTAAATCCAAGAAGCACTTAAATGACAGTGAGGCTGTGGATGGTGAAGCCTGTCTAGAATACTCCCGGCTCTCATGAGTTGGAGAAGATCTGGTTAGAAAGCTGCTGGACGGCATCTAGATGCGATGAGCTGCAGTGCAGGTTAAGTGGAGTATCTTGGATGAGGAGCTTCCCGCATGCTGGTAGTGATGGTCAAGCGTTTTACTCGTGCTATGCAATACCGTGCTTCACCACCTACTGTATCAACTTATCCAGATTCTGGAACCACATCGCTGCGTCCTGGTAGTGAAAGTCCTCGCCCATCGTCACCAGGACGTTCTTCGTCCTGTAGCCCTTGGATATGTTCTTGCACACCTTCAGGAACTGATCAACCTATCGAACACCATGATAGGCTTTAAAATGGGTAGAGTACCCATACAAGAGTTTCAATGGTGGTAGGTCTGTCGGTGACTGTCTAGTTACCACCACAGCTCTAAACTGTACTGTGCAATCACCACCATATCCGGGCTCGAAGGACCAATAGGTGGTGAAATATTTATGGTACCGGGACTTAACATTGCATCTATAGAAGTGACGAGAAAGACGTCTTGCAGTGTAAATCATCTTAACCAGCGCCATATTATTATAAGCAGGCTGGACGGGTGGGTAGTTCTAGAATCGAGAGCACCATCTGGTGTAAGAAACCGATAGGTTCTATTATGTGACAGTGGTAATGTACCAAACCGAATTTGACCAGTGTAATGGATAAATAGTCTTGATACTTGTGGGAGCAATCTCCGTATCCCAGCAGTGGGAAAATCAGAATCGTATTTTTTTAAATTCCATAGTGCTTAAGAGAAGCCATTTTAAAAAGGTTTGGTGTGAGTTTTTTGAAATTTCCAATCAATTTTTTTTTTTTTTTAAAGGAACACGTCATGCGGGTAGAAACAAAATATTTGTTACACAAAACCTTCGTGTATAAATATTAACTTTATATCTAAAGACTATCTATGTACACATCGTAGCGACTGTACGTGCCGCCACAGAGTAGCGTTGCAAACATTACTGTATTCCGGTTTGAAGTGCTGTAGCTGGAGAAATCAGTGAAGAGATCCAATATATCTCAAAACGACGAATGCAATGTGATGTAGTGTAAACATCCTAACTAGCGCCACATTTTTTGGTAGGCGTATTTACTTGAACGTCCTCTTACCAATTAGGGTGGATATTGGAGTTAAAAACATCTATGTCCATCAGTGGGCTAAAGTGAGCTAATGTTGTTGGGAATGAAATAGCAGGGTAGTTTGCTTATGATGATCATTTAAGTCTTGTCCACTTGTGGGACTGGGAGCTTAAGACAAAATGATTATTGTTATTTTGATTTTCTTTATGTGGGTACATTGAAAAAATTTTGGGATGATAGTTTTGACGGTGTATCCTCGGTCCACGTCCAGGACTCACCTTCTGGTCGACGTTGAACATGGGCGAGCTGGCGTCGTCTATCACCGGCTCGTCGTCGCACAGCACGTCGAAACAGAACCCTGGTGGTGGTGAGTACGTGTTGTAGAGGACGCCAGTGAATATATCCGAAGGTTTACCTGCGAACACCACGACCGCCTTACTCGCATATTCCTTACTCGGTACCAGTATGAGAGGCAGTAATAACTGACCTAAAACGTCGTCTCCCCTCCACACCATCTCCATGTTCTTGGCCCTCAACCTGTACCCCTTGTCCTGGTAATCGATCCTGCCGAGGAACAGGCCGTCGTAACCCATGGCCGCCAGCAGCGAGGCGAACTCCCTCGAGTGGCCGAACGGGTCGATCTGCCAGCCCACGCGTGGGCGGCCGCATTCGCCGAACGTCTGGTTCAGTTTACTGCAAAATTTCGCATCCGTTTATATAAGAACATCCCATCGCGATCTACATTAGGGAGGGTAGTTGTGATATCTTCTTACCGCAGAAATTTCATTAACCATATGTCCTTAAAGCCGGATCAGCGGCGACGAAAAGAGCCAGCCGTTCACCTGATGCTAAGTAATAAGCCCGCCCATAACGACGTGGCGCTACTTAGGATGTCATACACTACATTGTGCTCGTCGCCTTGAGACAATGAGATGTCAAGTATCATTAGCCTAGTAATTACACTAGCTACAGCGCCCTTCAAACCGGATCACAACAATATCCACACAGTACTGTGTGCCGGCTGCAACAGGCGCTGCGGTGGTAAGTATACGGTCTCCGGCAACAGAGACACTACCACCAGTGATAGCTATTAATCCTTCAAACCGGATCACAGTATTGTTTATGGTCAGCAACAAGACGGTCTCCGGTAATAGAGACCTACCAGCACCAAACGCACCGCATTACCCGACCGGTGTACACTGCGACTTTTCAATTTAGCCGTATAATATTTGCACCAGTTCCCGTGCAGACGCCGCCGCGAGCGGACGTTGGTTCACGCAACGGCCAGCGCGCTGCGCGCTGTGGCAACCCACCTGAGGCCCCACGTGAACTGGTCGATGGTGCTGTGGTAGTGCGAGGCGGCCTCGTCGTTCATGCTCCACGCGCCGCCGACCATCTGCAGCCGGCCCTGCCGCACCAGCGCCCTCACTCTGCCCTGCACCGCCGCCGGCTGCCGCGTCCACCACTTCCAGAAGAACGCGGTCTCCACGTAGATAAATCTAGAAGGAAAAAGGAGTACACATGATTACCCTACATTCGCTGAACTCTGGTGGTCCATTGCTGGTGACTGTCAACAGCTTCTATTCACATCATCATCAGCTGATAGATGTCCACTGCTGGACATAAACCTCCCCTAAAGATCTCCACATCGGTGGGAGAGGGATTTATATGGGAGGATTTAGGCCATTTCCCACCACGCTGGTCCAATGCGGGTAGTTGGGAGCCAGAGCCTCGTCTTATGATCAACAGGCTGCACCACGAGCTGGTGAGGTTGGCTTGGGACCCGGGATTTGTTGTGCGGAAACCTTCACATCCCTGCGGTATGCGATGTATTCCTTACCATCAGGTGATTGTTCAGCTGGCGTGGTATTGACAGTGAAGGTCACCACATTTCTGAACCATAAAAATGTATACAGTACACATCTCTTAAGTAAGGTATATATTCGATGCA
Organism: Troides aeacus; assembly: GCA_033220335.2. Lineage (NCBI taxonomy): Eukaryota > Metazoa > Arthropoda > Insecta > Lepidoptera > Papilionidae > Troides > Troides aeacus. The sequence continues at coordinate 6,899,167 of CM067296.1, forward strand.
TTACCTCCGCTTGGGGTCCTCCCACAGCTCCTTGATCACAGAGTCCAAGATATACTGGACGCCGGCCTTCTGGATGTTATTGCGGCCTGCAAACATTTCCAAATCATCTGGCCGCTGTCACTCAGTTCACCGATTCCTCATCAACATTCGAGTCCAAGGTTCGAACCCGTGGGACCACATGTGGTCGAGTATTTAGATAAATAAATTAAAAAAAAAAAAATGTTTTTTTCTATGATAACGTTTACGCTGCTCGGCGCGATCTCGGTATGGTATGGTCGCGTTTTCACAACTACCCTCTTAACCACCTTGAATTGTATAACTACCGTCATTACGGGTGAAGTTGGCTACATAATATCAGCAAACTCAAACTATCATTGTCTTCTTTATATATGTGTGTGTGCGTGTGTGTGTGTGTGTGTGTGTAGCTTAACTTAAGCTATAGTTGGAAATATGAGCTATACGTTGGTAAAGGTTTCGTTAAAATCGGTTCAGCCGTTCTGGAGATTGGCCTGAACAAAGATGGAGACATTTAGAATTTTCTTTGTACCTGTAATGTATTGCAGACAGAAGCCCCAATAGCTCAGTTTGTAAGGTAGTACGAAAGAGAGTCCTAGCTTCGATTCCCATAGAGCATGAGCTTCCGGTGATGGTGAATATTGTGAGGAAGTTGATATGTTCTAGTAAACTTTCAAGGATACATGATATTCATCTTAGTCAGTTGTCTCTATACGCCTTTGAGTGATGTATCGTGGGAGTCAAGTCCCAGCGGTGGGAATGTTACGAAGTATTACGTACTCCCGTAGTAGTACTGGTCGACCGTCTTCAGCCAGCCGACGTCGTCGTGTGTGTGCGGCACGATGTGGACGTTCAGCAGCGCGGGGTCGGCGGAAGTGCAGCTCTGGAACAGCGGGAATCCCGGTAAAGGCGTTCGAGAGGTATTTAAAAAAAAAAAAAAACTGAAAAAATATGTACCGTACAAATATTTCAGACCGATAAGAATAATTAACAATGACTTAATTATATAATAAAAAACAAAACATTTCCGGCATTTCCACCATTATTCGTTTCCGTTATCGAATGGCTGTGTTGCCAATGGATTTGCACGGTCGCGAGGGCGCAGGCGCGGGCGCGGGCGCGCGTTATCGGCGCATGCGCACACGCACGCACACAACCTTGTTGGCGGCCAGTTCGTTAGCAAACTGAGAGTAGGTCTCCGTTGCTGATAATCGTGTAGGTACCACCGCAGCGGAAAGCAGCGGCGTCCATTTGTTATCCGGCTCGAAGGACCTTTTCGCTAGAGATTCAGCTCAGAGGATCTACAGCTGGTTATCCGGTTCGAAGAAGCAACAGTTAGTGATACAGCTCGAACGACTCGTTACTAGGGCTCCGGTTCGTAGAATCTAGATGTAGTGATCCGGCTCGAAGGACCTGGTACTAGTGATCCGACTCGGAGGACCTTGCTAGTGATCGGGCTCGGAGGACTGCAGTTAGTGATACAGCTCGAACGACTCGTTAGTAGGGCTCCGGTTCGTAGAATCTAGATGTAGTGATCCGGCTCGAAGGACCTGGTACTAGTGATCCGACTCGGAGGACCTTGCTAGTGATCGGGCTCGGAGGACTGCAGTTAGTGATACAGCTCGAACGACTCGTTAGTAGGGCTCCGGTTCGTAGAATCTAGATGTAGTGATCCGGCTCGAAGGACCTGGTACTAGTGATCCGACTCGGAGGATCTTGCTAGTGATCGGGCTCGGAGGACTGCAGGTAGTGATACAGCTCGAACGACTCGTTACTAGGGCTCCGGTTCGTAGAATCTAGATGTAGTGATCCGGCTCGAAGGACCTGGTACTAGTGATCCGACTCGGAGGACCTTGCTAGTGATCGGGCTCGGAGGACTGCAGTTAGTGATACAGCTCGAACGACTCGTTAGTAGGGCTCCGGTTCGTAGAATCTAGATGTAGTGATCCGGCTCGAAGGACCTGGTACTAGTGATCCGACTCGGAGGACCTTGCTAGTGATCGGGCTCGGAGGACTGCAGTTAGTGATACAGCTCGAACGACTCGTTAGTAGGGCTCCGGTTCGTAGAATCTAGATGTAGTGATCCGGCTCGAAGGACCTGGTACTAGTGATCCGACTCGGAGGATCTTGCTAGTGATCGGGCTCGGAGGACTGCAGGTAGTGATACAGCTCGAACGACTCGTTACTAGGGCTCCGGTTCGTAGAATCTAGATGTAGTGATCCGGCTCGAAGGACCTGGTACTAGTGATCCGACTCGGAGGACCTTGCTAGTGATCGGGCTCGGAGGACTGCAGGTAGTGATACAGCTCGAACGACTCGTTACTAGGGCTCCGGTTCGTAGAATCTAGATGTAGTGATCCGGCTCGAAGGACCTGGTACTAGTGATCCGACTCGGAGGACCTTGCTACTGATCGGGCTCGGAGGACTGCAGTTAGTGATACAGCTCGAACGACTCGTTACTAGGGCTCCGGTTCGTAGAATCTAGATGTAGTGATCCGGCTCGAAGGACCTGGTACTAGTGATCCGACTCGGAGGACCTTGCTAGTGATCGGGCTCGGAGGACTGCAGTTAGTGATACAGCTCGAACGACTCGTTAGTAGGGCTCCGGTTCGTAGAATCTAGATGTAGTGATCCGGCTCGAAGGACCTGGTACTAGTGATCCGACTCGGAGGATCTTGCTAGTGATCGGGCTCGGAGGACTGCAGGTAGTGATACAGCTCGAACGACTCGTTACTAGTGCTCCGGTTCGTAGAATCTAGATGTAGTGATCCGGCTCGAAGGACCTGGTACTAGTGATCCGACTCGGAGGACCTTGCTAGTGATCGGGCTCGGAGGACTGCAGTTAGTGATACAGCTCGAACGACTCGTTACTAGTGCTCCGGTTCGTAGAATCTAGATGTAGTGATCCGGCTCGAAGGACCTGGTACTAGTGATCCGACTCGGAGGATCTTGCTAGTGATCGGGCTCGGAGGACTGCAGTTAGTGATACAGCTCGAACGACTCGTTAGTAGGGCTCCGGTTCGTAGAATCTAGATGTAGTGATCCGGCTCGAAGGACCTGGTACTAGTGATCCGACTCGGAGGACCTTGCTAGTGATCGGGCTCGGAGGACTGCAGTTAGTGATACAGCTCGAACGACTCGTTACTAGTGCTCCGGTTCGTAGAATCTAGATGTAGTGATCCGGCTCGAAGGACCTGGTACTAGTGATCCGACTCGGAGGATCTTGCTAGTGATCGGGCTCGGAGGACTGCAGTTAGTGATACAGCTCGAACGACTCGTTAGTAGGGCTCCGGTTCGTAGAATCTAGATGTAGTGATCCGGCTCGAAGGACCCCAAGCTAGTCATACATTAGTTAATAGGACTTAACAACTGTCTCAAGGCGGAGAGCGTAATGTGGTGCAGTGTACAGCATCCTAACTAGCGCGTCCCAGAATAGAAGATAGTGACATATACTGCGCCCCACTATAACATTATTGCGGCAATAAGATTATCCAGAGGTCCTTCGAACCGGAACATAAATTATTTACACAATACTACATAAGGATGAAATTAAACAGCTGCAAGGAGTTCGAGTAATTTGTTAATAATAAACAGTTATTTTTTTTTCCCACTGCTGGGACTGGTCTGTCCACAAGGAAACTCAAGACGTGGTCCATACAGAACAGTATACATACCCACAGTTGGGAATGGTGCTGTGGCAAGTAGAGTCACGGCGGTGTTGGTGGTAAATAGAACTTTTGATCGTTCCCACTGCTGGGAGTGAATGTATGCCCACTTTTATCACGCGCTGATGATGATGAGGATATCTAACCAATCATCACCATCAGAAAAACGCCCACTGCTGGGCCTTACCTGAACATTCCCACATTGAGTAGAGATTCATATGGGAGTGGGATTTGGGCAGTTGCCCACCGCGTCGGTGGGAGGCTGGCTTGGACTCCTCGGGCTGTTCTGCGGAAGCCTTACATCCTACTGATACATGGTTAATGTGGATACTGACCTCGTAGCCGCACTTGTCGCCCACGCGTGGGACTGCGTCATCGTGCGCGGGCGCGGAGAGCGCTGCGCCCGCGCACACCACCAGCACGGCTCGGAACATCGGCACACGTGAGCACGGACACAACACCAACTGGAAGGATGCAGTGTATGTCGTCTCAACCAATTATATGCCGTACATATGACAGTGGCTGAAGCTACAGCTGTTGCCCACAGCTGGGACTGTGGGCAACTCGCATCGACATACCGTTCGAGTGTTTAACGTTGCTACAATTCAGTGGGAATTGATTGCAGCCGGTAGACGGCAGTGTGAAGATATTAATGTTATCCGGTTTGAAGGACGCTGTAGCTATAAATGGTAGTAGTGTCTCCGTCGCCGGAGACTGTCTAGGTACCGCCGCAGCGCCTGTTGCAGTCGGCTGACAGCAGTGTGAAGACATTACTGTGATCCGGTTTGAAGGGCGCTGTAGCTATAGTAATTACTGGAGTAACATCTTATGTCTAACGACTGCCGTAATGGGGTGCTGTGCCGTCAACATCACTCAATAGACGTCCCACCTCGATCGGGTGTAAGGGATATATAAGGGGGGTGATTTGGGCCATTCCCCACCATATCGGCCCAGTGGGAGTCGGAGCCTCGTCTGTTCACCACGAGCTGGTGATCCTGGCTTGGCACCCGTGAGCCGTTGTATGAGAATCCTTACACCCTCATGCTGTATATACCATCCTGACTAAAGGACGTTACTATCTGCAAGTATCACTTATAATCAAGTGAACGTATATATATAAAGGTCAAGTATTTCTTTGTATAACGATAACTATACATATATATGTGTGTGTGTGTGTGTGTGTGTACGTATCGATTAGTAGTGTTTGTTCTGTTATCGCGAGAGGTCCACTCCAAGATGGCGGCCAAGCTGGTGACGTCACAGCTTGACCATGGACTAGGGAGGAGCTCTATGTACCGCGACCACCGCAGCGACTATCTCCGCAGTCGTATAATACTATGCATAATATTACCTTTATCTATTGTTACCGCGGTAATTTCAGTAGCTACAGCGCCCTTCAAACCGGCGCATAGGTTAACATCGCAGCGTACTGCAAATATTACTGTGATCCGGTTTGAATGGCGCTATAGCTATTACTGGTAACAGGTCTCTGTTGCCAGAGACTGTCTAGGGACCGCCGCAGCGCCTACTGCAGCCGACACACAGTACTGTGCGGACATTGCTGTGATCCGGTTTGAAGGGCGCTATAGCTATTACTGGTAACAGGTCTCTGTTGCCAGAGACTGTCTAGGGACCGCCGCAGCGCCTACTGCAGCCGACACACAGTACTGTGCGGACATTGCTGTGATCCGGTTTGAAGGGCGCTATAGCTATTACTGGTAACAGGTCTCTGTTGCCAGAGACTGTCTAGGGACCGCCGCAGCGCCTACTGCAGCCGACACACAGTACTGTGCGGACATTGCTGTGATCCGGTTTGAAGGGCGCTATAGCTATTACTGGTAATAGGTCTCTGTTGCCAGAGACCGTCTAGGGCCCACCGCAGCACCTACTACAGCCGACACACAGTACTCTGCGGACATTGCTGTGATCCGGTTTGAATGGCGTTATAGCTATTACTGGTAATAGGTCTCTGTTGCCAGAGACCGTCTAGGGCCCACCGCAGCACCTACTACAGCCGACACACAGTACTCTGCGGACATTGCTGTGATCCGGTTTGAATGGCGTTATAGCTATTACTGGTAATAGGTCTCTGTTGCCAGAGACCGTCTAGGGCCCACCGCAGCACCTACTACAGCCGACACACAGTACTCTGCGGACATTGCTGTGATCCGGTTTGAATGGCGTTATAGCTATTACTGGTAATAGGTCTCTGTTGCCAGAGACCGTCTAGGGCCCACCGCAGCACCTACTACAGCCGACACACAGTACTGTGCGGACATTGCTGTGATCCGGTTTGAATGGCGTTATAGCTATTACTGGTAATAGGTCTCTGTTGCCAGAGACCGTCTAGGGCCCACCGCAGCACCTACTACAGCCGACACACAGTACTGTGCGGACATTGATGTGATCCGGTTTGAATGGCGTTATAGCTATTACTGGTAATAGGTCTCTGTTGCCAGAGACCGTCTAGGGCCCACCGCAGCACCTACTACAGCCGACACACAGTACTGTGCGGACATTGATGTGATCCGGTTTGAATGGCGTTATAGCTATTACTGGTAATAGGTCTCTGTTGCCAGAGACCGTCTAGGGCCCACCGCAGCACCTACTACAGCCGACACACAGTACTGTGCGGACATTGATGTGATCCGGTTTGAAGGGCGCTATAGCTATTACTGGTAACAGGTCTCTGTTGCCAGAGACTGTCTAGGGACCGCCGCAGCGCCTACTGCAGCCGACACACAGTACTGTGCGGACATTGCTGTGATCCGGTTTGAAGGGCGCTATAGCTATTACTGGTAATAGGTCTCTGTTGCCAGAGACCGTCTAGGGCCCACCGCAGCACCTACTACAGCCGACACACAGTACTCTGCGGACATTGCTGTGATCCGGTTTGAATGGCGTTATAGCTATTACTGGTAATAGGTCTCTGTTGCCAGAGACCGTCTAGGGCCCACCGCAGCACCTACTACAGCCGACACACAGTACTGTGCGGACATTGATGTGATCCGGTTTGAATGGCGTTATAGCTATTACTGGTAATAGGTCTCTGTTGCCAGAGACCGTCTAGGGCCCACCGCAGCACCTACTACAGCCGACACACAGTACTGTGCGGACATTGATGTGATCCGGTTTGAATGGCGTTATAGCTATTACTGGTAATAGGTCTCTGTTGCCAGAGACCGTCTAGGGCCCACCGCAGCACCTACTACAGCCGACACACAGTACTGTGCGGACATTGATGTGATCCGGTTTGAATGGCGTTATAGCTATTACTGGTAATAGGTCTCTGTTGCCAGAGACCGTCTAGGGCCCACCGCAGCACCTACTACAGCCGACACACAGTACTGTGCGGACATTGATGTGATCCGGTTTGAAGGGCGCTATAGCTATTACTGGTAACAGGTCTCTGTTGCCAGAGACTGTCTAGGGACCGCCGCAGCGCCTACTGCAGCCGACACACAGTACTGTGCGGACATTGCTGTGATCCGGTTTGAAGGGCGCTATAGCTATTACTGGTAATAGGTCTCTGTTGCCAGAGACCGTCTAGGGCCCACCGCAGCACCTACTACAGCCGACACACAGTACTCTGCGGACATTGCTGTGATCCGGTTTGAATGGCGTTATAGCTATTACTGGTAATAGGTCTCTGTTGCCAGAGACCGTCTAGGGCCCACCGCAGCACCTACTACAGCCGACACACAGTACTCTGCGGACATTGCTGTGATCCGGTTTGAATGGCGTTATAGCTATTACTGGTAATAGGTCTCTGTTGCCAGAGACCGTCTAGGGCCCACCGCAGCACCTACTACAGCCGACACACAGTACTCTGCGGACATTGCTGTGATCCGGTTTGAATGGCGTTATAGCTATTACTGGTAATAGGTCTCTGTTGCCAGAGACCGTCTAGGGCCCACCGCAGCACCTACTACAGCCGACACACAGTACTCTGCGGACATTGCTGTGATCCGGTTTGAATGGCGTTATAGCTATTACTGGTAATAGGTCTCTGTTGCCAGAGACCGTCTAGGGCCCACCGCAGCACCTACTACAGCCGACACACAGTACTGTGCGGACATTGCTGTGATCCGGTTTGAATGGCGTTATAGCTATTACTGGTAATAGGTCTCTGTTGCCAGAGACCGTCTAGGGCCCACCGCAGCACCTACTACAGCCGACACACAGTACTGTGCGGACATTGATGTGATCCGGTTTGAATGGCGTTATAGCTATTACTGGTAATAGGTCTCTGTTGCCAGAGACCGTCTAGGGCCCACCGCAGCACCTACTACAGCCGACACACAGTACTGTGCGGACATTGATGTGATCCGGTTTGAATGGCGTTATAGCTATTACTGGTAATAGGTCTCTGTTGCCAGAGACCGTCTAGGGCCCACCGCAGCACCTACTACAGCCGACACACAGTACTGTGCGGACATTGATGTGATCCGGTTTGAATGGCGTTATAGCTATTACTGGTAATAGGTCTCTGTTGCCAGAGACCGTCTAGGGCCCACCGCAGCACCTACTACAGCCGACACACAGTACTCTGCGGACATTGCTGTGATCCGGTTTGAATGGCGTTATAGCTATTACTGGTAATAGGTCTCTGTTGCCAGAGACCGTCTAGGGCCCACCGCAGCACCTACTACAGCCGACACACAGTACTCTGCGGACATTGCTGTGATCCGGTTTGAATGGCGTTATAGCTATTACTGGTAATAGGTCTCTGTTGCCAGAGACCGTCTAGGGCCCACCGCAGCACCTACTACAGCCGACACACAGTACTGTGCGGACATTGCTGTGATCCGGTTTGAATGGCGTTATAGCTATTACTGGTAATAGGTCTCTGTTGCCAGAGACCGTCTAGGGACCGCCGCAGCGCCTACTACAGCCGACACACAGTACTGTGCGGACATTGCAGTGATCCGGTTTGAAGTTCGCTATAGCTATTACTGGTAATAGGTCTCTGTTGCCAGAGACCGTCTAGGGACCGCCGCAGCGCCTACTACAGCCGACACACAGTACTGTGCGGACATTGCAGTGATCCGGTTTGAAGTTCGCTATAGCTATTACTGGTAATAGGTCTGTGTTGCCAGAGACCGTCTAGGGACCGCCGCAGCGCCTACTACAGCCGACACACAGTACTGTGCGGACATTGCTGTGATCCGGTTTGAAGTTCGCTATAGCTATTACTGGTAATAGATCTCTGTAGCCGGAGACCGTCTAGGGACCGCCGCAGCTCCTACTACAGCCGACACACAGTACTGTGCGGACATTGCAGTGATCCGGTTTGAAGTTCGCTATAGCTATTACTGGTAATAGGTCTGTGTTGCCAGAGACCGTCTAGGGACCGCCGCAGCGCCTACTACAGCCGGCACACAGTACTCTGCGGACAATACTGTGATCCGGTTTGAAGTTCGCTATAGCTATTACTGGTAATAGGTCTCTGTTGCCAGAGACCGTCTAGGGACCGCCGCAGCGCCTACTACAGCCAGCACACAGTACTGTGCGGACATTGCAGTGATCCGGTTTGAAGTTCGCTATAGCTATTACTGGTAATAGATCTCTGTAGCCGGAGACCGTCTAGGGACCGCCGCAGCTCCTACTACAGCCGACACACAGTACTGTGCGGACATTGCAGTGATCCGGTTTGAAGTTCGCTATAGCTATTACTGGTAATAGATCTCTGTAGCCGGAGACCGTCTAGGGACCGCCGCAGCTCCTACTACAGCCGACACACAGTACTGTGCGGACATTGCAGTGATCCGGTTTGAAGTTCGCTATAGCTATTACTGGTAATAGATCTCTGTAGCCGGAGACCGTCTAGGGACCGCCGCAGCTCCTACTACAGCCGACACACAGTACTGTGCGGACATTACTGTGATCCGGTTTGAAGAGCGCTATAGTTACGACACTCAATATCTTATGTCTCAAGGTGAAGAGCGTAATGTGGTGATGTATTTAACGTCCTGATTAGCGCCACGTTATGGCTAGGCGTATCACTTAAAATCAGGTGAACGTCTCGCTCGTATCGTAGTTAAAAAAAACAAAGGTCTACATCGATGCGTTGCGACGCGCTAGGAACCAGTCAAGCCGGATCAGAAACTGGATTAGGTCTCCGAAGGGAGCCTAGATATTAAACCGCACAGCGAACAGTTAGAGCTGAATGTGGGTTAAGCGGATGCTGAAGCCCAGCGCTGGGAATGAGGTGAACGGGAAGCTTTAGATCGAACCGATCAACTGTCCTAGTAGCCTATTGGCGACCAGGGCGTCTTCCACCACGGATGTCCAGGGTTCGTTTAAGGGACCAGTCAGTATCAGTGCGTATATTTTTTTTTTTTTTTTAAACTAAACCAGACTAAGGAGGACGTTGACCTTATGATAAACCATTACACGAACACACGCTTATCGCTTCCGAAGACGGGAAGATGGACTTTTTCTTCTACCAAGGAATTAAATCACACCGTCTGTTGGGTTTTGTTACCCGCGTAGATTATACTAGTCACAGCGCCGTTCAAACCGGAACAGAGTAATATTCAACGGCGGCTATAGATAATTGACATCAGTAACATTAACATTGATGATTCGCTGACACAAGCCCACAGCTGGACAAAGGCATGAAACAATCGCAAGATCAACACAATCCCGTTGTATACAGCGGCCATTTAATTGGATCCGTTGACATTGCACTTGTGTATACATATTATGTAAACAATTATCCTGCTGCTGTATTTATGTAAACAGAATCGTTACGATATATATAGACAATGTTTGTTTACACTCACCGGGCCCGACGCTCATCTAACTCGCGCTATCAGTTGTTTATGTTGTGATTATTTACTGCGTAAACAAACCGCACGTCCGTCACCCGCGAACTTCAGACGACGACTGACCTGTCATAGAGGATGAAGACGCATTGAGAACTGGTTTTAATACTAGGTATTTATTTGCGAGTATGCGGGAAGCGCAGGATCGCAGTGCGTTTAAACTGTGATTTACGATATTCAGCTTTTAATCTATGCTTGCAACTCTTTAGGGAAAGATTATGCCCAGCAGTGGACTGTCATCTGATGATGATGATGGTAGCGCGGTAAATTGGTGGTGCTGTATCTGCTGCCGGAGATCGTCTAGGTTTGGTATTGCAACCGTTGAATAGTGAGTGCATTGCTGTGATCCGGTTTGAAGGACGCTATAGCTATCACTGGTGGTAGCGTCTCTGTTGCTTCAGACCGTGATACCTCACCGCAGCGCTGATTGCAGCCGTTAAACAGTACTGTGCAAATATTACTGCGTTCCGGCTTGAAGTTGGCTGTAGCTTGTGTACTGGGGTAAAGAGACTCGTCATCTAGTCTAAGCGGATGAGAATTAGTGGTTCCTTATATATCTTCTTAATTGGCACCACATTGCTATGAGTAGGGGTATCACTTATTAAAAGGTGAACAATTCACTCGTCTCGTCGATTATTTAATAAATAAAAAAAAACAAATATTTCCATTAGGTATGATTAAATATAGTTATAAATGAAAATATTTTTAAGTATTTTAAAACTAGGTTTCTAGACCTAGTATTTTTAATATTTATTCTATGCCACCTTGGAGTAGTTTTGAGTTTAAAAATAGCTTAAGCTTCATTAATAAATATTGTAACTGTTTAGCAGTAACATTAAAGGTACCTATTATTTGCTAGTAATATTCATTATATCGTTTAAAATTTTTTTTAATAAATAATAGATTAAAAATAACAGGTTTAAATATTGAAATCTATATATGCAGTACCGATGATTTTATTTTTAGAATTAATTACAAAATTTTAATAAAAATGAAAATCGAATTTCAGATAGAAAATATATTTTAATAATTATAATGGCTGAATGTGTTTTGCATTTGCCTTTCATTGAATTTATATAACAATTATTTGCTATAAAGCATCATCATCATCATACAGACGTCCACTGCTGCATATAGGCCTCCTCTAAAGATCTCCACATCAATCGGTCCTGCGCTCCCATGATTAAGTCAGCATGGCCACCGATACTGCTGGACATCAGGATCCATCGTTTGAAAGGATTCATAGGAAGGAGAGGAATTTGGGCTTTTTTCTACCACGCTGACCCAACGCGGGTTGATAGTAGCCAGGTCTTTGTTCGATTAGCAGGGATCATGGGTAGATGAGGATAGCTGGGGTCCCGTGAGTTATTGCAGGAGACCCTCTACACCATGAAATATGATCATATTTCAAAATATTACTTAAAAATAATTATAATAATAAAAACATTTTTTTTCTATTTTTATTTCCTTTATTTGTTTCTCAGCAATATTTATTTTATTACTCTGGCAACACACTAGATATGTCACCTTTAACCTCTAATGACAGTTGTTCCGTATAAAAGTTTTTTGACAACTCCTCGCTTGATTCTCAATTAAAAAAAAATATATTTCGAGAATGTCCAACGTGTGGCAGTTCTCCTCGTACTCGGAGCCGCTTCTTCAGAAATTCCTGCAGACTGTCGTCTCGCGCGACGGTGACAACGAATGGAGTAAGAAATTCGGACTGGTAAACGAACATCACCCAAAAAGACATAAAGTAGAAAAAATAAATAAAGAACCCAGCATTGAAATTAAATCTGATGAGGAACCAAGTCCATCAGGGAACGGAGCTTGTGAAACTGTTGAAGATAAGCATCCTGATACAAATGATATCGATGAACTATTCTGTGACACCATTGAAACGGAACCCACATCAAAGCTAGATTATATGATGGAAGAGTGTATGAAGAGACCAAATCTTATCACCAAGTTAGCTGAACATCTTTCAGTGAGCGCCGTAGAGAAAGTATTCAATGTGATCCTCACAAAACAGGACATCAACGTAGAATTCATCACGCTGTTCCTGCAAACATTCTTTCCTGTATTCCTCAAACGTGAACATACATGGCTAACGCTCGATTTACTCCTGAAAGCCTGTAAGCAGTATCCGGAACTGTTTGAACCTGTATTAATAAAGATAATCAGAGATGTTAATATAAAATGCTCCATATTACAGGAGCTCACACAAACTATGGGTAGCGAGTTCCAAAAGCATCTCATATTCCTCATTATGCACATCAACATCAGTTCCGATGTGTTCGTACATCATCTGCACACGTTGTACTTGGCGTATAAAGATTGTGCGAAGACTGAAAATCTACAGAATTTCATTCAAACAAAACTCTTAGAAAGCGCTTCGCACTGCGCTAACGATAAGAACTACGGCCGTTTATTTCTAACATTCCTCCAAGCGCAGAAATTGACTGGGTACCCTACGAACCTGACAATGTTGGACAGTTGTATATCACAGCACAATTCTCCATTCAAACGACCATGTCTCAATGTAATTAAAGATATGATGGGAAATGATCAGACCTGAAAATTTAGGATCTATCTTTATTATAAACCTGGCAAAAAGTCCCTTCATGGCAGTAGGAGTAAATAAAACAAAAGGATATGAGTAGAGGAAATCAGTACTGGCTATGTGCATACTGTGCCGACCCCGCACAGCTGGGATAAGGGCAGGATGAAGTATCGGCTATGTAATTCATTTGTCTCTGTGTATGTGTACCGAATGTGACATGCAGAATCTAACCATAAGGAGAACTAAGGTCACCGACATGTCCAAAACTTTGCTAATCTCAAGTTGCAATGAGCAGGACACAATGCTCGAAGTACTGTCAGCCCGCATAAAGTTCCTTGAAGGCAACTCCATAATGGAAGACAGTGTTGGCAGGCTCCCTACTAGTTCATCCGACAATCTGGTTAAAGTTGCAAGTAGTTGGATGTGGACAGTGCAAGATCGATTGCTGTGGAGATATTTGGTGAAGGCCTATGTCCAGCTGTGGATGTCTGTCTGCTGATAGTGATGACGGTGATAAAAACTTACCGTTAATTTTATTTGTAAATATTCTTATATCCATCATCATCATCATTATAAATAAATCAAGGTTGTATACATATTAGATATATTCACTTCGTCATCCATAACAGCCAATTTACGTCCCCACTGCTGGGGCACAGGCCTACCCTTAATATGAGGGTGATTGGGCCATACCATGCGGATTGGTGACTTCACACACAGCTTACAATAAATTCTAATTCATGTGTTCTCCTTCACAGTTTGTATCTCGCATCATCGGTACATGCCGAGATTCGAACTCACAACCTTCGCAATGGAGGCTGCACTCTCTAACCATTAGGCCAGCGAGCTACATGAATATAACTTCCCCATACCTTCCACAAACTGAGTAGAAGTCTCCTAGAACAATCTACATCAGGCCTAGATTTTTTTTGTATGAAAGCTTTACTATGCTTTCTTAAAAATAAATGTTTTAATCCATACTTTACATATTCAGCTGTGTATAGACAAAATTACTTTTAACATTGCTGCAACAGTTTTCTGGATCAAACTGAACAAAGGAACAAGTAAATATATATGAATTAAATGGATATTTTGTATCGTTATGTATTTTTGGAGTGATTTATTTAAACACATTGTAGCAATAATAAAAATTCTATAGACTTTTTTTCCCTCCACATTATTCACTTTAAAAGTTTAATATTAACTCATAACAAATGTGTGATATTTAGAATGTTAATAAAGTTTTTTTTTAATTCAATGTCTTTAGATATATGAACACAATATGTTACAGTTACTACATAATGAACACTTAAATTTAATGTGAAGTATTAAACCATTAAAGACTTCTACAGCGCAGTGTTTAGTATTTTATCAAGTATCGCTAAAGCCCCTTGTTAAATTCTGTGCGAGATCTAGACTTACTATAGTCTAGGGAAATGTAATCACATTAGCACCGTAAGTTTTTTTGCAACATAAATATTTTTGTCATTGTTTTATATTTTGGAGATAATAGGGCTGACATGTTCCTAAAGGACAAAAGCGTCCAAAAAAAAAAAAAAGGTTTTATAGATTTTAGTAAAGATTTTTTTGAACCAGACTAGGTACCGCTGTTATATTGTAAAGCTGCCGTCGAAGCATATAGACGTTCACATCCTTGTGTGCACGATTCTCAGTTCACACCATGTGAAATTACATTCAAGTGTTAGCTCGTATAAGAAAAAATATCTGATAATAATTTAAAAAATATGTTACCTTCATCCAGCGGTTTCCCGTCACCATCGCCGGACCGTCGGTTCCTTGTGAAATTCAAATAACATCTCATCCGCAGCGCATTTAATCAGACGAAACTATTACAACTTTTGACAAACAGACCGCATGCGATAAATATAAACATAAAAAATTTCCCGCGCTTTTTCTTTCTATTAGACTAACAAACACAGATAATAAAAAAACGCCTTTCATCGATCACTTTTCATTAAATAAAAACAATAATTTATTGTTGCGGAATTAATGATAACATTTTTGTTTTAAACTGAAATATGAATTAATAAAATTTGGCCTAATTTCTATCACAGATCTCATATAGTCAGCCACGGATGCGGCTATTTTGTATTGATATGCATAAATGTTTACAAGGACAAATTAATTATAAATAAAAAAAAAAACATATTCACAGTAATTAATTAAAAACTAATATTCTACTTGTTGTTTGCGCGACATACAAAAAAATCACAATAAATTTTGCACCGTGTTATTATTACAATAATAATTTCAATTTTTATCACAGAACAGTTTAGCTTAGCCAATAGTAAGTACATTTCTAGAACTTCATTTCAGAAAGGTGTGTAATAAACTAATATTATAAAAAAGCGTTATAATAAAAACTATTGCCGACAATACTATAGATAACAATGAGAATATACAAAGAAAAATACTTAAATATATATGCATCACTTATTTTTTTTTGTGTGTAACAATTTTTGCACTTAAAAATTAAAAATATGTTTACTTCGATTTTATTTCATAGCATTTCATATATTAAAGTTTTCTTGCATCTAATCTGTACTATCACAATTTTATCTGTAACCTGAATAATAAAATGGCGGGATTTTCGACACGCACAACATTCCCATTTTTAATTTTTTTTTTACTTTTTCACGTATAAAAAATAGCTAAATTGTATATATTTATAAGTACAATGATTATAAAAATTCTACAACTATGACTACAAAGGTTATTCGTTTACATCTAGCACTATGCGTTATAAATTGTATAATTGGAAACGTGAAAAAATATATAATTAATTTTTTTTTTTTTTTTTGGTAATATGCATAGAAATTTCATACATCACGTCTAGTTCACAAACATTAAAAGTTTTTCAAAAACAACTGTATCAATTGTGCAATATATAGAGGTATGTTTGTAGATAAAAAATTTGTTACTGATCCAGATTTTTAATCATAGACCCAATGTGTCCTTGAACATCAACAATTTTTTTTGCGAACGTGGCATTAAAATCAGTCTTTCGGCTTAGGTGATTTCATCAACAGATTTTCGATTTGCGATCATATTTCATTCATCACTTACTCCTACATTACATGTACAAGATATAATAAGGCTTTTTTTTTCAATTACATAAAACAAACATGGAAAACACATGATTGACAAGAAATATACACAGATTAATATATCAGAGAGTAATTAGTAGAAAACTTGGCTAGAATCCAAACCTTTCACTAAAGCACTTAGACACATAGCCTATTTATAAAATTAATTTTATTTCTCAATATAACACTAATATTTGTTTGACAAATATAGATATAAAGTGGCTACCCAGAATTTTATAAATGCATATATTGTTTAACTTTTAGCTGTCAATAAAGACGGATTGAAGCTCATTATATCCCGTGTATACAAAAAGAAATTAATACATGAAGAAAATATCTGATGTTAACCATGAAATTAAAAAAAAATGCTTCTTGTTTCTTCTTCTACCGATACTGTAAGAAAACCTTTGAATGAGATTAAAAAAGCCAATACACATCACCCCCAAACACGAGCAAACACAATAAACTAATATTACATTAATACAAAATAATAATAATTCGTTTCAAGTCAATCATTTTAACTAATCTGCTCTTACAATTAACGATAATGCGATTAAATAAAAAAAATATTACTCTACTATTAAGCTTGTGTAAAAATGTATAAAATGGAAATTTTTCAATGTAAAACCCTGTTTGTAATATATGTGCACTTCTTCGTTGAAAGATCATTAACATTTGCATACGGAATTAAGTTCGATTGGAAGACTTGTGTGTGTATCGAGTAACACACGTTACTAAAAACTTCTAAATATTCGATCTTGATTTTCTCTCTTCACGATTTTCAATTAAATTAAAAATTTCTATAATAAATTCTTCATTATTGATTAGACCCTATGCGTTTGTCCTTTGCCTTTCTTCAATTTGTTGACATTTTAATTATCGCGCGCCAAATTACAAGTGGTCGGTGAAAAGTATCCAATATTTATTATGATTTTGTTTAATTTAAAAATAATAATACACTAAACGAACAATACATATATTATTTTATTGTGCTTTTGAGCAAAATGTGGTAAAAAAATATTGTAATAGTTATATTTCGTTTTCAAAATAATGATATAGAAAACAAAAGCCAACTCAAGGATAATATTTACGGGAATATTTTTAACAAAGAAGTGCACTAGTGTATTGTAATTTTGATTAATCTACAAATCCTAAGGAGTATGGACAAGTTGGAGAGCGCGGGACCTAAACGGCAGTACACGATGGCGGATAGAAATGAATACCTACAGTAATGTATAATGATTACAATAACAATATCCGTCACTTTCCTTATATCCGACTATATAGAGAACTAGCAAAATAACCGTAATTATCACAAAAGTTCACCAGTATCCTTTAACTATATTATTGTTACTGTATATTGTACATGTATCCTTTAACATGAACCTATTTATTCATATATGTAACAGAATGAATGTGAGAGCAAATAAATTAAATCAAAAATCAACTGTTTCATTAATTACAAATTCAATTTACTGTATTTTTGATATTAAAAATAAATAAATATCCTCAATGGGGAAAAATAGTAAATAATCATTAATGTGACTGTTGATGAGACAGACAGGATGTGGATCTAAGATCTGTTACTCGAGCAATTTCATTAGTCCATCGAGACAGTAGTAAAAGAACTCCGGTGCTTTTATTTTTAATTGAACTATTGTTTCTATTTAATTAAAAAAATATAACCTGTTTATTAATCACTCTTCTCATTGAGCATTATCTTTTACCCTAACATGCTAATAAGCTAGTGTTAGTAATTTATAATCCTAATCCAGTTAATTTATATGGAATCCCGCTCGCCTACATTAACCTAAATTTTTAAAGATCACAGTTAATATTGCATTACCGATGTCTTTTACGAGTATACTTTTTAATTCTAGTATAGATAAGAAATGTAGGAAGTGGAGCCGAGTCGATCAGTGTGATGAAATATAGTGAAGATATGAAAAATAAATATTTGACTATAGTATAAGAAAAAAGTCAAAATCATATTAATTTAGTGTAAAAAGGAAATGAGTTAAGAATAATTAAAAAAAAAAAAGAGTATTTTATATGAAAGCCGATCATAAGACGGGAGGAGACATGCTTTCATGCACTTACTCTATAATTTCACTGAGCTTCTCCCGTCTCTCCACATGCTCTTTATCAGCACAATGATCCATCAGCACCGATTCACCAACGATCAGATTCTCGAAGCACAAAGAGCAGGCGTACATCGCGTCCCCGAAGCAGACAATCTTATTGACATCTCTGTACAGCTTCATCGGGTTCAGAATCGTACTCGGCTGTATCTCCCTACCTTCGGACATACATTTCTTGATATATGCAGTTTTGTATTGGAAATGTATCTTCTCACAATGCGATTGGGTGAGGATGTGATTGATGAGACCGTTCTCATCTGTCTCCGTGTCCTTGCAAGTTGAACAATGGAATATTATAATGTTTTTTGTTTCAAAATCATGTTCGGAGGAGTTACATTTCAACTGTATACCATGAACCTGAACATAGAAGGTTATCCTCTCTATGGCCGTTTTCTGAAGCATTGAATGGTACAAGCTCGAATCCTGAAAGCTGTTGTAGCTAATTATCTGATCCAGAGACTCGGAGTATGCTGTTAATGTGGAACTGTCCAAGCTGAAGTTGCCGATGGATGATGTGATGGATTGGTTCGATATGGACCTGTCGTTAGTTTTGCTGATGAGTCCCGAATCAGTGTTGGAAGACGACTCGTTGTGGCAGTGGCACGAGCATTTGGAAGACTCTGACTCATCGGTGTCGCTGGTCACATTGCTGGAAGGTGTTTGATGAGGGTCCGGGTTAAATAAATTGATCAGTGCCTCCCTCAGATCTGGGAAGTCGTAGTACTTCATTTTCTTTTTATTATTCATGTGGTGCCTGCGTCTGCAGTGATCAGCATGTATGTTAGAGCCGATGCCTCTTTGGCTTCGAGGCTTGTACTTCCTGCATTTCTTATTTCTGACTTCACTTTCATAGTTCTGCAGATATACATTTATAAATTCCTCTATCGATTGCTTAATTGACTGTAATTGATTTTTAACAGTGACTTTTGTATCATCATTCTCTTTCTCCATTATAACACTCCATGAATCAGTCGGACTGGGTCTACCGTTTGTTTCATCACCACCGTCTACTCGTGGATCAGAAGCTGTGGCCCTGCCTTTGAAGATTTTAGAGACCTCTATATGAAATTGAAACTCGTTCAGCATGTCCTTTAAGAAGTTTTCAATCTTACCAAGTTTCGACTGATAGTTGTACAACAATCTCATTCTCTCCTCCTCGCTCTTATCAAGTTCTAGATCCTGGAATGAGTCCGGTGTTACCGAGTCATAACGGTTCTCTTCGCTGGACGAACCGTACTGCACCGGTTCCACTTTGCGGCACATCTTCACTGGCTTCTTTTTCACTTCAACGGACACATCACTGTCTGAATGGTCGGACAGTGATTCTATATCGAAGTGCTCATCCTCGAGCTGTGATGACAGCTGATCATCAGTCACACCGTCGTAGATGCTGAACGTTTTGTTCAAATCGAAACTGTTCTTGAACACGTCAGAGTTGACACACTCCAGTAGGATGTGCTTCGGTGTGTTCTCAGTCTGCGAGCTGCAGCTCTCTTCTCCGGTGCTGAAGTCCAGCCTCTCACTCACTGAATGGGTGGCCTGTTTAATGTCCACAGTGAGCTTTTTGCATTTCTTACGTCTGTGCCTCGCTGGAGTGTTCACACCCAGAGTGAGCAGGTCAGTGTCGGAGAGGGATGCTTTGCTCGCTGCGAACTTCTTCACAGAATCGGGTATGTTCAGACTGGTGCACTGACGGGAGGTGGAGTCCGGCTCGGTTGTCTCGTAGTCGATCGCCACAGCCTCCTCCGGCGCGTACTTGTGCGAGCACTTATCACTGTCAGCGTCAGGGTTGTCTTCCGGTTTCTTGAAGTAAGTTATGTTAGAAAACATTCTGCGGAGCGAGAACGCCATCGTTTCATAACCCGCCTTCAGAGTCCAGGTCTTGAGCACATCGATACTCCGCTGACTGGTGACAAAGGAGAAAAAAAAAAAAACTATAAAAACTTGTTAAAGTTAATGAAACAAATGAATCAATGCAGTTAGACAGTACTCACTCGCCCGCGGAGCCGTCATTGAGCGTGCGGGTACAATTGAATCTTTTTACATCTACATATTTAATGACTACCTTCAAAAATTTTCTCAAAAAATATTCTTTTAAAAACTTCACTGTGTATATTCAGTTTGACAACAAATCCTTACTGATGTAATGGTGGTAAATTTAATAGTCTCATCCCGAATGTGTTGCCCGTGGCGAAGCGGCGACTACTTTAAATGGCCGTGTTATAACTTCGTACTACCCTATTGCCATATACTTTCATTTTCTACTAATATGGTAGTTTTGGTGTATAAAGCGGAAATGCATGCGGAGTAAAAACGATCAGTTGGTAGATGTTTGGGCAAACCTATGTCCAGCAGTGGGCGTGCGCCGGCTGATATGGGTTGTATATTCTTATATAGTGTATAGAAAGAAATTGAAGATAATGTACAGGTTAAAAGAACTGTGGTGTGGTGTTGTTTACTGCTCGTAGCTACCAGCACAGATCCTATTGCAGCCAACAGACAGCAGTGTACAAACTACCGTGTTCCGGTTTGAAGGGCGTTGTAGCTAGTGAAATTAATGAGTACTACATATTAAGTCTCAGGCGACGAGCACAAGATGGTGTAGTCTATACAGTAAGCGCCACGTTGTTAGCGTGCGTATCACTTGTTATCACGTGAACGGTCTGCTGATGTCGTCGCTTTGTGGGATAAAAAAAAACAATTATAGAATTCCTCTTGACATTTGAATTGTCGATGGGTTGGCAATAATCTTTGGGCCACATTCATATTCCTAAGCGAGCACTCGATTGGAATCTACGGGAAAATAATGAGTGTGAATGTCCCAAACTCACCAGTGTTCCGGTTTGAAAGGCGGTGTAGCTAAAAAAATATACAAGGTAAGAATGATTGGAAAAATCGGTGCAGGTCGACCTAGACGGACATGTTCCGATCAAATCGGAGATGTCCTAAAGAAAGGCCGGATCAAAAGCACTCGCAACCGACGAGCGTGCATGAAGACGCTTATGAAAGTGGAGGAAGCGAGAGAGGTGTGCCAGGATCGTAGCAGGTGGAGAGAGGTGGTCTCTGCCTACCCCACTGGGAACGAGGCGTGATATATATGTATGTAGCTAATGTTATTACTGAGGTAACGCGACTCAACATGTTATGCATCAAGGCGACAAGCGCAATATGGGGCAGTGTTCTAACTAGCGCCACGTTTTTATGGGTAAGCGGATCACTTACTATCAGGTGAACGTCCCGCTCGTCGCGACTCTTACTAGAAAAGAAGCTTGATGATGAACGAAGATGCAGTTGGAGAAGCGGAGTGGGATTAGACATAGACAAGGTCACTGATGGATACCATCTGAAGACCTAGATATGAGACACGGATTTGAATTATGAAAGTCTTTGAATAATTTTAAAACAAGTAGTAAACAGTGGTTCTGTATATGGCAACTAGAGATGCATTGCGATGTCAATGACCTTGCCAGTTAACTGTCAGGAGGTCGTTTACATCCGAGGGTAGGAACCGCCCCCAACTTGTTGCTCTACAGCAGTACATCGATTTAATACCTCAATGTATACTCGATAACGGAACAGATTATATATATATATATATGAAAATTTAAAAAATATATGAGATCTTACTACCTGACTAAGTAATATATAATTAAGTAATTTTTATATTCGATATCAATTTTATAATCGAGTAGATAATAAAATATCGATAATAAAGATGTTTCTTTTTTAATCTATAGGGACGTTACAGCCGGAAATGATTCATCGCTGGTTGTAAGCCTTCTTCAATGATAATGCTTGGACGTTAATTATATGTGCGGCGCCGCTAGTGTGTAGTACTCCGGCTCTTCGTACGTTGACACGTTGTACGGTTACAGCCACAATTCATTTAGGCAACCTAAGAAGTGCCTGTGCCTAGGTTTATTGGGATAGAACTCGTACGATCACATATTGGTATAGCCTTAATTAAATAAAATAAATAGAAACATTGTTTTTTTTTTTATTTCAATATTTTTTATCTATAACGTAGATGACCCGAAAGTTGTCCACAAGAAATAAATTAATTTTAATATCTATCGTTTTTTTTTTTAAAAAAATCGATATTTTTATGATAATTATTACTGCATACTACATGGCAATATATATAGTATGGCAACACTCGAAAAGACAGTTGTCAATGTCAACATCAAACCTTTTTTGACGTCTTGAAAATACGAACTAGACCGATACTTTGAAAAAAAAACATATGTATTAATATATATATTTTAAGTGTGTTATTATCTGTACCTGAAAACTGGAGTGGACCCTCAGCCATGAAGCCCTCCATAGATGTGGACTCGCTGCGCACCGAGCACGAGTCGGACGAGCACTGGGAGCTCCGGCGGCTGTTCCTGGCGGAGCACAAGGACAGCTTCGAGGAGGCGGAGCTCATCACGTTGGCGCA
This sequence comes from Troides aeacus, assembly GCA_033220335.2. Taxonomy (NCBI): domain Eukaryota; kingdom Metazoa; phylum Arthropoda; class Insecta; order Lepidoptera; family Papilionidae; genus Troides; species Troides aeacus. The sequence continues at coordinate 6,921,929 of CM067296.1, forward strand.
GTTGTTCACTAACATTGAATTCCTTGGATGTAGGTAAATATGAGGTAATACGTCAGGACTATGGAGCTGTGTCCAGCGGTGGACGTCCATCGGATGATGATGAAGACGCCGGAACCTTATTCCAGTTGATATTACTGGACTTAAATATATCAGCGAGGTCTTAGCTTTTTGCCGGTGTGCAGCTCCGCAGTTGAGGGTTTGCTTATACCTTCTACTTTAGACAGTACTCTCGTCTGCTCCACACTACTATGGAGTAAGTTTTATCATCATCATCAATATCCTGTGTCCTAAAGATGGAGATAAGAGCATCCTCAATGATTCTCCATCACATTCAGTCTCGAGCTTCACCGTCTATATCATTCCAAGTAAAAAATTATCTATCAGCCGATAGACATATCTTCCTCCAAGGATCTCCTCATAGATCAGTCTTGCTCTACCATCATACAATCAGCATGACCTTCAGTACCAGAGGGCACTAGGAGCTGTTCATAAGGGTTCGTATGGCGGGATTTGGGATATCTGTCACCATTTTGGATCAATGAGGGTCGGTGGGAGCTAGTCTTGTTTAATGATTAGCAGGATGCACTACGAGCTGGTGAGGTTGGCTTGAGTCCATTACATCCCCAAAAGAAGTATGTTTTTATTCACTTGAGGGATAACTTACCCTTAAATTAATTATGTAGTAAAAACCCTCAGCACAACAAACTAGGAATACTTTATTATTCTACACTATCAGGTACATGGTGATCGGTTCACCCAGAATTATCCAACTGGGTGCATGCATTAGTATGCATATGCTGGAAACATCAGACACTCCCTCGCACAGGTCATCAGATGTATCCGACACTCTTACCGATAGTTTGGTTACGACTTCAATGATGTATGAGTTTTGTCCGCAGTCAGTCGCTAATGGTGTGGTTGGTATGTGATGATGAGACCTGACCGGATGTTATTCCGATATGACCATATTCAAAAAAGTGGTGAGATGTTCACCCTCATGGTAAGTGATACTCCGGACCATATCAATGCAGAGTACAGTGTTTGCACTCTACTGTTTGATATAGATAGTGTTATGATAGTTCATCAAAAAGGCTGCGGAAAGTTTGCAGCAGGGTCGGCAACACACCGAGTGATACCTCTGTGTGATCACTCAACATCAGGTGGTCCGTCACCACAGTCATTAATGTCAGCTCCATGATCTAGAGCTGATGACCTAACCATAGTCATAAGGCCAAACTTTTTTTCCCTCGCTTACGACTGATGCTGAACCTTGACCAGTTCCATCGGACTCGGGGATCAGGTATATGCGACCTAAAAAAAAATATTTGTAGGTATGTGGCAATTAATTGAGTATGACTTGACATTTGTTGTTTTTTTTTTTTTAATAAAGCTATAAAACGAATTTCATTAAATACAGCGCCTTTCATACCGGATCACAGCGTACTCTGTCTACTGGTGTTTGACGGCTGCAACAGGTGCTGTGGTAGTATCTATCTAGATGGTCTCTCGCAATAGAGACACTACGACTTGTAAATAGCTATAGGTCCTTCAAACCGGATCACAGTAATGTCCGCACAGTACTCTGTGTCGGCTGCAATAGGATACCTAGATAGTCCTACCACCAGCACATCTATAGTTTACTTACTGCTAATCATCAGTCAGTGTTCAGACCTTCAGCGGCTGCATCTGAATGTCAAACAGCTGATGATGATGATATATATGCTAATGTCCAGATACCCGCCACAAACGATGAAGAGGATAGCGAAGCTGGCGGAGAAGGTGTCCAAGAAGTACAAGGACAGCAGGCAGAACAAGCTGAAGAGGACCTTTGTCGAGGCCAGCGACGCAGCCGAGCAGAAGGCCAAGAGGAGTTACAAATGACACCTGTGGAACTGATCAAGTAAACTACTACCAAGTATTATTGCTGTTTCATTTACTGGTTCCAGGGGAGGGGGGGAGTAAGCAGTTCCCCCCAAAATCTTACTGAGCCCTAGTCAACATCACCAGCATGCGGTGGATACTATTAAACAATAGACTAGGCTCTGATGACCCACTATACTGCACTGGGCCAGCCTGGTAAGAGCCCAATTCTCGCTCAATGAAGATCCTGGAAGGGGTTTGGTAAGGGTTCCCGCACACCAGCTCACAGGACTGAAGCTCACCAGCTCGTGGTGCAGCCTGCTGATCAACAGACGAGGCTCTGGCTCCCTAACCTAATCCCCAGTCAGCATGATGTCAAATGGCTCAAATCCTCCCATATGATTGTCTAAGTCAAAGTGGGAATCATTGATGGAAGCCCATGTCCAGCAGTGGACGTCTGTCGTCTGGTGATGTGGGAGGCCTATGCCCAGTATCAGGACTTATCCGGCTGATAAGAGTAAGGTTTCATGGCGGTAGTGTAATAAAATCAGTTAACTACCTTCATTTATTTTTCTTGACGTCTTCATCACACGGTGGCTGAAGGCTAAATGACCGACTGGGCGCTCGTTGTCATAATCTTCGTCTACCCCCACTCATTTCCAATCTTGGTTTTTTTATTTAACGAAGCAACGACACCGGCTAGGTAGGTACCACCGCAGCGCCTATTGCAGCCTACACGCAGTACTTTGCAGACATTACCGTAATCCGGTTTGAAGGGCGCTGTGGCTAGTAAATGCGCAATGAAACTCAAAGTTTTACGACTCAAGATAACGAGCACAATGTGGTGCAGTGTATAACATCCTAACCAGCGCCATGTTAAGAGCGGGCGTATCACTTACCACCAGGTGAACGACTCACTTTTCGTCGCTTCGATGAATAAAAAAATATTCTATACAACAGCGATTAATAGCTACAGCGCCCTTCAAACCGGGTCACAGTAATGTCCTCACGGTAGTGTGTCGGCTGCAATAGACTCCGCGGTGGTATCTACACGGTATCCGGTAACAAGACATACTACCAGCACCAGACGCGCCGTATTACCCGACCAGCTGCACGCGTCGTTGTCGCGCTACCAGTGTATATGTACAATGCGACTTTTTAATTTATCCGTGTAATAATTGTACCAGTCGCGGCGCGACCGGACGTTGTACACCAACCTTTCATGCAACGGCTATCAATATGATGATGATGATGATGATGGTGATGAGCACTAAAAACCAATATATATATTTGTATATAATAATTTAATACAGGTGAATGAAATGAAACATTATTGAAACAGTAAATAATATACTTCCGTTCCTCCTCACTCCTCCATTCTCCTCCTCCTCCTCCTCTCCCTCACATAAACGATTCGCTTAACCATATTAAAACTAATTATTTAATTCAATCTATTTACAAGATTTATATTGTATTAATTTATAAATATATCTTTACATACATCGCGGTCCGATGAGCGTCAGTGTTGCCAGCGCGCGGTATTGGTAGAAATTATTTTTTAATGTAACACGTGAAAAAAAGTGATCAGTGTGGAAAGTATCGAGTCTTGTTAGAGATGGTGGGTGGCGCAGGGCTGCTTATGACTATGTATTTATATATCTCTCTCTCTCTCCGTAGATATAAAGAGAGAGAGAGAGATAGAGTTCTCTTTCATAGGACCGCTTACATTGTGTGTGTTTAAGTAATCAGTCTCGTGTCCGGAGTCCCCATACGGATGTCCGTCTAGCCCCAACAGTGGGCCTGGCGATCGCGCTGCAACACACGAACGGTGGTGGTCATCAATCCGCGTGAGCGTAGGTATCACTCTTTCATCAGTGATCGTGGTCAACACTTCAGCAGATGGATCTCCACTGCTGGACATAGGCCTCCAAAAGTCCTCACATCCATCAGTCAGTATGGCATTGTAGGAGAGCATAGGATTAGGGCCACTTCACACTATCCTCCACGCTGGCCTAATGCAGGTTGGTGGTAGCCAGAGCCTCGAGCTGATGAGGTTGGCTTGTTGCCTGTGAGCTGTGCTCTGAAAGGCATGGACGGTGAGTCTCTTGAGGTGGTTAAATGGATCCAAGAGTTAATCAGGATCACGTACACTGCACCGCATTGTACTCGTCTCCTGAGACATGACATACATCGGTAATTACATTGGCTGCAGCGCCCTTCAAACCGGATCAGAGTAATGTTTGAACTATTCAGTTTGTAGCTGCGGCAATGTATAGTTAAGTATGGTACGGTAGACCGGTGACTGACCTGAACATGAACTGGTTGATCTGGATGGCGGGCAGGGCGGCCCGCAGCGCGTTCAGCGAGCCCGTCTGCAGCATGCCCCACACCTCCAGGTACTGCAGCGACGGCATGCTGCTCAGCTTGCTGCAACGTGACCAGTATGGTTATTCGCTGGTGGTAGGGGTCTAGGTACCGCCGCAGCGCCTATTGCAGCCGGCACACAGTACTGTGATCCGGTTTGAAGGATGCTGTAGCTATCACTGGTGGTAGTGTCTCTGTCGCCGCAGACCGTCTAGGTACCGCCGCAGCGCCTGTTGCAGCCGGCACACAGTACTGTGATCCGGTTTGAAGGATGCTGTAGCTATCACTGGTGGTAGTGTCTCTGTCGCCGCAGACCGTCTAGGTACCGCCGCAGCGCATGTTGCAGCCGGCACGCAGTGCTGTGATCCGGTTTGAAGGATGCTATAGCTATCACTGGTGGTAGTGTCTCTGTCGCCGCAGACCGTCTAGGTACCGCCGCAGCGCATGTTGCAGCCGGCACGCAGTGCTGTGATCCGGTTTGAAGGATGCTATAGCTATCACTGGTGGTAGTGTCTCTGTCGCCGCAGACCGTCTAGGTACCGCCGCAGCGCATGTTGCAGCCGGCACGCAGTGCTGTGATCCGGTTTGAAGGATGCTATAGCTATCACTGGTGGTAGTGTCTCTGTTGCCGCAGACCGTCTAGGTACCGCCGCAGCGCATGTTGCAGCCGGCACGCAGTGCTGTGATCCGGTTTGAAGGATGCTACAGCTATCACTGGTGGTAGTGTCTCTGTCGCCGCAGACCGTCTAGGTACCGCCGCAGCGCATGTTGCAGCCGGCACGCAGTGCTGTGATCCGGTTTGAAGGATGCTATAGCTATCACTGGTGGTAGTGTCTCTGTCGCCGCAGACCGTCTAGGTACCGCCGCAGCGCATGTTGCAGCCGGCACGCAGTACTGTGCGGACATTGCTGTGATCCGGTTTGAAGGATGCTATAGCTATCACTGGTGGTAGTGTCTCTGTCGCCGCAGACCGTCTAGGTACCGCCGCAGCGCATGTTGCAGCCGGCACGCAGTGCTGTGATCCGGTTTGAAGGATGCTATAGCTATCACTGGTGGTAGTGTCTCTGTCGCCGCAGACCGTCTAGGTACCGCCGCAGCGGCCTATTGCAGCCGGCACACAGTACTGTGATCCGGTTTGAAGGATGCTATAGCTATCACTGGTGGTAGTGTCTCTGTCGCCGCAGACCGTCTAGGTACCGCCGCAGCGCATGTTGCAGCCGGCACGCAGTGCTGTGATCCGGTTTGAAGGATGCTATAGCTATCACTGGTGGTAGTGTCTCTGTTGCCGCAGACCGTCTAGGTACCGCCGCAGCGCATGTTGCAGCCGGCACGCAGTGCTGTGATCCGGTTTGAAGGATGCTACAGCTATCACTGGTGGTAGTGTCTCTGTCGCCGCAGACCGTCTAGGTACCGCCGCAGCGCATGTTGCAGCCGGCACGCAGTGCTGTGATCCGGTTTGAAGGATGCTACAGCTATCACTGGTGGTAGTGTCTCTGTCGCCGCAGACCGTCTAGGTACCGCCGCAGCGCATGTTGCAGCCGGCACGCAGTGCTGTGATCCGGTTTGAAGGATGCTATAGCTATCACTGGTGGTAGTGTCTCTGTCGCCGCAGACCGTCTAGGTACCGCCGCAGCGCATGTTGCAGCCGGCACGCAGTACTGTGCGGACATTGCTGTGATCCGGTTTGAAGGATCATGTAGTATGTGAACTCACTGGGGGGTACGAGACTAAACATCTTACGTCTCATACTGACGAGCGCTATGTGCAGTGTCTGACATCCTAACTAGCGCCACGTTGATAGGGGCAGGCGTATCACTTACTATCAAGTGAAGGCGCCGCTGGACTCGTCACTTCGATGAAGACTTGTGTCACTAAGGTATCATATGAAGTCCTGTTTCATCACATCCCTCCCATCCACCACTCCTTCATCATCAGCCTTTGTTGCTGCTGGATATATCCCTTCCATAACGTCTTCCACCTGATGCGATCTTCAGCTTCCCGCATCCACCCGCTACCGACAGCCCTGATGATGCCGTCACTCCATCTGGAGGGTGGGCGACTACGACTCCAAGAGTGGTCTCCCCCATCCGACGATGCAGACCTGGCCAGCTTCAGTTCTCCGTCGGACCCCTTCGATCCGGATTTTGTCTCTTCAAGCCAAGCGTAGCTCTCTCCATCGCTGCTGCTGCTTTCAATCGGCGGACCAGCCCGATGGTCAGGTGCCATGTGAGGATATCCAGGAGTACCCCAAGCATTGACCATCCGAGGCGAAAGACCCTCAATCATCACACCAAGAGTGTTGTTCCCTTGACACAGTCCAAGGTCTGATCACGTTCCCATCTGATGGTCGATCACCTGATTTTAAGTGAGACACGGTGTACACTACAGCGCACTGTGCTTGTCGTTAAACATAAGATTGCTACAGCGCCATTCAAACCGGATCACAGTAATATTTAGTACCGGTATAGGATTGTAAGGGTGCTGCTGGTGTGAGGGAATGGAGTGGGGATAACTTAAACAGAACTCACGTGAGGACGTGCGGCGGCACCAGGTAGCAGCGGCTGAGGGCGAGGTGCTCCAGCCTGGTGAGCTTCAGGATGGCGAGGACTGAGGCGCCGCCCAGCCGCGAGCAGTCAGACACGTCCAGCTCCAGCAGGCGAGGGCAACGAGCCACCAGCTTCTGCACCACTGCACACAGACCTCCAGTTACACCAGACCTTGGAGCCTTTATATTACATGGTGTCCCTACCAGGTCTCGCTGGTATACGTTGACTTCTTCCTCCACGAAGCCACGGGACCAGTGGAACGTTCACCTGATGTCAAGTAATACTCCAGTAATTAGAGTGGCTACAACACCCTTCAAACCAGGACACAGTATATTTGTACAGTACTCTGTCCGGTATCAGAACCATCGTCTGGCGAAGACCTGGTTACCTCAATATGGTGATGGTGACTGGTTCCCTGGTGTACTCACTGTCGTCGGTCATGACCCTCGCGCCGCCTACGTTCAGCCGCTGCAGCTTCTGCGGCAGCGCCGTCACCAGCTGCTGCAGCGCCGCCTCCGCCAGGTTGCACCAGGAGATGTTCAGCGACTGCAGTCTAAAGGCATAAACCATGATAGTCCAGAAGTGGGAGGGAATCTTCCACTTGCTGCTGAAGACGTGATGGAAAATGTTGGATCATAGTCATCAGCTCGGTCAAGCTGAAACGCTACTGAAGTACCTGTCACCCGATCATGGTCCAAAACACATATCCTGGAATTGAACCTTGGACCTCCTGGTGTCAGCGAAGAAGTTAACCACTGCACCATGTGCATGTGATATATAAAAAATTAAAAAAAAAAACTCACCCAACACATCCTTTGAGTATCTCGGTGAGACCCTCAGCTGTGATCCCTTTGCTCATCGTCAAGTTCAAGGTCTCCAGGTTGCTGCACCTGCCTGCGGTTGTACAAATATATATGTAGGGTATAGAGGTCATAGAGGATAACATAGAGGCCCATAATCCGATTCCAAGGTCCTTAGCTCATACGAGCACCGAACCCGGGACCAGGCTTATATGACTTATATGAAAGGCCTATAGGAAAAGAACACCAGAGATCCGGTTCCAAGGACCGTAAGTTCAAATAAAAAAAAAATATTTTTACAAGTCTGCTGCGAGACAGTAGTGTGCAACTATAAAGGTGATCCGGTTTGAAGGGCCCTGTAACTAGTGAAATTACTGCGGTGATCAAACTTGACATATTTTCTCATGGCGATCAGCTCATTGCGGTGCAGTGTATGCAATCCTAACTAGCTGTGAAAAGGAGCATCACTTAATATCGAGTGATGGTCCCACTCGTCTGGTCACTTATATTATATATACTGATTAAATGAACCCCCTCACCGATTAGTCTGCAGATGGATTCTGTTGTCATAATGCTCTCCAGGCTGAGCTTCTTCAGAGCTGGGCAGCGCTCCAGCAGGCAGCCGAGGGTCTCGTGCTGAACGGTGCACATGCTCAGGTCGAGGTACTGGATCCTGGACGGCGCCGCGGGCGCACCCGGCCGCCACTCCGCTATCTGGAAGGCAATTGGCCATAGACCATGAACAGATTGAACTGGCCGCCGGTGTTCGTATGGTGCCACGGCGATCTGATCACCTGATAGCAAGTGATACGCACATTGCGCTCATCGCCTCGAGGCGTATGTTGGGTGTTGTCACCACAATAGTTTCACCAGCTACAGCGCCCTTCAAACCGGATCACAGCAATGTCCGCACAGCACCGCGTGCCGGCTGCAACAGGCGCTGCGGCGGTACCTAGACGGTCTGCGGCGACAGAGACACTACCACCAGTAAGATAGTAATGTAATATTTCCGTGTGGGCCTAAGTCCAGCAGTGGGCATCGGTGAACTGATTTCCAAGGATGGTATGTCCACACATATATACCTCCGTGTTGGCCAGCCTGACGATGACGGGCTTCCGCACCAGGATCCTGCCGAGCGCGTCCTTCGACAGCACCTTGTTGCCGAGGTCGAGCCGCTGCCACAGCGACTCGTCGCACGCCACCCGGTACCACCTGCGAGACGAAGGTCAAAGGTCAAGGTAACGAAGCCAACCTCACCAGCTCGTGGTGCTGCTAATCAAGAACCGAGGCTCTGGTAGAACCAACCCCCATTGGTCCAGCGTGGTGGGAATTGGAACTGCTCCAAATCCTGCCGTATGAACCCTTGAAAACCACTGCTCCTGGAGACCATGATCGATGCGGAGATCTTCAGGGGAGGCCTATGTCCAGCAGTGGACCTTTAGCTGATGGTGTATACACTGCCACTGTTTACTCGCGGTATTGATATAAATTGTTATTGTGATCCGGTTTGAAGGATCATATATATAACGGGTAACGAGACGAGCACATGATACAGTATAATAACTCACCATCAGGTGACATTCATACAGAAGAGACGAACTCTTCCGGCTGGAAGCGCCAAGTGAGGGGGAGGATGCGGTCGTGTAAGCATCCTAACAGCAATGGTCAACTCACCTCTTGCAGACCAGCATGCAGTGTGCCAGGGTACGCTTTGGCAGCCATCTGAATATGCTGAGTATCATCTCGTCGGAGAGTACGGAGAACGTGTCACTGCCAACCGGTTCCGATTTGCTCCTCCTCTTGATAATCATCTCCTCTTCTAGACCTAGGGCTGGGAACAGGTTTCAGTGTATAAATCCTAAGCTGCATTGTGTGCACTAGTGGGACTCCAACTTCTACTACTCCTCGCAGCTTCAGCACCAAACCTGGTACTCTTTGTATACCATGCATGGACTGCCTCACGATACCATCAGAGCTCCTGTACACCACCAGCCATACTCCTCGCAGCTTCAGCACCAAACCTGGTACTCTTTGTATACCATGCATGGACTGCCTCACGATACCATCAGAGCTTCTGTACACCACCAGCCATACTCCTCGCAGCTTCAGCACCAAACCTGGTACTTTTAGTACAGCATGGACTGCCTCACAATACCATCAGAGCTTGTGTACACCACCAGACCATACTCCTCGCAGCTTCAGCACCAAACCTGGTACTCTTTGTGTACCATGCATGGACTGCCTCATAATACCATCAGAGCTTCTGTACACCACCAGCCATACACCTCGCAGCTTCAGCACCAAACCTGGTACTCTTTGTATACCATGCATGGACTGCCTCACGATACTATCAGAGCTCCTGTACATCACCAGCCATACTCCTCGCAGCTTCAGCACCAAACCTGGTACTCTTTGTATACCATGCATGGACTGCCTCACGATACCATCAGAGCTCCTGTACACCACCAGACATACTCCTCGCAGCTTCAGCACCAAACCTGGTACTCTTTGTATACCATGCATGGACTGCCTCACAATACCATCAGAGCTTCTGTACACCACCAGCGATACACCTCGCAGCTTCAGCACCAAACCTGGTACTCTTTGTATACCATGCATGGACTGCCTCATAATACCATCAGAGCTCCTGTACATCACCAGACATACTCCTCGCAGCTTCAGCACCAAACCTGGTACTCTTTGTATACCATGCATGGACTGCCTCACGATACCATCAGAGCTCCTGTACACCACCAGACATACTCCTCGCAGCTTCAGCACCAAACCTGGTACTCTTTGTATACCATGCATGGACTGCCTCATAATACCATCAGAGCTCCTGTACATCACCAGCCATACTCCTCGCAGCTTCAGCACCAAACCTGGTACTCTTTGTATACCATGCATGGACTGCCTCACAATACCATCAGAGCTTCTGTACACCACCAGACTATACTCCTCGCAGCTTCAGCTCCAACCCTGGCACCGTAACACCACCAGACCATACACAACCGGAATTACCAGTGAAAGTGTAAGACTTCTCCCCGCTGCAGCTCGTGGTGCTGCCGGATGTGAACCCGGCGCCGTGTGTCAGGAACTGCGCGCTGACCTGGCCGGAAGGTGTCTCCTCCTCGATCAGGTAGTCCAGGAGCAGGGTCGACTCCAGCGTATCCGCCGGATGTAGCTTAGCTGTTCCAATATAACTATGATTAATACTACTAATAGTAACTTACGCTTATAACGCGTCGTTACTATGATATATCACTGCTTCAGTCATTTCTTTAGCTAAGGGTCCTTCAAGCCGGATCACAGTAGTTCGTACACGACTGTTTGGCGGCAGATGAGCTAGACGGTCTCCGATTTGAGACATAACACTAGAATTTTTTTTTATTCCAGCTCATATGACTACTAGTTTGAAGTCCTTTAAGCCGGATACTCCTCTATACTATAAATATCATACTGTGTATATCAAGATAATTTGCACTATATCGTTACGGATCGACTGTATGATTTACCGTTAGAACTTTTTGCTACAACGCCCTTCAAACCGGATCACAGTAACATCTACAAACTACTATTAGTGGCTGGCACGTCCACTTGAACCTGACCATAGACTAGAGAGAAGCTCTATGAACCCATATACATATTGTCGGTGGTAGCTACGAACCACAGCGATTATTTCCACCTTCAAACTTTACAGTGCAATTATTACCCTAATCCGGCTTGAAGGGCCATTAGCTAAGGAAAATTTTAACACTAGGAAATAGTTCTAATGATAGATCATATACCCACAATTAGTAGCGCTTATCGCGACGATCTATTTGTCGCCGATACGATAAGCTTTTATCAGGCTTGAAGGACTTCGAGTTGGAATACCAAAAATTTCCACTGACGATACGTCTCATGCTATAGTCCATGTGAATACCGCAGTAGCTTATATTTCCGCTGTCAAACAGTAGTTTGCAAACTACAATGATCCGGTTCGAAGGACCTGCAGCTAAAGATATTACTGGAAGTGATACTTTACATTTAATTTCTTTTTGGATGGAGTACACTTGGACTTGGATGGAGTACCAGCCGTCTAGTTGTTGGACTGAAGACAAGATCCTATCCGGTTTGAAGGACTCGTCGATGAAAAAGTAAACGGAAGTGATGTACATACGTTTCTCTGTACTCTTCGGGCTCTTTTCCTTGGAAGGTCCCGGGCTCGCGCTGTATATCTTGATCTTAGGACTCTTGGGGTTGTGCCGGCTCCTCGGCGACGCGACCGAGCTGTTCACGTTCGGGTTCACATTCTCTATGTCATGTTTCCGCTTCAGGTTAGGTTTGTGCTAGAAGAGAGAGAGAGTGAGAGGCAGTAGACTATAGAGTGCGTGAGCAAGTGTTTCAGGCATTTCCGGCTTCACTTATTTTCGTATACTGTAAATAGAATACGGCGTCAACCCTTCACGATCGCGGGGTGGGTTATATCCCAGATTCCTCTAATTCTCCAAACACTATGGAGACGGAGCTGATCCATCCTTCGAGGAGACGAGGAACTCCTCCAAGTTCCGATAACTCCTCTCTTCCTCCAAAGGAGAACAATCGCACAAACAATAGGATCTATTTCCGTATATACTCTACCGGAACATGAGGGTAGTACGGTATTTGGACGTTGCTCCATTTTTGATTCGTGTAAGATCGCGAGTGTTCGTCTACAGCTACATTCCGACCGATTTTTTTTTTTATCATTGAAAAAGCGACGAAGGTTTGTCAACAATGGTACGGTGAGTCAGTTTTTTTTTTTTTTGCCCCTTAGGTTACGGGGGGTGGGCCCGCCAATCTTGCTGCTACTGTTTATGCAGCTTTGAAACTGTTTTTTGGGTCAATAACACTTAGGTTCTTTTTTTTTTATTATATATTGTCTGATCTTGCGCTGCCGCTTAGGTTGCTGGTGAAGAGTTGGCGCCGTGGAGGTTAGAGTCAGTCATCGAGACTATTAACTGACGCAGAGCATAGACTATACAGAATATCATCATGTAATTATCTATAGGAGACAAGAGCTAGGTAAGCGTAATAACCTGACCTAGTACTTTTCTCTGAATTAAAACCTACCCCCACCTGTCCTTACCCTTGGAGATTTTAATATTCACCATACATCTTGGTGGTGAACTAGGTTTGTGTTTATTGAATGACGGGACCCCTACTCGCAGAGTTTCTCCTCCCCAGAATCCAGACTGCTGTAGACCTTTCTTTAACTCCTCCTTCCTCGGCTTCTAGCCTCCCTTATTCTTCCACTCATGGTAGCGATCACTTTACTATCATTCTGTCAATTCCTGATTCCCTTAATTCCATTCTTACTAATTCCCTTCCACCTCAGTTCAAATCCCATTTAGATTGATTAACCCTGACAATGTCCTTTCTACTTATATATCTTTTAGAAACGCTCTTCTTTCTTCTGCTGCTAATTCTATCCCTCTCAAAAGCACTGCTAGATGTGAAACTTCTCCTCCGTGGTGGGATTCTGAGTGCACTCAGGCTTGCCAGAACAGATCAGGAGCAGAGGATGCTTATTCGGTTGCTATGAGTTCGGAACATATCATCTCTTACCCCAGAATCGCTGCCAAGACTGTAAGATTTTCATGAGAAGAGAAAAGATCTGGTTGGTTGCGTTTTGTGAGAGGCTTTCTTCTATCACTCCTTCTTCTAAAGTCTGGAAGAATAGAAGACGATATCGCTGCTCTGTTTCTGCTCTTATCATCTCATCTAATGATCCTTCGGACTGGATTGAACATTTTTGTTGTAGGTTAACCCCTCCTTCCCTACCTTCTTTAGAAGAAACTTTTCCCTCCGCTTTATCCTCTAAATCCACTGATGATTTTGGGTCTCATTTGACTCGGGAGGAACTTTCAGCTGTCTTGGAGGGTTTAAGTGATCCGTCCCCAGGAATTGATGGGATTACGTATTCTTTTATTTCCAAAAGCAGTAACTCTGTGAAACAGGTATTCCTTTCTATTCTTAATTTTTTTTTTAACTGTAACTCCACTTGACGAATAGAGGACTCAGATTGTCATCCGTTTTAAAACCGGGAAAACCCAGCTCTGATCCTTCTAGCTATCGGTCAATCGCTTTGTCCTGTACAATGGCTAAGATATTGGAATGTTTAGTCAGGAACCGTTTGGAATGGATTGTGGAACATAGGAACATAGCTAATTCTCAATTTGGATTCCGAAAAGGTTTTTGCACTATGGATAGTTTAAGCATATTTGTAACAGACATTCGTATTTCCTTCTCTAAATTGAGTCTTTTGTGGGTGTTTTTCTGGATGTGTCATCTGCATATGACAATGTTGTTCTTCCAGTGCTCAGGCAGAAAATGCTCCAGCTGAGTATTCGTGTGAAGATTGTAAAGATAATTTTTAATCTCCTGTCCCCTAGATTCGTATCTATTCGTTCTCCAAATTATTCTCCCTCTACCAGACAGCTGTGGAAGGGGCTTCCCCAAGGGTCGGTCCTTAGCCCGTTACTTTACAGTATTTATACGTACAATTTAGAGCTTTCGGTTAATTCCTTTTGTCAAGTTCTGCAATATGCTGATGATCTCGCAGTTTACGTTTCTTCTATTAATATTTATGAGGCCTCTTCTCGCCTAATTTCAGCTATTAGCTATCTCCAATCTTGGCTCTCAGACCACTTATTTTCTCTCGGTCCAAATCTTGTCCTGACGTTCCAATGTCTTATGATCAACAAAAATTTACGGTGGTAGACAATGTGAAATTTCTTGATGTTGTATTAGATTCTAGATTAACTGGTGTCCATCATATTAATCATATTGTTAAAAAATGAGAGAAAAATCTTAACATTCTGCATTCCCTATCTGGTGAGGCTGTCACCTCTATACTGAAAAACTTATGTACACTTAGTCCGTAGACACTTAGACTATGGCACTTTCCTCCTTGACCCTTGTAACGAATCTGTCATGTGTTCCCTCGACAAACTTCAATCTAAATGTCTCAGAATAATCTGTGGTGCCATAACATCGTCACCTATTAATGCTCTTCACGTAGAATGCGGCGATGCTCCCTTATACCTCAGAAGACAATACTTATCTGACCAGTTCCTTTTTAAAGTCATTCAATCTCCTTATCTCTAAGCTCCATATCCTTTCTGATTTTATCTTTTCTAATAAATATTGGTCCCACAACGATTATCCCTGCCTTTCCTATAGTTTTGTCAGCTATCTGCTCCTTCCTTGTCCTGTATTACAGTGTCAAAAATTTCCTCCTTTCGACGTCTCTTTTAAGGCTCTCATCTTTCAGCCTCAAATTCTTCTAGATCTCGGCATAGAAAAAAACTGTAATTCTGCAAATTCCCAGTTAAATACATACATCGCCAAACATTGGTCCGATTGGCTCATAATTTACACTGATGGTTCTAAGTTGTCAGACCAGGGTTGTTGGCTCCGTTGTTAGGAGACCCAAATACAATGTGATTCTCAATTTTAAATGCCCCCCTCAAGCTGTAGTCTTCTCTGGAGTGTCCATAGCTATTCTGGAAGCATTATCATTCATTGAGTCCCATAAACTAAATATATCTGTTATTCATACTGATGCTAAAGTTGTTTACAGGCTATCGTTGCTAACCAATTTATATTTAATTTTCCCAAAATCTTCCCAAAAATATTGACATTATCTTGCTCGGTTACCTGGCCACTGTGGCATTTTTGGTAATGAAACTGTGGACCTTTGTGCCAAAGACGCCACAACTACTGGCTGTATGGATCATTACATAGTTTATTCTAATGATTTACTCCCACTAGCTAAGCATCGATTGCTCTCTTCTTGGAATTGTTGTTGGCAAAAGACTAGTTCTTCTATAGGTAAGCACTATGCTGATATTCAAGGCTTTATTCCTCCTTGACTATGGTTCTGCAACTTCAAAGATATTCATAAAGGTGTTACAAGTATGAACTGTAGATTAAGGCTAGGCCACATGTGTAACACCATCCATCTGGTTAAACTTTGCCCTCATCTATGTTCTTCCTTCTATGATCTCCTTCCTCCTGATATTCCTCACCCCATTGATCTTAAATCTCTTCTTTCTTATGTCCACTCCCCTTTCATTAATATTCTTAGTTCATTCATTAACAATAATCATATTAAGCTGTAGTTTGTCTGTCTTTTAAGTAACTAACCCTTGTATATATATTGCGTGTGTCTTATTTGTTTTAGGTACATCAACAGCGATCTCTCACTTAATTCTCAATTACAATCTGGGACCTTGCTCATTCACTCGTATAAAGCAGAGTATTATACACACTTGACATTGTCGAAATCTATAAGGAAACGCCATTAACCCAAATTAACAACAACAGCAGATAATATAGAGAATGAAAAAAAAGTAAATTACCATCCCACTAAATGATCCCCACAGCTGGACCTTATCCCATGAAAAGATAGTTAATGATAAAACATCAAACCGAGATCACATTTGTAACATGATGCCGTTTAACTTAAAAAAGTTGACTACTCCAATATTCCCACTGCCGGGATTCGGGGCTCCTGCAAAGGTGAGCTGGGTATCACAAGATTACTATAGCTGTCAAATCTTGGAGCAAGTCTGTTACCTGATGATGAGGTCCATCATCATTTTATTTCTACTTATGTAAACATTTTCATTTCATGTTTATGTGGTTGCTATAGCAACGCTAGCTATAGAAACGACCAGAAAAAGGTATGGGGGACAGCTTATATATATAACTTACAGATGTAACAGTAGCCATTTCTCGGTAACTCTCCACTTCATCCTGTTCAAGTAGACTGACACCCATTTCTTGGAGCACCTGCGAATGAAGAGCTCATTACCTGGTCGTCCAGAAACTTAACACTTTATAACATATACCCAAACATAACTTGGTCACTATAGGCCACATAAGAAAGACCAGAGACACCAGGCGATGGATAGGGTGATTGGAGTGTCTCTGAGTGAACAAAAGTGAGGAGATCTGCAGAAGAACCAGGGACACAGACATAGCCCTACAAATCACAAGGCTGAAGTGGCAATGGTTGAGTTACATACTTCATAGAACACATGGACGTTACGGACTTGTAGTGCTGGAAAGCGTGGAGTTAGCATCATAAGAATTGCTGAGAGCCACTAGATTCAAACAGCGAAAGACCATGTTCGGTGGATTACAAGAGATCCATATTTGACACTGTTAATTCCAAGAACAGTCTCCATGTCATTTCTGGCTCCTTGAAATAGTTCATAACATAATCCTATAGCACTTGTATAAATCTAAGTTCGGTAATGGATTTCATATTATCACTAAACAACAATCTGAGATAACTGCGAACTCCTGGATACTGGCAGTCCAGGACTCATCTGTGTGAGAAGACTATATACAGTAGTAGACATCAACTTGTAATTTAGTCGAAGTGTTTGGACATTACAACTTTATAATTTTAGTAATAACTGTGGAAGTATACATTTAGTCTTCAGTAAGGGGATCTGCCTCCAGAGACATATTTCATCTAATCAATTTAAATAACAACTTAAAAATTATATTCATCCATATTACTCATAAAAAAATGATGAATCTTGCTACAAACTGTAAGACTTTTACATGTCTTCTATAATCTGTATGATATTAAACATTTACACATTTCCATATCCGTACCTAATTATTTAAGTACAATTAGTATTTACATTATATAAACATACAGGTTCATGGATGGTATTGTATCCAATTTACGATGTTCTATTTCGTAAATTTGCGTAAAATTTTTACACATCAAAAAGAACACAAAAAAAAGGATTGAGAATCAATAAAATTGATGCAAACTTTGCTATACTAAAGACCAATCAGTTTCCAGATAAAAGAAGTGGAAAAATAAAATGGTTATTACCTCTTGATCTGTTCTCCTGTCCATTAAGCTCCAACCTTTTCGTGTTGTGTTATCCGCACGCAACTTTTTCCTACAATATGAGCTTAAATTACCGTTACGGACACGTAAAAAGTGAAAAATAAAAATTGACACGTTCAGCTCATTTGGCGCCTTTTAACTTTGGCGCTCAAAAATCAGCTGTCATACCGATATATTACGATAAGTAAAAAAAACTGTGATAAACTCGCTCACCTAGGACTACTGGCTTCTTCGTGAAGCGATTGTGATGGATAATCGTCTGCTACATGTTTGATGTTCATTGCGAATTATTGATAATTAATTTTAATTATAATAGCAGTCAATTTGACGTCATCACATAATTCGCGAAGAAAAATAGAATAAAAGTATAGACAATAGACAATGTGATATAATGACAGTAGAATTGATGACAGCAGTGATTTGGTAGTGTTGCCTACTGATAAATTGCTTTCAACTAGATTATCATAAAAGATATTTTAAATGTAACATAATATTATTACAGCCCTTTTTCGCAATATTTTACATTAATAATGCTATTAGAATAGTTAAAGTATTACAAAATACATTAATAATATTTTTTTGTACCTCTTAAAAATCAGACTCGATATTTCGAGAAAGGAACAATTAACAACATAATTATTTTCCATTAATTTTGAATAATATTCAACATGACAAAAATAACTGTTATATTTGAAAAATGGAATAAATTGGAATTTTTTAATTAATTAAGCGACGAGAAATAATGTTAAAATAACAAATTAAAAAGAGACACAACGTGTTAAATTTTGGTTAGATCCAAAGTGCGTGTGAAATTTTTTAGTGATTTTGGGAAAAGATTAGAATTTATTTTATTTTCCTTTACCTTTTAGTAATACAAAAATATATTTTTTTTGTTAGTCACAAATATATAAAAGATTCAATGATTTTGATGTACTCTTTTTAAGAAAGAAAGCTGAAAAATTAAAAATAACATAATAGTGATTGAAAGGATTTCAGTAAATTTTTTATCATTATCATACATAAGCTCCGCCCGAAAATTTCCACATCGGTGGGATAAGATACATATGGATTTAATCCATTTCCAACCACCCTAGCTCAATGCAGGTTTTCAGCCAGAGTCTCGTTTGTTGATTAGCAGGTAAGGTTGCTTGAATCTCGTGAGTTGTGCGGGACCTCTTACACCCCATTACAAGTATATTTTTTAAAGTTGATATTGCATGTAATGGCTTTGACAAGTTTGAACTGATTTTAATTTTTAATTTGGCAACATTTTCTTGTTTACATCTTTTGTCCAATCAAATGGCAGCATACTCTGCTGCGATTGGTGTAGGATAATCGAATGGTTAATGGAGAAACGTAGCTGTCAGCAGACATCAAAACAGAAAACAAAGGCGGCTGGCCGCAGTTAGTTCTCGACTTTCTATCCGATTACATTCGCGAATTTATTCTGTTAAAGTTAGAATATAACAGTTCCAATACAATAAAAAACTCTAGTTACCGAGTGCCGTGTCACGTTTCATACGGAAAGATGTCTGCACGAAAGCTGAACACCATTGAAGACTTGAGTGGTGAGTTTTTACTCGTAAATAAACAAAGAATATCGCATGACGAAACTAGATACACAAGTTTCGTATCAAGGATGCAGTTTACACTACATTTTCTCCGCAATCCGCGTCGGCGTACTTGATTGTGTACGTAAATTACGCAGTTAAATGATTTCACAACAGCTGTCTTTGTTTACGTCCTTGAGACGCTGGCCACGAGATATTACGTCGCGAAAATATCCGATTACGCATAAAGAAATTCTATTGATGATCATCGTTTATTTTGTGTGTATTTTATCGTGTTGTGTGTTGGGTGATTTGTTTTCGCTGTAGTTTACTTAAGATACGTTTTTAAAATGGCAAAGGCATCGTGTCGGCCGCCGCGCCGCCGCAAAGCCTTACGTGGACGTCCGCGTCGTTTCTGCTCGCCTGGTACTTTCGCATATCGATTGGCGGCGGTTTTTGTTTTGTAAACAAAGCACCACCTCCTTCGCCTTCTTTTTTTTTTCCTTGTAAACGGCATTGTTTACGGCCAGCGTAGCAAATTTTGTTATCGTTTTTTTATTTTTTTGTTATCCTGTGCACATTTCTAAAATGTCTGTCATAGATTATAAATATCTATTTCAACAAATTTATTATCTATACGATACGGTCATAGTGCTAAATTTAGACACATAATTTTTTTTTTTTAAATCTTCGAAGCGACGACAAGAGGAAGACGTTCACCTGATGGTGAGTGATACGTTCGCTCATAACGTGGCGCTAGTTACAATGGTATACACCGCACCACATTGCGCTCGTCGCTTTGAAGCAATTAAGTCTCGTTACTCCAGTAGCTGTAGCGCCCTTCAAACCGGATCACGGACTGTGCAGTCCGCAAATTTTTCCGATTGCGAATATACGGTGTCCGACGATGTTTTAGAATGTCAAGTTTAGCGGGTGGGGATCGAACCGGAGCCTCCTCGAGACCCTCCTAGGCATCAGTGCGGGCGCGGGCGCGGGCGCGGGCCGATCCGGTTCCCCAACGAACTGAAATAGGCCACAAGCGGAGACCGGGATTGGATGATGATGCCTAAATATAAACTCGACGGGTCTTCGTACTTCAGCCAATTCCTCAATTGAGACAAATTGGTGTCACTTTGGACCATGTGGGGTCTGTCAGTTGGAACTAGGGTTGGCACTTCGATCATGTTCGCTTTTATATCGTCATCGTCATCATAAATATCATTATCGTCATTATTATCATCAACGCTATCATCATTATCATTATCGTCGTCATCGTCATTATCATTATCATCATCGTCGTCATCGTCATTATCATTATCATCATCATCGTCATTATCATTATCATTATCGTCGTCATCGTCATTATCATTATCATCATCATCATCATCATCATCGCCATCGTCATCATCATCATCATATGGTGCATCAATGCGGTCGGATTGTGAAGGCTTCCTTTCTCCATCCATTATCCTCTCATGATATCAAAATCCTCAAGCCACGTCTCCCGGTATCTCCCATTACAGTACATTCACCAGGTATCATCTCCTCCGTTAGCCAGTCCTGGGGTACTCCAAGTTCCTCCAGCTGATGGTATACGTCGCTTGTGTATATTTCTCATATTTCTATTAAGTAGATAATGTACGGTTGAGGGTGCAAGTGGTTCCGTTCCACCTCAGCAGCTCGCACCCTGCTGGACAACAGACGAGGCTCTGACCCACAACCCCAATTGGGCCAGCGTGGTGGGTCTCATTCCTCTCAATGAACTCCCAATGTGATGTTTGGGGGGTGGGCTATGTCCAGCAGTGGACGTCTGTGATTGGAGAGGTGATGTAGAATTCGATACACTGCATCGCAGTCTAGTGATCACAGGAGAGGGGATATTAGTAATTTCACTAGTAGTGTGGCATGATCATGTTTAAAGGGCGCTGTGAGTTGATGAGAAATGTCGGTGTTGTAGTGTATATCACACTATACATTAATGTGACAATTTGATGTTGTGTACATCATCTTAACTGTCGTTTAATTTTTTTTTTTTTTTAAATTTCAACGAAGCGACGGCACATGTAATACGGTCACCTGATGTTAAGTGATACTTTTGCCCATAACGATGTATTTAGGATGGTATACATTGCACCAGATTGCGCTCTTCGCCCTGAGCTGCGATATTAAGTCTCGTTAGATCATTATTTTTATTACCTACAACGTCCTTCAAACCGGACATAACTATTTGTCGGGTACAATAGGCGCTGCAATGGTACTTACATAGGCGGTCACCGGCAACTGGGACCTTTTTTTTTTTCTGTTTCTGGGGGGGGGATCTTCGAAAGATATCCCGCTTTTGGGGGAAGTCAGGGTTATGTGAGATTGGGTGAAGCTACAGGATCAGCTCGTCTCCGAGGAGGAGCCTGACCCTCCTAGGCACCATCGCTGTGCTATACACTGTCCCCAGGTTCGCTTGCTGAGCGATAAAGGTCCCCCCACCCTCGAGGCCTGCGAAACTCCTGGACCTTTCCAATCGCCTTCTACCGGCAGGGCATACCTTACTCCTATTCTCACCAGCTCGACCAGGTCTGATCGGCAACTTAGACCTACCAGCGTTAACGGTTTCATCACCATCAGCCGATAGATGTCCACTGCTGGACCCAGACCTTCCCCAGAGATTCCCAATTCATATGGGATGGATTTGGTTCATTTCCCACCACGCTGACCTGATGAGGGTCGGTGGGAGCCAGTGCCAAGACCACGCGCAGTTCAGTTAACAGTTTCATCACCAACAGCTGATTGTTGTCCACTGCTGGACCCAGACCTTCCTCAAAGTTTTTCAATTCATAATGGGGGGGGGGGGTTGTCTCTTTCCCACCACGCTGTCCTAACGCGGGTCGGTGGGAGCTGCTCGTTTGTTGATTAGCAGCACCACGAGCTGGTGAGGTTGGCTTTGGGTCCCGTGAGTGGGTGGTGTGGAACCCCATAAATCCACACTACATGATAATTAATATATATATGTATATATGTGTATATGTATATTATAACATAATATTTAATAACCGTGCCGTCAGATAAGGGAGCTGATAACGCGAAGGTCGCGTTATCAGCTCCGCCAGCTCCGATATACGCGGGTTGGTGATATGAAGTCAGGGTACAGGCGCGATGCTCGACGGGAACTACTAGTTAACTGGTCGCAGTGCCTCTGTTGCAGCCGACACACGGCACTGTGATCCGGTTTGAAGGGCGCTGTAGATATTACTGATAGTAATGTCTCTGTTGCGGGAGACAGTCTGAGTAGCTACCATAGCAGCGCTTATTGCGCCCGGCAAATAGTCAGGTGCAAACATTTGTGTTCCGGTTTGAAGGGCGTTGCAGCTAGTGAAATTGCTGCGGCGAGGCTCAACATCTAACGTCTTAGACACGAGCGCAATGTGGTGCAGTATTATCCTGACTAGCGCCACGTTTCTATGGTCAGGTGTATCACTTACTATCAAGTGAACGTCTTGCCCATCTAGTCAGTTATTGAAAAAAAAAAAAAAAAATAGGTGATAACAGTAGTCTGTCACCTGTTTAGAAGGGTTTCTCTTTAGTGCGATTAAAAAAGTACCCTCACGGCGCAGTAGCCCGATTGTCTAACGCGCACGTCCAACGTTCGATTCCGGCGACGACATTGCATTCACTACATCAAACTGTTCTCCATCGGAGCGGCTTCTAAACGTCTTTCCGACGAGTAAATATAACTGTGCTTCTTTACTGTGTCGCAGTAATTAATTTACTATACATGTAGGGACTTGACAAAACCTTATCAGGTTTAATTTGAAGTGAATCGCGACGGTGGGCGATATCGGTGATGATATATAGATAGAGAGGGTGAGATAGAGAGAGAGAGGGAGAGATAGAGAGAGAGAGAGGGAGGGAGAGATAGAGAGAGATAGAGAGAGATGTAGAGATAGAAAGTGAGGGAGAGGTAGAGAGAGAGGGAGAGGTAGAGAGCGTGAGATAGAGAGAGATAGAGAGAGGGAGACGGGGGAGAGGGAGAGATAGATAGAGGGAGACAGGGAGGAGAGAGGGTGTAAATTTATATCAACATATGACATACTTCACCTGCGCCATTGACTTGTCTCTTTGTGAGACAAGGCCCAACTTTCCCAACAGTCCCAAACGTGGGCATATTGAAAGGCACTTTTCTTAATACAGATAAAATCTAGTAAATATATTGATCTAGGTAATCACAGAAGCGCTAAACGGTACTGTGTAAATATTACTGCGATCCGGCTTGAAGGATGTTAGCTAGAAGCATTCGGGTAAAGAGAATGTCTCGAGCGATAATGATGTGTAGCGTGTATCATCCAGTCCCACTAGTGGGATGCGTTCCCAACAATTCAGAAACAGTGTATAGCTAGTAGAGTTGTTCTATTCGTTTCATACTACTCTTGATGTAAGGGAACTACGCCCTTTCGTCCTTGCCGCCGGCGATGGGGTTCAATGACCTCCTTCGTGTCGGCTAGACGTCTAGGTCGTTGACCCCGCCGAGGCGAAAACTTAAACCCAAGTTTACCTTAAATTTTATATCAACACTAAATATATATATAGACCATTCCTTTGTTAAATGTATGTTATTGAGAGGAGGTACATGTTTGGGAGGGTGAGAGGGTGAATTTACCCCTATCTTCAAAAATCAGTAATCTATAAGATAATGAAAAAGGAATTTTTTTTTTTTCGACGAACGTTCGCGGCGCTGTACGTTCACTTGATTGCGAGTGATACGCCCCCCGCCCGTAACAATGTAGCGCTTATCGCCAACACTGCACCTATGAGCTTGTCGCTGTCAGGCATAATGTATTAAGCTTCGATACCGCAGTAATTTCACTGGCTACAGCGCCCTTCAAACCGGATCGCAGCAATGTCCGCACAGCACCGCGTGCCGGCTGCAACAGGCGCTGCGGCGGTACCTAGACGGTCTGCGGCGACAGAGACACTACCGCCAGTGATAGGTACAACGCCCTTCAAACCGGATCACAGCAATGTCCGCACAGCACCGCGTGCCGGCTGCAACAGGCGCTACGGCGGTACCTAGACGGTCTGCGGCGACAAACATTACTACCAGTGATAGCTACAACGCCCTTCAAACCGGATCACAGCAATGTCCGCACAGCACCGCGTGCCGGCTGCAACAGGCGCTGCGGCGGTACCTAGACGGTCTGCGGCGACAGAGACACTACCACCAGTGATAGCTACAACGCCCTTCAAACCGGATCACAGCAATGTCCGCACAGCACCGCGTGCCGGCTGCAACAGGCGCTGCGGCGGTACCTAGACGGTCTGCGGCGACAGAGACACTACCACCAGTGATAGCTACAACGCCCTTCAAACCGGATCGCAGCAATGTCCGCACAGCACCGCGTGCCGGCTGCAACAGGCGCTGCGGCGGTACCTAGACGGTCTGCGGCGACAGACATTACTACCAGTGATAGCTACAACGCCCTTCAAACCGGATCACAGCAATGTCCGCACAGCACCGCGTGCCGGCTGCAACAGGCGCTGCGGCGGTACCTAGACGGTCTGCGGCGACAGAGACACTACCACCAGTGATAGCTACAACGCCCTTCAAACCGGATCGCAGCAATGTCCGCACAGCACCGCGTGCCGGCTGCAACAGGCGCTGCGGCGGTACCTAGACGGTCTGCGGCGACAGACATTACTACCAGTGATAGCTACAACGCCCTTCAAACCGGATCACAGCAATGTCCGCACAGCGCCGCGTGCCGGCTG
Organism: Troides aeacus; assembly: GCA_033220335.2. Taxonomy (NCBI): domain Eukaryota; kingdom Metazoa; phylum Arthropoda; class Insecta; order Lepidoptera; family Papilionidae; genus Troides; species Troides aeacus. The sequence continues at coordinate 6,946,710 of CM067296.1, forward strand.
CAACAGGCGCTGCGGCGGTACCTAGACGGTCTGCGGCGACAGAGACACTACCACCAGTGATAGCTACAACGCCCTTCAAACCGGATCACAGCAATGTCCGCACAGCACCGCGTGCCGGCTGCAACAGGCGCTGCGGCGGTACCTAGACGGTCTGCGGCGACAGAGACATTACTACCAGTGATAGCTACAACGCCCTTCAAACCGGATCACAGCAATGTCCGCACAGCACTGTGTGCCGGCTACAACAGGCGCTGCGGCGGTACCTAGACGGTCTGCGGCGACAGAGACACTACCGCCAGTGATAGGTACAACGCCCTTCAAACCGGATCACAGCAATGTCCGCACAGCACCGCGTGCCGGCTGCAACAGGCGCTGCGGCGGTACCTAGACGGTCTGCGGCGACAGACATTACTACCAGTGATAGCTACAACGCCCTTCAAACCGGATCACAGCAATGTCCGCACAACGCCGCGTGCCGGCTGCAACAGGCGCTGCGGCGGTACCTAGACGGTCTGCGGCGACAGACATTACTACCAGTGATAGCTACAACGCCCTTCAAACCGGATCACAGCAATGTCCGCACAGCACCGCGTGCCGGCTGCAACAGGCGCTGCGGCGGTACCTAGACGGTCTGCGGCGACAGAGACACTACTACCAGTGATAGCTACAACGCCCTTCAAACCGGATCACAGCAATGTCCGCACAGCACTGTGTGCCGGCTACAACAGGCGCTGCGGCGGTACCTAGACGGTCTGCGGCGACAGAGACACTACCGCCAGTGATAGGTACAACGCCCTTCAAACCGGATCACAGCAATGTCCGCACAGCACCGCGTGCCGGCTGCAACAGGCGCTGCGGCGGTACCTAGACGGTCTGCGGCGACAGACATTACTACCAGTGATAGCTACAACGCCCTTCAAACCGGATCACAGCAATGTCCGCACAACGCCGCGTGCCGGCTGCAACAGGCGCTGCGGCGGTACCTAGACGGTCTGCGGCGACAGACATTACTACCAGTGATAGCTACAACGCCCTTCAAACCGGATCACAGCAATGTCCGCACAGCACCGCGTGCCGGCTGCAACAGGCGCTGCGGCGGTACCTAGACGGTCTGCGGCGACAGAGACATTACTACCAGTGATAGCTACAACGCCCTTCAAACCGGATCACAGCAATGTCCGCACAGCACCGCGTGCCGGCTGCAACAGGCGCTGCGGCGGTACCTAGACGGTCTGCGGCGACAGAGACATTACTACCAGTGATAGCTACAACGCCCTTCAAACCGGATCATAGCACTGTGTGCCGGCTGCAACAGGCGCACAGACACCACCAACAGTAAATCAGATAACTACATTGTTCTAACAAAGCGGAAGTCAACGTACCATCGCAGCGTACGCAGGAAGTCGACGACCCTGTGCCACTGCCAAATGCCACTTCACACGATGTGCGAAAATAATTCCCATACGCAGTGCGTATCGCTCAGCCAAATTTATATTGAGACGTCTTTGTGTTTATGACCTCCTAGTACTTCTATAAATACAGTGATAATATATAAGTTTTGATATTGAAAACCTCCTTTGTGACTGCGGCGAGAAAGAGACAGCTATAGTGTTGTGCGTCGTGTTAGAGTGAGACGGAACGCGTTTGTTTGCTCTATCGCCTACTACGCGGGTCAGTCTGTCTCACTCTGAATGTATGTAGAGAGATTTGACCGCCGGTAGTGTCTTGCTAGTTTAGGTACGACTGCTCCTTTTCATCATCTACCCACGACTTTCATCAGATCGCCAGTACACCTAGTGGGGGTTGATGGTTAGTTAACACCATCACCATGTTATACCACCGCCGTCTTACTGCATACATCACCACCGTGTCAACGGCATTTATCAGCGAATGCTAAGGTGAGCACACGAACCCTGGACCTTTGCGCGGACTAGCAATCAATCGGTCATTGCACTATCAGATAAACTCCATTTAATCTGAAGCTGGGGGTTGCCATTATAATTACTGTGACAGCTGTTAATTATTGCTTTATTTTTTGCCACAAGTGGGGGGGGATGCCTCCGCATACCTTCGCGGGGGCAAGTACAGATTATGTCGGACTTGCACCGACTAAAACCCCTGCGATGTTCCACCTCGTCGCATTCTGTAGACCCACCTCTGAAGGGACGAACCTCCCCTTTTCATATCTGTAAGAACGCGCTGGAATACACAGCTCCTCTGGGCAGCGGATCCCCCGGAAGTCATCAAGTAAAGGCTGAGAGGGAACTCTTCCGACTCCTTGTGGCGGATCTGGTCCCGGGTTCGCCGTTATACGGCCGCGGAGGATATGGTAGAGCGACATATCGAGTTACCGACGCTCCTGTCCCTCCGCGACTCGGCTGCGAAGGGTGATTTGGGCCCTTCAACATCACGCTGTCCCCAATGCTGGTTGGTGGGACTTGCCCGTTTACACTGCATCATATCAGTCGTCGCTTTGAAGCAATACCAAATGTGCCGGACCAAAGGGTTTTAACAACTGATGATGAACAGAAGTATGATGCAGTGTATATCATACTAACTAGCGTATGTATTATCAGAACTTGTTTATACTATCGTTTATTGAAAGTCAGTGTTGGTCAAGGTGTCTGGTGGTGGAAGGTGGGAGGTGACCGTTCACCAGGGGGTGATGACGCGTCGCCCTCACCCCGTGCCGTCGCGCATCGGTCGCGTACGTGTGACAGCTTTAACATTCTCCATACAATACCTCCTACAGCTCATCCACTCCTGGTACTCTTATCGTAGATACCAAACGATTGACAACCCTACAGAGTATCACCTCCCTCGTTCCGATGTCAGACAAACTGATTGTTTTCAATATACCCGTCTCGCTCACTCTTACAGCTAATACAGCAGGGCTCGCAAAAGTTTGTTTAACGGAATTATATTCAATATATAAATAACATTATCGGACTGTTTATAAACAAATGGCGCTCTTAACTCCCCCTTTCGCCCCCGCCCTCTACACCGCAGCGTTACTCTACTACCGCTGTATACCTCTCCCCTTCCGGTTACACCAACTTCCAGTCGCTATATATGCCCCCTACCGCTGTGTTACACCCTTACCTGTGTCTCCCCTCCACCATACGTTACCCTACTATTACTGTATACTTCTCCCCTTTCAGTACACCGATCTACCTGTACTGTGGAGGCCCCTCACCTGCTGTGTTACAACCCTCCGTTTCACCCTTCTGCTGTGCTACACCCTCACCTGTTATGCCACTTCCACCGTTGCGTTATCCTACTATCGTTGTATACCTCTCCCCTTTTAGTACACCAACCTCCCGCCGCTGGTGGGGGCGCCCTGCATGTTCTAGGGCGCCATGCCGGAAGGGTTCATTCCTCCCTGCCCGAGGTGGGGCTGCGAAAGCGGCCAGCGCCGACGAGAGTCGCGGACTTAGGCACAAAGCCATACCCACGACCTTTGCCAGGCGACGAGTAGGTAACATCATGGGGGTTTTAGTCGGTGCGAGTCCGACATAACCCTTCCTTGCCCCCGCGAGGGTCAGTATGCGTAAGCATTTCCCCCACGTAAAGCAAAAAATTTCGCATTTAGCAAACATGAACTGGCGTTAATTATGTCTGTGTGGGCAAAACGCCCCAATCCCAGCAGTGGGATAAAATTAAGAGAACAATTGTTTTTATTAATTAACCATCATCACTCCCCAGAGCAGCGCTGACGGTGACGGTGACCACCGAACCCACCAAGTCCAACTACCACAAGTACATACATATCAGCGTCGTGTGACCGCTTACAAAGGCAACGAATAATAAAACAAAATGGCCGACCGTTGCCATTTTGTTTACAACTTGATAATCTTATCAGCTGATTTAATGTCTAGGTTATAAAAAATTAAGTGTATTAATATTACGTAGTTTGTAACATTGTGGTGGTGGTGGGGCGTGGGGGGGAGATTAGTGCAGGTCAACTTTCTGACTCACGATATTCACGTATATGTATATAAATAGACTTGTTGATCTTCCCACCGCTGGGAATGACATGCCCACGGAAACTGGTAGTCGGTAACGAGACCCAACGTCTTAGTTCTCGATCGACTAGCGCAATGTCGTGCTGTGGGGCAGGGCGGGGGGGGGGGGAACGGAATCCCGCACAGCTCGCCGGATCCAGGCGAATCTCGCCAGCTTGTGTTGTAGCCTGCTGATCAACAAACGAGGCTCTGGCTCCGTTTTTTTTTGGTTTCGTGGAGGAAGTCTTCGAAAAGATACGGCCCGAAGGCCCCCTCACACCGTGCCCCACTAGGGGCCCGTCGCTCACGGCGGGAGGAAGCGGACGGCGTGGTTCTGCCGCCGCGCTCTCCCGCCTGCAAGGTGCGGCAGCGGCGTCGGCCTCCCTCGTGCGCTCGGCTGCCTCCTTCTGACGCATCACTGCGCCGCAGAAGGAGGCCACCGCCTTCCAAGACCTCTCGCTGCTCAACATACGATCGATTACAGTCGGCAGCGAGAGGTCACTGCCGACTTGCGCGACGAGGTCGTGGCGTTGCGGCCCCCATGCCGGGCACTCCGCCAGAGTGTGGTGCGCCGTGTCAATCGGCGCACCACACTCGACGCATTCTTGCGTCATCTCTCTACGAGCCACCTGGTGCAGGTACTTGCCGAAACATCCATGGCCTGTCAGCACCTGCACCAGGTGGAACGTCAAGGCCCCGTACCGCCGGCTCATCCACCGGGACAGGTGGGGCCTGATGGCCTCCACCGTGTCCCGGCCGGCGGCAGGGTTACCTAACTCCGTCTCCCACCGCCGGATCAGGGCGTCAACGGCCCTCCAAACCTAACCTAACCTAACCCATCTCGCGTCGGGCCAGCGCGGTGGGATGTCTCAAATTTACCTTTATCACTCCGTACCCAATCGATGTGGGATCCTATGGGAGAGGCTTTGTCCAGCAGTGGACGTCTATCAACTGACGATGATAGCGGGACAATTTTATAGACGCGCGTATCACTCACTATCAAGTGACCGACGAATAAAAAAAAGGTACTTATCAAACAAATCAAAGACGCATACTCGATAAAAAAAAAATCATCATCACCACGTGCACGTGCCGTTGGGAACCGTGCCAGTGCCGATACACGTGTCACTACCGATGCAACCACACTGACGTCGGTCACTGAAATAACCGTGATTACCGGTAATGTATTTATAATTGCACCATCAACGCGGGTAGCTCTGCCACCGCGGTACCGCTAGCACCGTAGATTATTTGTATTTATGGTCGTTCACTTGATTGTGAGTGATACGCCTGCTTAGAACGCGGCGCTAGGTAGGATGGTGTACACGCGAAATCTGCTAGCCGAAGTGTCAGTGACGGCCGATGGGGGGGAGACAAGGCTCGGAGTGTACAGCTCGCAGTAGGGTGGGACGCCTTCAGTCCAGATAGAGCGACGGCATCATCAGGGTGGTCGGAAGCGGGTGGAGAAGCTGAGGATCTGATGATGATGTACCAAATTGTGATCGTCGCCCGAGTGGCCGTAATTATTTAATTCTGTAATTACATGAGCTGCAGCGCCCTTCAAACCGGATCACAGTAATGTCTGTCGGCTGCAACAGGCGCTGCGATAGTAGTACCTACACGGTCTCCGGCAACACAGACACTACCGCCAATAATAGCCGCAGCGCCCTTCAAACCGGATCACAGTAATGTTTGTCGGCTGCAGTACACTATATATTCTAGTTACAGTGTATACACCCTCAATTTTCATACAGCACTGTCCTTCCCTAACCGACGCGTAATACATGGTTTAGTATTGAATACACTCATCCAAACATTTTGTGCACTCTCACACGCACAATACATTCATACGCACGTGCATTTTACCTCTCACTCACACACGCACAATACACACTACAGTACACGCGCACACAAAACGTGCATACACACGAAGAACGCCGAAGTAAACAATTATAATTGTCATACATTGTCTATATTTAAATTTTCCTTGTGTTCTTTTTTTAAAAATATTTATTTTAATTAAAAATATTTTCGGCCATTTTTATTTTAAAATATAATTATAAAGATATAAATACTTTTTGATGTTTTCATTCGATGAATCGATTTTTGCGAGATCGTTGATGGCGATGGGTCTACTTAAAATGGCGGTAGTTGAGATGATATACACTGCACGATATCCAGCTCCGTCAGTTTCACATGTACGTTAAGTCGCGTTACAATTTCATCAGCTGCAGCGCACTTCAAACCGGAATACAGTAATGTTTACAGAGTAGTGTCTGTCGGCAGCAATAGGCGCTGCGTTGGTACCTGGACTGTCTGTAGTAATAGAAACACTATCACCAGAGACAGCAATCGGTCCTTCAAACCGGATCACAGTCACGACCCGAACCCATTCGCTACGTGCCGTTTGGAGAGTAAAGCCGCGGCTACGTGACGCGCATCATACGCGCCACGCTTCCGTTTCCGGATTCGCGATCAAGAGATCATTGCAATTACCGCGCACACTGCCTCACTCATAGTTCATTACTGTAACATTACTGTTCCGGATCGAAGGGCGTTGTAGCTTGTTAAATTACATACGGCTCAAGACAACGAGATCATCATAACAAGTGCTATTTTTTTTTTTTTTATAAATTAATAGACGAGGCGAACGGGATGTGTACTCCCCGTTTCATATTCAAGATGGTTAGATATCCCGCAGAAATTTTACTCGCTACAGCGCCCTTCAAACCGGACCGCAGTAACCAGCACACGCATATTGCACATCACTTGTGGCAAAGTTCACTGAACAAATACCATCCCATTCACTCTCTAAGTCAACTCAAGTTGTATTCACGCAAGATAATTTCACTCGCTACAGCGCCCTTCAAACCGGAACACAGTGAGCCATTAATAACAGTCATACAGTATTTTCTCACTTTCACGTGTCGTGATTCATGTGTTTGTTTGTGCGAACGCCAGCACTGATGTTTAACGGCACAAGGTGATATAGAGGCTGTTGATTGCCGTACGGATTGCAGCAGCAACAACAACAACAACAGATTAGACAAGTGTCGTGCAATGTGCGTGTGCGTGTGCGTGTGCACACACCAGCTCCCGCGCTGCATGTTTACATCTCGAGATAAAGCTACGTTAACCCTTTGTTTGTGACATGTCTTGTATACAAAGAGTCGTATCTCTTTGTTATATCTAAAGTGTATTTTATTAATCTCTTCTGTAGCCTTAGTAGCGCTCGTGTTGATGCTTCGAGCCGGATGATAGTGACGTGTGCACATCACTGGCGGTAGTGTCTCTGTCGCCGCAGACCGTCTAGGTACCGCCGCAGCGCCTGTTGCAGCCGGCACGCGGTGCTGTGCGGACATTGCTGTGATCCGGTTTGAAGGATGCTATAGCTATCACTGGCGGTAGTGTCTCTGCCGCCGCAGACCGTCTAGGTACCGCCGCAGCGTCTGTTGCAGCCGGCACGCGGTGCTGTGCGGACATTGCTGTGATCCGGTTTGAAGGATGCTATAGCTATCACTGGCGGTAGTGTCTCTGTCGCCGCAGACCGTCTAGGTACCGCCGCAGCGCCTGTTGCAGCCGGCACGCGGTGCTGTGCGGACATTGCTGTGATCCGGTTTGAAGGATGCTATAGCTATCACTGGCGGTAGTGTCTCTGTCGCCGCAGACCGTCTAGGTACCGCCGCAGCGCCTGTTGCAGCCGGCACGCGGTGCTGTGCGGACATTGCTGTGATCCGGTTTGAAGGATGCTATAGCTATCACTGGCGGTAGTGTCTCTGCCGCCGCAGACCGTCTAGGTACCGCCGCAGCGTCTGTTGCAGCCGGCACGCGGTGCTGTGCGGACATTGCTGTGATCCGGTTTGAAGGATGCTATAGCTATCACTGGCGGTAGTGTCTCTGTCGCCGCAGACCGTCTAGGTACCGCCGCAGCGCCTGTTGCAGCCGGCACGCGGTGCTGTGCGGACATTGCTGTGATCCGGTTTGAAGGATGCTATAGCTATCACTGGCGGTAGTGTCTCTGTCGCCGCAGACCGTCTAGGTACCGCCGCAGCGCCTGTTGCAGCCGGCACGCGGTGCTGTGCGGACATTGCTGTGATCCGGTTTGAAGGATGCTATAGCTATCACTGGCGGTAGTGTCTCTGTCGCTGCAGACCGTCTAGGTACCGCCGCAGCGCCTGTTGCAGCCGGCACGCGGTGCTGTGCGGACATTGCTGTGATCCGGTTTGAAGGATGCTATAGCTATCACTGGCGGTAGTGTCTCTGCCGCCGCAGACCGTCTAGGTACCGCCGCAGCGCCTGTTGCAGCCGGCACGCGGTGCTGTGCGGACATTGCTGTGATCCGGTTTGAAGGATGCTATAGCTATCACTGGCGGTAGTGTCTCTGTCGCCGCAGACCGTCTAGGTACCGCCGCAGCGCCTGTTGCAGCCGGCACGCGGTGCTGTGCGGACATTGCTGTGATCCGGTTTGAAGGATGCTATAGCTATCACTGGCGGTAGTGTCTCTGTCGCCGCAGACCGTCTAGGTACCGCCGCAGCGCCTGTTGCAGCCGGCACGCGGTGCTGTGCGGACATTGCTGTGATCCGGTTTGAAGGATGCTATAGCTATCACTGGTGGCAGTGTCTCTGTCGCCGCAGACCGTCTAGGTACCGCCGCAGCGCCTGTTGCAGCCGGCACGCGGTGCTGTGCGGACATTGCTGTGATCCGGTTTGAAGGATGCTATAGCTATCACTGGCGGTAGTGTCTCTGTCGCCGCAGACCGTCTAGGTACCGCCGCAGCGCCTGTTGCAGCCGGCACGCGGTGCTGTGCGGGCATTACTGCGATCCGGTTTGAAGGATGCTATAGCTAGCGAAACCACCGGGGTATTGAGACTGAACATCCTGTCTCAAGACAACGATAATAATGTGTAGTGTTGTATACAACATCCTAACGTGAACGTCCCGATCGTTTCGTCGCTACGTAGAAAAAAAAAGTGGCGCTACGACCAAAAACATGTTCCGGTTTGAAAGGCGTTGTGATTATTGTAATAACGACGCGTCGTTACAAGCGGCTGAACATGTCCGTTGTCGCGTCGTGATATCAAACACAATAACAATATTATTAAGAGCCGCGTGTAGTGTGGAACATGGTATAATTATTTATGTATATATGACGTTGTGTATATATATGTATATGTATGTGTGTGACGGTGCGTCACTCGGCGGCGGCGGCGGTGCGGACGTGAGCCGTGCGCCGTGGGTCGACAATCTGCGCCCACGCAATCGCGGCGGCGCTTTGTTTACGCGCGCGTTCTAAATTTAAAAAGCGAATCCGAAATCAGTGTTGCTCCGGCGCTCGCCGCGGGCGGACGTGTCGCGCGCGCGCTCTCTCGCACCGTTCAATAAATACTAGGTTTGTTTACTTGATAGATTTGCGGCGCAGTACACTATATTTACTTGTGCAGTACGTGGCGATGGAGCCGGCGTGTGCGGCCGACGATAACTGTGTCGATGGTAATTGTTTTTTTTTTTTTTTTTTGGTGTCGTCCCTTGTGCGTATACTGGTCGGAATAGTTGTCGCGTCGGTCACACGTGCGGTGATCTGTTTGGAATATGTATATTGTGCGTACGTTGTATCGATTTATATCGATCTCTCGTCTCATGTGTGCGTAAACCGGAAATGTTGGTATATTTTAATGTAAATTAAAAAAAAAACTGACGTTGTGTATGTATTTTGAAAGTTGTCTTTAGTTTCTTATTGAAGCATTGATTAAGCCCACGATTTTTTCCCCACTGTTGGGATTGTCGCTTTCGCTCATAGAGTAAATGAAGCTTTCATTAACCGGAAGTTTGAAGTCGGTGAGAATCTCATCGGTGGTAGGGCCTCTGCCGCAGCGCATATTTTTGCCGCCAAACAATAATGTGTTCCGGTTTGAAGGGTGTTATACCTAGTGCAATTACTGGGGTAATGAGAAACAAATTCATGTCTCAGGCGACGAGCGTAATGTGGTGCAGTATATAACATTAGCACCATGATTATATAAAAAAAAAAAAATCCGAGAATCGAACCCGCGCCCGCCCGTATAACACTCGCTGAACCATCGCCGCATCGAACGGCGTTGTTCATAGTTCTAAGAGATCGTGATGACCGATTACCATAGATATCGGATTAGAGGCGCGCGGGCGGCGGTCGGGACCGTTGCAACCTCCGCGCCGTGGGCACCACTAACATTTTCGACTCGACCGGAAGTCGGCCATGTTGGCCACCGGTGATTATATTAATAATTGCGGTTTAATCGTGCTTCCCATCAACATTGTAATAATATTTTTTTAATTGCAACACTGAACGGTCGGCCATCTTTAAATTCCTTGCTCCCATTTATCTGAGTACCAGGCGCTCATAAATATGTATGAGATGAATAATATATGAAGCGACATCTTCGGTACTACTGGTTGATAAAGGTGTATACACACTGGAGTAAACGGCCCAGAAAACATATTGGTCTGCAATAAAACGTTACTAGTTACATTGGTAGGTTTCTGTTAGTGTAGTCTGGTACCAACGCAGCTGATGTTGTGATCCGGTTTGAAGGGCGTTGGTGGCGGCACCACGTGAAGAGTGTTGAGAAAGAGTGTGTGACCTTGTGCAGAGTCGTGGGTGGAGCTGAACTCGGGCGGCGGGCTGGCCGCCATGGAGAACGAGTACATCCGGCTGCTGAGGGAGGCGCAGCGCGAGAGCCGCGACTCCTCTGTGCGGCATTCGAGGGCGTCCAGCGTAAAGGGCAGGTGAGAGCTCCAACTTTAGTATCCTTTGTTAGAAGATCAGAACTTCTCACGCCGCCAGTACTGTTGGAACTAGAGAAGTACTTAACGACGCCGCCTTGTGAGAGAGCGGGATAGATATATTATTTAACGATTGTATTAGATTGTATGTTCATCTGATGTTAAACGCTCTCATCATCAGGTCGACGGTCCACTGCTGGACGATTCTCTCCCAAATACCCATATGGATCGGTTTGGGGGTTCATATGGGAGAGGATTTAGGCCATTTCTCACCACGCTGGCCTAATGCTGGTCGGTGGGAGCCAGAGTCTCGTTAGTTGATCAGCAGGTTGCACCGCGAGCTGGTGAGGGTTGGCTTGGGTCTTCATCTTCTAGATGGAATCTGTTGCAGACAACCGACAGTGCTGTCCGGACATTACTGTGATCCAGTTTGAAGGGCGTTGTGGCTATTACTGGTGGTAGTGTTTGTTGCCGCAGACCGTCTAGGTACCACCGCAGCGCCTGTTGCAGCCGGCACACAGTACTGTGCGGTTACTGCGCGGCGTACTGTGATCCGGTTTGAAGGGCGCTGTAGCTACTGTTATTATTGCAACTCACCATCGTGTGATCGTTTAATTGAATAAAAAAAAAAAATACCACCGTCTATGGTCGCCAGTTAAAATTGTGACACATGCACATTACCCTCAGTAATTATATTTAAATAATCGCAATTACTGCGGTAACAACAAGGACTACAAAACGATGATGATATTAATGGAAACAGTCATCATCATCATCATCAAATATACATCCGATACTTTACATAATATTTCATTTATATATATAAAACCTCAAACTTTTCAATTTATGTATAAACCCTATTCGTGTATTCGATTTGATACATTTAAACAGCCGCTACGCAGCTATGCGCGCCTGGTACCGGTCGGGCTGGTTGTGCGGGACGCGCGTCTCTCGACACTCGCGGTACAGATCTATATACATGTCTCCTAGCGCACCATGTCCGCCTGGTACGCGGTCCTATAGACGACTGGTCAGCGATACTTTTTTTTTTTTAAATACATATATTACCACAGACTATATATAGAAGAAATACTACACCGTTGATCATTGGTGCTGAAAATATTTTTTTTTAAAGCGACGACACGAATGGGATGGTTCACCTGATGGTGAGTCGTGACCGCTAGTTAGGAGGATATACACTGCACCACATTGCGCTCGTCGCATTGAGATCTTGAGAGTTGTTACCCCAGTAATTGTACTAACTGCAGCGTCCTTCAAGCCGGATCGCAGTAATGTTTGCATATTACTGTTTGTCGGCTGTAACAGGCGCTGCGGCGGTACCTAGGCGGTCTCCAGCAACCAGGCAGCAAATTTCACTAACTACCGCGCCCTTCAAACCGGATCACGGTAATGTCCGCACAGGACCGTCTGTCGGATGCAATAAACGCTGCGGTGGTACCTAGACGGTCTCCGGCTACAGAGGCGCTACCACCAGTGATAGCTACAGCGTCCTTCAAACCGGATCACAGTAATGTCCGCACAGTACTGTGTGTCGGCTGCAACAGGCGCTGCGGCGGTACCTAGACGGTCTGCGGCGACAGAGGCGCTACCACCAGTGATAGCTACAGCGTCCTTCAAACCGGATCACAGTAATGTCCGCACAGTACTGTGTGTCGGCTGCAACAGGCGCTGCGGCGGTACCTAGACGGTCTCCGGCTACAGAGGCGCTACCACCAGTGATAGCTACAGCGTCCTTCAAACCGGATCACAGTAATGTCCGCACAGTACTGTGTGTTGGCTGCAACAGGCGCTGCGGCGGTACCTAGACGGTCTCCGGCTACAGAGGCGCTACCACCAGTGATAGCTACAGCGTCCTTCAAACCGGATCACAGTAATGTCCGCACAGTACTGTGTGTCGGCTGCAACAGGCGCTGGGGCGGTACCGGCGACAGAGACACTATCACCAGTCAACCATTTTTGCTTTGCCTTTACAAAAAACGCGAATTTAAAAAAAAATAGCTACGTAAAAGGATCCCATATGAACTACACAACCTTTGTCCTGGTCGGACCGAAAAAAAAAAATGGCGGCAGTCTCCTACAACGAGTTTTGTAATCAGAACCGTTTGCTTGAATAATGTTGCTAAAACAAACGTGTAATCAAACACTAGGCGGGAACCTTGAGCTCGGCAAACCGTGAGCGCGTGCGGCTAGGGCTGGCACCTAAGAAAAAAAATAAAAAAAAAAAATTACCAGATTTCGAACAAAGAGCTTTTGCTATTGACGGGGTGTAGAACTAGCCGGTGGTGGAGTACCCGTGTAAATGCGACGTGAGTCGTCTTTAGAGATTCGAGCTGTTGCTATGTTGCTGATCGAATACTTAAATGTAAGGGATGGTGGTCGTGCACTAACCATTTTGACCTTAAAAAAAGTACCACCTGGTGGTGACCGTCCATGATGATATACAGAGCAATGTATTGTGCTCTTCATCATAGATTTACCGCAGTAATTACACTGGCCGCAGCGCCCTTCAAACCGGAACACAGTCGTTAGGATCATATACACATCATCACATTTCGTTTGCTTCGAAGCGTACATTAAGCTTCTTCACCTTAGTAATATCACCATCTACAGCGCCCTTCGAACCGGAACAGAGTAATGCTTCCGGAAATAGAGACTGCAGTGGAATCCAGTATTCGCCTACGACCGAGATCTATCACCAGCCAATAATATAGAGACTCATTTAAGGATAACCAGTTTGTTTTGACACACGATGGGTTCGATCCGATGACCGAACCCGGGACTTTGGTGTTGCACGACCAACGTTTTTAGGTTTAGATTAGATTATGCTAATCTAGATCGATATTGATAACATCCCCCCCACATATATGCGGCGCTAGATATGACAGTCCAGCGGTACCGAAGGTCATACTGACTGTACGTGGGTATGTTTGGAGGAGGCCTATGTCCAGCTGTGGACATCCATCGGCTGATGATGATTGCAGTGCAGTGTAAATTATATAATGAGATTAGGATATTTACACGGATCGAGTGCATTCTTGCGTTGGACGGACGGAATGAGGTTGGGTTGAATGAGTGGGTCGAGCTGGTGACCCTAATAGCCTGGTCCCAGGTCACCGGCGACCTTGGTAATTCTAGATCGGAGTTTACGGCTTAGTAATGGATACGCCGGTGTAGGTCAAGCGTTAAGTGAAGCGACGCGGATCCGCGCTCAGTGGTCCATCACACCAGCTGACACCCATCATCATCATCAGTCGATAGATGTCCACTGCTGGACATAAGCCTCCTCCGAAGATTCCCACATCAGATAGGGATTCATGTGGGAGGATTTGGGCCATTTCCCACAACACCGGCCCAGTGCTGGTCGGTGGGAGCCAGAGCCTGGTTAGTTGATTGGATAATTCTAGATGACCTAAAGCTAGACTCGGATCTCAGTTCGAGATCATCTTGATACCATCGCAACAAGCACTAGTGTGGTAAACTGTGATCCGGCTTGAAGGGTCAATACCTAGTGAAATTACTGGATTATTGTAGATCTGGTGTTCGCTATCAGCCAATAGAAGTCTACTGCTGGACATGGGCCTCCTCCAACGATATCTACGTTTGTAGGAGTTCATATTGGGTGATTTGGGCCATTTCCCAAAACGCTGGTCCAATCTGGGGTTAGGAGCCAGTTCTTCGTCTGTTGATTATTAGGCTGCACTACGAGCTGGTGAGAGTTGGCTTTTGGATTCCGTGAGCTGTTCAGCAGTAGTGTGCAAACACTACTGTGTTCCAGTTTGAGAAGCGCGATTGCTAGTAAAATTACTAGAAATGCTAGTAAAAAAACTAAAACCTAGACTTTCACAATCTACAACAGTGTTAGTTAGGATGAAATACATTATACCACATTGCCCTCATCGCCTCAGATATAATGTGGTGTGTCTCGTTATTCGAATAATTTCACTAGTTACAACACCCCTAAAACCGGAAGACAGTAATGTTTGCATACTACAATTCGGCGGCAGAAATGGGCATTGTGGTAGTACATAAACGGTATCCAGCAATAGTATATATTACAAAAAAAATGTGATGCAGTGTATATAACCCTAACTAATCCCTTAATGAGGCGAATTATCCGAATGTAATTTGAATTATTTGAAGTATATATAGTAGGTCCCAGTATACAGCCCTGCGGCACTCCAGCTCGTAGCTACACGCAAAGCGGTAATTGGGACTGTATTTTTTTTTTAATTACAACATTGTGTAAGCAGCGGGAAGGACACGTGGCCGCGAAGTGACTCGCGCGGGGTTCGATGATCGATAAATGCAATTGCGTCGGTGCTCGTGTTTGTCCAATGCAACGGTTAGAACTGAACGACACGCGTCGGAGCCTTGAGGTACGCTTTGAATTTGGATTGCTTGCCGCGTCGGTTTTACTGGTGGTAGTGTCTCTGTTGCCGGAGATCATATAGCCTATTGCAGTTGATACATACCAGTATGCAAACGTTACCGTGTTCCGGTTTGAAGGGCGGTGCAGCTATTGTTGTGGGTACTGTCTCTGTTGCCGGAGACCGTCTAGGTACCACCGAAGCGCTTATTACAGCCGACACACACCAGTATGCAAACGTTACCGTGTTCCGGATTGAAGGGCGTTGTAGTTAGTGTAATTACTGGGTTCGGATTCAGTATCATCTCAAGGCGATGAGCACAATGTGATGCAGTGTATAACCTCTTAACTAGCGCCTCGTTGTTATGGGTATCACTTTTTTTTTAACAGCCAATTTACGACCACACTGTTGGGGTATAGGCCTACCCTCAATATGAGGGAGATTGGGCCATAGTCACCGCGCGGGCCCAACGCGGCTTGGTGACGTCACACACAGCTTAGAATAAATTCTAATACATGTGCAGGTTTCCTCGCGATGTTCTCCTTCACCGTTTGTATCTCGCTGCTGTAACTAAAGTTCACAAATGTACACAACTTAAATATTAAAGTCATCGGTACATGCCGAGATTGGAACCACCGACCTTCAGGATGAAAGCCGCACGCTCTAACCGTTAGGCCGGTGAGCCACCATCGCATCACTTACCGCAAGGTAATGGCCGGCCTTGTAACACGAAGCTCCCCGATTCGGGTCCACATCGGTTCGGTTAGTGGAAGTTTTTGAAACGCTTCTGTTTAGTACTACTCCGACACTATGACTGCAATTGCTCCTCTCCTCGACCTCGCAGACCACCATTGCCAAAACAGCATCGGTAGCAACATCAGCTACCACCAAAGTTCAAGCTATCAACAAATGTAGCCAGAGTATTCTACACGGTCGCTCTTCATCATCCACGGCTTCATTAACATGTGATGATATTGATTAGGTGACAGTTTATTGTAGTAAATATAAAAACGAAACTAAAACAGCCGACGCAACGAGTGTAGCTATAACCGGGTCCGCGACTTCCGGTTTCCTTTATACACGCCATTAAAATGCTAATGAAACTGTTCGTACAGCTGTTGACGTGTTTCAATATCGTTAAGCTGTTGACGCGTCGTTTAGTGTCGGCGCGCGCGGTGACGTTTACTATTACTTTACACGATCGATTAGCGCGTTCATTGTTTAATTTAACATGTGATGTTATTTGTAGCCGTCTAGAATTGTCGAAAATTCTATTACCTAGGTTTTGAAGCTAAACGCTTTTGAAAAATAGATGATTCTAGAAGGAAATGTAAACCACAAGCTCCGCTCAGAATTTGTTGTTTCTTATCAAAATGAAATCCTTACCTTTTTTATATCCATAATTTCTTATGATGATGATGGGGTGGGGAGTTAGGGACACATCTCATAGGACCCAAGCCTACTTCACCAGCTCGTGGTGCAGCTTGCTGAACAACAGACGATGCTGTGGCTCCCATAAACGCGGGTTATCTTTGGGAGAGGCCTGTCCTGCAATGGACGTCTATTGGCTAATGATGATGATGAGGTGTTGGATCGGGATGAGAAATTGAATCTTCCCCTTAAAATTTTAATGCTCCGAATCTCCCACCCTAGGAGGATTCATCTACAAAATGGCATTTCTGCGAAAAAATTTAGCCTGTGGTGTATGAGGGTAACTGTGGAAGTATTACAGTAATTTCTAAACGTACCCTTTTCCATTCCTCGCGTAAAATTCTTCTTGATTTGACTTTTAGGTGATAAATTGTAAAGAATATTAAATTTGTTTCCAGTCCGAAGTCACCACCCAACAGCCCGAACCTGGAGCCCTCCACTGAGGATGAGCTGAAAGGTGTCTACATCAACTGCTGGCGGGTAAGTCATCAAAACTTACAATCGGAAACGTCCACAGCTGGACATAGATTCCCACACCGGTTGGTCCAGAGTTGTCCAATTCAAGCGGTTTCTCGCGACCTTCACATCAGACCACGGATATCGGTATTACAAAATTGGCTGATCCCGAATCGCCTGTGTCCCAAAAAAAATAATCCTTTTTCATAACATATTAATTCCAAATTCAAAAATCGGGAAATTCATGAATTTTTGACCCCAAAATTTCTTCATCTTTAACATTTTTTGGAAATGTTATCTCACATTTGCTCAGTGTCGTGGACAAATGGTATTGGCCTTCTGATTCTGAGAGAAGAGTACTAGTCCCAGCATTGGGAACAATAAGTGGGCCCTTTGTTATGAATTCAATTACTAGAATCGTCTAAACTTATTAAAATATAGATTATTAGGGAAATCGATTACGTATTCCGTCAGTTTGTTATCCGGACACTTTCGAATTGTACGTTGGCCACTTTCTGAAGTCCTGGTGCCTGGTCTCTGCAGGACCTGGTCTCGGTAGATAGACTACATGTCTATGAAAAGGTATGCCTTACCACTAATGAAGGTGACCGCCGAGGAAATGGTACTAGTGGAACGAATCCATTATCGTCGTCGTCCGCTTCAAAGGACGCTATAGCTAGTGAAATTACTGTAGTAATTTGACCTCATGTCCTTGAGTGTGCATTTTAGTATACTAATAAGTATAAAGCTTTAAATTTTTGGGGGTAATTACCGTCACCGCCATCATCGGCACAGCTGATCGGTCTCCAATTCTTAACCACCCATTTGCATCAAATGCTTCCCCGAGACGTTCATCAGGTCATCGGTCCACCGGCGGGGCGGATGGGGGAGGAGGCTCTTGCTGTTGTACCTTCCTAGAGTTGTTTCCTCTTCCGCGCTCCCCACGTTCAGCACAGTGGGGACCAGTGTAAACATCCTAACTATCGCCCCGTTCTGGGCTCTCCCATCACGGGTTCGGATATATTGAAACTTCTGATAATTATTAGTTTTGAAGTCGAAGGCTGTCTCCGTTCAATTTGCAGGATGACTCCAACGACTGGGTGTGGGAGTGGAGCAGCAGACCTGATCAGTTACCACCCAAGTGAGTAATGGTGATTAGCATATCTGTTTACTGTATCATTTTGTTTATCTACACTCACTTAACTCACATGTACAGAGGAACTGGTTCCTCCCAATTTAGAGTGGTGGATAAATTTAGACGGCCTAAGGTTGGATTTGGATCTCAGTTTGAAATCGTCTTGATACCATCGCAACGAATTGTTCTACCACCAAGCACTAGTGTGGTAAACATTACTGTGATCCGGCTTAAAGGATCAATACCTAATGAAGTTACTAGATTATTGTAAATCTGGTGTTCACTATCAGCCAATAGACCTCCACTGCTGGATATGGGTCTCCTCCGAAAATCTCTACGTTTGTAGGAGTTCATATGAGAAGATTTGGGTAATTTCTCACAACGCTGGCCCAATGCGGATCGGTGGGAACAACAGCCTCGTCTGTTGATTACCAGGGTGCACCACGAGCTGGTGAGGTTGGCTTGGGTTCCGTGAGTTGTTGTGTGGAAATCCTTACACCCCTGGTAGTGTGTCGATAGTTAGTCGCATCATTTACCATCAGGTGAACTTTCTTCTATTATAGTATCATGGCTTTGTTGAATGAAATAAATATTTTCTACTTTCTATATGTGTGTGTTCCAGGGACTGGAGGTTTAAGCACCCTCAGAGCACCCGGGGGCCTCCCTCGGCCACCTCCTCGATCGAGGTTTTGGAGCAGCAGCTCGTCGCGCCTGTGATGCAGCAGGTAAACCTACGCACATCAATACGCCGGTTTACAAGGGATTCAATAACGTCGTGAATGACTGTCTTTGTAACAAAAGGCAAAAATCCCAGCTGTGGGATTAAAGTGTGGGGTGACCGCGATAAATAAAAGATACTTATGCGTTGCAGAGCCACTGCCTGTCCGTCCGGCGCACCTGCCTGTTCAGCCGCGGCGCGATCGCGGCCGTGCTGGTCACCAACATCGTGTCGCTGCTGCTCGGGGCCGGCATCGGGTAACTCACCACCACCACAATTATCATACCACCATACAATCTGATACCCACACTTACCTTTGGATACATTGAAAGTTCATATACATCTGTCACCTGCCGGATTATAACAGTCACCATCATCAAGATGTCTTCTTATCTGGGGGGGAGCTACAGTCTTCTCGCTGACATATTCCCCTCTTACTACCCTTATCGATCTGGTGAGAGTCGCGGGAACCCACCGGATGCGAGCGATGCGGCGCTTCGATGTGGACATCTTTGAAGGAGACAATGACTCCAGCAGTGGACGTCCATCGGCTGATGATGTTGATGATGATTACTTTTACTACATGCCGATGGTAGACTGGTGGTGGAGATGATGAATAAAAATCCAATCATCAAATTTACAAAACTTGTGACATCGGAATCGGATCAGGGACTTGCAGTAACAATACGGGGCGACGAGACTTGCGGTACGATCACAGCACCACATTGTACTCGTCGCCACGAGTCTTGTTACTCCAATAATTACATCAGCTACAGCGCCATTTAAACCGGATCGCAGTAATGTTTGCTCAGTACCTGGACTGGTCTCTGGCAACAGTAACTGTTCACCGGTACGTGTAGGTTGGATAGATCGTCTTCCAAGTTAAATCTGTCATGATGTTTGTCTGCCCTCCCGCTCCCAGGGTCTGGTTGAGCAAGAAGGGCATGCTGCCGCCCAGACTGGTCATCCTGAACTAACGCGCCCGCCGAGACTGAGCCGTCAGGGACGCTGGTGAAGTTTAGAAGATAAGTCGTATTTTGTATTCGGTACTTCACGCGGCGGAGAGCCCGGCATTGTTTAAATTATTTTTCATATTAGGCAACACTGATTCGTCTGTAAATGTATCGATAATATGATTTTATATTTAATCATTTAAAAACAAAAAAAAAATATTATAACGGCGCATCACTATTGCAGCTCGATGCCAACGCTTCCGAGCGAGACAGCAAACTTTCGCTATTGGTGTGAAAGAGAGGTGAATAGAGCAATATATTTACTATAGGGATGTGATACAAATTCGAAATTATTTTAATATACAACATAACTTGCACATTTTGTATTTGTATATTATATATGTATATATATATATATATGTATGTATATGTAACACTTGCACAATTACAAAGTACAATGTCATGCATCGCATCACTCGTAATCGAGTGTTGATAAAAAAATAAACCATTTTATACGCGTTGCTTTGTCCGACCGATGGCCACACGAATAATTTCTATTACTATCGCATTTTACTAAAAAAAAAAAAAAAAACTAATAATATTAAAAAAAATGGCGGTCTACTAAAGGAACGCAATCTCGAGAGGGCTTAAAAAATTTTGCTAGGCTGTATCGGCATAAGATCTTTGCCTTGTACTAAAAAAGGTCGGCTGTCAAAATCGGTGGCATTGGTATAAAAACGAAATCGGGATCTCGATTGGGTTTATGTTAAACTTTTTATTTAAAAAAAAAAAAAATAAGTAATGGTAATCAAACATGGCGGATGTTTTTAAAATATGGCGGGAATGTTCAAACGTTTGACATTTGTTTAATATAACTCGGTATTGAATTGTTTATGATGTTGGTAAAATTTTTTTTTTTTTTTTTTACTTACCCTCCTACCCACAATTGGGCCAGCGTGGTGGGAAACCCTTTCTATCCCCCACACGAACCCCCACTAACGACCGCTCCTAGTGCCCGGTGATAGCAGAGGCTGTGCTGACTGTGGATCCGATAGCGGTGCTGTTTGGGGGATGCATATGTCCAGCAGTGGACTTCTGTCAAGTTAAACAGAGAGAGTGAGAAAGAGAGAGAGGAAGAGGAAACGCTCGATTGATGATTAGCTTAGAAGTTGAGAAAAGCAGTAAAATAATTAATACATTTCAACGTTTATATCTCCTTCTCTCTCCCTCTTCATATGTTTAGAGTGAGATAGAGATACAGCAGTGAGACTGGTCTGTATGTGGGTAGTGCAAAATTCATGATTTCGATTTTTTTTTTTCTTTCTAAAAAACCATAAATTCTTTACTTAAATCTATGGATTATACAATTTTTTTTGTACCTGGCAACTCACGAACGTGTACAGTTGAGTGCCGTCGAGTCTAATAGAGCCGATCGAGATCCACCCGTTTGCCGAAACAGTCTGCCACCCTCTCCCTCTCCCTCTCTCTCTAACGCAGGAGAATGAGTGAAGAGAAGAACGTTTACACGACAAACAGAATATTAGTTTTGTAAGTACCCCCCCCCTTTGTCTTATTGTATTTTTATAAGCGGATAAATTGTAGTTTATAGTCTGTGCTCGCACGCAAAGACGGGTGAACGCGTCGCCGCCATAGACAAGGTGCAGTGTTTGTTATCTGTGGCTGTGCGGTGAACGTTGAAATTGTTAGTGGGGAAAAAAAAAAAATGTTCTCTATGTTTTAAGATATAGATCAATAATTATAAGCGGCCCACTTATTTTTTCCCACTGCTAGGATTCATGATTATTCCTGCGGCGAACGCTCTGCGTTTGTTGGAAATTGATAGTGATGACGTGATGTGATGAAAGTAAATCTAATGTCCCACTTAATTTTTCCCAACGCTGGGAATCGTGATCATCTTGATGTGGGAAAAGAATTTTGTTAAAGATCTTTTATAGTTGGCATCAACAATAACAATCTGTATGAAATACAAGCCCACTACGTTTTCCCACTGCTGGGCATCAAAGCGATCTAAAAACCAGGCTATTTATCCAACACATTGGTTAAGTTTGTGTGTCATATAAATAAAAGTTATATAATTATTACGATACTAATTTTTTATTGTATTTAGGCAAAGGACAAAACACCGTACAGCC
Source organism: Troides aeacus (assembly GCA_033220335.2). NCBI lineage: Eukaryota > Metazoa > Arthropoda > Insecta > Lepidoptera > Papilionidae > Troides > Troides aeacus. Next base: position 6,968,708 of record CM067296.1, read on the forward strand.
TTATATGAAATGTGTTATTATTGCAATGTATCGAGACTTGTTATTCTGTGTCTTAGAGACGATGCGGTGTGAAATTTATACCGTCGAGGTTTTAAAAAAAAAAAAAAAAAAATTGTACCACAGATTATATTCGCAGTAATTCCGCACCGGATCACCTCTTTGTGTGTGAACAGCAAGGATTCCAATGTAAGTAGTGTCGGCTCGCACCGCGGCGGAGCTGCAGTGTGCGGATCCTAGCTCCTAAGTATCAATGTTTACGTTATAGCTGTAACTTTAAGTTTTCAAGTTGAGCCCCGCTAGATGTCGTTGTCACTTTTTTTTTTTTTTTTATTTTTTACCTGTTGAACTTCGCGCGGCGATCGTTGTCTATGGCGCTTTTGGAGGGAAAGAGCTGTCACTTTGGATTTTTGTTTTTTTTTTTTATAAACATGACTACCATTCCGCCTGGTGGTGTAGGTTATTGAATTCTTGACGACCACCACATCGCACCAACCCACTCCCACTGACCTGCGTTGGGCCAGCGTGGTGGGGAATGGCCCAAATCCCTCCATATCAACATTAGCGACGAGTGGCGCTCGGCGATGCTGGCAGCGGAGAACTGATCGATGTGAGGGATGATCATCAATCTGTTTATCCACTGCTGGACATAGACCCCCCCAATGTCTTCCACCAAAGGCGATCCTCAGCTTCCTGCATCCACCCGATGATGAACAACCACCACGATCCGGATCGAAGGACCACTACCTAACAATGTTACTAACGAGACGTGCTGTTATATATTCCGATGCAATACAGCAGTGTAGACATCCTAACCAGTCTCATTGTGAGCGGTTATATCACGTGATCCGGCTCGAAGGATCACCACCCAATGGTAACACCAAGGAGTGCAGTGTAAATATTCTAATGTAGAATTATGAGCGGGTGTGGAAGATGATCTATCCTAACTGGCAGGACTCCGATATGGATATGTTTGTATAGCTGTCTCTTTCACTCCGAGCTCGTATCGATTGCCGCGCCTCGTGTGTATGTATGTGTGTGTGTGTATATACACACACACACATATATATATATGTATGTCGTTATGTCCTTCATTGTAACAATATCTAATCGGTAAGGCTTTACAGAAATAAATGGTACGCATTTTTTTTATATTAAATATTGTTTTATTTTCAAGCCCAATGTTTCCCACCGCTGGGACTAGACTACTTTCACTGGTGGTAGTGTATCTGCCGCCGCAGACCGTCTAGGTACCGCCGCAGCGCCTGTTGCAGCCGGCACGCGGTGCTGTGCGGACATTGCTGTGATCCGGTTTGAAGGATGCTATAGCTATTGAAACTACTGGGGTGTTGAGATTGGACATCCTGTGTCTCAAGACGACGAACAACCTAACGTGTCATCTCGTCATACACAGTACATTACAGTGATCCGGTTTGAAGGATGCTATAGCTATCACTGGCGGTAGTGTCTCTGTCGCCGCAGACCGTCTAGGTACCGCCGCAGCGCCTGTTGCAGCCGGCACGCGGTGCTGTGCGGACATTGCTGTGATCCGGTTTGAAGGGCGCTGTAGCTATCACTGGCGGTAGTGTCTCTGTCGCCGCAGACCGTCTAGGTACCGCCGCAGCGCCTGTTGCAGCCGGCACGCGGTGCTGTGCGGACATTGCTGTGATCCGGTTTGAAGGGCGCTGTAGCTATCACTGGCGGTAGTGTCTCTGTCGCCGCAGACCGTCTAGGTACCGCCGCAGCGCCTGTTGCAGCCGGCACGCGGTGCTGTGCGGACATTGCTGTGATCCGGTTTGAAGGGCGCTGTAGCTATCACTGGCGGTAGTGTCTCTGTCGCCGCAGACCGTCTAGGTACCGCCGCAGCGCCTGTTGCAGCCGGCACGCGGTGCTGTGCGGACATTGCTGTGATCCGGTTTGAAGGGCGCTGTAGCTATCACTGGCGGTAGTGTCTCTGTCGCCGCAGACCGTCTAGGTACCGCCGCAGCGCCTGTTGCAGCCGGCACGCGGTGCTGTGCGGACATTGCTGTGATCCGGTTTGAAGGATGCTATAGCTATCACTGGCGGTAGTGTCTCTGTCGTCGCAGACCGTCTAGGTACCGCCGCAGCGCCTGTTGCAGCCGGCACGCGGTGCTGTGCGGACATTGCTATGATCCGGTTTGAAGGGCGCTGTAGCTATCACTGGCGGTAGTGTCTCTGTCGCCGCAGACCGTCTAGGTACCGCCGCAGCGCCTGTTGCAGCCGGCACGCGGTGCTGTGCGGACATTGCTGTGATCCGGTTTGAAGGATGCTATAGCTATCACTGGCGGTAGTGTCTCTGTCGCCGCAGACCGTCTAGGTACCGCCGCAGCGCCTGTTGCAGCCGGCACGCAGTGCTGTGCGGACATTACAGTGATCCGGTTTGAAGGGCGTTGTCAGTGAAATAAAATCTCTGGATAAAGGCGACGGATGCTGTGTGATGCGTATACAATTCCAACTACCACGTTATTGAGAGCGTATCACTTGAGAACGGGTGAATGTGCATCTCGTCCTCGTGGAACAAAACCCCCGGTGTCGGGTTCCGAGGCGGCTGCCGCCGCCGCGTCGCTAGGTCGGGGTGCGCAATGAAACGACAACACTTAACAAATTTTCCAATTTTTTTTTTTTTTCTTTAATATTTTCTCTCCCCACCGCTTAATCCAACATCATATAAATAGCTATACACTACAAATAGAAAATAACTCCAAATTTCATAGCGCTGTGTTGCCAGCGTGTCCGGTTTGATGCGTCGTAAGATTTGAGATTTGAATAAAAAAAAAAAAAAAAAATATTTAAAAATGAAATTCTCCAAATGAAAAACCGCGACCGACTTCAACGGCAGCAACACAGACAGTGTTGCCATATATTAACATAATTATGATGAAAAAAAAAAAAAACATCCCGCCATCTTATGTTCAATTTTATTTTCACCAAAATGCCTTTGCCTTTATGTGAAAAAATAAAATCACGGTAGTGCAATATTTGATGTTTTTTTTTTTTTATATTACCCCCGCCGACGGAGTGCAAAGGGAGTTGATAAAGAAACGCCTTTCAATAATCATTTGAAATTAATACATTATTGCGATTGGTAGTGTGGATATCTTAACACAAAATTGTATTGTATTGATCATCATCATCAGCCGACGGATGCCCACCGCTGGGCGTGGACCTCCCACTACGAGCGCGCGACCGAGCAGCGTGTAGATATTTGGGGCAGGCCTATGTATTATACTGTTACAATTTTGGATTTTGATGTGTTTCTACGCTGAATGTTTTTTTTTTTTTTTTTTTTTTTCGTCTAAAGACATGCCGGTGTAGTGTATATATCCGAAGCCAGCTTCCGAACTTCCCAACGGTTGGTGATGATGCAGAGGTGTGGCGCGCCGCACACGTAATTCACGGAAACATAGATATTATATATATATGTATGCATGTGTGTGTGTGTGTGTGTGTGTATGTGTATGTGTGTGTGTGTGTGTGTGTGTGACGTCGGGGCGGAGCTCTACTGCTGCTGGCCGGAGTTGGAGGCGGCCGTGAGCTCCCTGTGCTCCTTCCAATGCCTCTCCACGAACTTGCGTATGTAGTTGTACGGCTTCGAGTCCTGCTCGCCGATCACGTTCTCCACCTGGAACACGCACCCGTGAGACTATGTGGTGGTAGTGGGGGGGGAGAGGGAGGGAGAGAGAGAGAGAGAGACTCCACCCCAGCACCTTACGGAGACCAAGTCAACATCACCAGCATGCGGTGCACCACGCTGGAGAACAGACGAGGTTCTGACTACCCACACACCGCCCAATTCCCCTCAATAGACTCTGAACATCTTTGAGGGAGGTCTAAGCCCAGCAGTGGGCTAAACTTGTACACAACGTTTGCGGTGTAAACATCCAACTACCCTCACAACCTCAACTTCCTTACAACTTTCACAATCCAAGAAAAAGCTTTGGTCGACATGAGCCAATTGCACTTGACCAGCTTAGTGTGTGAACGTCCTAATCTCTCCGATTGTGAGAGTCCCAGCAGTGGGATGTACATAAAACAGTGAATTCCCACCATACATACACAGCGTTGAAATATATAATAAAATGTGGGCCAGTCCTCAACTATGACCAGCAGTGGGCATCCTCCCGCCGATGATGATAGCTCCAACGGGAATTCAAAACGGCGTAGTGTATATCTACTAAGGGTTTCATGTGAGGCATACCTTGTACGGCGGTGTGATGGTGACCTCGTTGTAGACGCGGATGCTCTGGCCCGCCCAGGACACGTCGTCGATCACCCTCGCGATGGCCAGGAACAGCCTCTGGCCCTCCGGGTCCAGGCACGCTGACAACGCCGAAACCTGGACACAGCGAAGATAAGATGTAAAATGCTACAGATACGTTATTAACATAAAGCTACGCAATATCCGGATTGAAATGTGCCGGATGCTCGACCTGACGGTCAGCTGTCTAGGCGCGGTCAGTATAACAAAGTGCTAGGATGTTTACACTGCACTACGTTGCCCTAACATTCCTCGTCAATCGTAACAACCTGGGAATGTAGTGGATATGTACGGGAGAGGCCTGTGTCTTGCAGATGATGATGATGTTATTGATAATAATGTTATTATTGATAATGATGATGTTGATAATGATAATGATGATGATGAAAAACTTGTTGATAATGACAACGATGATGTTATTGCTCATGATGATGATGAAAAAGATGTTGATAATGACAAAGATGATGTTATTGCTTATGATGACGATGAACAAGTTGTTGATAATGACAAAGATGATGTTATTGCTCATGATGATGATGAAAAAGTTGTTGATAATGACAAAGATGATGTTATTGCTCATGATGATGATGAAAAAGTTGTTGATAATGACAATGATGATGTTATTGCTCACGAAGATGTTGAAAAGGTGGCTGATAACGTTATTGTTGATGATGCTAATAAGGATATTCTTCTTAATGTATTATAATATACATAAATTTTACTTCCGCCGTATGTTAAGATTTGGAAAACCTTCATCATCATCATCATCATTATTAGCACTGGCGTCCAAAGCTGACAACAAATCGTCTCCAAAGATTTCCTCATCCGGTTAGCCTCTATTATTACAAGAGGCTATATCATGCAGCGGAGACAATTTTACTGCTGGCAGAGTTCTGATACCAAAGACATCTTAGGTAAGCACTACTGCAGCGCCTATTGTAACCGACAATCAGTACTGTGCAAACACTACTATGTTCCGGTTTGAAGGGCGCTGTAGCTAGCTTAATTATTGCGGTAAAGAGATTCAACGTTTTATCTCAGGCAGCGAGCGCAATATGCTTCTATGTATCCTACCTAGCACCGCTTTATTTTATGCAGGTGTATCACTTAACATCAGCTGATCGTTAGGCTAGTTTAGTCGCTCCGTTGAATATGAAAATACCCTTAAGAGCCTATTCATTAATCATTAAAAACAAGGTAATGAAAAGAACTAGGGTTTCATCTAATGCAATCGACAGTGTTGAACTCGTATCTTCTTTTCCAAGATGCTTACACTACAACATTGCTCTATTACGATTGTCGACATTCTGTTGGTTTGATGAAGAAATAACTTTGTTTCTAAATTTGAATGAACTTTACAAAAAAAAAAGAATCTGTCCTAAGAGGGGTGCCGCAGGGCTCGGTACTAGGTCCAATTCTATATAGAACATGCTTTAGTGACGTATATAGAATAATATATTAGTCCTGCACAATAACTCCGATCCAAGTCATCCTCACCTGCTCGTAGAGCACCCTGGTAATCAATAAACGAAGCTCTGGCTCCCGCCGAGCCGCATTGAGGCAGCATGGTGGGAAATAGCCGAATTATGAACCCCTACATACGACAGCCCTTAGTGCCCATCGGTAATGGTGGCCATACTGACTATGTGAAGATCTTTGGGGACGCCTACGTCCAACAGTGGATGTCTATCAGCTGATGACTTGACAGGTAATCAAATCAGATTAGGGCATGAAAAATCTTGTTATAAGTCACGCTAAACTTCAAGATGATCTGGACAGCATCAGACAGACTGGATAATTACCTTTAATATCAACAAAGGTACTGTTATACATAAAAGAAGTAATATTCCAGCAGTATTGAATACAATGAACACTGAAGCTCTTAAAATATGGAGTCCCTTGGACTGAAATGAGAAGAGGCGAGCGAGATTGTTCATCATAATCATGAACAGCCTGCAACAGTTGGCTGCTAGATCTCGACCATTCCCAAGAAAATCCACCTAACCCAATTTTCAAGATGTTCACTTAATAGTTGATCTTTCTGTCTGTTCCTCAACGCTGAGGGTCATGACTCCTTATCGATAACCTATTATTAATGATGTCCCACCAGTAGTAATTGATAAGTCTGCCTGTAACAAGTGTTAGTTGGGATAATAGACACCGACCCCATTGTGCTGGACGTTTCCAAATCGGAACAGTCATGTTCACACAGCACTGTTTGCTGATGATGACGTGAAGACCTGATAGCGTCTTACAAAATTTAACATGACCTCATGATGTCTCCGTAAACAATGTATACATTACAACCTGTCATATATTCTTTATTCGATAAGGCAATGAGAACAGTACATTCACCTGATGGTAAGTGACCTACCCATAACATGGTGCTACTTCATACCACATTGAGCTCGTTGCTTGAGACATTAAGTCTCGTTACCATGGTAATTTCAATAGCTACAGCGCAGCAAACTATAGAGACCAGTAAGTGCAAGAGACACTCGTCAACCCTTACGCTAACCAGATAGAAGATAAAAGGAATAGCTCACTGGAACATGGCTGGTGCGGTATCAATTAACGCTTTTAGATATAGAATTATTTGAAGGACTTCGAGCTGATGTAAAAACCGAATTCAGGATGCTCAGATCAAATTGTAGGTGGTAAGGTAACAATGTATGGATCATCATCAGTTGAGAGACGTCCACTGCTGGACAAAGGGCTCCCCCAAAGATTTCCACTCAGACCGGTCCTGGGCCACCCCCATCCAATGGTTGCAAGCGACCTTGACCAGGTCGTCGGTCCATCTTGTGGGGGGTCTGCCCACGCTACATATAGATCCCCTCATGATCATATGATTAATGGATTATATTTTATAATAGAAAATGCTTTTATTAAATGTTAAGTAGTAATTTAGAAAAGAAATCAAATATATAAAAAAATGTCATATATTTAGGTTAATCTCATTATGTTCGATAAATTTAAATTTTTATTGAAGGTTATAAAATGGTTGGAGGGTAAGTAAGGAGTCGAGTGAGTTGCACAACGTATAGGACCCAAGCCAACCTCACCAGCTTGTGGTGTACCCTGCTAAACAACAAACAAGACTTTCTCACTAACTAGCATTGGGCTAGTGTTGTAGAAAGTGCCCCAGATCCCCTCATATAAACAACAGTCATTTACCCGTTGATGTGGGCAGTGTGGGAGCAATCGATATGTACATCTTTGGTGGATCTATGTCCAGCAGTGGACGTCTATGGGATGATAATGATGAAATATTTGTCAGTTGTAAAAGTCAAAAATATCATCGGACAATATGAAGTAATGCAAAGAACATTGGCAAAGTGTACTCACCAGTCTCCTCTTGTTCTCTATGGAATTCCTAACTCTGGTGTTGAGCCTGTGCAGATTTAGCGACTGGGGCGGCTCTGGTACGGTGGTAACTTCCTTCTTTATCTGCACGTCGCTGACCATGGACAGGTTGACAATGTTGACGTCGTGACGTTTCGGGTTGCCGCTGGACGACGGACACTTGAGTATGAGCATCTTCGTCTGAGGATCGAAAGCCAGCACTTCCCCCTCGATGTCCTCATTATAACATGTCTTCGTCGCCACTATACTCCCGATTGTGAAACAGTCCGACACCACCGTCGACATGGTTAACCTCTCGCGTGTTGGTTACGTGATCTATATAAATACTGCATGCAGGTTACAGGTTGTTATGTAAATAATTCGCGTACTAAATTATTTTGTCTAGACGACAGCGAATGTCCGCCATTGAATTTGACTGATGTTTGAGCACAGATTAAAAACGTAGAGCGTTTCTTTTCACTAACGATACATACATTGTTATTAATGTTTGCTTATCATTTATATATAAAATATAGTTTACAATTACATGTAATTTTTGTTTTAAATATTAAAAGAATTTTTAATAATAATAAAAGTCTTTCATAATTAAGTTAATTATTTTATAGTAAAACGTCTGCCAGTTCCAAAAAGTAAAATAGCATGAATGTATATGTTGTTTTTTATTCACATTTTTTTTTATTATTTTAATATGATACGTCGGACAGAATTTGAAGTATTACTTTTGATATATTTTTTTTATACTTTGATAACGATCGAATACGATAAAAACGAATGCTATAATAGTATTACAATTAAATTCATACGAACCGGTTGTGAATATTAATTTCAGTTTGTGGATCTTTATTTAGTGTAATGGTTCCCGTACAACAACTCACGATATCCGAGTGAACCTCACTGGGTCGTGGTACACCCTGCTAATCATCAAACGAGGCTCTGGCTCCCCCAAATCGGATTGGAATATCGTGGTGGGAAATGGTCTTAATCCCACCTATATGAATCTTTATGGTACAGAGGCAGTGGCGTAGTTACCTAGGGGCTAGGCGGAGTAAAGCCCCGGAGCCCTCAAGCTCAGGGGGCTCTCGAATTCTTACCAGAAATCTCGATCGAACTGAACTTTTAAAAATTTCTCGCATTTTCAAAATAAATATGACAGGTTGTAACCCCATTTCAATCATGACAACTCAGTTGAGAAAAATTTATAAGTTATACCTAGGGAATTACCTTAAATTCTTTCTGTAGGTTGGCAGTGTTGTCAATTTGACGGATAGTGATATGTGCGTTTTATTGTGAATTCGAGTTGTTTTTTTTTTCGAGAACGGTTAAAAAATTAGTTCTGTATGAGGAGCAAGAGAGTTAATGCCAATAAACTTTTTTGTACTGGTCAATTCAGTGATTTAATTTTATTTGATTTTATTGCTCATATTGATGTCCGTTAAGTCAATAAATCGTGTCAAATCTATAGATTTCGGCTATAGATCATTATATAATGCTAAATATCATAAAAAAAAGGCAAGTCACCTGCAATGGGTACATTAATTCAGGTCCGCGGGCAGAAGATCGTTCATGGTCTCCACCGTTAAATGTGGTAACACTAACGGTGATAATTTTTTTCTGGGGATTCCCCAACGACACTTGTTGCGTATCATTGTGCTTCTCTCTTCTTTTATTTTTTAACGTCGTCAGTGAACAATGAGTATCTACCTACTCGAGCACAATCTAATGTATTTAAAAAAAAAAAAAATATGGATAAAAAGAAGAAATCCAGTGGTAAATTTAAACGCAAACAACGCCTAAGAAAGAGAAGATAGTAAACAAAAATTGCCTAAAATTGACAAGTTTTTTAGTACCTCGCTGGCCTAATGGTTAGAGCGTGCGGCTTTTATTCCGTAGGTCGCGGGTTCGAATCCCGGCGTGTAACGATAACTTGATATTTAAGTTATGTACATTTGTGAACTTTAGATACAACAGCGAGATACAAACGGTGAAGGAAAGCATCGCGAAGGAAACCCGCACACTGACATCATCTTTGTGTGTGTGTGTATGTGGTGGCCCCAATAAAGTGGCAACAGGCTCGCCCCCTGTTACATGGGACCTAATCTGACCACATCTGGCGAAAAATGGGTATTTATTCACCTCTGCGTACTCCTACTGGGAAAAAGGCAGGATAATATAAAAATAAAAAATGTTGGTCAGCCTTCTGCAAGTACATCTGGCCAACTTATTTCTATTGATAGTGACTCAAATAATCTGGTAACTGCAGTGTTGGTTGAGAAGCCTATTGAAGAAGATTCGACAATTGTTGCAGTTGGAGATACCTCCACCGCCGATCATGTGAACGTGGATGATGTTTGCATGACGCATATAAGAGCGGAGGGTTTGAAGGAACCACATACGTCTACATTTTTGAAAATGTGTACGACAAATCTTCTTATGACTTGGGAAACTTCACGAACAAAATATTAAGTGATAACGAAAAACGTCGAATTCTTGATATGGTGCTTTTACAGTCTTCAGGATCTTTTCCAACAGACATCAACCAGAACAATAGGTGTTTATCAAAATCGTACTACGTTTCGTATTCTAAATATGAGTCAGTAAATCGTTTTTGTTTGTGTTTTTCCAAAATACTAGACGCTGCCTATTGTCAACCCTGCTGGTTATTACCTTCACACAGGAATAATGTTTGGTGTACGGGAATTCGAGATTGGAAGCATTTATCAGAAAGAATTAAACAACACAGTTGTTCGAGTGGCCATTCGGAAGCATGTGCTGTGTGTGAATATTGGAAACAAAACGAGACTATTACTATCGCCAAGGAACTTGAAAATGAAATTCGCAAAGAAGCATCATTTTGGAAAATGGTTCTTCGAAGGTTATTCGATATCATACTTACCCTAGCAAAGAGTTTTTGGGCTTTGAGAGGACATCAAGAAGACTTGAGTCAGGAAGGATAGCACGGTATTTTCTGTCGTTTGCAGAGCTTGTCGCCCGATAAGATCACAGTATTTAATTCTAATTTTTTTTATTTTGTTTATAATTATTAACTGTTTAATATCAGAACTTTATTGAAATTGTGTTTGTTTATGTTTTTAGGATCTACAAGATATCTGAGTGCAACGATTCAAAATGAAATCATTGAGAGCTTGAGGACCAAACTCGAAACCCGTCTACTAGAACAAATTAGAACGTCACCGTTTTCTGCCATCATAATGGATACGACACAGGACATATCGAAGGTAGATCAGCTAAGCGTGAGGTATGCAGTAATAACCAGATCGGAAAATGGACAGTCAATTGATATAGAAGTAAAAGAAGTGTTTCTAGGTTTTTATGCAGCCATCAAACATGGCGCAGTAGATATAGTTAAACAAGTGACAACATTGCTTCTCGACAAAAAAATTGATTTAAAAAAATGTTTGGGGCAAGGCTATGATGGAGTCAGAGTGATGAGTGGTGTGTATAATGGTGTACAAAAACATATTAAGGATATCCAACATAACGCAGAGTACGTACATTCTGCCACTCATAATTTAAATCTGGTGATAAATATCGCCGCTAGCAGTTGTATGGAAATACAGATTATTTCGCAACGTTGCAAGATTTGTATAATTTTTTCAAAATTCTCTGGCGAATCGGACACCACACTAAATAAATCTAAATCCGACTAGATGTTGATATTGTCAAAGCATTATCAGAAACAGTTCTAAAGAGTCCTAATAAAGATGAGCGAAGTGAAGCAAAGTATTAAAACAAAAATGCTAAATTTTGAGTTCTTGTTGCTTTGCGAATTCATGCTCAATGTATTGAACGACATCAATTTGGGCGAGACGGGTGAAGTTTTAGCAGAGACCAAAGCAAAATTGCAAATGTATAGAAATGATTTCGAATTATTCAAGTGCAAAGTCAGCGAAACTGCAAGAAGATATGGTATTGATATCCATTTTCAAGAGAAAAAGGCAAAGAAAATTTTAAAAACATTCTGATGAATTAGCAGCTGATCACCGATTTCCAAACCGAGAAAAAAATATTTAAAATTGTGATTTTCAATAATGTACTAGACACTGTAATATCAGAATTAGATACACGTTTTATTGGTATGAGTTCTTCTTCCTCTTAAACTGCCTCTCCAACTAGTGAAGGTCCATCAGCGTGGTACAATCCTCTCTATCTCCAGTTCGGTCCATTCCCTGATATTCCTCAACCATGACTTTTTCCTCCTCCCCGCCTTTCGTATGTGTACCTTTGGTATGAGTGCAGTCTGTCATATCGATTTTCTAACAACATTTCTATTACATATCGACGAAGCAACTTTATTACAAAAGTGTGACGAACTCCAAAAAGCATATCCAGATATAACAGGACCTAGTTTTTCACTTCAATTTATTAATATTTACCACCTATTGTCGTTTTACCTCAACTAACTCAAGCATGGGCTTTTCACCAATTATTTAAAGTAATAATGAGCAAACATGGCGCGCTAGAATGTGTGGCGTTTCGCCTATTTTATTTAACTGTGTATTGTTATTTATATTTTCACTTTAAGGTTAAACCTGTATACAACCATAGTATAGTAATTTATACATTATGTAATCTATGCATTTTGAAAATGGCAACCTCTTGCCATCACGCTCTATGCATAGACAACACAGTTGACATCAGACAGACATTACAGAATCTCACGTACGACTGCAGGCGGAATATAGAAACTTTATTATTGTAATTACTAATATTAGTGTAAGTGTTACTAACCTTTACGATAATTAAACGAGTCAGTGAAACATATATGTTCTTTAATTGCTCGTCAACAAACAATCGGTTAAAATCGTCGGATACAAACGGTTAAAATGCAGACAGGCTTAATAATAGGTAAAAAATGAATTATTTAGAAGTAAGTTTATAAATTATGGCATAAATATATGTAAGATAGTAAATAACAGAAATAAGGATAAGTAAATGTCACTTTGTGCATATGTACACAGTAATGTTCTGTGTATTTTGTGAATACCATATAACTAGATAGGTTATAATAGTGTAGATGTTATAAATGTAAACGTTGTAAATAATAGGATAATGTAAAGCCTTGAATAATAATATCAGGGACAATTTGGTGAAGTATTTCCAGTAATGTTATTATCCTTTACAATTCCTGTCGTTTCTTCAGCAGCTGAAAGGTGATAGCAAATTCAAAATAATACAAAAAAACATTTAAGTAACAATATGGGACAAATTCGACTCGTTGTGTTATATTTTTTTTAATTTATAGAGATGTTTGCGGTGATTATTGACAACTGTAGCGACTCCATCCGAGTTAAAGCTTCAGGACTAAAATAATAATAGAAATAAAAGCAACTAAAAATTACATGAAATTAAAATTAAACCTAAAAAATTAAGAAAAACATAAATAATTAAATATATACATATATATGTAGATAGAATAGTATGTATAAGGGGGTGGAGAAAGGATTGAAGAGTTGGATAGTGGTATAAAGCAGTGATTCCCAAAGTGGTCTATATCGACCCCTACGGGTCTATGACAACTTGCAAGGGGTCTACGTCAGCGAAAAAAAACTTGGGGGGTCCACGATAGTAGATCTCAACACATACACTGATAGACTTATTGCTTTTTGGGGAACTCTGATATAAAGGAAGAGAAGGGGAAACTCGACATCGCTGATAGCAATAGAAAACAAGCGCATCGAGCCTGGATTGAAACGAAGTCTAGAATACTTCAGCGAATACTAAAGCTAGGAAACAACTATATAATAAACTCTTGAATCATCTCTATTTCGTTTTATTAACCAAACCTTTTATGTTACCTTTTTTTCCTTGTAAATCTTAAAAGATAGCTTGCTTCTGGGGGAAGACAAGAATATATACATCACGTGCCCAGCTGTAAAAGAGCTTAAGTAGCTTAGCGTTTTTAAAGTATTCGTCTATTTCATATTTCTGTTTGATCAATCCTGATCAGTTTACATAGCAGTGGGGAACCATTTTTTAATTTTCCCCAGGGTCCTTAGTTACCTATCTATGCCACTGACCGTGCTGACTGAGGACCGATGGATGTGGAGATCGTTAGGGAAGGTCTACGTCCAGCAGTGGACCTCTGTCTGCTGACGATTTATTGATATTTAAAGCAAGTTTGATTAAAGACTAATGAAAAGCTTTATTATTCCCATTGACATACGGGTTCTCTCACACGGAATGAATTTATGGATATGGTGAACGTTTTCCTCGCCGGAGGCTCTGAGAATCGGACTTGCGTTTAAGGGTTTGTCATACCACGACCTTACAGATGAGCTGACCAATCTTCGATATAAGACTAAATTGTTATAAGACTTCTCTTATTGCAACATTTCGATCGAGTTGATACCTCCATGCAATACTATATATATAGTTAATGCGGACGGCATGTATGAACGCCCTTCAAACCGGACCACAGTAATGTTCGCATAGTACTATTTGTCCGCTACAAGAGGCGCTGCGGTCTGTAACCTTTCATCGCGGACGAAATCTTAAAAGATACCTAAGGAGAAAGATGATGTTGGGCTTCTACCCACTAAAACCTCATCGGTGGTCTCCCAGTGCATTAGGAGGAGCTTCAGGGTCTCTTAGGATTTACCTCGGTGCCCCCCTGCACTGGTTAAAGCATCCCACGGTTGGGCAAAGCCCTCAGCACCCTCGCTGTGCTACGGCCAATAAAAGACCACCATGCGTTTGCTGTCTTTAAGCTCGCTTATTGATCTCCGAGGGTCACCACCCTCAAAGACCCTTTTTAGTCGCCTTGTTCGACAGGCAGGGAATACCTTAGTCTTTTTCTAATATCTCAGGACTAGGGTTGGCAACATAGACCTTTTTTTGGTTGGAGTGGGAAACCTTCGGATATCCTACTTGTGGGGGGAGTCGATCTCCACGCTGTGTTGCTCGTCTCTGAGGAGCCTGACGCTTCTGAGCCCCACGCTGTCCCCGCACCCTGAAGTCTCGCAGAGTCCAAGACCTTTTCAGTCGACTTGTACAGGGCTTGCCTTAGTACTACCACTAGACCTAGACTACAGGACTGGATAAATAAAACCAACGATTCAAAGCTAAAACTTTTATTTGTAAGCAACATCTATGACTACAGTCAAAAAACGCTACAAATTATTTTTTTTTTTTTCTATTTATTCAAGGACCTCCGGCGAAGGATCCACGACATAGATTAAAAAAAAATATATATAAATATGGCAATAAACTTTATTACTAATACATAATTAAAACCTTAACAATGGAATTAAATCCAAAATACTATAAACGATTCACATGATTTTTTTTTTTTTTTTAAATATAACCTTTGCCCACAGTACAATAGCAGAACGCACTAGTGCAGTAACAGCCTAATATTCTAATGTATACTTTAATGGCTGTACGGACGTTGGTCCTTTGCCTTTTTAAAAAAAAATAACTGTCAATAATAGTATGCTTTGATTGTATAGGTGTCATTATGAGCGGGAAAATGTTGCGGTGTACGGGGTTCCGCGTAACTGGATCCAGGTCCTCAGCAGCTCGTGACCTCGGAGCCTCTGGCTCCCGCCAGCATTAGGCTGTGGTGGGGAATGGCCCAAATCCCCCCCTCAAATGAAACCATACTATAGAAGGAGCCTAATGTCCGGCGGTACTAGACGCCATGTTGGCTGATCGATCGATGACGACCCGTGGACTTAACTAATCCCACTGCTGGGATAAAGGACCCACACAATACGAGTAGTAAATATAAGAACGATGAGGTCCCTGGAGTGGGGGAGCCAGGACACCGTGTGGGGGGGAAGCTGGTGGACTAGTTGACCAGCTTGGTGACGTAGTTGCTCGGGAACAGGCCGGTCATGCCGCGGAGTTCACCTGCGAGGGAATTTCTATTAAACGCCATTTTGAATTTTTTTTTTTTTACTCCCGCAAGCAAAGACATCCAGCATAAGGTTCAGATGCTGTTAGGACATCATCAGCACCATAGTTAATCGTTTCTTTAGTTAAAGGTCCTTCAAACCGGATCATATATCTTGACACTTATATACTGGAGCCTGTTCAGTTCAGTCCCCACTGATCTCCGGCGATCATTATGAGTTGGAGGACTAGTGTATATACTGTCACGGCTTCACCATCATGGTGCACCACCGGCGGTGCACCTGCCGGAGATGGACTCCTGGCTGCGTGCAGGTCACTCACCCTGCCACCAGGCCGGGTCCTGGCTGCGGTCGGTCACCGCTATGATGTCGTCCTTCTCGAAGCTCAGCTCGTCGGCGTTCTGCGCCGTGTAAGGGTACAGCGCGATCACCTGCAAACGGAGCCGGTCAGCGATCGGTGTCCGGCTCGAAGGACGTTCAGCACACCATCGCCGTATTGGTCCATGCGTTACCTTATCGATGACCGTCTCCGACGGGACGGTGTCCATCTTGGACAGCACGGGCGTGGTCCTGCCGGAAGTCCGCCCCGACGACTGCAGTATCTGGAACGGTATAGCACCAGTGTGGGAGATCCGGTTTGAAGGGCGCTGTAGCTAGTGATATTTATTACCGGGCTATTGAGCTCATTGCAACTATAATCACTTAATACCAGGGGATCGGTGTAGTAGGTACCATTGGAGAAAAAAAAAAAAAAAAAAAAAAAAAAAAAAAAAGAAAAAAAAAAAAAAAAAGTTTGCTTATTACTAGTGACGTATGTGATAGACACAGTGCGGGGTATCACCTTCACGTAGCTGGCGGGGAACCAGCCCACCTGCCGGTTCCTGCCCTTCGCCTGCAGCTCGCCCTCCCACCAGCCGCTGTCGGCCTTCTTCCGCACCACCAGCAGCTGGCCCTTCTGCAGCGACAGCTGCTCCGAGCTACAGGAGAAAATTACACGGTAATAGGACACTATTCAATTTCACACTGATCCGGATCAAAGGATCTTTCGGGTAAACACCAGTAGAGTCGCATGTTCGTGCGGAGGTGTTGTGTATCCTGTATACCTCAGTAGCTCTCATCCATTAAGGCGGTCTACCTTCAAGTCTTCTCCACTCCCTCTCTCTCTCTCTCTCACACACTTTCTCTTTCACTCTAACACACTCTCTTTCACTCTAACACACTCTCTCTTTCACTTTCACACTTTCTCTTTAATTTTAACACGCTCTCTCTTTCACTCTCACACGCTCTCTCGCTCTCTGTCTCTCTCCCCCTCACTCTCACACTCGCCTGGTGGCCGTGTACGAGGCGATCGCCTGCGCTATCTCGTTCTTCCTCCTCCCCGTGACCGAGTCCCGGCCGGAGTCGCGGGCGGAGTCGCGCCGCGCGACGGACGCCGGACGCGGGGCGGACTCCGTAATGGCGGCCACTTCCGACGAGATCGGTGTGGACGACTTCTGCTCCTGCTGAGGGTAGAAACGGAATGACGTATCTAAATATATATATATTAAATCACGAAGCGATGTCATGGGCGACATACTGCGTCACATTGTCTCCGTCGCTGCAGAGTCCTTCAAACCGGATTATTGTAATTTTTTTAACACTAGTACTATTTAAATATTTATTCTCTATTTACTGCTACCGCCTGCCTGTTGGCTGATGATGACGATGGTGATGATGATGGTGACCGTCTTCATAGATGTAGTTTAATACCGCAGTGGTGCAGTGTGAAAACACCTTTGTCTTACTGGGAATAAAGACATCATCATCATTAGCTCACAGACGCCCACTGCTGGGCTTCTAAAGGTCTCCGCATAGATCCTCCGCCGCTCCAGTCGCTTCTTCCGACCTTCACCAGGTCGTAGTCATCATCATCACAACTAAAGCTCTACTAGTCTGAGGATACGTCCTCCAGGAACATCAGCTCCTGATCTGATCATATTAAAGAACTTCTAGAACTTGCTACTTCTAGAAGCTCATCCTGATTAGACCTCCTTTTTGAGGAGTACTGCTCCATCACCATCAGATCCTGTAGGTCACCTGTATTGGTGGTGATGTTGGAGCTGTCTCCGTCGGCGCCTCGCTGACGGGCGGCGTGACGGAGGCTGCTTGTG
The DNA here is from genome assembly GCA_033220335.2 of Troides aeacus. Lineage (NCBI taxonomy): Eukaryota > Metazoa > Arthropoda > Insecta > Lepidoptera > Papilionidae > Troides > Troides aeacus. Next base: position 6,986,374 of record CM067296.1, read on the forward strand.
GTGCTGGTGCTGCGGGCGGCGCTTCCGGTTCCGGCGCCGGCTCGGCCGCTTCCGGTATCGTCGATATCGGCTCGTTGCTCGACGTGATCGTGTCCTTCGTGACGTAGTTGGACGGGAAGATGCCGCTCCTGGTGGTGAGGTCATGGTACCGTTGGAGACGGTTGAGGTGCTGATGATATTGGGAGCGTTGGTGTGGGATATCATTCTAGAGTGATGACGGTGGTCCAGCGGTGGGCAGTGGATCTTTGATGAAGAAAATTCCATGGTTGAGAAGTATCAGGGAGTGGACTGGTACATCTGGTGAGTCCAAGTCGTTCCGCTGAGCTGGAGACAGGAAGGACTGAATCACGCTGATGGCCAACCTTCACTGGTTGGGGGAGACGCTTTAAGAAGAAGATATGATGATGATGATCCAGCAGCGGACCTTTACCGGTTAATGATGACGTTGATGAACCAGCAGCGGACCTTTACCGGTTAATGATGACGTTGATGATCCAGCAGCGGACCTTTACCGGTTAATGATGACGTTGATGAACCAGCAGCGGACCTTTACCGGTTAATGATGACGTTGATGAACCAGCAGCGGACCTTTACCGGTTAATGATGACGTTGATGAACCAGCAGTGGACCTTTACCGGTTAATGATGACGTTGATGAACCAGCAGCTGACCTTTACCGCTTAATGATGACGTTGATGATCCGGCAGCGGACCTTTACCGGTTAATGATGACGTTGATGAATCAGCAGCTGACCTTTACCGCTTAATGATGATGTTGATGATCCAGCAGCGGACCTTTACCGGTTAATGATGACGTTGATGAACCAGCAGCTGACCTTTACCGCTTAATGATGATGTTGATGATCCAGCAGCGGACCTTTACCGGTTAATGATGACGTTGATGAACCAGCAGCTGACCTTTACCGCTTAATGATGATGTTGATGATCCAGCAGCGGACCTTTACCGGTTAATGATGACGTTGATGAACCAGCAGCTGACCTTTACCGCTTAATGATGACGTTGATGATCCGGCAGCGGACCTTTACCGGTTAATGATGACGTTGATGAACCAGCAGCGGACCTTTACCGGTTAATGATAACGTTGATGATCCAGCAGCGGACCTTTACCGGTTAATGATGACGTTGATGAACCAGCAGCTGACCTTTACCGCTTAATGATGATGTTGATGATCCAGCAGCGGACCTTTACCGGTTAATGATGACGTTGATGAACCAGCAGCTGACCTTTACCGCTTAATGATGACGTTGATGATCCGGCAGCGGACCTTTACCGGTTAATGATGACGTTGATGAACCAGCAGCGGACCTTTACCGGTTAATGATGACGTTGATGAACCAGCAGCGGACCTTTACCGGTTAATGATGACGTTGATGATCCAGCAGCGGACCTTTACCGGTTAATGATGACGTTGATGATCCAGCAGCGGACCTTTACCGGTTAATGATGACGTTGATGATCCAGCAGCGGACCTTTACCGGTTAATTATGACGTTGATGATCCAGCAGCGGACCTTTACCGGTTAATGATGACGTTGATGATCCAGCAGCGGACCTTTACCGGTTAATGATGACGTTGATGATCCAGCAGCGGACCTTTACCGGTTAATGATGATGACGGTAATTGTCTACCTACCCTCAGTTTCTAGTCCATGATATGAGTTGGTGTATTCTATACTATCATCCAAGGTCAAAGGTAAGTCGAATCCGATTCTCACCGTACACCAATCCTGCCGGTCCACCAGTCTCCGTCCCTCCTCAGCACCTCGATCCTCTCACCAGCCTCGAAGGTCAGGTCGCCAGGCTCCGAGGAGACGTAAGGGTATGCAGCTATGTAGAAGTCGCCACCTTCTGCAATGTAGGACAGATGCACGATCTGGTGAAGGTCGTTGGAATAGTGTGGGCTGTCAACGTTAAGTCCACGCCCAGCGCTGGGCATCGATTCATCTAGTCGATTATAAGACCTGCCAGAGACAAAGCTATACCGGAAGTTGGCAAACCACAAACATACACCCTTTAAACCATTTAGTACTACCCACTTTAAACTATTTAGTACTACCCACTTTAAACTATTTAGTACTACCCACTTTAAACCATTTAGTACTACCCACTTTAAACTATTTAGTACTACCCACTTCAAACTATTTAGTACTACCCACTTTAAACCATTTAGTACTACCCACTTTAAACTATTTAGTACTACCCACTTTAAACCATTTAGTACTACCCACTTTAAACTATTTAGTACTACCCACTTTAAACCATTTAGTACTACCCACTTTAAACTATTTAGTACTACCCACTTCAAACTATTTAGTACTACCCACTTTAAACCATTTAGTACTACCCACTTTAAACTATTTAGTACTACCCACTTCAAACTATTTAGTACTACCCACTTTAAACCATTTAGTACTACCCACTTCAAACTATTTAGTACTACCCACTTTAAACCATTTAGTACTACCCACTTTAAACCATTTAGTACTACCCACTTTAAACTATTTAGTACTACCCACTTCAAACTATTTAGTACTACCCACTTTAAACCATTTAGTACTACCCACTTTAAACCATTTAGTACTACCCACTTTAAACTATTTAGTACTACCCACTTCAAACTATTTAGTACTACCCACTTTAAACCATTTAGTACTACCCACTTCAAACTATTTAGTACTACCCACTTCAAACCATTTAGTACTACCCACTTTAAACCATTTAGTACTACCCACTTTAAACTATTTAGTACTACCCACTTCAAACTATTTAGTACTACCCACTTTAAACCATTTAGTACTACCCACTTTAAACTATTTAGTACTACCCACTTTAAACTATTTAGTACTACCCACTTTAAACTATTTAGTACTACCCACTTTAAACCATTTAGTACTACCCACTTTAAACTATTTAGTACTACCCACTTTAAACTATTTAGTACTACCCACTTTAAACTATTTAGTACTACCCACTTTAAACTATTTAGTACTACCCACTTTAAACTATTTAGTACTACCCACTTTAAACCATTTAGTACTACCCACTTTAAACCATTTAGTACTACCCACTTTAAACCATTTAGTACTACCCACTTTAAACCATTTAGTACTACCCACTTTAAACTATTTAGTACTACCCACTTTAAACTATTTAGTACTACCCACTTCAAACTATTTAGTACTACCCACTTTAAACCATTTAGTACTACCCACTTTAAACTATTTAGTACTACCCACTTCAAACTATTTAGTACTACCCACTTTAAACCATTTAGTACTACCCACTTTAAACTATTTAGTACTACCCACTTTAAACCATTTAGTACTACCCACTTTAAACTATTTAGTACTACCCACTTTAAACTATTTAGTACTACCCACTTTAAACTATTTAGTACTACCCACTTTAAACCATTTAGTACTACCCACTTTAAACCATTTAGTACTACCCACTTTAAACTATTTAGTACTACCCACTTTAAACCATTTAGTACTACCCACTTTGAACTATTTAGTACTACCCACTTTAAACCATTTAGTACTACCCACTTTGAACTATTTAGTACTACCCACTTTAAACCATTTAGTACTACCCACTTTGAACTATTTAGTACTACCCACTTTAAACTATTTAGTACTACCCACTTTAAACCATTTAGTACTACCCACTTTGAACCATTTAGTACTACCCACTTTAAACCATTTAGTACTACCCACTTTAAACCATTTAGTACTACCCACTTTAAACCATTTAGTACTACCCACTTTAAACTATTTAGTACTACCCACTTTAAACTATTTAGTACTACCCACTTTAAACTATTTAGTACTACCCACTTTAAACCATTTAGTACTACCCACTTTAAACTATTTAGTACTACCCACTTTAAAC